>CM031603.1:94295846-94310846 GCA_018398815.1 Conus ventricosus
TCATTTTATGTATTAATGGTGGCCATTACCACTCATACAGGGTTATAATGCACAGAATGTATGGCATAGTATTTTTATGCAAAATTACAGCTTATGAAAAATACATCAATTAATGATGTCATTTTCATCTGCTGCTAAAATGATGTACATATTTGATTTAAGAAAAAAAATCAAAGCTCTTCAATTTTATGGAGACACACACACACACATACACATACATAGGCATGCACACGCACACACACACAGAGTTAAACACCACACACACACACACACACACACACACACACACACACACACACACACACACCACACCACAGACATCACACACACAGAGTGAAAATGAAGACTTCTTGCTATATTTTCAATATTCTGTGATGTGAATCATTGGGTGCACCAAGCTTTCAGCTCTGTTGTGTCATTTTGTCCAGTGCCAAGGTAGCTCTACAGGCCTGTAACAGTGTAAGTTCAAGCAAAGCAATGAGGCTCAGTGCTTTAACATAAGCAATAAGCAATGCAGGAACATTACTTAAATAAGGGAGGCTGATACTGCTTTCATGCCATGTTCTGTCAAGAGGTTATTCCGTAAGCTTCGTGTCTTTTTCCATCAAAACCTCATAAATGTGATCCCTTGTCGAGACGACTCTTTATCATTTTTAAACTTGCATTTCCACCAAAAATGCTTTGGCGTTTGGAAAACAGATTAAAGTGCATTTATTTTATCCAATGTTTAAAGATTCAGAGATCACTTTTTTAAATTAGAAAAACAAAAACAAACAAAAAACAGTTTTTGGTGGCTTTCGCCATTGTGGGAAAATGTTAATTACAAGATTTTGATGATCGTGTGTTTACCCAACATTATTGATCCATCTACTTTGATATGGTTTGGATTATCTTACGTGTAAGCTTTAACGTGCGTTGCTTGAATGTTTCTCTTTCCATCTTTTTTTTTCTTCTTTAAATCATAACAATCAACATTTAAAGATACTTTTTGAAGTTGTAGGAAGGCAGAAAGATCGAACAGTTAGGTTTGGTGCATTTGTATTTGAAGGAGTGAATTCATTGTTTGGAAACTAGTAAAAATTTCAAAAAAAGTATCGGTAAAGAGCTGTTCGTAGCCAAGCTACCTGTGACCACACTCGTTCTGCTGTGTGCAGGTCATGTCTGGGGTGATCCCTGCGAGTTTGGATCTCTGGCAGTGCTCAACACGGTCTGGACGCGTCAGCTGGCTGCCAAGTTTGGGCCCGGCCACGCCCATGAGGCTGCGCTGGGTCAGGGACTCGTGGCCTCCTTTGTCTGGCTGGCTGCGCAGGCCTACCACCAAGGTAATCTGTTCACTTCATGGTCAGGTCAGGTCATCTGCTCACTTCATGGTCAGGTCAGGTCATCTGCTCACTTCATGGTCAGGTCAGGTAATCTGCTCACTTCATGGTCAGGTCAGGTACTCTGCTCACTTCATGGTCAGGTCAGGTAATCTGCTCACTTCATGGTCAGGTCAGGTAATCTGTTCACTTCATGGTCAGGTCAGGTCATCTGCTCACTTCATGGTCAGGTCAGGTCATCTGCTCACTTCATGGTCAGGTCAGGTAATCTGCTCACTTCATGGTCAGGTCAGGTCATCTGCTCACTTCATGGTCAGGTCAGGTAATCTGCTCACTTCATGGTCAGGTCAGGTCATCTGCTCACTTCATGGTCAGGTCAGGTCATCTGCTCACTTCATGGTCAGGTCAGGTCATCTGCTCACTTCATGGTCAGGTCAGGTCATCTGCTCACTTCATGGTCAGGTCAGGTCATCTGCTCACTTCATGGTCAGGTCAGGTACTCTGCTCACTTCATGGTCAGGTCAGGTCAGGTCATCTGCTCACTTCATGGTCAGGTCAGGTCATCTGCTCACTTCATGGTCAGGTCAGGTAATCTGCTCACTTCATGGTCAGGTCAGGTATCTGCTCACTTCATGGTCAGGTCAGGTCATCTGCTCACTTCATGGTCAGGTCAGGTCATCTGCTCACTTCATGGTCAGGTCAGGTACTCTGCTTACTTCATGGTCAGGTCAGGTACTCTGCTCACTTCATGGTCAGGTCAGGTCATCTGCTCACTTCATGGTCAGGTCAGATAATCTGCTCACTTCATGGTCAGGTCAGGTAATCTGCTCACTTCATGGTCAGGTCAGGTACTCTGCTCACTTCATGGTCAGGTCAGGTCATCTGTTCACTTCATGGTCAGGTCAGGTAATGCTGCTTATAGCCCAGCCGACAGCAAAGGGCCATATCAGGGCTGTCACCACGTTGAAGTCAACTCACAAGTCATTGGAAAAAAAAAATCCACCTCATTTGCACAACCCTTTAAAATGCACCTTCTAAAAACACACTGGAAATTTTGTTAAAATCTTGCTTCAGTAAAAATCTTAGGTCAGATGAAAAATGTTTATCTTTTTTCAGAAATTCAAAGATCACATCAGGTGGGTCATCTCTGAACAAGGTTTTCAAGCGACTTCATGGTGTGTGTTGTGTGTGTGTGTGTGTGTGTGTGTGTGTGTGTGTGTGGTGTGTGTGTGTGTGTGTGTGTGAGAGAGAGAGAGAGAGAGAGAGAGAGATCAGCTTGTTAGTTGTGAGGAGACGCCCAGTTCTGCCAAGATGTGAATTTTGAAATGAAAGTGTTACCTGGCACAGGGTATGCTCATTGAAGATCCTTGAAAGCTCATGATGTTTGAGACCTCCATTCCAAGACCTTGAAAGTCTTTTGAGATTTGAAAACTCACATCACAAGATCTTCGGAAATCTTTGACTTGGCGATTTGAAAAACCCAGTGTCTGAAGACATGGAAAGTGATATTTAAAACCTCCAATTCCAAGGCCAACTCAGTCTCTGTGTGTGTGTGTGTGTGTGTGTGTGTGTGTGTGTGTGTGTGTGTGTGTGCGTGCGTGCATGTATTTGTGCGTGTGTGGTGTGTGTGTGTGTTGTGTTGCATGTGATTTTCACCTTACCTGTTTTGTGCAATGTATGACATACTAATACTAGCTTTAGTAGTGTCATGATGTCCATCTTTTTTCTTTCCACTCTGGTTCATTCCAATAGTGATTGTCCCCCCTGGCCCTGGCTGTTGCAGGCTTCAGCACGCTGGTCGACCTGACCTATCCACTGACCACCCAAAGCATCCTGACGGACGGTCAGACCTGGCAGTTCCTGGCCTACCAGCTCAACACCCTGGAGCTGTGGAAGGATGAGGAGGCCAACCCGCTGGTCAACCTGTGCTGGGAGGGCCCTCGCAGTCGGCTGTACGAGGCCGTGGAGGGGGGCCAGGTGCGGGGCTTCAACCCCGAGGTGCTGAAGCAGCTCATCGCCTGTCTGGCTCTGGCGCCAGCTGACCGGCCGTACAACCTCAGGCCGACGCTGCCGTCCTCGGCTGCGAATCCCAGGGACAGAGAAGAGTTTGTTCCCCTGAAACAGGAGGAGAAGGAGGTAGTTGTAGATGAAGACAAGTATGTGATTGAGTGAAGTGAATTTGTGGGTAGGATAGACACTTTGCAGCTGCTAAACAGAGGTAAACCAAGCACATTGAAAGGCGCCAGTGTCAGTCAAGCTGCTGTTTTGGAAGGAGGTCGTTGTACAAAAGTGAAAAACAGAGAAAAAGAATGTGTGAACTGATCCATCGCAGTTTAGTTAGTCATCTGTAGTGGAGGTTCTGCTGCAGCAACATCCTCGGCATCATCTTTTTTCTGCAATGTGTTTACCACTGGGAAGTGGCAGATTGCTTTTAAGATTTATGAGGAATTTGAACAGTGAGTTGATCGTGTTCGTTTTGTATTGAGTGAGGACTTGAAAATAGTTTGATTTTGACTGGGATGAATAAAACTGATGGTAACTGTGAGACTTTTGTCTGTATGGTAGAATAATTGGAAGGAACTGGTAAATGAAGCGTCAGATTTATGAGTATTTCATGATGCATAGCTGCCAACTGTTACGGGAAAACCGGGACATATCGTTACCGGGACATATCGTTTTTTAAAAATTTGTCCCTATTTTCGTTGTTTGCTGAAAAAATTCCGGTTTACGAGTTTTCAAAAAAAAAAAAAAAAAAAAAAGCCCAAAATTAAATAAAAGAACGTTTGGCAACTGGTCCGACTGAACAGAAATCGTAAACTCGGAAGTCAGCATGAAAGGGGCATAACTAGGCCCATTCCGCGCATGCGCATAGCTGCTGTTCAAATAGTCAACATGGCGTCTTCAAGTGGTAGCACGGAGAAAACCACAAAACCTAAACGATTCCAGCGGTATCTGCCAGCTTATAAAGACAAGTTTCCATGGGTCACTTCTTGCCCTTCAAAGGGTGAAAAGTTTGCTTTCTGCACCATGTGTCGATGTCCGGTGAGTATTTCACATGGGGGAAGAAATGATCTGGCCGATCACGAGAAGACCACGAAGCACAAAAAAAACAACGAAGCTGAGGAATCGGCAGCCGTCAAAAAAAACATGATGGTGGCAAAGGCCAATCTTCATGGCTCTTGCTATGAGCAAAAGTTCAGCCAGGAGTTTCTAAAGAAGGCCAAGTCCTCGACTGCACAAATAGTGAAAAAAAAACCCTAGATCTTTGAACACAGGCTGTCAACTCGGGTGTGGGAGTAGTGGTTGGATCATGACGACTGGGGAGTGGGAGTAGCTTGATGGAGCCTTAGAACTGGGGTGGGGGGCGATGGTAATTAAATGGAGCCGGAGGACTGGGGATGAAGTTGTTTGAGCAAGATTGTGGGGTACAGTTGATGAAACATAACTGTGTTGTGTTGTTAATGAAACATGACTGTGGGGTGTAGTTGATGAAAGATGACTGTGGGGTATAGTTGATGAAACATGACTGTGGGGTATAGTTGATGAAACATGACTGGGGTATAGTTGATGGATCCTAAGTCCTATGGGGTGTAGTTGTGAGATCATAAGGGCAGAAGGGTGAAGTTGATGGAACTTGAACTGAAGAATGTGGGTGTAGCTGATGGAAGCCCAGGACTGTGAGTGCTGTTGATTGGGAGGGCAGAGCATCTTTTATGTTCATCCTACATCAATATGGAAGATAAAAAAGCTTTGGGTAAGTCTTATTTTGTGTGTTTTGTATATTAATCTATAGAAAAAAAATATGGTGGCTACCTACGTAAGAGGCTTTTTTACACAAAATATTGCATTGTATGCAACATACTAATATGCATGCTTTGATATATATGGTTTAATAATAGGCTTGCTTTTGATTAGTTTTCCTATCAGGAGATGAAAAATATGCCTGTCAGAGTGTAAAAAAGGCTTCAGCTTCAGGGGGATGCGCCCCCTGAACCCCGCTGATCAGGAGAGGGGCCAGCCCCCCTCCCGAACCCACCCCCCGTGAGGTGTTACTCTTTTTGACTCTGGGAGGTTGGCAGCTATGCATGATGTTGAAGGTCTACTTTAGAGGTTTTCGATAATTGGTCAGCTTATGCAGAAATATAAATGTTTGATAAATTGGTAAAATAAACATCTGATTCGCTCCCGATCACACGAAATCGATCCGCGAAAGTGGGCATTTTCACCTGTAATCAAGAAAATGGGAGGTAATCAACAAAATCTTGGCATGGCTTAACTGCTCTTGGATGTGACGTCACATGATGGTCAGCGACGGCGACAGAAAGCGATTCTGATCGTTCTTGCACATCTCGCTCGGTATTTAATTTATCATGTAAAAGCAGTGACTATGATTGCGACAGCCAATGTGACTCTGGGAAAGTTTCTGCAAGGCCTGTATCTTATCAGTTTGAACGCTAAGTTCTTTTTACCACGTCAGTTCAGTTCCAGCTGGACGCCCGAACACAGCATTCCGAAGGCGTACGGACTTTACCGAAGTCTCGAGGGAGGCTACCGACTGACTTCTTGATGCGATCACGCGTGGACGGCGAGCGGAGATTCTCCTTCCTCAAGCCTTAACGTGTTCGTTCAATTTAACAAGTGTGATCTGTCCATAGATATGAACAGAATAAACGTGCGACTATCGTACTCATCTGTACGAGCTTACCACTCCGCCTTCAAAGTATACGCGCACAATGCAGACGAAGTTTTTGATCCACTCGAACGGGCTCGGCAATTGTCGGAATAGCTCGTTTCCGCGGTCCAGCTGGAACTGACGTGGTAAATAGAACTTTAGCTGTCCGGCATGGTTGCACGAACCGAATCCACTTCTTTCGAGTATCTGGATCAGATGGAAATGTGTGCAAAGAATATCCGTCTCCTGCTGAGCTGCTGCACTCGCCTACAGCACAATATCTGCCACCCCCTCGTGACTTTTTAGGCTGTGGGGGATCGCAACTCGTGTTGATTTCACTTGGCGTTGGCTTGTTGTGTAGGTCGCGGCTGAAGGCCAGTCCATCAAATGACGTCACGGTTTTCGGTCTACCGCGCGGGGTTTGAACAGGTGTGCAAAAGTCGTTTTTTATCTATTAAATTCTTCCGGAGATTTTTTTTTAAAAATGAATACCATACTGTGGTTATATGACATGTAGACCTGTTTTTAACAAATTATCGAAAATCTCTAAAGTAGACCTTTAAGATGTATTTATCACACTAGTGGAGATAATTTGACAGTGATGACACAAACATTCAACAATAATTGGAAGGAACTGGTAAATGAAGCGTCAGATTTATGAGTATTTCATGATGTTAAGATGTATTTATCACAATAGTGGAGATAATTTGACAGTGATGACACAAACAGGCACTAAAACTGTCTGTTCTCTCTGCAGTCACAAGACTTGCTGGCAGAAGCCCTACGCTAAGCTTATCTCCCTTGGGCTTTCACTCCCATGTTTTGTAGATTAGGAGGTACTCTGAGTATGTTTGTTTTCTTTCCCCTTGAAATTGAAAATAAAATATTTCATTCACATGTAAGATATTTGGAGTACAGGGTGTATGTATTTGACTATATTTTAAAAAGAAAACAAGCCTGAAGCTCTGTTTGCCAATTGTTATAAAATCCAAAACTATTATCAGCTGCACTTAACATCACCTGAATTATAGATCAGCTTATTGGACCCTTTTGCAGGAAACGAAAGAAAAAAGAAAAGGCTGTTAGAAAAGCAAACTGTGAAAAGTTTGGATCCTGCAGACACCTTGAAAAATGTTCATATCAAATATGCCAAAATCTCTCTGTGAATATCTATAACAAACCTCAAAAGCCCCAAACAAATGGTGTAGTGACTCCGAATGCCAACAAATATAAATTCAATACAAAAAATCTCAATGTTGTGTCTTTTGCAGACCATCAGCGCTTAATGTTTGTGCCCATCAATTACAGTGAGCCAAATACATTCATTAATGGAGGAAACGTTGGTCTTGAAGACATTTCTGTTCCAGGTTGACGCAAAAACATACAGGGAAAAAAGTCAAGAAAATTAGAAAATTTATGTGAAAAACATCAACCCTTGTAAGTTGTATCCATCATCTTAAACTTGAGACTGTCTGATTATGAACAAAGCTGTTTGCCAAACTATTGGCCTCCATTATTAAAGAAAAAAAATCTGCTAATAAACGGGCTTTTTTTTTTTTTTTTTAAACATACAATTCAAAGAAAAAGTTCAATGTAACTTTTCCTCTTACAGCACTGAAGACTAATCTGCCTTTTTCACTTGATGAATTAAAATCAGCTCTTCAAACCTGTAGCAATTCTGCCCCTGACCTTACATTCATTACCAACAGCTGAAACATGTTCCAGAAATACAAACCATCTTTGAGGATGCTCAGATTTGAAAATAGAAACAAAAAAGAAAGAAAAAGAACAAAAGTCTTCTATGTTTCAGTCATAGACGTTTTTGTTGTTGTTTTTTTAAAATCTTCTGAGCATCCTCAAAGATAGTTTGTATTGTTGACAGAAAATCGGCAGTCAAAAATCATTTCTGTATGTCCCAGAAAGTTGTCTTCAGGTTCTTTTAAAAGTGTACAATCTTTTCTGGTCCACAGGGTGCTTTCCACCTCCCCTGAGGGAAAGCCCTCATTATTCATTCTCCAAAAACCATAAAAGACTTTCATGGATTCAAACTATCATCCAGTATCTCGACCATTTTTCTTTGTAAATTTATGGAAATAGATGGTCAGCTGAGGACATAGAAACTGGAAACTGTTGGCCTTTTGTCTCAAGACAGTGTGGTATCAGCAAGTAGCATTCCTCAGCTGAGCTTTTAATCCTTCATGAAACAGCCGTCTGCAATGCTTTATTGCTTTATTAACTAATGGTTCGTCTCAGCAATCTTTTTTTTTTTATTTGGAGAAAGCTTAGGACACCGCATGGAAATTTGGCATCAGCATGGATCTGGGTTTTCGATGCCATCCACCACTCTTCATTAAAACTAAGTTTTCAGCTGATTGGCAGTTTCAAGTTTGTGTTGGTGCCATCCACGAGCAGAGGCAGAGAGTGTACCCCAGGGCAGCATCCTTTCCTCTGTTCTCTTCAGCAGTATAGTCAGCTCTCTAGCAAATGTTCTGAGTCCATTCTGTTTGTTTCAGACTTTGCACTCAACACAGTTAGTGCCAGATATGCTGGCATACAATGTCAGCTCCAACTTTGGGTGGATAAGATCTGATAGTGGGCTTACGACATTGGGTTTACTTTTTCAAACTTAGCGATTCACTTTCACAACTTTCGACATGCACTTTGCTGACCTTAAAACTTTTTTTCTTTTGGTCTTAATAAATCAACAGTTCCAACTATGATGGAAGCCGACTGCACTTGAAAACTTCTCATCAGAAAGCATTGAACATTCTCTGAGTCATGGCTTAAAGTGTGCGGACTTACATGATGTCAGGCAACACCCTACAACAGTTCCATGGAAACCTTGTTCAGATGTCTTCCACCATTTGTAATTTTTATGTTCTTTAAAGAGATGAATATTTATTACCTGATCAACAATTTAATGGAAGAAGGATTTTTTGTTAGCACTTTTTGCATGTTTAAAGATTTGAAAAAGAAAAAAATCTTTCTAAGGAACTGACTTCGACAAGGAGATGGCCCATTGTTATGAAGGTCTGGTGGTAGTGGTGTAGACAATGGCTTGCACTGCTGTCAGTCACTTTTTTTCTTGTAATCTTGCAGTAATAAAAGACTACAGTTTGGGAAAGATGAGGTTGGGGAACATCACTGACTCTGGGAAGATTAACCAGAATAAGGTCAGTCACTGGGTCAGTCATCAATGACAAAATAGATATCACAAAAGAATCATTGGTGTATAAATAGATATCTCGGTCAGCGGGAAAGATATCACCTAGCCCACAAATGTAATACACCTTTGAGACTGACCTGTGTACTGGTCATCTTAGACAAAACATTTTTTGACTGCTGCTATGGTATATCCAGTGTCATGCAACGTGTTCACTGGCTGGTTGTTGATGTAACCTGAAAAGAAAGTTTACAGAGCTACGTCCCATTTCTGTCAATACCAACACTTTGCGAGCAAATGGTTGTCACATCTCTTAGGAGACGCTGAGCTTTGAAATGACCCATGCCATCAAACCTCTTACATTGATGTGTCACAAGTTACCTCCCTTGGCAACTTGCTGGCTTTTTACCCTTACAAGGCCTAAATTATGTGGATCATCACGTCCTCTGCCAGAAACACCACTTGACTGTAGAGGGGAAGAAAAAGAAGAGGGAGAGATAGCAGAGAAGTCTGGTCGAGACTGGCCAGAAAAATCCTTTGGGGATGGAAACCTAACCCTGCACCGGGTTGAACTCCATGTCGTCAACTGTCGAACCTCGCTCCGTCTCTGGACTGTGCAAGCATGGTAAGATGCACAGCTCACCAGATACAGCTCACCAGACCGACAGACTGCGTCAGTGTCAGAGAAATATTTCTCACGTAAGCGAATTGCCAAGTCCTTACAGACAGAATGGAGCATTGTTCATGCATAACATCTCTCGGTGTGTCATCATTGCCCTTTCAGATTCAAGGAGATCCGTCTGTCCCAAAAGAGTCAAAGATGAGTCAAGTAAGCAGGAAAAGATTGATGTGTCTCTGGTCGTGCATGTTGGAATTTATCATAAAAATCCATCAGCTGTGCACTAAGCACGTCATACGTCACTGATCCAGACATGCACAAAGAATAAAAGAAAGCAAGGTCCGAGCCCCAGAGAGAAACGGAGAAATTTATGGGCCAATGGCAAGAATGCATCAATGTCGCCATGCGTCTTTCTAAAAACAGGAAGACGAGGAATACTTTTTAGGTCCTGGGGCAAAGTTTGAGGGATAGGCGTGCTAGTACTGTGAGCAGCAGCCTACTTACTTTCAAGTTTGAGTTCTTTAAGCTCCAGTTCTGTGCTCTCTCTTTCTGTTGTGTGTCCGTTTCCATTTTCTGTTTTTCCAAATCAAACTGGCATTGTGCTGTACGTTTAACAGTGGGTACTTTAGCCTCAGACTTGGCTTTATCACAAGCCATTTTAGAATCTGCTGCTGCTTTTATCAGTTGACTATTAAGTGGCCCTCCCTTTTAATTTTGATCTCCCGTTCGATTACATTGTCGATGTAAGTCTGGGCTGCATCTATCTCTAACATCAGAACATTCTTCAGACAACTCCATTGGAAAATAATCCCAAATCCCAAAGAGGAAGAAGAAGACACAAACAGCATGCAAGTGATGCAATGTAATGATTGACATGATTTCACGAATCTTATATCACAAAAGAGAAATAAAAAGTGCACATGTCTCAGTTCTGACATGTTTAGCAACAGCCAAAAACAATACAAGACAACAACAATAACAAAGAAAAAGAAAAGGGAAAAAAATGAAGATTTTATTCCACAGCCCCTTTTCCTTAAGTACATTATTTATTTATTGTTTTTGCTTTGTTTTTGTTTTTAGTCTGTTAGCAAGATACAAAGAGGATGAGAATTCCAATCAAGAGCTTATCCCTTTTTTCCTCAAAGATAGACTTCAGATCAGTCACACTACTTAGACAAGGGTACCACAATGATGCTCTTACATGAATAAAATAAACATTCCTTTGTCTGGTCCTTCAGCATTTTCCGTTTTCTTTTCTTTCTTTCTTTTTTTTAACAACAATACTTTAATAAAATAAAAAAAAGGACCTCCCCCCTATGTAGTCTGTGTGAATACGGAAAACCAGCTTATTCAAAGTAGCAACCCACGGGGTACATGCAAGTTTAACAACGTTGTTTTTCCATACTCCATGCAGAAGAGCGCACGGGGGGGGGGGTGGGGGGGGGGGGGGGGGGGGGGGGGGGGGGGGGGGGGGTGGGGGGGGTGGGGTGGATGGAATGTTGTAAATGTGGATATTGCTGGAGGAAACTTGTAAGAGCCCCTTCTGCAACTTTTTCAAAAAAAAATTTAAAGCATCATCTTCTGGGTACGTTTTTCACAAAGACATCAGACACAAGCCCTACTCCCAAGGATTAAAGCGAAATCCCAGAATAGTTTTGCGTGACACATAAAAGAAGCATGGTAATTTTTGAATCATCACCATGATACGGAGGAACATCGTCGGAGCAAGCTCTACCAGTCCCTTTTTACATCATCAGCGCTTGGCAGATTAAACGTCGCCTGCCTCTTAAGCATCTGGACAGCAGAACAATCTTAACCAGTTTTTAAACCTGGAGAACCGTTGTGGCTACTCATTGAGACCTGAACCTGAATGGAAGATTGTTAGGATAAGTGGTGGCCTTTTTCAACTATTTTAGCGCTCTCCCTTTTTCCGTCGTGTATATAGCCGTTGATTGGACCTGCGACATCCACTTTTTTTCGGGATCTGGATGGATACCATCCAGACCAAATCCAGATCCAGGAAAAAAAAGGTGGATAAAAATACAATACACTCGGAGCAGGCAATACAAATATATCTGCCTTCAAGAGGGATTGCGAGGGTTTCCCCTTAGCAGCTAGTGAAGAGTTTTCATATCTGTAATATATTTTTTTAAATTTTCATGTTCCCATTTTTCCATCTTCAACCCCCCTCCCCTCCTTAAGTCTAAATCTTTTTGCAAGTCTTTACTATGAAGACAGTTGAGTTGTTGGCCTACGCTTGTTTTTCCCCCGCTATTAGATGTTCGTGATGATGTATTTGCTGACTTTATTCAAGTTTAAAAGGGTGTGCCAGTCTTGAATAAAAGTTGCTCTGTGTAGGTTCGTATGGGAGCAAACGTTACCCACTTTTTTACAAAACACTCTCATTCTCGATACTACGTTGCATGTTGATACAAGACCAGCAAGGTAGGTGAAGGTCAGACAGTCAACCCATCGTTACTTTTTTTCTTCTCTTTGTTACCACCCCCCCCCCCCCCATACAAAAAAGGGAAACCCCTCTCGAAATACACAGGAGAAGGGGGGTAAAGACGAGAGACAGTACCTAAAAAAAAAACACAAAAACACAAACACACACCGATCCCTCGGATTCAATTTCCGAAAGGATTACCCATGAAACTGGAGGTAGGGAATGAACAAAACGACCACGGGGCATGAAGGACGAGTTTGGGCCTAAAAAAGTGCATGCACGACCCAATGTAATGCAATCTCATTCAAAAAACAAATTGAAATTTGACAGTTTTGAGATCTGCATATTGACGATTTTCTTTTTTACTTCCCCAATATTTACTAGACCCTATTACCTGGGGCCCGAATTTGGCCATTGCTTTTAACTTCTTGAATATCGAGTGCGACCCCTTGTTGCCAAATTTGCTCCAGGGCCAACAGTCTGAGGGCGCACTGTTTTATGTTATTTTATTTTACTTTTTAACATGCGCGCTGGTGACCTACTCGTTTTTTGGTGAACCAGTATTTTAGGAAGAAGAAGAAAAGAAAAGGGTGGGAAAATGATACACGGGGTCGCCGCCATTCGCAGCGTCATGTCGTGCATGCGCATGTGGAACGGCACGCCAGACAGCAGACTTCGAGTCACTGTAAATTTCCCTGAAGGCCCCTTTCCCCACGACAAATAACGGACAGTTCTTGTTTGTCATGTGGAAGTGCGCATGCCTGTTACGGAGAAATTAAATCGAAAACAACAATTCAGACAAATGTAACATCGGACTGAACAATAAACCATGAAATAAACCAGCTCTATCAACTCTAATTCACGGGTTATTACGGAGAAGGTGGGCTCTGCAGTCATGAAATACGGGCTGTACACCCATGGGGGATGCTATTTTAAACCCGTTGAGCGCCTTTAGTCAGTCAGCTGACGCGGAAATAAAAGTGCTTTCCATGTGCCTATGGGCAGTCCCCTGACGTCATGCATTTTTCTTGAGTTTTCATTCGTTACTATTTCTATAAACGGACTAAAATAGAGTTTTCGTAGAAAGCCTTATATGTCTGTAGTCTTAAATAATATGTAAATGACCACACGTGAGGGGGAAAGCCCATTTATTCTTATCACTGACTGGGTGACCACCAGCACTTCGTCTCGCTTGCAAAAAATGGCGGCGCAACCTGACAAGCCCAGCGACCAAATTCAACGTATTTACACCCGCTGAGCAGGCTCTGCTGATGATTTTGACAAACACAATAATCTTTTATTCAACGACTAACTCGAGCATAAAGGTGAGATGATGATAGTGGTGGAATTGCCGACCAATTCTCAGTTTATTGGTAGGCTCTGTGACCTCTCAGTGTGTGTTCAGCTGACGCGTCCACTCGAACGAGCCAGCCAAGTGTGTACTCTGACTCGTGCGGGTGTCCAGTATGTGAATCAGTGGGGAAGGGGACGTGGCCTGCTCGCGGCGTGACACGGTGCAGACGAAAAGGTAGGGGAAGATGAGGAGTAAAGAGGGGGTTTTGAAGTTGAGAAAGGGGGGTGGTGGTGGGGGAGGGGGGGGGGGGGCGTGGTCGTGGACTGGTCAGTCTGCATTCGAGTGTGAGCGTCTTGATAGACTTCCAAACTGTTTTACTTTCATTTACAGGTGTATGTGACAATACAACTTTTTTTCAATTTTTGCTGTGTGTTCTTGTTTGGATGTGGTAAATACATATGTTTTTGATCATGAAAAAAAAATCTATCCAAATCTACAAGCCTAAATACTTTGAAATTATCAAAATTTAAACAAAAGAAGCCCAGATTCAAAATCTTCATTAAATTTTCCCTTTCAAAAATGATATAGATTTCATTTTTCTATCTTTTGTAGTTTCTGAGCTAGAATTTTTTGTTAATTATGACCCCCAAATCATGAGATTTCCCCGGCACCTGGGAACACCTTTGTTTGTACTATTGTGAGGCACTGAACGGGTTAAGGCTGTTATGAGTTGCATCCTGGGAGTCTGATTTACCTCTGTTCAGGAGAGTTTATGTCCCCTTTATATCTTAATGGAGTGTCCTGCGCGTGCCTGTACCCATCGTCAACACAGCGCAGGGCCTCCAAGGGTGGTACAGGGCTGCTCTAAAGGCAGGGGAAGACAGTGCTCTCTGGGTCCTCCCCAGCACCTTTGGGGGTTTCTTTTTCTTCTTTTTTCTTTTCTTCTAAAACAACAATTAAGACAAATGGGAATGAACAACAAACCCATCAAATAAACCAACACTAACATACTTCTATGTCATGGATTATTAAGCATTGCTGCATCAAAGTGAACATTCGATATGATCAGTGTAAAACATGATTGTGTTCACTCTTGCTGGAAAAAACAACAAACAAACTGGGGGACATATAATGACATGCACATATGGGACACATCACGCACATGCAACATACATCTGTGGGCGCACATGGAGAAACAATTCACCGTTTCACAAACTGCACATTTAATGTAATGCATAGATGCGATGTAATGAATCTTGTCATTAAATATCTAAGGATTAAATCGAAATATTAATATAACATCACAGATGGCATGCACATGCGTGCGTACCCGCGCACACACACGTATGCGTGCACATCCAAACACACACACACACACACACACACACACACACACACACACACACACACACACACACACACACACACACACACAACGATATGGATAGTTATCTTACATGCCACAAATGTTAAAACTGAACTGATTG
>CM031603.1:94315846-94338346 GCA_018398815.1 Conus ventricosus
CTCATTTGTATATATCCTTTTCAGGTTTTGAACCCGCACAACCTGTAATTAATCCGGAATTCTTAGAGCCGTACATACAAAAACGTGTTTATGTCAATACTATGGAAAGCTGTTCACTAAAACGTGGGAAAAACTGTCGTCTTCCATCGTCAAAGTATTTCGGCGCAAGTAATTGAATGGTAAAAAATGTGTTGATTGTGTGCGATCTTTCCAGAAATCAGCGCGAGTCTCAGAATATATTCATGACTATAGCAGGAAACGGACCTTTGTTGTTGTTGTTGTTGTTGTTGTTGTTTGTAAATAATCAAATTGTACATACTGGTGACATCTAATGTCAAAGGCTCCGTAATTATCTACACATCCTCCCCGCCTTTCTTTTCAAAAGAAATATAATTGCCTTAGTCTAGATTTCAGGACGCCCCTACCAAATACCTTACTGAACAATGGGTGTAGAACTTTAACATGTACATTTTCTTCCCTCATGGAGAGGACCTTCCGGCCTGAAGCTTTGCCCAGTTTCATTCCTTCAGTCGCACCGAGTGACTAGATTCGGATATCTCGTGACCAAGTTAAAAAATACTACACTCTTTAGAAGGATTATTGTAAAGTGCAGCCGTAATTTTTGGTTTTTAAATCACAGTCTGCATGATCAAAATTGAGCTCTGCTGTCGACAATGCTTTAAAATACACCGTTTAACTACCAGACAGTATTTAACCGGAGTAGTCATTGTCACTGGATGTACGTTCGCCTAAATTATTTTGAATTTACGTCATTACATGCTCGATTTGGTTCATTTAAAATGTTATGCTAGTGTCGTTCTCATTTGAAAGAGCAAATAGATTTTAAAGCCTTTTTCTTTTAATATCAAGACATTCAAGCGAATCTTCATGTTTATTTGTAAATCTGAAGTTTTACAAGTGCCTATATCCGTCTTGGTTTGCACTCTTGCATTCCTGATCCAACTAGTGTGGTTGTTCAAATCAAAGTGGAGTTTTTTTGTGTCCCCCCCCCCCCCCCCCCCCCCCCCCCCCCCCCCATTTAGACCTTTTTTTTCATGCTGCTTTTTGCACGAAGGAAACATAAACTCCGAGGCCGTGTTCACCTCCATGAAATCTGTAAGCCACGTACATTCTTCTCTTGTAAATAACTGGGAAAGAAAATCAATATTCTGTTTTCTGATATAGCATTTTGTCCCGTTTCCAACTGTGTGTTATTCTCATTATTGAAGTTACATCATCGGCTTTTTACCCTACAGGAACAGAACAATAAGGGAATGAGCTGATTCGCAGTGTGTGTGTGTGTGTGTGTGTGTGTGTGATGTTATGCAGTATTCGTAATGCGACTGAAAACCTCACCTTCTGGGCTGGGTTGTGAACATCTGTAGGGGGTTGAGAAGGGCTACACGCTCGTATTGGGAAGCAAAGCCCGAGTCTAAATGCAATGATTTAATGGAATGGAATGTGTCTATACTTATTCATTTACTTTACTCTCTTGTTGTTGCTGCTGCTTTAAATACCGCATAAAAGTCATGAAACGTAGTATTTGTACCTACCAAAAATCCACAACACACACACACACACACACACACACACACAAAACGGGTGTGTGTGTGTGTGTGTGTGTGTGTGTGTGTGTGTGTGTGTGGTGTTTTATATATACATGCACTGCTGGTAGACACCCCCGTTGTGCCAGTGCCTGTCTACATTACCTTTATCATTATTTCATTGCATTTTTTTTTCTTTGAATCGCAGCCAAACTATGAGGGCACACACATGTCAGTCTCAAGCGCCGTTCTACTTCGATGACCGGCCCCTGGGACGATCCCTTGACCCTGGACCTTCCGCCACTCGAAGAGGTGAAGGTCCGTATCTATGTCAGCACCGTCAAAGCTGTGACGGCACCATCAATGCCAGCTTTGTTCGCACCGGCCGTCGCCGGTCGGCAGCAAGGTCAAGGACTTTCCATTCACACCGCCCCACAAGTCCTCATCCTGGATCCTGGACTTCCGGTGTCAACACGCCCTCTGTGGGGGCCGCTACTCTCCCCGCCATTCTCTCCCTTTGTTTTCAGGAAACCATCACCTAAATGTGCTTATATGTAATGCAGACAGATCTGTCCCAGTAAGTGTATTGTTTTGTTATCGTCAACACAGTTCTCACTGGCACTAAAGATGGGGTCACTAGCGAGCTCTTAGGCTTGAAATGTGTCAGATTAGGCCCAAAGCGGCATATATTTCTAGTATACTTTTTTTTCTCTTTTCTTTTCTTTCTTTTCTTTCTTCTTTTTTTCTTTCTTTCTTCTTTTTCACAACAGTAGGATAAAAGAAATAGCAGGAAAGGACGACATGAAAGTGTTAATATTAAGTCCCTTCACTGACAGCTATGGGAACCATTGGGTTATGTTTTTGAAGAGAACCATTCGTTTATGCCCATTCACAGTCGAAGTTCGTGTCAAGAAATCGGGGTTAAAACCGTGAATTACAGGAAATAGACAGTGCGCGAGCAGTTTATGGACTGGATTGCAGTAAAATTCGTAAGAGGCCGGGTGACGTTTCAGAAGGAATCGTGTTAATATGTTTTGGGACTTTCCGAAAGTTTGCCAGTGGACATACGGAGAGTATGTGATTGCTGGTACGCAGATTTTTAGTGGCTATATACTAGGCAATTCATTCACTCCGTACAGTTATGAAAAACAGCTATTGGGAATCCCGTACAATACTATGGAGGCATTGTTTTTCAAAATACGATTTGGTTCCTTATTCAGGAGAGTTAATGGAGTTCTCATGTTTTCCTTTCATTAAAACAAAAAGTCGGGCAAACATTATTCTGCATTTACCTTGACATTTTTTGCTATAAAGGAATCCGCATCAGTACAAAGTCGCGATAGCTTAATCACCCATGTGTGTAAAGCGTGCGTGCGTGTGTGTGTGTGTGGTGTGTGTGGGGGGGGGGGGGGGAGAATTTATTGTAACACCATTTTTTATTCCAAGTCAAGAAAACCAAATAAGTACAGACAATTTCTGGAGGGACTGACTGCAAGACGTTCTGGCTGGTCTTCGTTGTCCGGCTTAGACCGGCTAGGTCCCACAGTGTTACTGTATCTGGGCTGGTCAACCTCTTGAATGAGACTTACCAACATGGAGCTGAAATGGTCAGGGTTCTCTGTCAGCTTTTAGTCTGGACTGGAACATCTAAATCTCTGCAGCTACTGAGTTGAAACCTCTGCAAATTTGAACGAAAGTTCAGGAACTGTCAGAAAAGTCTGTTTTTCTTGTTGTTGTCGCTGTTGTTATTGTTGTTGAAGTTTGATAAAACCTTTGTTTGTTTTGTAGTATGTATTACGCCTTTAACATAGCGGGGGTGCTAGCAGCCTTCGTGAGGACAGCCCTGTCAGTTGCACGTGCATCACGAGACAAAACCAGACAGCGAGAAACTGGATAACTGTGCCATACATCAGATGATAGTCCTCAGCTTTTTTGTAGACTGTACGTACCATTGACTTTGTCCAACACCCAAAAATACGTACCGTTGACTTTTTCTAACATCCAGAAATACGAACCGTTGACTTTTTCTAACATCCAGAAATACGAACCGTTGACTTTTTCTAACATCCAGAAATCACCACTGACAACCGTTGACTTTTTCTAAACATCCAGAAATACGTACAACTGACTTTTTCTAACATCCAGAAATACATACCATTGACTTCGTCAAACATCCAGAAATACATACCATTGACTTCGTCAAACATCCAGAAATACATACCATTGACTTCGTCAAACATCCAGAAATACATACCATTGACTTCGTCAAACATCCAGAAATACATACCATTGACTTCGTCAAACATCCAGAAATACATACCATTGACTTCGTCAAACATCCAGAAATACATACCATTGACTTCGTCAAACATCCAGAAATACATACATGACTTCGTCAAACATCCAGAAATACATACCATTGACTTCGTCAAACATCACAGAATATACAACATTGACTTCGTCAAACATCCAGAAATACATAGTACCCTTTTCATGAGGAGCAACTACCAACACATTACAGCGGTACGAGAGGTGCGGTATGGTCAAGTGGCAGTCGGAGCATGGTTCCTGTCCAGGTCAGTCATCAGACCTTGCTGTCCAAACTGAATAACACCAAAACCCCGCCTACATAGTAGCTTGTTCGACACCCAGCTCCGGCTTCCTGTCGACAAGTGGTGTACGGCCAAGCTTGTTGATGCTATCTGCCCTCCCTCTCATCTAGTAGTGGCTGTATCAATGTACACAGTCCCTTTCTCGTAGATGTTCATAGATAAGGCGGTAGAGTCTGGTGAGGTTGTTGAGGAATGAAGAGATCCAACTGTCCTGTATCTGACACCACCCTTGATACGCCGATTTAATGTGATGGTCATATCAAGTTGACTTTCTACAGGTGATTCAGTTCTTGATGGTAACCAGTCGCAAAGCAGTTTACTGAATTTGCTGAACGCATGGGTTAATGATATGTTTAAAGAGACGGATCAAGAACACAAGTAAACACATGAATTGATATGTTTAAGAACGACAGATAAAGACTAAGACTAAAAACTCGAGTTTCGAATTCAGACCAGCTGCCGTGGTGGTGTGATTAACACTCACACCTGCAGGCTGGCAGGTCATGGGTTTGATTCCCATAAGGGACATGTATTTCTGGATCTTTTTTTTCTCCCCAGCTGGCTGCTATCTAGATTTGAGAGTGCTATGAGCTCAAATGGGAAGAACAAGAATCACACGTGTCGAGTTCCATCCACTTAACGGATGCTTCTGTGAGAATGTTGGTAAAAACTAACATCACTACACGTGTCTGTATCTTTCGGGCTTGGTTGGGATGATGTACTTTAAAGGAAGCATAGAGCACAGCGCTATCATGTAGTCTCTGACCAGAATGGAAGTCCACAGCATCGTTTCTTGTCATCCTCAATCTGACTAATCATCATTTAAGACATTTCAAAAGTCTAAATGCTGTGGCCCTTTATGCTTCTGGTCGGGTGTGACCTCAGTTTTGTTTTCCTCTGCCCGTCTGGCCACGGGGACTTCGTCAAAGAAGTTGGTATCCACAGGTTTAAGAAACAGTCACCGGATGGACTTCGTGGCGTTCTCCGGACGAGGCCGTCGGATCATGCAAGCTTCGCCACTAAGCAGTTGTGGTTGTTGTTGTTTAGTAGGGAGCTTAGCAGGTGATGTCAGAACAGGTACTACAAAACGCCACCGAAGTGAATCGGTAGCAGCGTCAATGTCCCGTCAAGTGGCTGTGTCGTGACGAATTAATGTTGACTGCTCCCTGTGGGTTGCCGGTGCTGAGGCATCCACGGCACGAACCGGGTGTAGCTGTGCTGGGAAGGGGTGGGCTGGGAGGGGGGGGGGCGAAAATGAGTAGCGTTGGAGCAATGCAACTGGGGGAACGGAAGGGAAGGGGAGGGACGAGAGGGGTGAGGGGAGAAGGGGAGAGGGCACAGAGCAGAGATGGAAAACAACACAAAAACAAAAACATAATCAAGCAAAACAAAAAGCAAACAAAAAAGTTTTTGATTCAGTTTCTGTCCGTTTGTAGCACACTTGATTTTCAGTCCACACAAGTTCATGTGCTTAAGGATCAGAGGTCAAAACTCAAATCTTTTCTAATGTCTGTGATAATTCATTTATCTTCACAAATATATCTGCCTTCGAAAGGGATTGCGATAGTTCCCTTATGCAGCTAGTGAAGAGTTTTCATATCTGTAACATATTTCTTAATTTCGTGTTCCCAGTTTCGCCATCTTCAAACTCCCCCCCCCCCCCCCCCCCCCCCCCCCATAAGTCCAAATCTTTGCCAAGTCATTACTATGAAGACAGTTCAGTTGTTGGCCTGCGCTTGTTTTTCCCCCCACTATTAGATTGTTCGTCTATGTATTTGTCTGACTTTATTCAAGTTTAAAAGTTACTCTGTGTTAGGTTTTTCTTATGGGAGCAAAAAATACCCACTTGTTTACTGTTTATCGTTTACTGTTCCCCACCTCATTTCATTCCGATTTCACAAATATGTTCTGAAGTAATGACGTCTTATGTCAACCTCCCTTTTTGTTGTTGTTGTTGTTGTTTGTTCTTGTTGTTTTGTTGTTATTGTTGTTGTTATTGTCGTTGTTGTTGCTGTTGTTATTGTTGTTGTTGTTTTTGTTCGTGATGTCTTCAACAGGTGAATTTCGACGACTCTCAACCGGTCCTGAATACGCTTACAGAATTCGTGAGAAAGATGAAAAAAAAAAAAAGAAAGAAAAGACGAAGTCTATAGCTTCTAATTCAGTCGTTCCGGTTTGAAACCTTTTCCTTTTCGGCACAAACACGATAAATGCTGTCTGTAAGGGTCAAAGGGGAAATAATGTGTTCTGTCTGTGTTCAGCCATTATTTTTCTCCTGTGAACCAAACTTAGTATACGTCGCCTGATTGGTCGGAAAAGCTGTCAGCATTGTTACTCCCCTTTGTTGGTAGGAAAAGCTGTCGGCATGTTACTCCCCTTTGTTGAGCGTGGGGCGGGGGGTGGAAGGTAGGAGGTGGATCTACATCATCAGCAGGAATATTTTTAGTAAGCATATTCGTCATATTCTGGTCAGATGTTAATAATGATGATTGACTAGTGGGAGTTCAAACCTCAGTGAAGTAATCAGATTTGACTGTTAATCGATGAGCTGAATGTGGGCTTCATCTTAAGGGTCGTGATATCCATATTTCATCTGGTAAACTCTGCCTTTGGAAGTAGGATGGCTAAGCATCCAAATATGACGTGTATTGGGTGGTGGGGGGGGGGGGGGGGGGGGGGGGGGGGGGGGGGGAGTGTGTGTGTGTGTGTGTGGTGTGTGGTGAAGAGCATATGTAACTCGCGCTCTTTCCTGACATTGGTAGCACTTCACTGGGCACGAAATTAAGATAGAGTAGGACATATTACTCCGGCACTTTATCCCCGGCATGGTGGCACTTTACTCCCAGCCTGATGGCACTTTACCCAGACGTGGTGGGCATTTTAACCCCAGCGTGGTGGGCACTTGACTACGACATACTTGTTTTGTTGTTTATTGTCGTACCCTAGCTAAAAGACTACATCGATCATCCGAACAGCTGAAGAACTTGGAACGCTATGGTACAAATGCATCAGCTGGGATGAGAACATTACGTGCGTGACCTTTTTTTGATTACCCCGCCACGTGGTCAGCCACGCTCCGACTTCGAGGGATTTTGGAGACTGGAAAATGTTATGCTAGGGGCTTGTCACGACTGCAGACATTCCCAGCATAACTATGCAGAGTATAACAACATTTTGATGTAGCCTTGGTGTTCTAGTCTATGGTCAATTGGTCTGACCCCAGCATTAAGCCAAGGCAAACTACGACATAGTGAAGCATTTTACACCAGCACAGTGGGCACTTGACCTCTGACACTGTGAAGCACTTTACACCATCACAGTGAGCACTTGACTTCGACACTGTGAAGCTTTTAGACCAGCACAGTGGGCACTTGACTTCGACATGGTGAAGCCCTTTACACCAATCACAGTGGGCACCTGACTTCGACATAGTGAAGCCTTTACACCAGCACAGTGTGCACCTGACTACGACATAGTGAAGCCCTTTACACCAGCACAGTGGCCACCTGACTACGACATAGTGAAGCACTTTACACCAACATGGTGGGCACTTGACTACGACATAGTGAAGCCCTTTACACCAGCACAGTGGCCACCTGACTACGACTTAGTGAAGCCCTTTACACCAACACAGTGGCCACCTGACTACGACATAGTGAAGCCCTTTACAACCAGCACAAGTGGCCGCATGACTACGACATAGTGAAGCCCTTTACACCAGCACAGTGGCCGCCTGACTACGACATAGTGAAGCCCTTTACACCCGCACAGTGGCCGCATGACTACGACATAGTGAAGCCCTTACACCAGCATGGTGGGCACTTGACTACGACACAGTGAAGCCCTTTACACCAGCACAGTGGCCGCATGACTACGACATAGTGCAGCCCTTACACCAGCAATGGTGGGCACTTGACTACGACATAGTGAAGCCCTTTACACCAGCACAGTGTACACCTGACTACGACATAGTGAAGCCCTTTACACCAGCACAGTGTGCACCTGACTACGACATAGTGAAGCCCTTTACACCAGCACAGTGGCCACCTGACTACGACATAGTGAAGCCCCTTTACACCAGCACAGTGGCCACCTGACTACGACATAGTGAAGCCCTTTACACCAGCACAGTGGCCGCATGGCTACGACATAGTGAACCCTTTAACACCAGCACAGTGTGCACCTGACTACGACATATGAACTTTACTTTACGCCAGCATGGGGGGCACTTGACTACGACATAGTGAAGCCCTTAATACACCAGCACAGTGCCGCATGACTAAAAAGACAAAAAATTTTTTGTTTCATTTCTTTTCCTTTTTTTAGCAAACATTGTTTTTTCCAGCCCAACAAGTTAAAGTGCTTAAGGGTCAGGGCAAAACTCAAATCTTTTCTAATGCCTGTGAAAATTTCTTTTTTCTTCACAAATATATCTCCTTCGAAAGGGATTGCGAAATTTCCCCTTTATGCAGCTAGTGAAAGTTTTCATATCTGTAACTTTTTTCCCTTAATTTCGTTTTTCCCATTTTTCCCCATCTTCAAACCCCCCCCCCCCCCCCCCCCCCCCCCCCCCCCATAAGCCCCAAAACTTTGCCAACCATTACTTGAAGCCCTTTTCATTTTGGCCTGCCCCTTTTTTTTTTCCCCCCACTTTTAAAATTTTTTGGGTCTATGATTTGCCCTGACTTTTTTTCAATTTTAAAAAAATTTAAACCTCTGTGTTGGGTTTTTTCCTTAGGGGAGAAAAAAATACCCCCACTTTTTTTACTGTTTATCTTTACGTTCCCCCCTCTTTTTCCTTTTCCCGATTTCACAAATATTTTCAAAGTAATGACGTTTTAAATTTTCAAACCTCCCTTTGTTGTTGGTTTTTTGTTTTTTTTTCTTGTTGTTTTTTTTGTTCTTGTTGTTGTTTTTGGGCGTTGTTTTTGCTTTTTGTTATTGTTGTTGTTGTTTTTGTTCGTGTTGCCCTTAAACGGGTTAATTTTCCGGCCCGATTTTCCCTCAACCGGCCCTTTAAAATTTACGCTTACAGAATTGGGTGAGAAAGATAAAAAAAAAAAAGAAAGAAAAAACAAGCAAAGTCAAATACTTCTAATTCAGTCTTTTCCGGTTTAAAAACCTTTAATTTTTTTTTCGGCACAAACACGATAAATGCTGCTGAAAAGGGCCCCAAAGGGGGAAATAATATGTTTCTGTCGGTGTTCGGGCCTTTTATTTTTCCCCCCTTAAACCCCAAACTTAGAAAACGTCGCTGATTGGTCGGAAAAGCTTCAGCATTGTTACTCTCCCCTTTTTGTGGGGGAAAAACCCCCTGTCGGGAAATTGTTACCCCCCTTTTTTTTGGCGTGGGGGGGGGGTGGAAGGTAGGAGGTGGATCTACATCATCACGGATTTTTTTTAGTAACCCTTTTTCGCATATTCTGGTCGGGACGTTAAAATGATGATTGACCAGTGGGATTTCAAACCTCAGTGAAGTAATCAGATTTGACTTTAATCGAGGGCCTAATGGGGGCTTCATGGGTGGGGTTCGTGATATCCATTTTTTCATCTGGTAAACTCGGGCCCTTTGGGAAGTAGGAATGGGCAAAGCACCCAAAATATGACGGGGGTTTTGGGGTGGTGGTGGGGGGGGGGGGGGGGGGGGGGGGGGGGGGGGGGGGGGGGGAGTGTGTGTGTGTGTGTGTGTTGGGGGGTGAAGAGCAAATGTAACCGCGCTCTTTCCTGACATTGGAAATATTCACTGGAAAGGGAAATTTAAGAAAGAGTGGGACAAAATTACCCGGCACTTTACCCCCGGAAATTGGTGGGCACTTACCCCAGCCGGAGGGGCCACTTTAACCCAGCGGGGTGGGAAATTTTACCCCGGCGTGGTGGGCCCTTGACTACGACATACTTGTTTTTTTTAAATTGCCCGTACCCTACCCAAAAAGACTACTTTCAAACCATCCGAACAGCTGAAGAACTTGGAACGCTATGGTACAAATCCCTCAGTTTGGGATGAGAACATTACGTGCGTGACCGTTTTTGATTCCCCCCCGCCCCCGGTGGTCACCACGCCCGACTTCGGGGGTTTTTGGAGACTGGTAATTTTTATGCTAGGGGCTTGTAAACGACTGCAAAACATTCCCAGCATAACTAGGGCCAAAAGTATAAAAAAAATTTTTGATTGTGCCTTGGTGCCCCCTAGTCAAATTTAAATTGGCTGACACAGCTTTAAAAACCAAAGGGCAAACTACAAACATAGTAAGCTTTTTAAACACCGGGCAAGTGGGCACTTGACTCTGAAAACGGGGAACCCATTTTAAACCCCAAACACATGAGCACTTGACTTCGACATGTGAAGCTTTTAGACCACACAGTGGGCACGGGACTTCGAAAAGGGAACCCTTTACACAATCACAGGGGGCACCTGACTTCGACATAGTGAAGCCTTTAAACCACACAGTGTGCACCTGACTACGACATAGTGAAGCCCTTTACCCCACACATGGCCACCTAACCTTCGACATAGGGGAAGCACTTTACACCAACATGGTGGGAAACTTGACTACGCCATAGTGAACCCCTTCCCAACCAGCCCCGGGGGCCACCTGACTACGACTTAGTGAACCCCCTTTACACCACACGTGGCCACCTGACTACGCCCATATGAACCCCTTTACACCCAGCACGGTGGCCGCTGACTACGACATAGTGAAGCCCTTTAAAACCAAAACAGGGGCCCCGGCCTGCCCTACAAACATAGTAACCCCTTTTTACACCACACAGGGGCCGCATGACTACGACTAGTAAAACCCTTACACCACATGGGGGGGCACTTGACTACGACACAGTGAACCCCTTTTAAACACCAGCACGGGGGCCGCATGACAAACGACTAGGCGGGGCCCTTAAACACCAGAAATGGTGGCACTTACTACGCCCAAAGTGAAGCCCTTTACCCCAACCCACGGGTGTCCACCGGACAACGACATAGTGAACCCCTTTTTACACCAGCACAGGTCACCTGACTACGACATAGTGAACCCCTTTTTTAACACCACCAGTGGCCACCTGACTAGACATAGGGGAACCCCTTTCCCACCAGCACAGGGGCCACCTAAACTACGACATAGTGAACCCCTTTTACACCAGCACAGGGGCCGCATGGCTACGCAAATAAAAAGCCCTTTCCCACCACACAAGGGTGAAACCGACTACAAACATAAAGAAGCACTTTACGCCAGCATGGGGGGCACTTGACAAACGACATAGTAAAGGGCCCTTTACACCCACCCACAGGGGGCCGCATGAACAGACAAAGTGAAGCCCTTTACCCCCAGCACAGGGGCCCCGCAATGACAACGCCATATAAAGGGCCCTTTACAACAGCACAGGGGCCGCAAGACAAACCCCAATTTAGTAAACCCCCTTTAAACCCCAGCGCAGGGGTGCACCTGACTACACAAATGACACACTTTTACACCAGCCCCAGTTTGCATTTAAATTTGGGACATATTTAAAACATTTTAAAAACCAGCACAGGGGGCACTTGTTTTCGACAAAAGTGAAACATTTAAACCCACCACATGGGAACTTTTTTGTTCGACATAGTGAAACACTTAACACGGGGCCGGGGGGGGTTTTTGGGTTTCGACATAGCGAAACATTTTTTACACCGCACATGGGCATTTGAATTCAAACATAGAAAAAACCTTTACCCCAAAACAGGGGCATTTAAATTCGACATGCAAAAAAATTTACACCAGCACAGGGGGCCCACTTGAATTCGACAAGCAAAAACATTTTCAAAAAGTCCCTTTTGGCACTTAATCCGATATGGGGGGGCATTTTAAACCCGACATGGGGGGCACTTTCCCCCAAACTTTGGGGCTGCTTTCCCCCCAGCAGGGTGGGCACTTGCCCCGGCAAAAAGGGGTTTTTTTACTGCATTTCTCTTTTGTCTCTGTCTGTCTGTCTCTGTCTCTGTCTCTATCTCTCTCTTTTTTTAATTTGTTTATTGTTTTTTTTTGTGAAAGTGCTTTTTGTGATTTTTGCGGGCAGGGCGCGCGCGTGTGATTTTTTTATTTTTGTTATTTTACTTTGAGGGGGCCTTTTGGTTTTACTAGGAGAGAGAGAGAATGCAATCCCGAAATGCGAAAAACAATATTTATTAAATTTAAAGGCCATAGCCCATATTTAAGGGGTGGTACCCCCCAATATACACAAAAACAATTACTGAAATGAGGAAAATACAAGAGAAAGCAAGTACTTATGCATCATAAAAATTTTTATTAGGAAAATAAGTACGAAAACCTCTTTGTGCTTAAAAAATGTACATAGCAAGGTTAAAGAAAATTGCCCTTCTTTTTCTTGATGCCGGGAGTAAATTAACTCTGAAAATAAAAGGGGCCCAGAAAAAAATTTTTGGGCTTTATAAAATTTGATCTTGGGGTCATGAAAACGGCCCAAGCAAAAAAAAAAAAGGGTTTTTCCAATTTTCCCTTGGCCATTTTTACAAAAAAAACGAAAATGTAGTTCATTATCCTCAAAACACTGAAATCTGAAACGGTGAAAAGCTTATCAAAACCCCAAAAATTCTAAACTTACTTACGAAACCCAAAATATATCGTTATATCCTTTTTTAAATGTAGGGCCTATAAACATTATTTTTTTTTAAAAAAGTCTGTACCCCAAAAATCTGCACGGGCTATAAAAAAGGATCATCCAGTCCGCCATCTGCAGAAATAATGTGTGTGTGTTTTTGTGTGGGGTTTTTGTGTGTGTGTGTGTGTGGGGTGTTTTGTGGGGTGTGTGTGTGTTTGTTTTGTGTGGTGTTGGGTGTGTGTGGGGGTGGAGTGTGGGGGGAAAACATAGAAGAGAAGAGGGGAGAAGAGAAAAGGAAAAGAGAGAGGAGAGAATGAAATTTGACTTTTTTGTTTTTTGTGTTTTAATGTGTTTTGGTGCGTGCGCTCGTGCGTGCGTGCTGGGGTGCGTGCGTGCGGGCGGGGCGTGCGGGGCTTCGTGCTTTGCGTGTGAGGAGGGGTGTGTGTTTTGTGTTTTGTGTGGTTTTGTGTTTTGGTGTGTGGTGTGTGGGTTTTGTGTGTGTGGTATCCCCCTCTGGTCGGGGGTTTTCCGTGGCTCACATGTCAGAAAATGTGCACCAGTGATAAGCTGCACACAGCAGGCAGACAACTTCCTTCCCTCTTACATGGGGGCCCCGCCAAGAATCTGCATTTTTAACCCCCCCCCCCCGTGTGTGTGTGTGGGTGTGGGGTGGGGTGTTTGGGGTTGGTGTGTGTGTGTGTTTGTGCGAGGCATACAAGAGAGAGAAAAGAGAAGAGAGAGAGAGAGAGAGAAGAGAGACGTTTTTGCTTTGACGCTTTGATGTTTTTTATTCCCCTTCAGCTACGGGGGCCTTTTAAGGGGCAAGGGGGTACACATACGACTGGACAATTTCCCATCATGAAAGTATAAAGGAAAATACACATTGATCAAAAAAAGAAAAAGGGAAAACCTAAATGATTAAAAAAAAAAACCCCATCAAAACGCAAAGGTTTTAAAGGGATCGCCACTTTGCGGGTTTAAACAAAATATTTATATAAAACTACTAAAACACTAAACGATCAAATCTGTTTAAAACCCTTCCGTACAGCCCGTTTTTTTCCCTACCCCAAAACCTTTCCCCGGTCCCTTTTTTTTCCCAAAAAAACCCCAGTTCCCAATCCCTTTTTAGAGAGAGGGGAAAAAAAGAAAGAGAGAGAGAGGGAGAGAGAGAGAGAGAGAGAGAGAAAGAGAGACCCGGGAATGTTTATGCAAGTTTAAGCAGACTAATTGGAGAACGGGGAAGATCAGTCATTTTTCCCATATACTTAAAACCCCAAAACTTCGAACTTAGCGATTCCAAAAAATTTAACAGTCTCCGGGGTTTTTGTTTTTTTTTTTCATTTAAAATTACAAACGAAGACCCCGGGAGAAAGCTTGCATCTCGCTACTTTCCGTGACAAAGTAAAGCTACACGCTTAGAACAGCTCTGACAAGGGCCCAAAAATTTTTTTGGAGTCCTGGCTAAAATGAAATAAAATAAAATTTCGAAAAGCCCGGTGTGAATCCCAAAGGAAACTTTTTTTGGGCCCCAAAAAAAAATTTGGGCTTACATTTGGAAATTTAATTTCCGAATCTTTACCCCCCATAATTCATTTCACTATTAAAAAAAACCGAGAAAAACCAAACAGCCCCTATAATGCGGGTGCCTGGAGCGTGTTTAAACTGATCCTTCTATACGGGTTTACAATATTTTTTAAATAAAAAATTTAGAAAAGGGTTACGTTTAAAGGGTTTTCCCTTTTTCTGAATTTCCTGCTTTCCCCGGGAAAAAACTGAGGAAAAACCGACGCTGATAGAAAAACTTTTAAAGGGGAATTTTACCCCACAGCCGCTATTTTTTTAAAAGCAGTGCCCCTTGGGTATTTTTTTTTTTCCTGTTTTTTTAAACCAAAAATTAAATAAATCCACCCGGGAAAAAAAAGTTTCCCTTTAAGTCAGGAAACGCCTTCTTTCCCATTTTGAAAAACTTGTTTAACTTTTGGTCAATTAATTCCCCTTTTGAATGAGTGCTTGGCCTTTCATCCTAGAGGATTGAAAAAACGAAAGAAAAATTTAAAGTTTTTTTTATTCAACGTTCATTTCTTTTTTACAAAGTGGCTTTAAAAAAAAAAAAGGGAAAAGTTTTCATTCAGTGCATTTGTTTGTTTTTTTAAAAGGTTTGTGTAAAGTTTAACATTTTCTTTTGAAATGGGCCAAAAAACACCTGTTTTCCATTCCCCCGGGGTGATGTTTAATTTCTTTTTTTAAACGTCCCCCCTGCACAAACATGGGGAGTTTTGTTTTATATCCCTTTTGCCTAGTATATTTAAACCATTTCGCCCAATAGCTTTCCCACGGCATTTATCTGCTCGCCGGGGCCAAATTTTATTGTTGGCTAACCCGTGATAAGACAGCACGGGGTGCCCAACCCATTTCCCGGGGCCGTAGGGAGAAGCCGTGTAAGCCCCATACGTAAATTCATCGGGGCCCGCGCGCAAGGTAACCCCAAAACCCTTTGGCGCTAGGGGGGAAGGAAAGGGGGGGCATTAGAGTCGACATGGTAAAATACACCCAAAAACGGGGGGAAATAAAAACAAACCCCCCTTTTTTTGGGCGCAAATCCTGTACCATGTGACAAACAAAATTTCCCATAGTAAAAGGAGGGGGGCGAGTGCCCTAGTGGTTCCTGGGTTCCCCATATGGTTTGCAAAAAACCCGCCCCAAAGGATACCCCAAATAAAACCATCACCCCGGTCATGCGGATGCCCTCAAAAAAAATTTTATAAAGGGTTTCCCCTCCGAACGCCAGGGGCCCCCTTGCCCCCAGGAGGGGGGCGCATGGGAACAGAGTGCGGGAAATGCTCCCCGAAGGGGCCCCAGCGCCTGACCTCAGGGGGCCCGGGGGAAGAGACGGGGAGATCCTGGGATCCCCGGGGGAATGGCAGTTCTGCCCGTCTTGGAAAACCCAAACCTAGAGACAGGGGCCAGCTGAGTTTTCTTTCGTGTTACGGGGGTTTGGGGGGAAAAATAAAGACGTTTTTTGTGAAACGGCCCGGGGGGGGGGGGGGGGGGGGCGCGGGGCGTTCCCAGTAGTGTTTAGACCGAAAAAGGGCAAAGGGCAGGGTCCGAAGGGGGTGTCGCCCCCTATGTACCCCCGCCAGCGGGGGGATGACAAAGGTAAGGGGGGGGACTGCCGGGTTCCTGGTTCTTTGGGTAGGAACCCCGGGAAGGAACTTAAGAGAGACGGGGCCGCTCTGTGGAAGGCAAAAGTCTCTGGGGGCCCCCCCAAGGGCAAAAGGGCTCGCCTCCGGGCCCTCTCGGGGAAGCGAGGGCAGGAGGAAGGTAGTCTTTATAGACAGAAGGTCGAAAAGGGAAAGGAAAGGGCAAAGGGTCAAAGGGGGGTTTAATTTTAGGGCGCCCCCAAAAAAGTGAAAAGGGCCCAAAGGGGGAAAACGTCTAGGGGTTGGGGGGTCACGAAGAAAGCCCCTCTGGAGATTTTTCCCGAAAGGAAAAACATTCTCCCAAAGGGGGTCCCGGCCATTTGGAGGGTGGTCGTGCAGATGGGCCCACCAAAGTAAACCCCCTTAAAGGAGATAGAGAGAGTTTAAGTTGGGACAGGAAAATTTTTCCCATTTGATGTTTGGGGGGGCGAATGGAGGGACAGAATTTGGGTTTTACCATGAACCCCCTTTTTTCCCCCATCTGCAATCGTAAGGGACTCTTTTTCTAGCTCTGGAAAAGGACAAAGGCTAAAGGTTTTCCGGGGGTTCCTGAGAGGCCCCGGGGATGGGAGAGGGGGATTGAGGACAACGGGGCCTTCCTTTTGAGAGGGGGTTTTTTATGTTCCAGCCCCGGGGTACACAGAAGCCAGGCGGGAGGGGAAGAAACCCGGGATTGGCGGAAAGGGGGGCCCGAACGGGGTTTCCCCGAGCATGGGCCCCCCTGGGGTTTAACGGGAAGGGGGGTTTGTGAGGGGGGACTTTAGGCCGGGAACCAGGACCGAGTGGGCCCCATGGGGCCCATTAGAATGACCTGGGTCTCCGAGCCCCGCCCACCCCGACACCTTTTGGAGGTCGGGGAAGGGGGGAAGGCGTAAACTATAGGCCCCGGGCCAGGGAAGGGACAGGGGGGTCGATGGCGTAAAACCTGGGTTTCCCGGGGCCGGGACACATACCGGCAGACCCATGGTTGAACCGGTGGCAAAGGTCGATCATTGGTCCCGAACCAATGTTCCCACACGGTTGAAAGGGAAGGCCCGGGTGAGGGGCCATTCCGTGTGGAGGACAGACTTGGGTCGGCCCCGAGAGAGTCTGCCAGGATGTTGTGAGCCCCCGCTATGTTTTTTCCCCGCGAAGGGTTTACCCCCTGCGTTTTACACCACGGAGGGGGGCCTCTGTACGGGGGGAAGCCGTTTGGGGTGGTGCCCCCCCCCCCCCCCCCCCTTTAAAAGATGAACAAAACCAAAACCAATGTTGTCCGTGAAAAAGGGGAACAAAACGGGGGGGACTATGGACGGAATGGGGGAGGGGCGATTTTGAAACCCCCTCCAATTTTCCCAAAAAGTTGAGGGGAAGACAGCAGTCAGAAGGGTCCCCCAAACCCCCCAGGGGGTGACGCTCCCCCAATGGGCCCCCCCCCCCCGAGTTGGAGGCGTCTGTGAAAAGTTCCCGGGCCCCGGGGTGGGAGGGAATGGGGAAAACCCCGGGGGGCCCGGTGGGTTTGGGGGAGCCCACTCCTTTCCCTGGCCCAAACGAACCAAGGCCCAAGGGGGAACGGGCTGGTTCCAGCGTCGTTGGTCGGGGAAAACCCAAAGCCCGGGGGGAACTCCCCCCTGAAACTGGGCCTTTGGGGAACCCCCGCCTAGGGGGGAAAGAAGGGGACGGGGCTTTTCCCTCATCCCTAGGGGGGGAGGAAAGGTCCTTGCCGAAGTGGGGGGGAAGAGGGGAAGGGGAGAAATGAATCCACTAGGCGAGCGGACCCTCCGGGTCGGGGGGAAATACCAGGGGGGTGGGGTCGAACCCCTTTCCCCCGGAAGGGAATTGCTGACTGGGGGAAGCTCGCATTTTTAGGGGTTTTTTGACGAACCCCAGAGAGGGCAAAGATGAAGTAGCTTGGGGGTGTTGGGGTTGGGCTAGGGCCTGAGAGGGGGCCAGACAGCCCGTCGTCGAGGAGACAAGGAGGGGAAAAGTCCCCTGCCCGGGGAAGGGGGGGGCCATCTCCTTGACTACCTCGTGGGAAAAGGAAAGGGAAACCAGGGGGATCCGAAAGGGGGGGGGGCCTTTAAATTGAAACAAACCCCCCGGGCCCCCCCCCAAAAAAGAAACGCAAGGGAACCCTCTGGGGGGGACGGTGGATGAGGATCTGGAAAAAAGCAAACTTTGAGATCTATTTGAGGTGGCCCCCCGTCCCCGATGGTGGGGGAGTCCCTGATCTGGGCCGGGGCTCCCTCTTGAAATCGGGTTTTCCCCCGAGGAATCTGTTGGGGAAAGGGGAAAAAGGGCGAGGAAGGGGCCCCCACCGCCCGAGGGGCCCTTTTTTAAATACAAAAAGGCGAGAGTAAAACCCCCCCCCCGGGGTTGGGGGGTTTGGGACCTCGGGGATGGCCCCTTTTTTCCCAGGGAAACTCCCGAATTTTTCCCGGGGAAAGGGCCCCCCCCGCCGGGGGGGGAGGTGGGGGCGCCGGGGGAAGGAGGAGGGAGGAAAAGAGGGGAGGGCGTTTTGGTGCCCCGGGAGACGGAAAAACCCCCCTGCCGAACAGAAACCCCCCGGGGGTTTGGGCCCATGGGGCCCCCCACTGTGGGCCCTGCCGGGACAAATTTCCTGCCCAGGGGGGGAAGGGGCCAGGTGATCTGGAAACTGAAAATTTTCCCCCGCCCCTCGAAGGGGGGTCCCCTAGTCCCCCCTCCGGGGGGCCGGGGCCCGTTGGCCGAAAACCCAAAAATTTTGTTTGGGGTTTTTTTGGTTTGGGGGGTAGGGGGGTTTTGGGGGGCCTCGAGGGACGCTTTCTTGGGGGTAGGGCCCGGGGTTTGGGGTGTGGGGAGGGCCAGCCCCAAAAAATTGGGCAAAAGGGGGCGTGGCGACAGGGTTTTTTTGGTCGGAAAAAAAACGGCCTGTTTGGCCCATTTTCGACCGGCATGGGGGAAAAGACCCCGCAAAGGAATAGTCGCCGAAAAGCGAAAAGCTCCGACCCCCGGAAAGGCCCCGCGAAAAGGCCCCCTTGAGGGGCTGGGAGAGATGGGCCGTGATAGCGGGCTCTCTCACTGCCAGAAAGGGATTAAAGGACTCCTGGGGTGCGCTGTCCCCCGCAGCCCCCAAGGGGGTTTTCGCTATCTTTTTTGACAAAAAACGCATTTAAAGGGGGCAAACAAACAGGGTGGGGGCCCGCCCATGTCGCCCGGGTCGAAGACGCCGAGGGGGAAAGGGCCCCCCTCATTTTGGGCCCAAGGGTTTCCCCCGCTCGGGGTGGGGGAAGGGGGGGAAAAATGGGGGGGGGAATTGGGGAAGGGGGTTGGGGGGGGGGGGGGGCCCCGCGGGGGGTGTGCAGAATGCCCCCCTGGCCATTCTGTCCCACTCTGCAGGGTTTTGATAGAAAGAGAGGTGGAAAGTGGGAGGGGGGCGGTTTGGGGGGGGAGCCTGAGGTTTAGCCGGGGGGAAAAGGCAATCTCCCTGGGGGCCGGGTTGGAGAAAAAGGGGAAAAGACATGAGGGGGGCCGACGCGGGTCCCCCTTTAGGAATACTCCACTGGGGCCGCGTTGGGGGCTGATAAAGGGGAGTCCCCCCTTTTTGGGGAAAGGCATCTGCACCCCTGGGGAGCAGGCCGAACCCGCCCAACAAAGGATGATGGCTGGGGGGGGGGCTTTTCCTTGGCCGGGATCGCTGGGAAGGGGGGGGCCCCCCAAAAGGGAAAGGGCGAAGATTTGGGTTTGAGGGAGGGGGTTCCTAACAAAAAAATAAGGGCCCCCACTCTTTCCAAAAAGGAAAATCCCCAAACTGGGGAGGAAATCCTCAAACCCCTCCCCCAATTGTTTGGGGCAGTCCCCCTTTTGTAAGGGGAATTCAGGCCACCTTCGGGAAAGGGCCAATTTAAGGGGGGGGGGGGTGGGGTCCCTGAACCGTTGGAAGAGGGGAAAACGAGCCCACTCCCCGGGGGGTTTTCCCTAATCGGCCCTGGAAAAATAGGGGGCGCCGATCGGACAAACCCCCCGAAGGAATGGGGCCCCAGGTCGAAACCAGCCTGGGAGGGGCCCGGGGCCACATGAGGCCAAAGATGGAGTCCCGGGGGAAAAGTCAGAGCTAAGCCCCTGATTTCCCTCGGGGGAAATAGAACCCCCCGGTTTCCCCGGGGGGAAAAGGAGGGGTGTGGGCGGCCCAAGGCAAGCTCCCGGGGACCCGGTAAACCCTTTCCACCCCGGGAGAGCACTGCCTCCTGCATCTCCCGGGTGGGGCCGCGCCGGCCCCTTTTTGGGGTTTGGGGAGAGGGGGCTGAAATGTTTTTCGATCGCCGAGCCTCCCTGGCCGTGTGGGTAGCGTCCGGGGGTTTCTGAGACGGGCCGTAAGACTCAAGGGCCAAAGGTTACCCCTGGCCCCCCCTTGGGCGATCCTCCCCCCTGAGGAAAAGGGGCCGCGGACCGTTTCCCAAAAGGGAGCGGAAAAAGTCGGGTCCCCCCAACCCTCCTGTACCCCTGGGGATTTTAGACGATCGAAACGGGTTTGGGTTTGAAACCCTCGGGGGGGGGAGGTCGCAGATCCGAGCTACCCGGAAAGGGCCCGTGTACCTGACCCCGGGGAAATTTTTGGTCATTGGGGGGGTATTCCCCCCCAAAACCCCAAAACCGGCCCAAAATTTCCCCCCGCCCCCGGGGTGTTGCGCTCCTCGTGTCCGGGTCCCTGGCCCGAACCCGGACAAAGGTTGGGGGGAGGGATGGGGAGACTGGTGACGAAAATGGGGGAGGGGGCTAAACGTCACAATTTTCCCAAAAGATGGGGGTGACCCTGCGGTGATTCCCCGTCCGCGAGCCCAACCCCCTGCCGGCCCCGGGGAAACGGCAAAGGGGCCCCCTTTGGGGGCCCATATCGCCGGAAACCCCCGGCATGGGTGGGAAGGGTCTCCACCCCGGTCGAAGTCGAACAGGGAAAAACCCGTCAGGGGAAAGGGAAATTTAGAAACGGAAGGGGCCTTTCCAAAAGGGGGCCTTTCCCTTGGAAATTTTTGGGTTAGGGAAAGAAGCAAATGAAAAACAGTCGGCAAAGACGCCGATTTTTCCCTCCGACTGGGACGACTGTTGGAAAATTCGATCGCGACGGGGGGGGGTCGGGGTACCGGGGCCGGGGGGGGGGGGGGGAGAGGGGGAAACGGGAAAGATGGTCGCGGGGGCCCCCCGGGGACGGGGGGGGGGGGCCCTTTTTAAAAACCCACCGTAAAGCTCATCGTGTGCGTGACGGGGTTTTTCCCCCGGGGGAAACCCACACGCGGCCCCCCCGGGGGAGAGAAACGACTGCCGAAAAGTGGAGCCGGGCCCCGAGCCGGAGTGTCCCCTTTACCTAAAGGGGCACTGGTGGTTTGGGGAAAAAAACCCCGGAAAGCCCCGATCGGGAAAGGGGGGGACCAAAAAAAGGGGGATTTGGGGGTATAAAGGGGTCCCAACCCAAACCCCCGGGAAAAACACCCGAAATTTTATTAAATTCAACGAATCCGTGAGAGATCGAGGGAGGTCGATCGAAAGTGACGCGGGTTTTTGGGCCGGGTTTGAAAACAAAAAGGGGGAACCCACCGGGGGGAAGAAATGGAAGCCGAGTGGAAAGACGTTAAAGTTTTGGCGAACGGGAGTCCAAATGGAAGGGGAAAAGGGGCCGAGATTCGTTGAACAAGGGGGCCCTAAAAACCAAAACTGGGGAAAAAGGGGGAAACCCGGGGGATGGGGTTTTGAACCCTTTTGAAGATCGAAAAGAGCGGGAATTTCGAAGACGCAGTGCCGAGACAAAGGGACAAAGGCAGGATGGGGGTTGGGGTTTAAAAAAAAATTTTAAAAAAAGCACACCAAACCAAAAGCCCCACCGGTTCAAAAAATGGAAAAAGGGTGAAGCCGCAAAACCACAAAAAATAAGCAAAAAAAGCAAACACAAGGCTATCTAAACACAACGGAAAAAGGGAAGGGGGAACAGAGCACAAAACTTATCTTTTCTTGGGGCCCGGAGGGCCCAGAAGAGAATGGGGTAGGGAACTTACCCCTGGCTTTCCCCCCACGGCGGAAATGGGGGGGCACCACGGGACGTCTTACACTGCAAAAGCCCCCACAAAAACTTCGGCCCTGGGAGAGCAGACTAACGCCGGGAATGCTATTGTCCCCACATGGTACCCTTTTAAAAGACGCCAAAAGGCCCCCAAATTTTTACATTTTTTTATTTCTTTATATGTTTTGGGAATCAATTTTTACCGGGCCCACCCGGGCTTTCCCGAAAATAAGGGGGCTGCGGGGAAGTGATGTTTTCCCAAAGGCCCCCGTCAAAAGGGCCCCCCCGGGGGGCCAACAAAATCTGATGGCGAAATTCCGGCCGGGGGTGGGGGCCGACTCGGGGGGAACCACCGGGGACAAAGCGCCGAGCCGGGGTGCACGAAAGGGCCCTTCCCCCGCGCCCCAAAGAGGTACAATTTACCAAACCCCCCCCCCCCCCCCCCCCCAAAGGGGGGGGGCCCCTTTCAGGGGTTCATGCCCCTTGGGGAAAATTTGCAGAGTTTGGGCAAACGCCCGTCGCCAATTTTCCCGCCGCCTCGAGAA
>CM031603.1:94343346-94350846 GCA_018398815.1 Conus ventricosus
CTTCTCTCAGAGTGCGTCATCGTACTTACGCGGCACCATGTACGGACTTTTTTCCCCCCTGTTTGCCTATACGTTTAATAGGGGGTATTTTCCACGGGACTTTGGTATAAGGATAATTCTCAGAAACGTCCGCCAAAAACAAGGGCAAACAAGTTACACGACAAAACACGACGCGTTTCGACCTCTTAAGTCTTCTTCAGGCAAGACAAACAAGAATTATTCTTAAAATTGTTTCAATTTTCGCTGCAGTTACTTTAAACTCACGGGACTTTGAGACAGCTGCCGTGTTGCCACGGGTTCTTTCTCTGCGTTGGCTGCATGCTGCACAAGGAACCTGGGTCTGTTGTCTCATCCGACGGCAAGAACTCGAGACATCACCTAAGTTCTTGTAGAAAATACAGACACCCTCCTACTCCCCTTCCCCCCCCCCCCCCCCCATCCCGTTCTTACCCCCCCTCCATTTCCCCCCACGTTCTCCCTTCCCCGCATGAGACCCGAACCAAGAACCGCATTCCTTGTTTCCCAGGCAAGTGTGTTACCTCCTGGGCCCACTTTTATACTTATACTCACATCACCCCCCCCCCCCCCCTCCTTTTTTTTCTCAAGGTGCAACAAATGAAGGTCTTGTGTATTTGTTCGTTTCAGATTGTTGCTTGGAGTGGTGTAGTGCTCGGCCGTAAGTTTCGTCCATTATAATTATGTCTTCTCTGTGTGTGTGTGTGTGTGTGTGGTGTGTGTGGTGTGTGGTTGGGTAGCATTGTTGTGACTGTAAACAGACCGGCATTGCTGTGACAAACACTTTGTTTTGACGTTAAACAGCGCAATGTCTTCGTTGATTTTTTTCTTTCGCCTGCACAAAATATGAAATGCCGTCGGGTTTGTCCAGTCAGCGTTTCTTTTGGAGTGTGTCTTGTTACTAACTCATTCGGTCGATCAAAGCCAATTAATGTAACACAAGCCAACCACCCTATTCTTCGTATCGACACATGCTGTCGGAAAATCGCGACTCTTTGTATGCTGAACAGCCAATATTACGTCAATCTGCTCGACTGGTTTAGTCAATCTGAAACCGCAATGAATTCTGGGAGGCAATTTTCCGTCCGGGTACGTTCCGCAGCCTTGTCACAGATTCACGACTGCGCGACAGCGTAAAATTGGGTTTGTGGTCAAAATAGAGACTGGTCGTTACATTAAAAAAATAATACGTACGTGGAAGGGACTGACCGGAAGTCTGAGTGACGTCACCTACCACGTATCACCTATTCTGGAGTCTTGAAGACCGTTGGGGTACCACAAAAGACTTCGCAACCAGCTTCCTCCACTCTCCCGGTTCTCAGATGCTCTTAGACAGTTGCTGAGCGTGAGGCGGGGACGTAAAAGCAACTTAAACGACTTTGGACGTGAAATTACTCAAACAGGAAGGAAACTTTTCATGTTCATACATTTGATAATGATAAATCACAAGCATAGATAAGATTTTAACTCAAAACATTAAATTAGATTTACAATGTCATTACAGAATAATGAATGGAGAAACATTTATTAACTGCAAAAGAAAATATTAAGTGAACATTCTACAGATAGAAGATCTTAAAAGATGTAGTTGCATACTATAAGCCCATTGGTAAATGAAAATCAAATCATCAGATTGTACAGACAGCACATTCTACAGCTATGACATATTTTTGTTGTTGTTGTTTTGGGTTTTGTTTGTTTCTAGTGTTGTGTGTGTTTGTATATGTGTGTGTGTGTGTGTGTGTGTGTGTGTGTGTGTAGTGTGTGTGTGTGTGTGTGTGTGTGTGTTTTGAAATCCCAACATTCTATGAGTTCACTTAAAACGAAAAAGGGAAATACTCGTTCGGAATTACGTGGAACGAGAGAGCACGCGTAGACAGCAGTGATGGCATATCATGCTGATATTGTTGATTTGCTTACGTCAGTCATATCAGCGTCTGAAGGGTTTTTGGGGTGACATTTTTGTCTCCTGATTTCATGCCTGAATGAAAAAGAAAAAAAAGGACGCCAATGACAAAACGGACGGTTGCGATGGCTTCAGTGAAATGCAATACTATATTAACGTCATCATTTTTTCATTTTACAACTAAAGGCATATCAAGCTTCGAAGAGGTATTATACAAAACAATGTGGCACTCACATCACAAAAAAGTATGAACATTCAAATCCACAACGGTGGCAGTAAGAATATGTTTTGCTATTTGAGGGGGGGGGGGGGGGGGGGGGGTGGGTTGTCAGTGTATTCTTTATCAACGCTTTTGCAACGATGTTAACATTCTGTCTGGAATTCAGTCGTATCCAGTTCAGTTTGTGACCGGTGATCACTGACTAGAACTGTCAGAACATTATGGTCTTAGACAAAAGGTATCAACGACTCTCTCTCTCTCTCTCTCTCTCTCTCTCTCTCTCTCTCTTCTCTCTCTCTCTCTCTTCTCTCTTAGTGTTGTTGTGCGCGTTGGCATGCAAGTGCTGATGCATTTACCCAGGTCAGTTTATTATAACAACGTAAAATTGTTTCTAGTGGCATTTATTTGATAAGGTGCTGCATAATATACCTTTTTCTTCTGAATCACTGTATTATCAATAATGAATTGCCCTTCCCTTCTCCCCCCACCACAAATCTCTGAACATATACTGTTGAACTAGAAAAACCATAGATAATGAGGCATGGCATTTTTTTTTCATCTCTCGTAAATACCCGAACATGTATAGCTGCTGTGTGAAACGTTGCAAAACACAAATATAATGGTAGATTGTATTTCTTCTTCTTCTTCTTCTTCTTTTTCTTTTCTTTTTCTTTTCTTTTTTCCCCCCCTTTTTTTTTTGGCTGGCATGTCTCATTTCTTTAGCATGAGGCTTGAAACTAAACTAGTGGCAGATTTTCTGTTGGAACTGTTTATGTTCAAAAGTGGTACCTGATAACATGCTAAGTTTAAGTGGTAACCTGATAACATGCTAAGTTTAAGTGGTAACATGCTAAGTTTAAGTGGTAACCTGATAACATGCTAAGTTTTGTCAGTCGTGCGGATTACATTGACAAAGAAATTAATGTTATGATTGAGTCTCTGACATTGATCCACTTTGATAATCTTTCTGAAACCATGAAATAACACATGATTGTTTTCATCCAAAATAATAATAAAGATAATATACTGTGCACAAAAAGAAACGCATATTTTTATTTCAGTCATTTCATGCGTCATTTAGCATTCAAAATATTACAACCACAGAAAAAATAAGACATCAATCTACTGTTATGTCTATTCATTATGTCTGACTATTCACACTGGACAGAGTTCCCTGCTATACGGGGCATGTTTCTGTCGAAATTTTCCATAATATTTTCAGCGAAAAAAACATGCGTTTCTTTTTGTGCACAGTATATATTACTCCCTTTCCCCCTTCCCTCTCCCATGCAATATATAACGGTAACGTTTTCTGTCTCGTTCTTGAAAGGTCAGAGTAGACGTGTTCCGGAAAACTGTAAGGGGAACAAACTACTGTTTGTAATCTACTGAAAAAAAACCCAACTAATAACAAAAAAATGTCGCTGTCGCTCAAGCGTTTGTAGAGTGCCTTTTTCCTGCTGTATGGCGACAGCCTTATCGGACCAAGTGACCAAAACCAGGTGGCACTGGACACAGGAGTTAGATGACGTCATTAGAGCCAAGATAGCGCAGCGGTCACGAGTCTCGACACCTCTCAGTTGCCGTCAAGGTGTGACAACTCCGATAAGATCATGGCAGACGTGCCATGAAACGTGAGCAGTGTGCGCTTGGATTGTTTGTGCAGCACTTAAAAAAAGAACTGTAGAACTGTTTGTTTGCCCCACCCCTGTCATTGCACTGTTTCGTACTCTTGGGTATAATGTAAGCATGAGAATGCCTGATGCGACTTCCACAGATGAAACTCGGAGTGTCTTCTCTAGTTTCCACATTGCAATCTCTAAGCCCCACACAGAAGTTGTCCCAACAAGGCTACGTGTTAGAGTAATGTCCCTTGTATCGTCTGCGTCTTAGTCAGTACAGCACGGTTACTCAATCTACATGAATCTTTCTTAACATCAGTTTAGATGTACGAATCAAAATACGATGCCCTCGGAACCCGTTGATTCCAGCTGACACGTGTAATCATGCGACATCGAAGTCAGGTCTTTCAAGCAGGAAACGCTAGTTATAGTGTATGACTTCTGTCAGTGCGATCATTTCCGTAAGTAGAGCACGCGCTATCGCGGTGCAGTAGAAAGTGTCACATTTGAAAGACAATCATGTATGTTTGTTGAATAAAAAGGGTTTGTTTTGTTGTTTGCTTGTTTCTTTATTTGTTAATGTGAATGACTGCAATAATGAAGCAGCCTGCCTCTTTTTCGTTTTTTTTTCCAACAGCATAGTCTAGCCCATTATGTTCGTAAAGACTGTCCATCATTGTTGACATGTTTTGTTTGTTTTTTTAATGTTTCAGAACGTGGTGAGAGAGACAACACCATCCCAGGTAGACACAAGCGTCTTTGTCAAAAGCATGTACACAGCATGAAGTGAATATGGAGGGGGGGGGGGGGGGGGGGGGGATTAATAGCAACAATGTGTGTTGACAGTAGGCCCTATATTCAGTTGACAGAATTCTAATGTTAATCTTTGATCACGTTTTAGTAACGAGTTGTTTCTCATGCACACACATGTATGTAGATTTTTCTTTTCACCCCCCCCCCCCCCCTCTCTCTCTCTCTCTCTCTGAAGAAACAGTTGAGATTTCCAAAGCTGATTTGCGGTCTGTCTGTGAGGAACGCGGGATTTTGGAGGGAAGGGTGGGTAAGCAGGGAGTAGGAAGGGAGGAGGCGAAGGGAGGGAAGCAGGGAGTAGGAAGGGAGGAGGGGAAGGGGAGGGAAGCAGGGAGTAGGAAGGGAGGAGGGGAAGGGGAGGGAAGCAGGGAGTAGGAATGGAGAGAGGGGAAGGGAGGGAAGCAGGGAGTAGGAAGGGAGGAGGGGTAAGGGGATGGGAGCAGGAGTGGATAGGGATGGAAGGGAAGGGAGGGAATGCAGGGAGTAGGAAGGAGGAGGGGAAGGGGAGGGGAAGGGTGGAAGGAAGGGAGGAGAGGAAGGAGGGAAGCAGGGAGTAGGAAGGGAGGAGGGGAAGGGTGGGAATGGAAGGGAGGAGGGGAACGGAGGGAGGCTGAAGGGTGGGAAGGAAGGGAGGAGGGGAAGGGTGGGAGGAAGGGTGGAGGGGAATGGAGGGAGGGAAGGGTGGGAAGGAAGGGAGGGGGGGAAGAGGAGGTGAGGGAAGGGTGGGAGGAAGGAGGAGGGGAAGGTGGGAAGGAAGGGAGGAGGGGATAAGGGTGAGAGGTAGGGAGGAGGGGAAGGGAGGAGGGAAGGGTGGGAAGGAAGGGAGGAGGGAGAGGGGAGGGAATGGGTGGGAAGGAAGGGAGGAGGGGAAGGGTGGGAAGGAAGGGAGGAGGGGAAGGGTGGATAGGAACGGGAGGAGGGGAAGGGAGGGAGGGAAAAGGGTGGGAAGGAAGGGAGAGGGGAAGGGAGGGAGGAAGGGTGGGAAGGAAGGGAGGAGGAGTGAAGGGGGAGGGATTAGGGTGGGAAAGGAAGGGAGGAAGGGGAAGGTGGAAGGAAGGGAGGAGGTGAAGGGAGGAGGAGGGAGGTGTGGAAGGAAGGGAGGAGGGGAAGGGAGGGAGGGGGGAAGGGGGGTGGTAGTTCCGAATGCCGGTGAAGTAAGGGGAGACAATATGCAGAGGCTTGAACCTGACACAAATGAGACAAACCAAAGTGCCTTCAAGTTCAGATAGCCTCAGCATGGACACGCATTTGACGATGTTTTGCTTCTCCTGTACAATTGTTGTCATCATTATTTCCATTTAGTGGTTGGAATGACATCTAGCTCTCTTAATTGAATTCATTACAAGATTGCTTCTGTTGGAATTTTTTTAAATTTATTTATTTATTTATTGGATTTGGGGTGTTTTTCTGAGCTGATAGAACTGAAATCTCTCTCTCTCTGTCTCTCTCTCTCTGTCAACAGAATGTTTCGGGGAAAGTGGCGGACATTTTTTTCATCCTGGATTCCTCTCTTCCATTTACGTCGAAGATTACAAGGAGGTGCTGAGGTTTGTCAGCCAGGTTGTCACGCGCTTTGACGTCAGCCGTGACGACACCAGGCTAGGGGCCTTGACCTTCAGCGACGATTACCAGGTCAGTGTTAGGGTCTTCAGTGCTACCGTACTTCAGCAAATCTGATAGTGTTTAAACTGCATCGTTGAACTGATCAGTTAATTGCGATTGATTTATTGATTGATTGAATGAGTAATTGTTGATTGATTGATCGATCGGTCAGCGAATCGATTTCAGTGCTGACCAGACTTTAGTGAAATTCATGGGGACAAACAACATCATTGAATCAATCACTTTGTTGCGATCGATTTATTGATTGATTGAATGATATGTTAATTGACTGATTGATCATACCTGTTAATCGATTTCAGTGCTGACCACATTTTAGTGAAATTGATGGTGCTAACGGCATCATTGAATTAATCAGTTAATTACGATTGATTTATTGATTGACTGATCTGTTGATTAATTGATTAATTGATCGATTAGTGAATCGATTTCAGGGCTGACCACACTAAAGTGAAATTGATGGTGTTAAACAGCATCATTGAATTAATTAGCTAATTGCGTTTGATATATTGATTGACTGATCTGTTGACTGATTGATTGATTAATCAATTAACCGATTTCAGTGCTGACCACACTTCGATAAAATTGTGAAAACTGCCCGTTAAATTGATCTTTACATTGCAATTGATTTCTTGATTAATTGATCTGTTGATTGATTGACTGATTGATGGATGAATCGTCGGTTGATTGATTAAATGATTGATTGATTGACTGACTGATTGATTGATTCATTGATCAATGAATTGTTTATTTAACTGATCATGTTTGAGAATGGCATATGTTTGAGGGGGTGAGAAGTGGAGTGGGGCATTCACGTAATGATCTGGTTCGAGAAAACATTTGGAGACTTTGCGATATATTCAAATCCCAAGAAGGTGAGCACGCTGAAAGTAAGTTGCTTCAAAGACATCCCGGAGGAAATGAAACTCAGAGAACTCTGGTTGCCCATCTGACCTACAGAGTGGAACAGTGGGTGACCCACGCCCGAAGCACTCGGTGAATGAAGGGGAAGGTTAATTATGAAAGGAAAGGATAATGTGGTGATGTTGTTGTTGTTTGTTGTTTGTTGTTGTTGATCTGTTGTTGTCGTACCTGGCTAAAGACTCCAGGGATTATCCGAACAGCCGAAGTATTTGAACACTATGGTACAAATGATCAGCTGGGATGAGAACATGACTGTGTGACCGTTTTTGATTACCCTGCCACGTGGTCAGCCACGCTCCGACTTCGAGGGATTTAGGAGACCATACCGTTATGCTAGGAGCTTGTCACGACTGAAGACAATTCCCACATAGCTATGCAGAGCA
>CM031603.1:94355846-94390846 GCA_018398815.1 Conus ventricosus
TTGTGTTCGTTCTCAGCGTACCTTTCTTTTGTTGTTCGTTCTCCCGTCACCTTTCAGCTCTTGTTTCTTCGTTCTTTCCAGCGTCACCTTTCAGCTTTGTGTTCGTTCTCCAGCATCACCTTTCAGCTTTGTGTTCGTTCTCCACGCCTCACTTTTTCAGCTCGGTGTTCTCGCGTCACCTCCTTCAGTTTGTTCGTTCTCAGTCTCATTCAGTCTTGTCGTTCTGTTCCTCTCACGTCAGCTTTGTTTCGTGTCGTTCTCCAGCGTCACCTTTCAGCATTTGTGTTCGTTCTCCAGCGCACCTTTCAGCTTTGTGTTCGTTTCTCCACTCACCTTTCAGCTTGTGTTCGTTCTCCACGTCACCTTTCAGCTTTGTGTTCGTTCTCCGTCACCTTTCAGCTTTGTGTTCGTTCTCCAGTCACTTTCAGCTTTGTGTTCGTTCTCCAACTCACCTTTCAGCTTTGTGTTTGTTGCGTTCTCCAACGTCACCTTCAGCTTTGTGTTCGTTCGTTCTCCAACGCACCTTTCAGCTTTGTGTTTCTCCAGCGTCACCTTTCAGCTTTGTGTTCGTTCTCCAGCGTCACCTTTCAGCTTTGTGTTCTTGTCTTCGTTCTCCAACGTCACCTTTCAGCTTTGTGTTCGTTCTCCAGCTCACCTTCCATCTTTGTGTTCGTTCTCCACGTCACCTTCAGCTTGTGTTCGTTCTCCAACGTCACCTTTCAGCTTTGTGTTCGTTCTCCAGCGTCACCTTTCAGCTTTGTGTTCGTTCTCCACGTCACCTTTCAGCTTTGTGTTCGCTCTCCACGTCACGTTTCATCTTTGTGTTTTCTCCACATCACCTTTCACTTTGTGTTCGTTGTCTCCAACGTCACCTTTCAGCTTTGTGTTGTTCTCCAACGTCACCTTTCAGTTTGTGTTCGTTCTCCACGTCACCTTTCACTTTGTGTTCGTTCTCCACGTACCTTTCAGCTTTGTGTTGTTCTCCCACTCACTTTCAGCTCTGTGTTCGTTTCCAGCGTCACCTTTCAGCTTTGTGTTCGTTCTCCAACGTCACCTTTCAGCTTTGTTCGTTCTCCAGGTCACCTTTCAGCTTGTATTCTTCTCCAGCGTCACCTTTCAGCTTTGTGTTCGTTCCCACGTACCTTTCATCTTTGTGTTCTCCCACGTCACCTTTCAGCTTGTGTTCGTTCTCCAGCGTCACCTTTCAGCTTTGTGTTCGTTCTCCAGCGTCACTAGGCTTCAGTTATGTTCGTTCTCCGACGTGACCTTTCAGCTTTGTGTTCGTTCGTTTTCCAGCGCCACCTTTCAGCTTTGTGTTCTTTCACCACGTCATCTTTCAGCGTTGTGTTCGTTCTCCAGCATCACCTTTCAGCTTTGTGTTCTTTCACCAGCGTCATCTTTCAGCCCTGTGTTCGTTCTCCGTCATCTTTCAGCTTTGTGTTCATTCTCCAACATCACCTTTCAGCTTTGTGTTCTTTGTGTTCGTTCTTCAACGTCACCTTTCAACTTCGTGTTCGTTCTCCAACGTCACCTTTCAGCTTTGTGTTTGTTCTCCAGCGTCACCTTTCAGCTTTGTGTTCGTTCTCCAACGTCACCTTTCAACTTCGTGTTCGTTCTCCAACGTCACCTTTCAGCTTTGTGTTCGTTCGTTCTCCAACGTCACCTTTCAGCTTGTGTTCGTGCGTTCTCCAGCGTCACCTTTCAGCTTTGTGTTCGTTCTCCAGCGTCACCTTTCAGCTTTGTGTTCGCTCTCCCAGCGTCACCTATTCTGTTGCAGAATGCACAGTTCGAGAGAACGCCGATGTCATGTTCCTGGCCGCCCCAACGGCATCAATGATGCTCTGGACGTCGCCAACGAGCTGAAAGGGAACTTCCGGCAACCCGACCGTCTGCGTGTCGGGTACATCATGCCCGCCTGTCCGGGAAACCCCATCGACTACGGCTTCAACGCCCCGATGGCTTCTGCGACAGGTCAGTAGGTCACCCCTCTTAATTCACACACACACACACACACACACACACACACACACACCATTTGATACGTTTGAAAGCCCTTGCCACTCTGACCTTGGGACTGCACGTTAGATTGTGGATGACGGTTGGCTAGGCTGACAGTGTTGTCTGTGACATCAGAGTGTGAAGTGTTTCATATGCGCGAGTGTGGAGCTTGTAGTGTGACATACATACACCCTTTCTGTGCGAGTGTGGAGCTTGTAGTGTGACATACATACACCCTTTCTGCACGAGTGTAGAACTTGTTAGTGTGACATACATACACCTTTTCTGCGCGAGTATAGAGTTGTAGTGTGGCATACATACATCCTTTATGCATCATTGAGTCCGTTTTCACGTGAACTGTTGACGAAAAATGCCAGAATAAGGTCAGGCTAAACAAAATTCTCTTGATAGGCTACCAATAGTTTCCTAACAAAAAATCCAATAAACTCAGATCAACACCCATTTGAACGCGATGCCCATTTTTGACACTCGTGTTCAGGTTAAAGGTCTACTTTAGAGATTTTCGATAATTTGTTAAAAACAGGTCTACATGTCATATAACTACAGTACGGTATTCATTTTTCAAAAAAAGTCACCGAAGAATTTAACAGATAAAAAACGAGTTTTGCACACCTGTTCAAACCCGCGCGGTAGACCGAAAACTGTGACGTCACTTGATGGACTGGCCGTCAGCCGCGACCTACACAACAAGCCAACGCCAAGTGAAATCAACACGAGTTCCGATCCCCCACAGCCTAAAAAGTCACGAGGGGATGGCAGATATTGTGCTGTAGGCGAGTGCAGCAGCTCAGCAGGAGACGGATATTCTTGCACACATTTCCATCTGATCCAGATACTCGAAAGAAGTGGATTCGGTTCGTGCAACCATGCCGGGCCACTAAGTTATTTTTACCACGTCAGTTCCAGCTGGACCACGGAAACGAGCTGTTCCGACAATTGCCGAGCCCGTTCGAGTGGATCAAAAACTTCATCTGCATTGTGCGCGTATACTTTGAAGGCGGAGTGGTAAGCTCGTACAGATGAGTACGATAGTCGCACGTTTATTCTGTTCTTATCTAGGGACAGATCACATTTGTTAAATGAATGAACACGTTAAGGCTTGAGGAAGGAGAATCTCCGCTCGCCGTCCACGCGTGATCGCATCAAGAAGTCAGTCGGTAGCCTCCCTCGAGACTTCGGTAAAGTCCGTACGCCTTCGGAATGATGTGTTCGGCGTCCAGCTGGAACTGAATTGCTCGTTTCCGTGGTTCAGCTGGAACTGACGTGGTAAAAAGAACTTAGCGTTCAAACTGAAAAGGTAAAGGCCTTGCAGAAACATCCCGAGAGTCACATTGGCTGTCGCAATCATAGTCACTGCTTTTACATGATAAATTAAATAGGCCCTGCTGATCGAGATGTGCAAGAACCATCAGAATCGCTTTCTGTCGCCGTTGGCTTATTGTGTAGGTCGCGGCTGACGGCCAGTCCATCATGACGTCACATCCAAGAGTAGTTAAGTCATGCCAAGATTTAGTTGATTACCTCCCGTTTTCCTTGATTACAGGTGAAAATGCCCACTTTCGCGGATAGATTTCGTGTGATCGGAGCGAATCGGATGTTTATTTTACCAATTTATCAAACATTTCATATTTCTGCATAAGCTGACCAATTATCGAAAACCTCTAAAGTAGACCTTTAAAGTTCCATCAGCTAATGACCGCAGTGGCAGTAAATTGTTATGGATTCACTCGTATCTAGGGCACGGCAGAATTGAATGCGGAGCCTGTCCCTCTCCTGTTCGCCAACCTAGCCTTCTCTGACCAGAATCAGACCCTATACTTACTGTTGGCTGGACAGACAGGGTTTTCAAGCCGAAACAATCTGACGCCACGAGGGGTTCGAACGCACGACCTTCAGTTCTCAGGCTTTGACCATGGGCCCCTTTTCTTCTTCTTCTGTTGGCAGTCTGTCACTTAATAACACGTCCACAGGACAGCCTTACTCCCAGGCTGGCATTTCGGCTCTCCCATGTTGAGCTACATCCAGTTACTCCCAGGCTGGCATTTCGGCTCTCCCATGTTGAGCTACATCCAGTTTCTCTCCCAGGCTGACATTTCGGCTCTCCCATGTGAGCTACATCCAGTTACTCCCAGGCTGGCATTTCGGCTCTCCCATGTTGAGCTACATCCAGATTACTCCCAGGCTGGCATTTCGGCTCTCCCATGTTGAGCTACATCCAGTTTTCGTGTTACTTGGTTCATTTCACTGGAGTGGGCAGATTCTATATTCCTTTACGGTTATGCAATGATGACTGTGTCAAATGGGGTGTGTGTGTGTGTGTGTGTGTGTGTGTGTGTGTGTGTGTGGTGTGTGTGCGTGTGTGTGTGCGTGCGTGCATGCGCTGAGAGAGAGAGAGAGAGAGAGAGAGAGAGAGAGAGAGAGAGAGAGAGAGAGAGAGAGATGGATACAGATACTTTATTCATAAATAGTCCACTGCCCCTCATGAAGGGATGCATTTTGGAGATCATTCAGATCTTTTTGACCGTCAAAACTGATTTAATACCATACATTAAAAAACAAGAACAGATCGTAGCTCAAATGCTTGACATAAGTAAGTGGAGAGAGAGAGAGAGAGAGAGAGAGAGAGAGAGAGAGAGAGAAAGGGGGGGGAGTAAGGTAATGTTGCTTATGGCCCAGCCGATCTCAAAGGGTCATATCAGGGCTGTCACCATGTTGAAGAGAGAGAGAGAAAGAGAGAGAGAGAGAGACAAGACAAGACAAGACAAGACAAAATTTTTTATTTACGAGGATAATAGATAAGCACTAACGTGCTTTTTTACATCCAGTCCTCGCCCTGAGTAGGGACTACAACATGCAGTGAAATCAATTAATGTAAGAAATCAAAGAAGCAAGCAAAGCGGTCATGTAATCATAGAGGAACATCAAATGAAAATAGAAGATAAATGAAAACAAAACAAAAAATAAGAATAACAATAAACAAAACAACAACAAAAAATAATAATAACAAAAAAAAAATAATAATAATAAAAATGAGAATAATAATAATGAAGAGGAAGGAGAGAGGGGGGTAGGGAGTGAGGTGGGCTGGGGAAACATAAGTAAGAGAGAGAGAGAGAGAGAGAGAGACAGAGACAGAGACAGAGACAGAGAGCTACAGCTAGCTGTGGACGTGGTGTTTTCAGGTTCGGTGACGCTCTGAATCAGGACGCTGAGACATACGTCAACCTGGTGTCGGAGATGAGAGCAGTGGCCAACACCTTGCAGGAGGAACGGCCAGGAACCGTGCAGGTGGCCGTTCTCTTCATCGACGACCAGTCCATGAGGGACAACAGGTCAGGCTGATCACATGATAACTTCTCTTCGAGGATGATTTCCCGTAGAAATAAAAGAACGGAAATTGATGACGTTTCGGTCTTTAAGACCAAAACGTCATCAAGTTCTGCTCAAAACGTCATCAAGTTCTGCTCTTTTATTTAGACCGAAACGTTCTAAATTTTCTTATTTCTGTGGAAAGATTTTCTTCCAAAAGTCACTCATTCCGATTCTCTTTCACTCACTGACTCCTTTCAGAGTCAAAAGGTTTTCCTTTAATCTTCGTCTTCGCCGGACTTTGCCTTCTTACCTCCCTTTTTTTGCCAATGTCTTTGCTCATACTTCTTTTCTCCAGCCAGTTTTGCTTCTTCTTTATTTCATCCTTCCATGTCGTAATGCCTCTTCAGTCTTACCTGTCCCTGTCATCTCTTTGATATTCCTTTAACGTAAAGTAACCACAAATCCATTCTTCGAGATGGGCTTCCTCTCCACTTTCTATATTCCATCACACATTTTTGTAAATCTTCTCCCAGTAATCCCCATTATTCCTATGTCTGCAATTCCCTTCTATTGTTCGTCTTCCGTTATTTTTATGTCTGCAATTTGTCTTGCGATTCGTTTGTTCATTTTTGGCGGATAAAGTACTTAATTTTTTTTTTAAAGGTTTGTTTGGATTTCCGCCTGCAGTCGCCTCCCTTTGCAGCTGATTCCTTTCTGTTTTAGTTTCATTGTGGAATCGCATTCCTCCTTCCAACTAGTGGTTCTGTTTGTCTCCCTCCCCTTCGTAATTCGAGCTGGTAAAATCTCTGTTTGGGGCAGATTTGGCATTCTCCAAGAGGTGAGGAACGCGGATCAGTTTGATGGCATCAACATCATCGTCGTGGACCTTGGCGTGCGCAACTATGGTAATTTTGTGTCGGGCATGACATCAGTGCGGGAGAACGTCATCAACTACCAGAACCAGAACATGCGACAAAGTGCACAAGACATCCTCGACCGCATCTGCGAGTGTAAGTGTGATCCCTAACATTTTTCACAAAACAACAATCTTTAAGATGTAATCTTAGGATAAAAGCAATGTGTTTAAGCAGATGACAGTGTGTGATCAGATGCTTTGTGTGTAGCCAGTAACCTCTTACATTTTCGCATCCTGATGCAGTCACAGCTTTGCTGGCAGATGACATAGTTTGCATGCCAGACCATCGGCTGCCAAAGAAACTACTGTATGGCGAACTACAAGGCAAACGCTTTCATGGAGGCCAGAAGAAGCGTTTCAAAGACAGCCTCAAATCTTCCCTGAAGGCCTTCAACATCAGCCACACAATATGGGAGCAGAGCACCCAGGACAGAGGCGGTGGTGATCAGCTGTCCACAAAGGTGCAGAGACCTGTGAAAGCAACAGAATTGCTGCAGCTGAGCAGCGCAGGATGGTCAGGCAGACCAGTGTCCACAGATCTCCAGCTGCCGCCACCATCCCCTGTCCACACTGTGATAGATCTTCGGGCACAAATCGGCCTGACCAGCCATCTACGCACTCATCCCCGACCCCAGGATGACTAGATGGTCTTCATCGTCGCGACGGACAAACAACAACGACGACATATTTTCGCATATACAATACAGACACACACTAACGTCAACGGTACAGTGACACTGGTCAAGTTTAGCTTGCTTTATTGATACCAGTAACATCCCTCATAAGAGTATCTAGATTAAGTTATTGTTGACATATCTAAGCTGGAACAAATTCATTTAACTGAGGTTTCTTGATTGGCAACATAGCATAAACCGAACTACTCCCTTCCTTCCAGCGTTTTGGATCATGAGAAAATGCTTGGACACAAATGGAAGACATCAATAGTCATACCACTGACCTTAACAATATGTCTTATCACTGAAATTTTGCAGAATCTTTTCGAGTGAAGTATTCAGATTCTGTTCATGAACTTTGTCGGTTTTCTTTCATTAGCTTTTTTTTTTCTCTTGTTTTACTTTTTTTTTGAGAGAGAGGGTGTGGGTTGGCGAGTTGGTTCGCCTGCTATGCTGTTGTTTTCACAACATGAGTTGCTTAGTGTTTTTGTTTGTTTTTTCTTTCAACAGATGTCAGCTTCACTTTTGATGGTGACATCATCGCATCCTAGAGCCACTACAATCTGTGGAACCAGTCAGCCTCCGATGTGGGTTGGTTTTCTTCCTGTCCTCCTCTTCAGTCCTCTGTCCATTGGCCGAGCAACCTGTCTCCAATCCCCCACTTATCTATCAACCTATCCCCCACCTCGACACACTCAGTGTACTTGTAAATCTACACACGCATGCTTCCGAACCTCTCTATGAATATGTATGTACCTCAAGTATACTAGGACCTGTGCATTCATACATGATTTTTACATAATTAATTAAGCATCAAAATAGATTATCAGTATCAGCTTCTTTTTTTTTTCAATTTAGATAAGCCTCACATCAGACACTATACTGAACACAGCTGATGTGAGCGTATTTGTGAATGTATTTATGAAAACTTAATAATAACATATTGACTTACAGCGTTGGAGCAGATTAGGAAAGCTTGTAATATTATCCGGATACGATTTAAAAAAAAATCAAACATCCATGACAGGTTGCTCTTTTGTCTAAGAAAACCTAACCTTACATTCAAATTCCGGGAGACGTGGTTTGATAACTTTGCATGAATGTCAGTCACTGGCACAAATGTAGTTCTTTCAAGTTACACCCTCTTTGTAAATTGGTATGGTTTCAGATCGAATTGCGATACAGATAGGGACAAAGGCTATGTCCTTCGATAGTGAAGTAAGAGAGGAAGGCAAAGTCATAGGATGCCATGACGTCTTACATGAAGAGAGCTCAGAGACTGATCACTACCTAGGAAAGGGCTTGAAAAACAGTAATGGATACCCAGAATATGTTCAATATCACATCCAGTAAGGGATCCCACTCCCCCAACAGTTGAGGGGAATACCTCTGATTGGCATACATGTCTTTTGTATTTAGTCCAACCATACTCAAACCAGGTAGGGGCGATAGTACAGTCAAGCACGTCAGGGAAAAGGAACAAAGAAGACGAATGTGTGCGTAAACATGAGCATACTTGAACAGTAACAGACATGATCAGGTTGACCTATATCATCAATATGTGATAAAGAACCTGTATCATCAATAGGTGATAAAGAGAAAGCTAACGATTCCTTTGTCAAAAACATCGAATGTAACCGAGGGTGGTTTCCCCTGTGATTTCAGAGTGCAGGTTCATGGGCCAAGGTGTGGAGGAAATATCTGCAGATGACAGAGGAGTGCAGTGACAGAGGAAACGACTCCCCCACGGCAGACACTGCACGGTTTAATGTTTGCATAGTTTTGTTTCTACCGGTTAGCGTGGCTTACTTCCCCTGCATGGGAGTCCATTGTTCGGCAGGGCTGTAAGACAACACTTGCCTTACCTCCCCTATTAGATACTTCACCCCCCCTTCTTTTTTTTTTTTTCTCTTTTTTTTTGAGGCATCGATATGTGCCGAAATATTCAATGTACAGAGAAAAAAAGGGAACAGGTAGAATCATGTTGGTAAAATGCATGTACTTGTAATTTCATCTTTTATTTTTCTTTCTTACCAACTTGATCAGAAGAGAATATACAATAATATAGTGTAATACATGTTGCAGGGGTGTTATTCTTGGCTGTTCAGCAAGATACAATAATATAGTGTAATACATGTTGCAGGGTGTTATTCTTGGCTGTTCAGCAAGATACAATAATATAGTGTAATACATGTTGCAGGGGTGTTATTCTTGGCTGTTCAGCAAGATACAATAATATAGTGTAATACATGTTGCAGGGGTGTTATTCTTGGCTGTTCAGCAAGATACAATAATATAGTGTAATACATGTTGCAGGGGTGTTATTCTTGGCTGTTCAGCAAGATACAATAATATAGTGTAATACATGTTGCAGGGGTGTTATTCTTGGCTGTTCAGCTTGCCGCTGGGCCTGTGTTGTCCTCACTTGAATGTCCTTTCTTTTTCCTCAGACATCAAAAGAACTTGAACGTCCTTTCTTTTTCCTCAGACATCAAAAGAACGTAACACATGCCATAACTGTATCCATGAAACTCAAATCTGGGATATTATGTAACATTTGTAAGGGTACAAATAAATCATTATCTATCATCTGTCTTCAGTTGAGTTTGTGTGTGTGTGTGTGTGTGTGTGTGTGCAATCATTGATGGTGCCTTCATACACATGCATGTATTCATTTCAGTTACGTATATCAACTGCATGTCCATATGTGCAAGTGTGCAATGGTGGTGATAATGGTGGGTATGTTTGACGATAGTAGTCAATATGGTGGTGGTAGTGGCAGCAATGTGTGCATGTGCGTGCGCACAAACAAACACATGTGTGTGAATGTGTGTGTGAAAACATACTGTCAATCCGAGAGAAGTGTCCACCTGCAGAATCTGTGACACTTCAGTTGCCATTCAGCCAACACTATCAGTTAGGGTCCAGGAAAGCGCTCACTTCAAAAACACCCAGTTAACTGTTTAGGTCTGTACTTTTAAGATCACTTCAAACACACCCAGTTAACTGCTTAGGTCTGTACTTTTAAGATCACTTCAAAACACACCCAGTTAACTGTTTAGGTCTGTACTTTTAAGATCACTTCAAAACACACCCAGTTCACTGTTTAGGTCTGTACTTTTAAGATCACTTCAAACACACCCAGTTAACTGTTTAGGTCTGTACTTTAAGATCACTTCAAACACACCCAGTTCACTGTTTAGGTCTGTACTTTTAAGATCACTTCAAACACACCCAGTTAACTGTTTAGGTCTGTACTTTTAAGATCACTCCAAAAACACCCAGTTAACTGTTTAGGTCTGTACTTTTAAGACATGGATGAGTAGGACACATATCCCATATATCTGAAAGGTACAGACCAAAATTGTTTCCTTGTGTTGTTGCTTGGTTTGGATGCTAAGAAACATTCAGCTGTACTATTTCATTATAAAAAAGATCAGTTTCAGACAGATGAACAGGGGGAGTGGAACAGGCAGGGACAGCACAAACAAACACAGTTTTCCCACACACTTGTCATACTCAGAACCAAGTGACTTTAATTAAAGCACTTCAAAAGGAGCTGACAGGCATGTGAAGGTCAAACTGCGTCTTCCTTGAAGCAAATTATCGTGCAGCTCATGCAAGTGCGTGCAGGCTTGTGACACCAGTCGATGTATATCTCATAACTTTGCGCAGACCATTTCCATCTTTGCTTTCAACTGAAATTACATCCTTCACACCTGCTCCTCTATCCAAGACTGGTCTTTTTTATGACAAGGTAATACAACTTAACTTTTCTTAGCTTCCAAACTGAGCACCAATTGGCATATGGAATGCTATGCAAAGATATGGTTTCGACACACCAAGAATTTCAACCCAACCTAAGAACCTGCATGGCTTTTCACGTTTTGTAGTCAAATCCCAAAGTTTAAAAGCCATTGCAAGAATATGAGGACTGTGCAATACCCTATTAACATTACAAAAAAAATCCTGAGGTCCATCAAATGAAAGGCAAACGTGTACAGCACTTTATCATTCTGACATGACGGTAGTATATTGGGATTGGTATTTTTGTTTGCCAATGAAACACAGTTTAACGTAGACACCATCTTTGCATCAATACACCAGCCGCCGTGGCGAAGTGGTTAGTGCATAGCTGCCAACCTCCCAGAGTCAAAAAGAGTAACACCTCACGGGGGGTGGGTTCGGGAGGGGGGCTGGCCCCCCCTCCTGATCAGCGGGGGTCAGGCGGCACAGCCCCCTGAAGCTGAAGCCTTTTTTACTCTGACAGGCATATTTTTCATCTCCTGATAGGAAAACTAATCAAAAGCAAGCCTATTATTAAACCATATCAAAGCATGCATATTAGTATGTTGCATACAATGCAATATTTTGTGTAAAAAAAAGCCTCTTATGTAGGTAGCCACCATATTTTTTTCTATAGATTAATATACAAAACACACAAAATAAGACTTACCCAAACAGCTTTTTTATCTTCCATATTGATGTAGGATGAACATAAAAGATGCTCTGCCCTCCCAATCAACAGCACTCACAGTCCTGGGCTTCCATCAGCTACACCCACATTCTTCAGTTCAAGTTCCATCAACTTCACCCTTCTGCCCTTATGATCTCACAACCCCACCCCATAGGACTTAGGATCCATCAACTATACCCCACAGTCATGTTTCATCAACTATACCCCACAGTCATGTTTCATCAACTATACCCCAGTCATCTTTCATCAACTACACCCCACAGACATGTTTCATTAACAACACAACACAGTTATGTTTCATCAACTATACCCCACAATCTTGCTCATACAACTTCATCCCCAGTCCTCCGGCTCCATTTAATTACCATCGCCCCCCACCCAAGTTCTAAGGCTCCATCAAGCTACTCCCCACTCCCCAGTCGTCATGATCCAACCACTACTCCCACACCCTGAGTTGACAGCCTGTGTTCAAAGATCTAGGGTTTTTTTTTCACTATTTGTGCAGTCGAGGACTTGGCCTTCTTTAGAAACTCCTGGCTGAACTTTTGCTCATAGCAAGAGCCATGAAGATTGGCCTTTGCCACCATCATGTTTTTTTTTGACGGCTGCCGATTCCTCAGCTTCGTTTTTTTTTGTGCTTCGTGGTCTTCTCGTGATCGGCCAGATCATTTCTCCCCCCATGTGAAATATTCACCGGACATCGACACATGGTGCAGAAAGCAAACTTTTCACCCTTTGAAGGGCAAGAAGTGACCCATGGAAACTTGTCTTTATAAGCTGGCAGATACCGCTGGAATCGTTTAGGTTTTGTGGTTTTCTCCGTGCTACCACTTGAAGACGCCATGTTGACTATTTGAACAGCAGCTATGCGCATGCGCGGAATGGGCCTAGTTATGCCCCTTTCATGCTGACTTCCGAGTTTACGATTTCTGTTCAGTCGGACCAGTTGCCAAACGTTCTTTTATTTAATTTTGGGCTTTTTTTTTTTTTTTTTTTTTTTTGAAAACTCGTAAACCGGAATTTTTTCAGCAAACAACGAAAATAGGGACAAATTTAAAAAAAACGATATGTCCCGGTTTTCCCGTAACAGTTGGCAGCTATGTTAGTGTTGCGGACTCCCGGCTGGGAGGTGGTGGGTTCGAATCCCATCAGAGTCATGTGGGTTTTTCTGCCCCGACCGGCTCCTACCCAGAGTTGAGTTTGCTGCGGACTCAGTTGGGAAGACTGGGACTACACAGTCGAGTTTCATCCACTTAATGGATGCGTTTCTGAGAGTGTTGCTCAAATTTCCTGACCAACACTGCAGGTGCCTGTATCTCTCAGGCCTGGTTGATGCCGGGATATATTATGAAAGGAAGCGTAGAGTACAGCCCTGTCATGTAGTCTCAGACCGAAATGGAAATCCGTAGCATCATTTTAATCATCCTCATTCTCATCAATCAGCATAAAAAAGTATCAAATTCTGTGGCCCTTCATGCCCTGCTCTCATGGTGGCCTCAATTTCGATGTCCTCTACACGTCCGTGGTCTTGGGTTTGGTTCCGTCGGGTTACCGGTATCGGTGAGTCCATGGGGGCTGTCACTGGACGGACGTGGTGGCGCCCTACGGAGGGAGAACTCACTCACGCCGGCTCCGCGACTAAGCAATTATTGGCGTTAGTAGGGGGCTTAGTAGGTGGTGTCCTGCGTATGTTAGATCAGAACAGGCGCCACTGAACACCACCGAAGTGACTCGGCAGCAGTGCAGTGTCTCCTCCGGTGGGTTGCCTCTTGACAACTTGACATTGACTGCTCCCTGTGGATTGCTGGTGCCGGGGCTGCGGCGGGGCCGACCGGACTGTGGCTGTGGACGGGGTGTCGGAATGAGCTGCGTGGGTGCACTGCCTCTGAGGTGGCGCAGAGGTTGGGACAGCAAAAAAACAAAACAAAACAAAAACCCAACAAACAAACAAACATTGCATCGATAACATCTGACAGTGGGCTGAGAAAAATGGATTTGCTTTTTTAACCACCTAAAAACAATTATCAACTTGTAAAATTTTTGACAGTATTTTGTTGACTGTGAAAATCTACTGGATCAATCCACAATTCCAGCTGTGGAGGAAGCCCTATTTTCGGTGGTTCTTTTCCATCCAAAACTTAACTTGAAGAAAAGCATACCTTGGCACTTTGTTTCATGAGGATAATCCTGACTTCTTTTCAGTATTGCTGCAGTTTGTTTCAGTCTTTTTTGTGTGATGACCATGCCAATAAAGGTAGAAATGTAAGTCATACAAAGATACAGTGGAGTTCAGTCACCTCAGACTTCTTGGACAAAAGAAATTTGCCAACATTAACCAATCTGTGTGGTAACATTTCGATGCTTCAAGGAGTGTGACCAAGATGGGTCTGGAATGAATGATGCATACATACAAAGGATTTACGCCCAAAATAAGAACAGGATTACAAACAACTGGCAACAACAGCTGCATCAACAACAAAATGAAATTCATATGAAGTTTCAGACGTTTATGTTTGATGCAATTCACAATAAAACAACATAGAACCTGCTCTTAAATACATTTGCTGACACCCACTAAATTCAAGTTCAGTCACTGTGTAGACAACACCCTGATGTAATGGTAATGGTAATGTTGCTTATAGCCCAGCCAACCGCAAAGGGCCACATCAGGGCTGTCACCATGTTGAAGTTAACTCAGAAGTCATTCAAAAAAACACCAAAAAAAACCTCATTCACACAACTCTTTAAAACACACCTTCCAAAAACACGCCAGAAATTTTGTTAAAAATCTTTCCTCCGTAAAATCTTATACGGAAAATGTTAATCTCCCTCAGAAATTCAAAGATCATATCAGGTTGGGCATCTCTGAACAGGGTTTTTATGGAGTCTGCTGTAAAGTGTTTATGTCTCACATCGTGCAAATCCCAACACTCTAAAAGGATATGTTTCACTGTGAGTGGTACACGACATGGAATGCACTCATGTGAAGATTCCACTTTGATTTGAAGAAAGTCAACATACCTGTCTGTCTGACATCAATCAGGGAACAAGAAGGTGTCTTCCTTTGTCTTCTTTTATGAAAAAGAAACACCCGAAGGTGCTGGGAGGACCCAGAGAAGCACTGTCTTCACCTGCCTTTAGAGCAAATATATATATATATATTTTTTTTTCTTATTCCACTCCGATTTGAAGAAAGTCAACATACCTGTCTGTCTGACATGAATCGGAACAAGGAAGCAGCCGTATTCCTTTTTGTCTTCTTTTATTTATCTATTGCAGACCTGTTCACCCCAAATTCATGTACTACCTGTAATATCTCAAACAAAAACCTGTAATTTGGGAACAAAAAAAAAAGTAATCTTCATAATTGCAATACTTTCGTAACTTTTGAAGATTTGGAGGAGCCGGCCATTGGCGCATAAGACCGCTTCGTCGCCATCTTTGACAAGGTAAAAGGCGCAAGGCATGCTGGGAAATGTCTTCTTACTGCTTCTGACCGAAATGGTAGCAGACGGAACTTCACGTTTAACAATTTTCTTTCTTTGATTTTTTTCCGTAATTCCTGTAATTTTGATTTTTTTTCCGTAAATATTACGGCAAAATCATAAGGGTAAACAGGTTAGCTATTTACATTTTTTTTTTCCCACTTTGATTTGAAGAAAGTCACCATACCTGTCTGCTCGATGTGAACTGGGAACAAGGAAGGTTTCTTCCTTTGTCTTCTTTTATGTCATCATTCTACTGAAAATGTCAACAGTTTAATAAGACAGGGGTGTATTACTAACAAACACTGTAACTGCATGCCTGTACTGAGAAACGAATCTCAGGATGTCGGTCGCTGTCCCTGCCTTGTCCACAATAAGAAGGTCTTAAGGCCCTACCCCCCCCCCCCCCCCCCCCCCCGCCCTCTTATGTATCAAAATTAAAGTGCTCCACTTTTTATCTGTTCTTAACTGTTGTCATAACTGGGGGGCTCAAACGCTGAATTAGGCACAGAACATTGTTAAAATTGGAAATAATGTGTGTGCATGCGCGTGCGTGTGTGAAATTAGTTTGTCAGGACACATTTTCTAGGCAAATCTTACAGCGTGGCATAGCAGTGTTTCTGAAAGAGACCAATCAAAACAAAGAGAATTCTGCTTTCATGACAGATACTCCCAGGGAACTTGCTACAATCTGTGAGAATTTACCACGAAATTGAAAGGACACTAGAACTGTCAAATGACTCCTATCATTTTCCCAACAACAGGTAATACATTATCTTGCTTGTTTGGGTCTATTTTATGAAAAAAAGCGCCCTAACATCATCTAATAATATTCATCATCATGTATCTATCATGAATTCATTGTGCTTAATTTGAAAAAAAAGCCCTAACACTAATTCCTTGGGTTGGGAAGGAGCTGGAAGCAGAAACGGGGACACACTGCTTACAAAGCAACACAGAAAAAGGACTGCAAGGTTACATCCAGTCACTCCTGCACAGACTCACACACACACAAACATTGCTTGGTGTGGCCGATAAAGACGCTCATTTAATTCATCATGAACATGGAAACAGCATTCCTCATTTACAAGTGAAATAATATGTACCAATACAGCAATTCCATTTCAGTATTTTATAAATTAAAACTTGATGCCTTAAGAAATAGATATACAAACGAAGCAAAATGTATTTGTGGAGAAAGAAGAATAACCAGCGAGCATGTGCTGTTTGACTGTTTAGCTCTTCAGCCTCATTTACCACCATTATCAGGCATGTCTTTTGTGTGACGTCTTTTCAGATTTAAAGTTTGCCTTCAATGTTGTTTTTTCTTTAATTTGTAGTCCAGTTAAGCATTTACTGTAAGCTTACTTGCAGATTACTGTAAGCTTACTTGCAGGTATGTTGTAGGGATGCTTAGAGGGACATTTACATGCACTTAGATAACCACATTATGCATACACTTACATAGTCACAGACATTTATGCATCTCTCACTCTCTCTCTCTTCGTCTAATATTACATATGTGAACAGACGTAAAACTGAAGTACTACTACTACACACACACGTACACACACAAGTATAAATGTGCATGTGCACACACACAGAGACACACACGAGCATACATGTGCATGCGCGTGCACACACACACACACACACACACACACACACACACACACACACACACACACTCATTCACATATCATCATCATCATAAAGTTAAAGTCAGTCTTCACACAGCACAGACAAACCATGTACACAAACCATGTACACAAAAGCTGTCAGTGTTGATGTATGAATCCAATGATTTCACACACACACACACACACCACACACACACACACACACACACACATACACACATCATCATCATCATCATCATGAAGTTAAAGTCAGTCTTGACACAGCACAGATAAACTATGTACACAAAAGCTGTTGGTGAAGATGTATGAATCCAAGAGTTTCACTGCCGACACTCATCATGGAAGGGCTCTCTTGTTCGGAAGTCTCTCCAGGTGGGTGGCATCGCGTTCTGCAAGAACTTGCCACACTTGATGCAAGGGGCGCTGAACAAGTTGAAATAGCCCTGCATCCATACCTGGAACAAACCATCACCAATGATCTGCTTGAAACAAACCACCACCAGCTATCTGTCTGAAATAAACCACCACCAGCTGTCTGTCTGTCTGAAACAAACCACCACCAGCTGTCTGTCTGAAATAAACCACCACCAGCTGTCTGTCTGTCTGAAACAAACCACCACCAGCTGTCTGTCTGAAATAAACCACCACCAGCTATCTGTCTGTCTGAAACAAACCACCTCCAGCTGTCTGTCTGAAATAAACCACCACCAGCTATCTGTCTGTCTGAAACAAACCACCACCAGCTGTCTGTCTGAAATAAACCACCACCAGCTATCTGTCTGTCTGAAACAAACCACCACCAGCTGTCTGTCTGAAATAAACCACCACCAGCTATCTGTCTGTCTGAAACAAACCACCACCAGCTATCTGTCTGTCTGAAATAAACCACCACCAGCTGTCTGAAATAAACCACCACCAGCTGTCTGTCTGAAACAAACCACCACCAGCTGTCTGTCTGAAATAAACCACCACCAGCTGTCTGTCTGAAACAAACCACCACCAGCTGTCTGTCTGTCTGAAACAAACCACCACCAGCTGTCTGTCTGAAATAAACCACCACCAGCTATCTGTCTGTCTGAAATAAACCACCACCAGCTGTCTGAAACAAACCACCACCAGCTGTCTGTCTGTCTGAAACAAACCACCACCAGCTGTCTGTCTGAAATAAACCACCACCAGCTGTCTGTCTGAAATAAACCACCACCAGCTGTCTGAAACAAACCACCACCAGCTGTCTGTCTGAAACAAACCACCACCAGCTGTCTGTCTGAAACAAACCACCACCAGCTGTCTGTCTGAAACAAACCACCACCAGCTGTCTGTCTGAAACAAACCACCACCAGCTATCTGTCCGAAATAAACCACCACCAATTTAATTATCTGTCTGAAACAACCAACCATAAATTATCTGTCTGAAACATATACCTCCACCAATTATCTGTCTGAAACATATACCTCCACCAATTATCCGTCTGAAACATATACCTCCACCAATTATCTGTCTGAAACATAGACCTCCACCAATTATTTGTCTGAAACATAGACCTCCACCAATTATCTGTCTGAAACATAGACCTCCACCAATTATCTGTCTGAAACATATACCTCCACCAATTATCTGTCTGGAACATAGACCTCCACCAATTATCTGTCTGAAACATAGACCTCCACCAATTATCTGTCTGAAACATAGACCTCCCCCAATTATCTGTCTGAAACATAGACCTCCACCAATTATTTGTCTGAAACATATACCTCCACCAATTATCTGTCTGAAACATATACTTCCACCAATTATCTGTCTGAAACATATACCTCCACCAATTATCTGTCTGAAACATAGACCTCCACCAATTATCTGTCTGAAACATAGACCTCCACCAATAATGTCTGAAACATAGACCTCCACCAATTATCTGTCTGAAACATAGACCTCCACCAATTATCTGTCTGAAACATAGACCTCCACCAATTATCTGTCTGAAACATAGACCTCCACCAATTATCTGTCTGAAACATATATCTCCACCAATTATTTGTTTCTCTGGTGATGCAAGGGACAGCAGCAGACAGCATTCCTGTCTGTCCAGACTTCGTGGGATATGATTGCTTCAAAAATCTGTTAATTTCTTGTATGTAGTGAACAGATATAAATACTGAATAGATAACTAGCAGCACAGCTAACTGCACCAGAAACATACGCTACCTGTGAGTTGTTGTCTCATCTTTGAGGATCTTTCTTACAGCCATTCAGAGGTAAAATAATAAAAACAGTATGACAGGGTCAATAAGACATGAATAAACACAGGGCCACAGTCAAGGCTATTAACTGAATGAAGCACTCACAGCAAATGAGCGAATTCCGATGTCAGGCTTTGTGAATAAACACAGGGCCATAGTCCAGGCCATTAACTGAATGAAGCACTCACAGCAAATGAGCGAATTCCGATGTCAGGCTTTGTGAATAAACACAGGGCCATAGTCCAGGCCATTAACTGAATGAAGCACTCACAGCAAAGGAGCGAATTCCGATGTCAGGCTTTGTGGGCACGTAGTAGAACAGCATGGCAGCGGCAGCATGGTCTGAGATCTGGTCAACACAGAGAACAGGAATGGCAGGGTCATGGTGAACTGAAGTGGTGTGTTCACCACTGTGTGACTGACTGACTATCATAACAGAGAACAGGAATGGCAGGGTCATGGTGAACTGAAGTGGTGTGTTCACCACTATGTGACTGACTATCATAACAGAGAACAGGAATGGCAGGGTCATGGTGAACTGAAGTGGTGTGTTCACCACAATGTACTGACTGACTATCATAACAGAGAACAGGAATGCAGGTCATGGTGAACTGAAGTGGTGTGTTCACCACAATGTGACTGACTGACTATCAAACAGAGAACAGGAATGGCAGGGTCATGGTGAACTGAAGTGGTGTGTTCATCACTGTGTGACTGACTGACTACCATGACAGAGAACAGGAATGGCAGGTCATGGTGAACTGAAGTGGTGTGTTCACCACTGTGTGACTGACTGACTATCATAACGGAGAACAGGAATGGCAGGGTCATGGTGAACTGAAGTGGTGTGTTCACCACTGTGTGACTGACTGACTATCATAACAGAGAACAGGAATGGCAGGGTCATGGTGAACTGAAGTGGTGTGTTCACCACTATGTGAGTGACTATCATAACACAAAACTGGAATGGTAAGATCATGGTGAACTGAAGTGGTGTGTTCATCACTATGTGAGTGACTATCATAACACAAAACAGGAATGGTAAGATCATGGTGAACTGAAGTGGTGTGTTCATCACTATGTGAGTGACTGACTATCATAACACAAAACAGGAATGGTAAGATTATGATGAACTGAAGTGGTGTGTTCATCACTATGTGAGTGACTATCATAACACAAAACAGGAATGGTAAGATCATGATGAACTGAAGTGGTGTGTTCATCACTATGTGAGTGACTATCATAACACAAAACAGGAATGGTAAGATTATGATGAACTGAAGTGGTGTGTTCATCACTATGTGAGTGACTATCATTCCACAAAACAGGAATGATAAGATTATGATGAACTGAAGTGGTGTGTTCACCACTATGGCTTAGTTAGTGACTGTCATAACAGGCTGAGTGGGATGGTGCGGTTTTATGATCCATCACACGCTTTAATCATTTGGGGACTGTTTGCCACAAACTGGTTTCAATCTGGAATCCATGGAATTCTGGACTTAAAACAAAATGCATGGGTGAAACCAGGAAAAAATGAAAAGCAGAAAGGCCAGGGCTCTAGGGGACCATCACTTTCATTAGGCTCAACGAATGGCATGGTGACTATTGGCCGAAGCAGCATTTGCACACTCTCTCAGAAGTCTCTCATGAAGAATGATAAGTTCGGAGAAGAAACACCTTGACTGGATGGAGTAATCAGGATGCAGTTTACCAAAACATTCGGAAAAAAAATTCGACCGAGATATTTTCATTTCCAGATCTCTGGACAAACAGCGAGGTCGAATTCTGGTTTCCAGCCTTTCCAGACAGGTGCTTTCATCCATGAGAACGCCAAGGATATCTTTTTCAAAGAAGACATCTTCTTCAAAGAAGACAATAAAACAGAACAGTTCTCAAATTCTAAACCATCAGGCTCAGGCAGGGGTAGGGGGGGGGGGGGGGGGGGGGGAGAGGGGATGGAGAGAAGGGGAGGTGACAGTGCACTCAAGGATGAGACTAAGCAAAGAGCAGTAGGCTTGTAGAATGCTTCAGGTCAATGAAAGGCAGACACTCGGATTTATCTTCAATATATGAACACATAAAAATACACTGACATTGTTATCACTTTGGAAACAGCCCTCTCTTTTTCTACTGGCTTCATTTTACTGTCCAGCCCTTTCTCCCCAAGGCACTCATAAACTGTACCCTGTCATGGCTTTGGAACATGTTTGTGTTTTTTGTGTTGCTCAGTCAGTGTTACAAAACTTCACAGACCCAGCTGAAATATCACAGGACTTGGAACTTGGAAAAAGCCCCCCCCCCCCCCCCCCCCTTCTGACCTGTTCCTGGTTGTACGAGCCCTGTTTCTTTTTTCTTTTTTTCCGAATACATTTGCTGACTTGACACTGACATACTTCACCTGCCCCCAACAACATGCAATGAAACAAGACAACATGTGACCTTCCACCACCTGATAGGATTAGTTTCCCTCGCTTTCAGTGTCATACTGGAGGAATCGGGGTCTCTGCTCATGGTTGATTTGGGCTGTCTACAGACAGTGCCACAGACGAAAGCTGAGGTAGCTCACTACTCACTGCTGCTTTGGTCTTGAGTGGCAGCATGTTTTCTTTCATTTCATACAGAGGCAGAATAAGGAATCATTCTCTCCATACTACATACCACTGCTCTACATCCATGACTCACCTTCTGAAACACCTCGTATCGAGACTTTGACCAAAGATCCACCTGCAAATCAATGAATAGACAAAAATCATCTGCTCAATGAACACTATTCAAAGTTTGATGCACAGTGATGCCAACCCCTTTCATCTTTTACAGTACAACATGGAAACTTTGTAAATACAAGTTACTGTTTGTCGGTACAATCTTTCACTGCAAGAGTTTCAGTTTCAGTTTTATCAAGGTGTCACTGCATTTTCTTCTTTTCTTTCTGCGTACGCAGGCTGATACTCCTGCGGACACTCCCTTTATAGCCAGGCAGTGGAGTTTTGTGTGTATGACCCTTTTTTATCCCGCCATTAAGGCAGCCATACTCCATCTTCGGGGAAGGTGCATGCTATGGTGTCACGTGTCATCCATATCCAACGGCCAAACTGGCCTTCTATTCCGAAAGTTGGTGATGGGATTTTACGTGTGTGCAAGATGTTATGGTGCGTTCACACACGGAACCTCGGTTTATAGTGCTCATTCGAAGGACTATTGGGGAATGGAGTCAGAACAATGTTAACTCCGAGGGAAAAATCCCCTATATCGAAATTCAAACCGAACCCCAGGATCACGAGTCCGGCGCTCTACCAACTGAGCTATTCCGGCCCCCGGTGTCACTGCAAGCGGACTAGTCCATAAATGCCACACCAAATCCGCCAAGTTTAGAGGCCACACAGAGCATGATTTAAAGCTGATGGATGAATGAATTAATGGCTCAGATGACAGAGTTTAAGAAGAGGGTCTTGTGGCTACCACTTAGCAGATGTCTGACCAATGCATTAGCCTGACTCACTCGTCAGACCTTGGGTAGCTACAAGTATGTGTGCGTGTGTGTGGTGCGTGCGTGCGTGCGTGTATGTGTGTGTGTGTGTGCGCATACACAAGTACACATGTAACGCGTGTGTGCATGCATGCATGCGTGTGTGCATGCATGCATGCGTGTGTGCGTGCAAATGTGCATGTGTACGAGTGTGTGTGTGATCTGTGGGCTTGTGTGAGCATACTCCTGCATGCATGCACCGACACATATGTATGTGTACATCAGGCATGAAAGTAAAAAAGGCTGAAAAATCGGCGGGGGTCTGGGGGCCACCGTAGGCCCCCAGTGGGGCCCAGGGGCAACGCCCGGCGGGGGTCAGGGGGCAGAGCCCCCTGAAGCTGAAGCTTTTTTATGAAATAAAAGGCCTAAAACTGCAAATAAACCCCTATTTCAGCGCTGTTAAGAAGGGCAAATAAGCCACATTTTCATGTTTTCAGTAATGAAAATAATACTTCAAAAGATCATATAATAATATACTTTTATATGTGCATACTGACTCATTCACTCCCATTATTTTGTGTTATTTTATTTTTACTTTTTAACATGCGCGCTGGTGACCTACTCGTTTTGAGTGAACCAGTATTTTAGGAAGAAGAAGAAGAAAACAATGAGGCAGCCTTCATCACAACATTGATTCAGTCGGTCAATCTTTCCACATGGAACACAAAATGCAGCGCCTTTTTCGTCTAATTTGCGAAACACATCGCCAACTCAAACATCGTCCACTTCCTGGTCTAGCCAGTCCCACCTCCAATCGTTTCTCATCCCTTTTTTTTTGGCGTGAAATCGCGACGCGCTTGACAAACTTCGGCAATTTAACGATGTCCGACGTTCGACAGGCGCGAAAAGACCGGATGTTGATTGACGGCGGAAGTGACCGGTTGACTCTTTTGAGAATAACAAATTGTCCAAATGGGAATAGCATCGAACGAAAGTTTATTTCAGGATTTTTCTTTTCTTTTTTTTTTTTTTTTTTTTTTGGGCGGCACATTTTTGGGGGGGGCGGCGCAGATGAAAAAAATGGGCGGAAAATCCGCCTTAGGCGGACGAATTTCATGCCTGGTACATATATGTGCATATGTATATATGCCAGTGTATATTGGCGTACATGCATGTGTATGTGTGTGTGTGCGTGTGTGTGCACCCCGCGCACATCTGTGTGCATGTATGTGGGCACTCGTGTGTGTGTGTTTGTGTATCTGCACACATGCATGTGCACGTGTGTGTATGTGTAAGTGAATATGTGTGTGTGTGTGCCTCTGTGTGTGTGTGCAAGCATATGCATGTGTGCATGCATCTTTGATTATTTGTGAGAAATGAATGTTTAGAAGGTGACATAGTCACAAGAACAAGATTAAAAAGACCCAGATTCACAGCAAGAAGCAAAAGGGAAAACAATTCATCAAGTTTGCCAAGAGACACTTTGAAATCTAACTCCACAGGCTGTGCACCTAGCACATGCATTGTTTGCACCGACTTTCTTGGCAAATATATGGATATTGTTGAGACTGAAAGGCAGGCTTCTGTTTGCATTGTTGCACTGTATGGATATTTTGTGAGACTGAAAGGGCAGAGCTTTCTGTTTGCATATTTTCCCTGGTGTCAGTGGGACTTTCCATCTGAGCCAGTTTCCTTTGGGACAGTTGCAGTCGATCTAACATTACACTGAAGAAGGGCAATGCATCATTCCCAGTAATTGATCTAAGATGATTGGCTGGTATCTTAGCATGCTGCTAAAACTATAGTCATTTATTGTTCTTGGCAAATAATGCAAGACGTTGTAATATTTGCTGCATACAAAATTCAACTGAGCAAAAGCACGTAAAGGTTGAAAACAAAAAAAATGGCATCTTGAATACATTTGCTAATGCAATTCATTCACTCGCCAACGTCATATTTACCAATGATAAAACATTTCAGTTTGACTAAAAAAATAAAAAGTGTACACACCCCTCCACTTTTGATAAATTCACACCCATCCCCACACGATCCATTCAAAGGCATGCAGGCATGAAGATACACATGACATACATAACGCATACTTGCTTTCCCTCATCGTCACAAATAAATGTATACAGTTACAACACACAATTCAACAGGGTTTTTCAGGACTCACCTTTCCTCATTTGTGACGAAGTCTTCATTGTAGCCTTTGACTTTGACCCACTCAATGACCTGGCCACGAAGAACCACCTGAGCCTTCAAGACGCGGCCAGTACGAACTGAAAGCACCACACATGTTCCACTGAAACTAGTCTTCCAGCCATGCACAAAGAAGCCCAACCTCCCACCAACCTTGCCAGAACTGACAGCATGCAGAAAACGAGTTTAAGGTCAATCATTCATCATGGGAGTCATAACCGATAATAAAATCTCTGTTTTTAAACAGATACATGTAGCAAAGCAAACTCTCTTCTAAATAGATATACTAATACATGTAGTATAAACAAATTATTTAAGCATTTTAAACCCGTGACTGTAGAAATTTGATCACTGTTCTACAAAGACATGTGTAGTAAAACCATCACTCAACCAACAGTGACTCCCACCAATACAATCCCTGTTTTTCTCTCAAGTTTTTTGCTAAAGTTTGCTATTTTCTTGAAGTCAATTGTATCAACACAAAAAGTGAATCAAGCAATACAATCCCTGTTCTTTTTCAAGTCTTTTGTTGAAGCTTGCTCTTTCTTAAAATCAAGTTGTATCAACATTACTATGTATACAACGATTAAGACTATGAATCTGAAAAAAAAAGGTTAACTAACAGAAACCCAAAGTGGGCCACGCGGAGGTGCTAACAATATCCTAACAATAAAATGGTGATGTTAAAAACTTGACTGGGAGACCTGCCACTGCGGCAGGGAAGACAGAGACATCAGGGTGAGGACCACACCACTTACATACACCACCCCACAGCTTCCCAAAGGCCGCGTGATGGTCACGCTCATGTTGGGGTACAGCTGATCCACCGTGTTCACGATCTGATCCACCTGACTGCTGCACACCAGCACGTATGTTTCCAGAAACATGCGCACATTATACACAAACATCTGAGTCTTTACTGGGGATAAAATACATGTGAAAAAAAAACAAATAAAAGCAAAAAAAAAACAGAACATGGCATTCCACACACACATTTATTTTTTTGTGTTGCCTACCATTACTCTCCTTGGAAAATCTGGTCTCTCCTCTCTTAAACTTTTAACAGGTGTGTGTGTGTGTGTGTGTGTGTGTGTGTGTGTGTGTGTGTGTGTGTGTGTGTGTGTGTGTGCGTGCGTGTGTGGTGTGTGTGTATGTGTGTGAGAGACGAGAGAACGTGTGTGTGTGTGTGCGTGTGTGTGTGTGTGTGTGTGTGTGTGTGTGTGTGTGTGTGTGTGTGTGTGTGGCGTGTGTGTGTGTGTGTGTGTGTGTGTGAGAGAGAGTATGTGTGTGTGCGTGTGTGTGTGTGTTTGTGTTTGTGTGTGTGTGTGTGTGTGTGTGTGTGTGTGTCGCGTGCGTGCATACGTGTGTGCATGCATGCATGCGTGTGTGTGTGCATACGTGCTTGTTTGTGTGTCTGTGTTTGTTTCTTTTACACATGGTTTTACCAAACTCCCAGCTTAATTTTCTACACCACCAAACGAATTTTTACTGTAGTTTTTGAAAACACACACACATGCACACACACACACACACACACACACACACACACACACACACACACACACTGTATGTTCAAATTGCACCAAATCTTGTGTACAAATCTAAAAGTGGATGGGCTTTGCTGTGTTATCTAGCCCTTCCCATTTCTAATGTTCACAGGTTTACTTTTAATCGGGGACATCTTTCTTTTGCTAAATACTTTATCCTTTTTCTTTCTCGGCATGAATGACTGCCCGGCCTACTTGAGACTAACAGGAAGATACTTTTCCAATCTGAGACTTTTTGTAACTTCCTGACAGCAGACCAATTTTTAATATTTCAAATCCAAAATTAACTGGGTAACCAGAATCTTATTTCCAGAGAACCTCTTGTTTCCAATCACATTTAACTAAATAACTGATGCAAAGATGATAAACCAAAGATGAAAAACAAAAAAAGAAAAAATGTACTTCCAATCTTCGAACCGGAAACTACTAGAACAAAATCTCACTGATCGGAAGAGTGCTCAAACACAAAATTGACAATCAGCAGATAACTTTTTCGACAATTTTTCTGGTCGACTTTTTTCCATTCATGCAGGAAGACTCACATCTCTGTTATGATAATAATGATAGTAACAAGAACAATAACAACAACTGGAGTAATGATTAGCAGTTTGTGCTTAAAATTTTGTCACTGGTAGTTACCCATAATTTGGCTAATCACCTCAAAACAAAACTGAAATCCCTTCCCTTTCTGGGGCAGTTACATATCAGACTGAATACACACAACATGTATTAGACTGAATACATACAACATGTACTAAATCGTTCAATTCACAAGGTGCGGGTCCTACATGCATCCTAAATGCATCCCTTTACATGACAGAATTACAAGTCAATGGACACACATACACACACACACACGCTAAGAGTAATGCACATATATTTGTATGGTAGAAGTTGTTCGCTTTTGAAAATGTTGTTTGTACTTTTCCTGGTTGTATGCTATATTTGTTTCTTTCTCTCACAGACGTACGCAGGGGGCACGATGCATGCAGAGCTGGACGGCCATCTGGCTCGTTTTCCGCCAGCCACCAAGTTTTGGTGCGGAGATCTCTTCAGTGGGTTCTGACTCAGGATGCTGGCCGACAATGTGGCATACTCGTGCATCTGCATCACATACAACAAACAATGAATTGAATGTAAAACAGCGTGCATCTGCATCACATACAACAAACAATGAATTGAATGTAAAACAGCGTGCATTTGCATCACATACAACAAACAATGAATTGAATGTAAAACAGCGTGCATCTGCATCACATACAACAAACAATGAATTGAATGTAAAACAGCGTACATCTGCATCATATACAACAAACAATGAATTGAATGTAAAACAGCTTGCATCTGCATCATATACAACAAACAATGAATTGAATGTAAAACAGCATGCATCTGCATCATATACAACAAACAATGATTTGAATGTAAAACAGCGTGCATCTGCTCCATGGTAATGCAACAGATTAGTTCATTTGATCTGTTATTTGACAGCTGACTAAACAGCCTAAAATTAGATGCTAAAAAATGGGTCAGAAAGGACACACCCATATACATTACATACATACTTAGTGGTAATACAGCTTCCCCCATCCCTACCCCAACGCCCCATTTTAAAAAATTCATTTCCTAAGAACAGACATTTGAACAGAATTACACAGACTATTTGATGATGTAGCACTTCAGTCTGGTGGTGAGCACAGCCAAACAACCAAGAGATTATGCTTTCGTTAGTCGTGCCCAAAGAATAAGAAATCATATATGCCTACCCCAATGTCAACTTGTACTAGCTCCTGGAACCTAAATCTCCAAAATCAGAAAGAGACCATGCCTTTCAGGGGCATGAAAAGAAAGATGTGTGACACTGCTAGCATCATGACATTGCAACAATCCATGAATGAAAGAAAACACCTTGCACAGATGCACTCTGAATAAAAATGTAACTTCATCTAATTAATTAACACTAGCTACTCCTGCGTTACACTGTGTTTACTGAGAGCGAGACTGACAGACTGTAGCAGGCACACTTCAGGTCACTGTGTTCAGCCCCCCCCCCCCCCCCCCCCCCAACCCTGTTTTATTTGAGACATCAGAATCTTTGAACATTACGTTGTATTCTTTGTTCAGCTTGTGAAGACACTGACAAATCTGGCTCTATCACCATAGTCAAATGGTAAGAGCATCTGCCTGCGAACCCAATGGTTATGGGTTTGAACCGTCCCTGGGGTTGGATTTTTACAGCTTGAAAACCCTGTCTGTCCACAAAGCAGTAAATGAGAACAGATTTAGGTCATGGAAGTTTAAGACAACAGAGGGAAAGGGATAGGCTCCACCTTCAGTCATGCTGTGCCCTGCGCATCATGAACTTGTAACAATTCACTGCCTCTATGGCCTTGGGAGTACGGAACTTGGATCTTTTAACCACCAAGTCTACCATCGTAACATCGGCATATGTCACATCAAAATCCAAACAAGTCTTTTTTATATTCATGTTCCTTAAAATAACCTGCTGCTAATTTTGTAGTTTCTGTGTCTTCAAAGACTGCCCTGTCTTTTTTGTCATGTTTGTCCGTCTCTCCCATCAGATTTGATGGAGATGTTACCGGCATTCATTTTGCAAAATGCACGAGTCTGTTTTCTTTATTTCATGAAAGGTCACTACTTGTCGAACTCAGTATGGGATCGTTTCACTGTTGTCTTCTTCCTTGGCGGAGAAAGATCTCATCCTGAATCAGTTTAAACAGTTCACTTCAACACCATTTTGACATTCAGAAATCAGAAAACTCAGCTCTGTGCATGCCAAGGAAAGACATCCAAATGGCAGCAGTCTGACAATAGACGCCAAATGTGTTTCCATGTCTTTCTCAGGTATCATCTCCCACACAAATAACTGGCAATCTTACTTTCATTTCTGGGCAATTTTTGTTCACCAAAGACTTAAATAAAAGTAAAAACCGCACTTCCAAGACGCTATGACTGGTTAAAAAAGTTTTTTTTGTGACTACCCAGGGCATATACAGACCCTCATGCACTGACCCTCACAGCATCAGCTGCTTGGCCAAAGCCTTCATACCCACCTTGTTTGTGCGTTTGTAGGACAGGTTGACATGGGAGTAGAGAGGTGTTCACAGCATCAGCTGCTTGGCCAAAGCCTTCATACCCACCTTGTTTGTGCGTTTGTAGGACAGGTTGACATGGGAGTAGAGAGGTGTTCTGTCCAAGATGGGGTCCAGGCTGACATAGTCGCAGTTGGCCGAAGGTGAGATGGGCACCACAGTCTGTCCAACTTTCTCCAGCTCACTGCAATCAAGCAAACATTGTGTATGCCAGCTGTCACCTAACAATGGTTAGCGTAACAGGTGTAATTAGAGTATTATGGAATTCAACCATCATAATTTCATGGGACTTTTTGGTCTTGACAGCTCCTACTCATAGTACTTACCAGTGTGTTCTTTGTGCTGTGACTGGATGGCTTGGATCACACACTGACACCAGTTAATTAATCCTAAACCAAAATGAAACTTCAGAACACAGTGCAGTGGATCATTGTGTAATCATTTCATAGATTTACAAAAGATTAGCAGTGCATTTTTCCCTCCAAAGTTCTGACTTCATGCAGTGATCATGTGTGTCCATGTTAGTCTATGAATATGTTTATAAAACATGAATGTGTATTTGTCCATGTATACACATGTGTGAGAAAGAGAATATGTGAATTAAAAGAAAAATCTGTGTGAAAGAACATTTTTCTTTTTTCTTTTCTTTTTACTTTGGTCTAATCTATTAAAGGCCCTGATAAACACTTATGCTTTAAAAAAAAAATGTTTTTGTTCATGTGTTTGTTCTGCCTTCGTTTGCTTTCCTGGAAAGGGTAAAGGATGCAGTGAAGTGCCTACATTCTTATCTCCACAATGTTCAGCTTCAAACTGTAGAGTTAATAAAAAGTGAGAGACGAAACAAACACAGATCTCCTGTCAGCCACTGGTGTGAGTGACTAACAAAAAACAAACAAACAAACAAAATCCCCCCCCCCCAAAAAAAAAAAAAAAAAAAAATCAATGAACAATTACAATTACACACAATACTACACTAACAATCAGCTAAGCTCACACACTAAATGTATACCAGGTTCTACTGAGAGGCCTGTAATGGGCTGAGCATTCACTTGGTTCTGGCACACTGACACATGCTTGCCCACACCAGAATTTTTTTTTCAGATTCTGATATCATCCTGCCCTTGCTCGGCAGTCTTGATTTGAACCATTTTTTAACACTCATGATGCATGCTCTAGATTTGTAGATGTTATCCATACGTTCGCCATGACTGAATTTTTTATGTGAGTGCAAGATATCAATTATTATAATACTTCACATACAAAGCTCTGGTTTGCAGCTGCAGTTTCATTCGAAGGATTTTTTTCAATGGAATGGCCATGAAAAAAATGAGTGATGGTAAACATACTGCTGCTTTCTTTTATTTAATCTGTTGAAGAAATGATAGTACCTTCAGATTAGAAAACAGCTACAGTTATACCAGTATTAAAAAAAAGGTACAAGAACAGACCCAGGGAATTAAAGACCAGTGAGTTTAACATGCATTATATGCAAAATTTTAGAATCATTTTTTTAGAGAGGCTATTGTTAAACATATGACAGAAAATAAATTATATGCTGAGTGCCAACATGGATTTCGTGCAAAAAGATCTTGTGTGACTCAACTTCTAGAAGTGATGGAAGACTTAAAAAAGGAGATAGACAAAGGAGATAATATAGATGTATTGTATTTAGACTTTCAAAAAGCATTCGATTCAGTACCACATGAAAGACTCTTAAAGAAATTGGAGTCATATGGAATAGTTGGAAATGTACATGGTTGGGTTAGAGTCTTTCTATTAAAAAGAACTCAGAAGGTAAGGATTAGCAGTTCCTTTTCTCATAGTGCTGATGTAATTAGTGGGATACCACAAGGCAGTATTTTGGGACCAATATTATTCACGGTGTTTATAAATGATCTCCCTGTAGAATTAAAGAGTACATGTAAAATTTTTGCAGATGACACAAAACTTAATAACTCTCTGAAGTTGTATAAGGAATTATAAAAGGATACTGAAACATTAGTACAATGGTCTGATACTTGGAACCTATATTTAAATGCAGAAAAATGTAATGTACTTTATAATGTTTTCGTGTCGATAGGTGTATCTAGAATATCAGCCCTGATGTGGCCCTTTGCGGTCGGCTGGGCTATAAGCAACATTATCTGATCTTATCTAGAATATACTGTGACTCATCGTTCTATCAATAGCGGTGACGATGTTGACAGGTTGCCATTCTTTTGTTTTCCTCCCGTTTCTCTCCATGGGAACGTCCCGGGAAGTAACTTGCATCTAGCAACCAGAATTGTCTCGCCGTGTCGAATCAATCGGTAAATATTACATCTCCCTTCTTTTCTTTAAAAAAAAAAATGTATATATATGTACATATAATTTTAGATTGATGTAAGGAACTGTCAATTAGTTTGCATTAATTGTCCATTCTCATTGGGGGGCAAACACTGTGGCCACTTCTGGTGACATATGGGGCAGGCCCAGTGTGGTGGTCTTTGAGTGGTCCTGGTTCTTGGACATAATCCGCAGCAGGCTGTGGAGATTCAGGTCCATGAAGGGACGAGTTGCCTGGGTGCCGCTCTGGATGTTTTCTGGGTTGACGTAACCGCCGGTTGCGTCGATAAACTGAGCCATCTTCAGTGTGGACGGTGTAAGACCGAGGTTCGTTGCAGGTTGATGTGATGGTGCCCGATTTCCAATCGTCTCCTCTGGTGAGTTGTAATCTGACAGGATCACCAGACTTCATGGGAGGCAGGGAATGTGCACCTCTATCGTAATACCTTTTCTGTCTGGACTGGAGATAGTGACGCCTGGAGATGATGTTTTTCAGGGTCAATGGTCTTTGGTTTCAGCTGTTGTATGGTGGTTGGAAGGATGGAGCGTAATTGTCGGGCCCATCAATAGTTGAGCTGGAGAAGCCAAGTTGTCCACGGGTGTGTTGCGATACTCCAGGATGCTACGTCGAGCATTTCTGCCATCAGACTTTGCTTTTTCAAGAATGTTCTTGTCTGTTTACACCGTCTTTTCTGCAAGGCCATCTGATTGTGGGTATCCAGGACTTGAAGTGATGTGTGGAAATCCCATTTTGTGGCAAAGGTCTTGAACTCTTCTGCTGAGAATTGGGGACCGTTGTCACTCATGACAGTCTCGGGTATGCCATGTCGGGTGAAGTACACAGACAGTTTCCTGATGACAGTATAAGATGACATGCATGGTAGTTCATCGACTTCAAAGTATCTACTGTAGTAATCGACAGTTATCAGGTAGTTTTTCCTGTCCCACGTGAAGATGTCAACTCCTACTTTTTGCCAGGGACGAGATGGAACAGCGTGAGGTAAGAGGGGTTCTTTGGGTTGGATTTGGCTTTGGAGCTACAGATGGGACATGCTGCGATGTATTTTTCAATGTCTGTAACTTTCCGAAGTTGTATAAGGAATTACAAAAGGATACGGAAACATTAGTACAGTGGTCTGATACTTGGAACCTATATATTTAAATGCAGAAAAATGTAATGTACTTCATATTGGAAAATCAAACCAACAGAAGGTTTATATAATGAAAATTGGGGACAAGGAAGTAAAAATAGGTAAATGTGAGGAAGAGAAAGACCTAGGTGTGACTTTCGACAAACATTTGCTATTTGACAAACATACTGCGAATAGCATTAACAAGGCCAACAGAATGATTGGAATAATAAAAAGAACATTTACATTTATAGAAAAGGACACATTTTTACAATTACATAAGACTTAGTTAGACCTGTTCTTGAATATGGCAATACTGTATGGTTTCCAATGCTAAAGAGACAATCAGAACCTCTAGAACAGGTTCAAAGAAGACAACAAAAGTGATTCATAATAAAAAGGATTACTCATACCAGGAAAGATTAAAATATAAATTTACAACTTCCAACACTCAAAGCAAGAAGAATAAGAGGGGACTTGATTCAAACATATAAGATATTTAATGGTATTGATGATGTTGATAAAGCATGCTTTTTTGTACTCCACAAATACTACAAGGAACAGTGAAGATAAGATATTTAAACAATATTCCAGAACAAATTTGAGAAAATTTACATCTACTAACAGAGTAACCAAAATTTTGAATGAATAAACAACTAACATCAAACAGGTACCTAGTATTACTATATTTATAAACCCTCATAGATAAACATGAAATAATAACTAAAACAAAATATGAATTTGATGGATGAATTACTGAGCTAGTCTATGTCTGGGTCAATAGACATAAGAATTATATATACATATATAAACAAAGCTTGCTCTTATGTCTTAGATTGAAGAAATAGGGGGCGATAAGCATTCATATCTGCAGTGGCAGTTAATACTGCCTAACTAACAGTATGTGCTCAAGTGGGTGGATGGGGAAAAATAAAAATAAATGCTTCTGAAAATGAGCCTTCAGCAAGCTTATGATCTCCAATAGGGAGGAAACTCACTAACACATAACTCCTGGTCATATACCGATATTTCGAAACCTTGTTGTTTCTCCTCAGTGACCGCGGAAAGTGGTAATTTGACTCCTCTGCCTTTTTGGTTTTAAGAAGAATGCTATCCCAGAAAAGGCTGGTGTGCAATACCATAGTATGTTTGTTGAGGTTTCAAAAAACCAACCAAAGGTGCCACCTAAGAAGCAAAAGAAAATCATGAAAGAGCAAAACAAGCTACATTTTCTTGTGAAAAGTAGAAATATAGAAAGATATAGAAAGATTTAACCTCTCAAGACACAAGTGCTGAGGGCCAGTTCTTGGAATGAATCAAAATAAAATAACATAAAATAGTGCGACTCAGACTGTTGGCCCCTGGAGCAAATTTGGCAACAAGGGGTCGCACTCGATACTCAAGAAGTTAAAAGCAATGGCCAAATTCAGGCCCAGGTAACAGTAAATTTCCTGGGGAAGTTAAAATAGAAAATCGTCAATATGCAGGTCTCAAAACTGTCGTATCAATTTGTTTTTTTAATGAGACTGCATTTGTGGCAATCTTGATGGCACCCGGCAGTGAGTTCCACAGCCGTACAGAACTAGGATAAAATAAATGTAAGTGGCTGTCAATATTTGATGCAGGTATGGTATAACATTGACCGCCACTCCTGGTGCTACTTTTATTCAATACTAGTTGTTCCATTGGAATATCAATTAGTTTAGCTCTGCCTTTGAAGAAGATGTTAAGTTTGATAAAAGCTCTTCTCTCTTCTAAGGGTTTCCATTCTAATTTCCTCATGTTCTTCCTAGTATTCCCCTTTTCTCTGATGTGGTTCCCTGTTACGAACTGTGCTGCTCTCTCTGAATCTTTTCAAGGTTATCAATGTCCTTTAGATGGTAAGGATCCCAAACTGAGCAACCATATTCCAGTACTGGTCTAACCAGTGTTTTGTAGCAGTCGTCCTCAACCTGTATAAGAAAGCTAAGATGTTATTTGCTTTCTTACATACTAAATTGTAATGTTCTTTCCATTTAAGACGACTATCTATAATCACGCCTAAATATTTTGCAGCATTGGTTTTTTTAAGAATAGTATTATGAATAGAATATTCTGATCTAATTGGTGAGTGTTTGTTACACTTGGCACTTTTGGGGATGAAATTCCATTTTCCAAGTCCTTCCCACTCTTGTAAAGCGTTTAGATCTTCTTGTTGAATGCGTGTATCATTCTTGCTTCTGATTGTTCTTATATATATACTAAGCTGTCATCCTGCAAAAAGCAAATAGATTTGCAGTTGCACCAGTTATAAATTATGCATACCACACAGGGGACTGTCTGTAGAGACAGTCGAAAACAACAACAAAGCCGGAGTGGGTGTTATGCAAAAAAAAAATCCCCTGTGTGTATGCATTATAACTGGTGCAACTGCAAATCTGCTTTGATATTACCTGACATCCTGTCCGACT
>CM031603.1:94393346-94425846 GCA_018398815.1 Conus ventricosus
GGACAAGGAAATATTCACTCCAGTGCAGTGTACGTCTGTTTGCTGACGATTGTTTCTTGCACAGACTAGGCTAATTGCGGTAGGCTAACATTTATTTAAGATTTAATTAACAACATTAACGATTGCAGTCTTCTGCGAAGTGTGGCGTAGTTATCTCCCTTTGTCATTGATTGGAACTGGCCTCCTTTCACATTCGTTGAAGACACACCCAGTGGTTTATGCCTGTCATGTCATGTTAGGAGTAAAGTATACAGTTCCATGGCGAATGGTACATACTTTGATTTAGTTCGAGAAGCGTGAGGGTCAGTCTTACTTTTTGGTAAATTTGGTACATAGGCTATAGGCCTTGTTCAGCACTTTCATTTTCGTGGTAAAACAAACATGGCTGCCAGAGCTTCACCTGGCGACGTCTGCGGTCGCAAGAAATCGAGCCCTCTTGGTTCAGATTCTTCTTCGCCAACATCTCATCAAAAATCGAGGTATGAAGGGTCAGTTTTGCGAGAAAAAGAACTTTTCACATGCGGGGTCTAAATCAAATTTGGATATGTCATCATTCTGCTGAGGCTAGCGGCAGACGAAGTTCAAGGGAAATCAGCAGGTAGCGATCATATCGCCCTACTTTCGACACATTGCTGAATAAATTGTTCATCTTCAAACATACACATCCTTAAGTTGTCTGACAAAAATTACTTAAGATTCTATAAGAATTATCAAGGTTAAAAAACAACAACACCGTTATGCAAATGCTGAGAGATTGTGCTGATAACTCGTCCAAATCGACAGAAAGGGCTATCAAACTAAGGGACATTATCTGACCTCTCGACGTTTTTGTTTTTGGAACTGTATTAATCTCAAGAATCAGGCCTGTCGGACAATATTCATATTTACCCCCATGTACGCTTGTGCGTTAAGTACCGAAAAGCAGTTTTCTCAAATACCCACGGCAAGCTCCCATGTACAGAGCGAATCGGAAATAGCCTACACAGAATCTTAGTCATTTAATAGTGAGGACGTGACAGTGATAGTGCTAATACTATTACTAGCAGCCTCAGCCCCCCTAAGATTTATAGCAACACTTCGTTACTTAAATAGCCAGTAGCTACAATAGAAGATAACTTTCATTCAATGAAAATAATTAAAGTTAAAACCTAGGCTATGCTTAGTTTTATTTTCTTTTTCCGAAAGTGAAACCAGTGTTTCATAAACAACTTTAATTAATAAGTAAGGGTAAAACTGACCCTGGGTCACAAAATTTGGGGACAAATCTGAAAACGGGGGGTCAGATTTAAGGAAACACATATAAAGCATTAATTTGTCTACGCTTGATGACTTAAATCTGTATATTAGAGTATACACTTAATCTGTTTTAAAATTAATTTTTTTTCTCAGTGTTTTGGATATACTTCATGCTACAACTCAATAATGTTGGAATAAAACTATTCAAATGGCATAGCTTGTATTAGTGCATGAAGACCGACTGGTCCCTGCCCTTACGCTGTACATAGTACTAACAATTGCCCATTGTCATCACATCATAAAATGTTGGACAGTCTTTGATACAGTACTCCCCCCCCCCCCCCCCCCCCCTCGCTATCTCTCTCTCTCATACATGCACGGAGTCCAGGAGGAATTTAACTTTCAACAAACCCTCATATACAAAGAGAAATCACACACATACACACACATGCGCGTGCGCGCGCGCGCGCGCGCACACACACACACACACACACACACACACACACACACACACACACACACACACACACACATTACACAATCTGTAATACTTTAAGTGGGAAGACATTAAATTGAAGAGCAAACACACACACACACACACACTCACACACACACACACACACACACACACACACACACACACACACACAACACACACACACATGCAGGTACAGAGGAGATTCTCTCTGAAATGAAATATCAAATATCAAAGAACAAATCAGAAAAGACTGAACGAGTAAGTAAACTTGACTTGGCACTGGCAGTTTTACACATAGTTGAAAAAAAAAAGCATAAAGGAAGCCAATAGTGACAGAACGAAGACTGAGTAAGTAGGAAATGATAATTTAACTTAACCTACCAGCCGCCGTGGCGAAGTGGTTAAAGTCGCGGACTCCCGGCTGGGAGGTCGTGGGTTCGAATCCCATCAGAAGTCATGTGGGTTTTTTCTGCCCCGACCGGCTCCTACCCCGAGTTGAGTTTGCTGCGGACTCAGTTGGGAAGACTGGGACCACACAGTCGAGTTTCATCCACTTAATGGATGCGTTTCTGAGAGTGTTGCTCAAATTTCCTGACCAACACTGCAGGTGCCTGTATCTCTCGGGCCTGGTTGACGCCGGGATATATTATGAAAGGAAGCGTAGAGTACAGCGCTGTCATGTAGTCTCAGACCGAAACGGAAATCCGTTAGCATCATTCTCATTCTCATCGATCAGCATAAAAAAAAAAAAAATGTCTCAAATTCTGTGGCCCTTCATGCCCTGCTCTCATGGTGACCTCAATTTCGATGTCCTTTGTGACTTTGGTTTGGTTCCGTCGAGGTCACCGGTATCGCGCGAGTCCATGGGGGCTGTCGTTGGACGGACGTGGTGGCGCCCTCCGGAGGGAGAGCTCGGAGAGCTCACTCACGCCGGCTCCGCGACTAAGCAATTATTGTCGTCAGTAGGGGGCTTAGTAGGTGGTGTCCTGCGTATGTTAGATCAGAACAGGCGCCACTGAACACCACCGAAGTGACTCGGCAGCAGTGCAGTGTCTCCTCCGGTGGGTTGCCTCTTGACGACTTGACATTGACTGCTTCCTGTGGATTGCCGGTGCCGGGGCTGCGGCGGGGCCGACCGGGCTGTGGCTGTGGACGGGGTGTCGGAATGAGCGGCGTGGGTGCACTGCCTCTGAGGTGGCGCAGAGAGTGGGACAGAAAAAAAAAAAAAAAAAAAAAAAAATTTTTTAACTTAACCTGGTGTGCTAGAAGCTACAGACAGTGCTTTTGGTCCAGGCATAGGCAGTCTCACACACGGTCACAATCTTTGTTTCCAGATTTCAGTGATTTAAATGCCTGTTTAGTCTTCATTGGTTGAGAACAAGCGAGTCAAATGATGCAGATGTAGAAAGATAGTCGCACCTCAAATGTTTGTGTGGCTGCTGTCTGTTGCAAATGAATGCACAGCCAGCTGGTGGTTGAAAGAGTATAGGGGGAAGAGAGAGAGAGAGAGAGAGAGGAGGAGGAGGAGAGAAGAGAGAGGGGAGAGAGAGGAGTGAGAGAGGAGAAAAGGAAAAGCAGGCGTTGATCTTGACTGTATGCATGCATAGAAAACAAATGTACCTGCACTCACAGAAACATACCATTTACCACGTGGTTGGAGCAAACAACTCTGTAGGTCATGTTTGGTTTGAATGTATGATCTTTGGAGCTGAAGTTGTGGTAGTCATTCTGTCTGTCTCCTTGATGTCAGCATCTCCATGACCTTTCCCTTTGTTGTCATGACTTTTGGTAGGTAGTTTGCAATAGTATATAACCTGCCTTCTTTCCTGATTTTGTTTGTTCTGATATAATCTCATAACAGTTTTTTGCCCTCTGGAATTTTAATATTTTGTTAGCTTCTTCTCTATATTTTTTCTCCCTCTGACATCAAAACGGTATGCGTGAACAGCAAGATTTGAACCAAGACTGATGTCAGATCTCTGATCAGAGGCGCTCTGCTGTCTGCATTTGTGAGTGTCTGGCTGGAGATTTCAGCTACAAACAGTTAATGTGCTTATGTCTCATATTTGTGGCCATGCCCTACCCAGCTTTGCTTCCTGTCACCCACTCCCTCCAAACAAGTGTCTTCCAAACATCTGAAAAAAAAAAAATTACCCTAGCATATGTGACTCATAGAAACTGTTGAAGTGGGTACTTTTTGTAGATTTTTCTTAAGACAAAATGTATGGTTGCTTTGACATGAAACTAGAGATTATAACTCAATAATGAAATACTTCCTGATGTTACTGTTAGTCAGGCCTGAAACTACAGATGATATTACTCTGATAAGAAATATACTTCCTGATAATACTGTTAGGCCTGCTGTGATGTGATTCATTAATGGATTCTTGCGTTAAGTTGTGAACCAAAACAGTGATTTATTAGCATCAAGTAATTTTGTATGCATGTGATATTCAGCTGATCAAATTTTATTCTTCTTGATTTAGAAATAGTACTTAACTTATCATCTTCATATAGTTGAGTTATAGACTTCACATGTTTAGCTTATGTTCCCTTTACATGATCAATGCAGCTGACTGTTTCAAACTTAGGGTCCGTTTTCCTATCTGGTTGCTGTATTTAGGGTTTGGTCTCACTGGCCTTTTTGTTTGTTCAGTTTATCTCTACCGAGTCCAGTGGTAATCAAACCAGCCGGTGTATGCTGTGCAACGTTTCTTTTTCTTCTCTTCAGTGATGTAGTTACAGTGAAATGTAGCTTTCGGTTTCATTTCATATATCTATTGCGTTGGTTGTGTATGCCCTGAATGTAACAGTTTTCATTCAACAACAAGATTAGTTTTTTCCAGGCTCTGGTCTATGCTGTACAGACAGGAAAAATTTGGTATTGCTGAGATTTCATTGATAAATATCCTGATATAATGATATATTTTTGCAATATTGATTGATAAATATGCTTTTTTCTACTATATCTTAACCAGCTGACTTGAGTGTAGACTGGTGCAATATAACAGTACATTCAATAAATGTAAAACAAAATTCTTCTGCCAGCCGACCAGGCTCAGCCAATCAGAGCAGACCAGGATCAGCGAACAGGCTGGATCAGCCAATCAGAACAGACCAGGGTCAGTGAACCGACCGGGATCGGCCAATAGACCAGAGTCAGTCATGAGCGCCACTCGCGGCCCTCGCCTTGACCAGGCGGCGTGCATCGGGGAGGAGGTGAAGATCGGGATCCACCTGGCTGTGGAGCGCTTCAAGCTGGATGAAAACAGGAAAGGTAAGATGTCGTCCAGGTGACATGATTTGTTGTGTGTTGCTTTGAGGTTATGTTTGAAAGTTACTGTACTGGACGTGAAGAATGAGATTATTTTGAAAAGTTACTGTACTGGACATAAAGAATGAGATTATTTTGAAAAGTTACTGTACTGGACATAAAGAATGACTTGAGATTATTTTGAAAAAGTTACTATACTGGACTTGAAGAATGAGATTGTGGTTAAAAGTTGCTGTATTGGACCTGAAAAAATGAGATTGTGTTTAAAAGTTGCTGTTCTGGACCTGAAGAATGAGATTGTGTTTAAAAGTTGCTGTAGTGGACCTGAAGAATGAAATTATATTCAAGTAGTGGTCCTGAAGAATGAGAATTATATTTAAATAGTGGACCCGAAGAATGAGTTATATTTAAAACATAAAAGTTGCTGTAGTGAACCTGAAGAATGAGATATTTAAATAGTGGAGCTGAAGAATGAGATTATATTTAAATAGTGGACCTGAAGAATGAGATTATATTAAAAAGTTGCTGTAGTGAACCTGAAGAATGAGATTATATTTAAATAGTGGAGCTGAAGAATGAGATTATATTTAAATAGTGGACCTGAAGAATGAGATTATATTAAAAAGTTGCTGTAGTGAACCCGAAGAATGAGATTATATTTAAATAGTGGACTTGAAGAATGAGATTATATTTAAAAGTTGCTGTAGTGGACCTGAAGAATGAGATTATATTTAAATAGTGGACTGAAGAATGAGATTATATTTAAAAAGTTGCTGTAGTGGACCTGAAGAATGAGATTATATTTAAAAGTTGCTGCAGTGGACCTGAAGAATGAGATTGTGTTTAAAAGTTGCTGTACTGGGCGTGAAGAATGAAATTACGTTTAAAAGTAAAATGTTACTGTACATACTGGACATGAAGAATGAGATCATATGTAAAAGTTGCTGTACTGGACGTGAAGAATGAGATTATGTTCAGAAGTTACTGTACATACTGGACGTGAAGAATGAGATTATGTTCAAAGTTACTGTACATACTGGATGTGAAAAATGAGATTATATTTAAAAGTGCTGTACATACTGGACATGAAGAATGAGATTATATTGAAAGTTACTGTACTCATACTGAAAGTGAAGAATGAGATTATATTTAAAAGTTACTGTACATACTGGACGTAAAGAATGAGATTATATTAAAAGTTACTGTACTGGACGTGAAGAATGAGATTATGTTTAAAAGTTACTGTACATACTGGATGTGAAGAATGAGATTATATTTAAAAGATACTGTGCTGGACATGAAGAATGAGATTATATTAAAAGTTACTGTACTGGACATGAAGAAGAGAATTATATTAAAAGTTACTGCACTGGACGTGAAGAATGAGATTATATTTAAAAGTTACTGTACATACTGGACGTGAAGAATGAGATTATATTGAAAAGTTACTGTACTGGACATGAAGAATGAGATTATATTAAAAGTTACTGTACTGGACATGAAGAATGAGATTATATTGAAAAGTTACTGTACTGGATATAAGAATGAGATTATATTAAAAGTTGCTGTACTGGACGTGAAGAATGAGATTATATTTAAATAGTGGAACCTGAAGAATGAGATTATATTGAAAAGTTACTGTACTGGACATGAAGAATGAGATTATATTTAAATAGTGGACGTGAAGAATGAGATTATATTGAAAGTTACTGTGCTGGAGACAATGAAATGCCTCATCCTATGCAAACACCAGCACAGGCTTCCAAGGATGGTGCAGGATCGCTCCCAGCTGATTAGTTTGGCAGTTGAAGACAGTACTTCCTGGGTCCTACCGGCGTCTTGGTATATGCCTCTTTCATCATCTGTCATCAAAAAAATGAAGAAAGTGATTCTAGGAGGGTGTTTGCTGTTTATGGAAAGCCGGCTGTGACATTGTCTTACTCTGCGATGGAAGAGCAATCCTGTTCGTTCTGGTGTGTTTTCAGAACTGGAATTCCCATCTTCATTCACCGCCACAGAGAGAGCGTACATACACCGACTGGTTCAGTCCATGGGGATGAAGTCCAAAGCAGGGGTAAGAATGACACATGTCTTTACAAAGGTCAGGGTCCCCGTTTGTTCATGAATGCTTAGATATCAGCCAAATTTAAAAAATGAACATCTGTGAGAAAAAAAGGGAAAAATGGTAGCGGAATCTGCAGAGTGATGGAAGTATCTTGGTTTTATTAGCAGTTGACACTGACATCATGAAGTCTCATGTAAAACTTCGTCATGAGCGTGACTAATTGACATTTTGTGTTCTTGGTCGAAAGTGAAATAAACCAGAATGTGATGTCATGTGTCATCCAAAATTGGCAAAAGTGAAAATGACTGGTGCAAATGCTGTACAGCAAATGGTCCTGGTTGAAAGTGCACAAAAGTGGATAATTGGACCAGGAAAAGGGCCAAGTGTTTTCTTACAAATCTACACAATGCATAGTTTAGAATTTAATCAGTTAAGGGGCAGAATATTCTTTGACAATCTCCACAACGTGTGATCGAATCAGGAAAAGATAATCTCCACAATGTGTGATCGAATCAGGAAAAGATAATCTCCACAATGTGTGATCGAATCAGGAAAAGATAATCTCCACAATGTGTGATCGAATCAGGAAAAGATAATCTCCACAACGTGTGATCGAATCAGGAAAAGATAATCTCCCCAATGTGCGATTGAATCAGGAAAAGATAATCTCCACAACGTGTGATCGAATCAGAAAAGATAATCTCCACAATGTGTGATCGAATCAGGAAAGGGGCCAACCGTGCGCTGACGATCTACAAGAAGGAACAAGGGACATTGGGGGGGTGGTCCACGGATTCCACCTGGCCCGCAACTCACGCCATCAGATCATGACGCTGCTGCAGCGACTGCCTCTCACCACACGGGAGCGCGCTGATCTGCAGCCTCGGACACACAAAATGTCTATCAGTGAAGGTCAGTGCATTTGAAAACATGCACCAATCACACGAAACGATAAATGGTTGTGTCTTCTTGTTGCCTTTAGAAGTTCATGAGGATGTGCATGGCCACAGTCATGTGAACATAGTCATAGATGTACATGTGTACAGATCCACAACTGTAATTCTATTTGCCTGTCTGATCACATTTCTCAGTAGATCCACAACTGTAATTCTATTTGCCTGTCTGATCACATTTCTCAGTCTATCTCCTTCCCTCTTTACTTCCTTTTGGTATACTTACTTTGAAAATATTTAGATTTGACTTGTATGAAGTTGAAACGTGACATTTGGGCTGTTTACATTTATGAACAGTAAATAGGTCTGCACATCAGTTGCTTTATTTTTTTTTTCACATCTGCTTGCAACTTTTTCTTTTATGTTTATGCATGTGATAGTAAGTTCAGTAATAATAAATCTGATTTTGTCTGCTTGATGTGTGGATTAAGAAAAAAAGTGTTTTATATAAGATTTTTTGTTTCTGCTGTTAATTGAATTCGTTGATTTTTGTTTGGGTGTCTTTTTTGTGTGCTCAGTGTCGCCACAAATATTTAGTTTAAAATCTAGTTGAAAAACAGATTTGGTTTGAACTGTCTAATAGGAGTTGTTAGGTAATGAGACCTATGACAGCAGATTGGGTAAGACTATATATCCCTGTGGTTACTATGATGACTCTGGTTACATTTCAGTATAAAGTATTAATTATGAATAAGGAGCAGTAGTGATAGTCATTGGTGTTTGACACATTCACACTTACACACACAAATGCACACTTACACACACAAACACACACACACTTACGCACACAGACACACAGACACACAGACGCACACACACACAGACACACACACACACACACACACACACACACACACACACACACACACACACACACACACATTCACACACTCTCAGACAAACATTTATAAAGGGAGAGAGAGAGAGAGATAGAGAGAGAGAGAGAGAGGTGTATGTACTAGGTACTCAATCACACACACACACACACACACACACACACACACACACACACACACACACACATGTTTGCACTTTGACAGCGAGAGAGAGAGAGAGCACTTGTAGGGCCCCCACATCTGAAACATTTTATCTTTCAGGGGAAAAAAAATCAGGAGACAAGAAAAAAAAATTGGCTGGAAACTGCAGAGGCAGGCTGCTTCTTGGGTATGCTAACAGCTGACACAGATGTCACAAAGTCTCATGCCAACTTCATAAACATCAGCAACTGTCATTTTGTATGCCTGAAGGCAAATTAATATCACTAATGTCTTGCGTCAACAAGACTCTGCAAAAGTGAAAGAAATGGACAAAAGCTGTGCAGACAAATGGGTCTGGTTGTGATGGGACAGAAAAGTGGATGAAACACCACGAGATTTTTGTCAAGTTGCACCATTTTAAAACAAGTTTAGGAATTTCGCAGGTGAGCGGAGGGGGCAGGAGGAAGGGCACGCCTGCTGGACCCTCCCTATCCTCCTTTCTACCTCCCCTACCCCCTTGAATTTTATACCCACCCACCCCCCTGCCCCGTCCCGAGTCTCAGTCCTGCTCTTGATACTAGTTCAGCTGCTCATGAGATTAGCAATGTTCAGAGAATAAAAGTATAGAAAGTGATGTACTAACCTATAGGCAGAGAAGCAGTGAGGGTGAAAAAAGAAAAAAAAGAAATGGTGACAGCATTCACAGCAAAGCTGCTTTGGAGTTGTTCTGATAGGCTCTCTAGGCACAGATGCCTGACTTGTCCCATTGGCACAAAGCTGTTGTTTGGACTCTCCGCAGTGACCCGAGAGTTCAACAAGACCACCACGGGCGTCTGAACAACGCGTGCCGCAGGTTCCTCCAAGGCGCGGGAATCGGACCTGAACCAGTTCCGTCACACGCTGCCCGTATACCAGATGAGGCAGGACATCCTCAACACCATCAACGTCATCAGGTCTCCCTCGTCTCCGGGGAAACAGGGTCTGGAAAAACCACTCAGGTAACTTTTGAGTTGTCTTTCTGTTTTTGGCCTCGGCTGACTTATGCAACTTCGTGTTGATTAGCGGATGATTTCAGCCTTACACTTAGATAGGAAGAAAAGAAAGTGAAAACCAAGCACACATATATAATGTACCAATTGGCTACCTTATGCCACTGTTGATTAGCGGATGGATTTAAACCTTTCACTAATAAAAAAAAAAACAGAAAGTGAAAGCACACATGAAAAATATACCAGTTGGCTGCTTTACGTAACTTGCTTGTTTTTTGATTAGCGGGTGGATTTCAGTGTTACACTTAAAAAAAAAGAAAGAAAGAAAGTGAAAGCATGCATATAAGATGTAGCTAATCAAGCTGTTGATTCTTTGAGGGGCTGGAAAGACTGAGAGGAAGTTGATGCTGAAGATTTATATAACGACAGTGTCGGTGAGTGGGGTGTTTCTCTGCTTTGTTTGAACAAACTCTGCCACAGACAGTGCAGGAGAATGTGGTGTTTCACTTTTCTGTCTTGCGTTTCTCCTTTTTTGTGTTGGACAGTCACTACAACAGATTATGGAGGAAATGGTGTGTTTTTCCTGTTTGTATTGAATAGTCACTGCAACAGACAATGCAGGAGAATTGGCGTTTCTCATGTTTGTATTAGACAGTCATTACACGAATGCAGAGAATGGTGTGTTTCTTCTGTTTTTGTTCAACAGTCATTATAACAGACAATGCAGGAGAATGATGTGTTTCTTCTGTTTCCGTTCAACAGTCATTATAACAGACAATGCAGGAGAATGATGTGTTTCTTCTGTTTTTGTTCAACAGTCATTATAACAGACAATGCAGGAGAATGATGTGTTTCTTCTGTTTTTGTTCAACAGTCATTATAACAGACAATGCAGGAGAATGATGTGTTTCTTCTGTTTTTGTTCAGCAGTCATTATAACGGACAATGCAGGAGAATGATGTGTTTCTTCTGTTTCCGTTCAACAGTCATTATAACAGACAATGCAGGAGAATGATGTGTTTCTTCTGTTTTTGTTCAACAGTCATTATAACAGACAATGCAGGAGAATGATGTGTTTCTTCTGTTTTTGTTCAACAGTCATTATAACAGACAATGCAGGAGAATGATGTGTTTCTTCTGTTTCCGTTCAACAGTCATTATAACAGACAATGCAGGAGAATGATGTGTTTCTTCTGTTTTTGTGTCAACAGTCATTATAACAGACAATGCAGGAGAATGATGCGTTTCTTCTGTTTCCGTTCAACAGTCATTATAACAGACAATGCAGGAGAATGTGTGTTTCTTCTGTTTCCGTTCAACAGTCATTATAACAGACAATGCAGGAGAATGATGTGTTTCTTCTGTTTTTGTTCAACAGTTCATTATAACGGACAATGCAGGAGAATGATGTGTTTCTTCTGTTTCCGTTCAACAGTCATTATAACAGACAATGCAGGAGAATGATGTGTTTCTTCTGTTTTTGTTCAACAGTCATTATAACAGACAATGCAGGAGAATGATGTGTTTCTTCTGTTTTTGTTCAACAGTCATTATAACAGACAATGCAGGAGAATGATGTGTTTCTTCTGTTTTTGTTCAACAGTCATTATAAACAGACAATGCAGGAGAATGATGTGTTTCTTCTGTTTTGTTCAACAGTCATTATAACAGACAATGCAGGAGAATGATGTGTTTCTTCTGTTTTTGTTCAACAGTCATTATAACAGACAATGCAGAGAATGATGTGTTTCTTCTGTTTTTGTTCAACAGTCATTATAACAGACAGTGCAGGAGAATGGTGTGTTTCTTCTGTTTTTGTTCAACAGTCTCATTATAACAGACAATGCAGGAGAATGATGTGTTTCTCGGGTTTGTGTAAATCAGGCATTATTGCAGACGATGCAGGAGAATATTGTGTTTTCTCCTGTTGTGTTGAGTAGTCACTACAACCAGGAGTGCAGGACAATATTGTGTTTCTCCTGTTCTTGCTAAGCAGACTCGGGAAACATTGTCCTTGGTTTTAGGGTGCTCTATTCCTTTCCTGTCTTTTATTCATTGTAATTATGGCAAATGCTGTTGGAGAAACAATGCAATCATTCTGTCAGTAGTGTGTATTACAGGTAGTGATGGGATCGAACTTAATAAACTGTAATCTGTGTGTGTGTGTGTGTGTGTGTGTGTGTGTGTGTTCATGTTGCAGTATATAAGCTGTGACACACACTGTCCTGTACAAACTGTCCTTTTTTTATGAATACTTTTTGAGAACATTATGGCTTTGTCCGTTTTGTTTTGCCATCGTTGAGGTTTCATACTATTGAAACTAATATGTAAATGTTGAGTGTGTAGATGTCTGTACTAAGTGATGACTCTGTCGTGTGGGCAGGTGCCACAGATCATCCTTGATGACTGCTGCTCACGCAACCAACAATGCCGCATCCTGTGTACCCAGCCCCGGAGAATCGCTGCCCTTAGTGTGGCAGAGCGTGTGGCAGCTGAGAGAGGGGAGAGAATTGGACAGACTGTTGGCTACCAGATTCGCCTTGAGAGCAAGTGAGGTCCACATGATCTCGTTTCCTTATAATTGATAATAATATTCATTTTAACTATTTATTGATGAATCTTAAAAAGTAATTTGAAGTAGTTCCACGGTTAACATGGACAAATTACGAAATATAACACGACGCATTTTGACTCGTAGGCCTTTTTCAGGCAGGAGAAACAACATTCAGGACAGTGAAAACAAATGATGAGCAATCACTTCTCAAATTCAGTGCCTATCTTTTGCCGAATTCGAGAAGATAAGGATTGTTTTTTTTTTCGTTTTCGTTGTCCTGAATGTTGTTTATCTTGCTTGAATGCTGAATTTGAGAAGATAAGTGATTGCTCGTTCTTCGTTTTCATTGTCCTGAATGTTGTTTATCTTGCCTGAAGAAAACCTGAGAGGTCAAACGTGTCGTGCTCTGTCTTGTAATTGTTTTGTCCATGTTGACATGCTGAGTTCCTTAAAATGACTTTTTAAGATTTGTTTCAATGTCAGCCTGCAGCCACGTCACTTTGAAACTGGTTTTGGATGACATGTGTGTATCTCAGCCTGATGTTGGAATGGCATGGCTTGGATCTCCTGCCACAGTGGGATGGACCTTGGGGTGGACTTTCTCGCTCATGCTTTTACATGTATCATGGAACATAGGGCTGCGGCAACACTCCTCCCATGGACGTGGTTCTGGGCTGACCTCTTCGGCTGGGGTCATTTCATTCTGACTGACTTTGCTTCAAAATCCATGCACCTACTTCTGTCTGTCAAAGCCGCCCCGTTGTCCTTTTCCCCTGTGGGGTCCAGTGGAGTGCCTGTTTTGTGATGCTGGTAAAAAGACTTTCCGCTGTGGGGTCCAGTGGAGTACCTGTCTTGTGATGCTGGTAAAAAGACTTTCTCCTGTGGGGTCCAGTGGAGTGCCTGTTTTGTGATGCTGGTAAAAAGACTTTCCGCTGTGGGGTCCAGTGGAGTACCGTCTTGTGATGCTGGTAAAAAGACTTTCTCTTGTGTGGTCCAGTGGAGTGCCTGTTTTGTGATGCTGGTAAAAAGACTTTCTCCTGTGTGGTCCAGTGGAGTGCCTGTTTTATGATGCTGGTAAAAAGACTTTCTCCTGTGTGGTCCAGTGGAGTGCCTGTTTTGTGATGCTGGTAAAAAGACTTTCTCCTGTGTGGTCCAGTGGAGTGCCTGTTTTGTGATGCTGGTAAAAAGACTTTCTCAGTGTTGATTGGATCTTCTTGGCTTCTTTCCCACAGATATGACTTTGTCCATTTGTTGTTAAGGATGAACTTGACAAATTTGACACACATGTTGATGAATGCCTGGAGGTTTTGGTACTGGACTTGGTTTCGCAGGCTCAAGAAAATAATTGTTTACCCTGTGACATGATGATCCTAAACTAGATTCAGATTTTTGGTTCTTCATTTGATACAGTTTCACGGTCGATAGGCTTAAGAATACCAGAGCATTTTGTGGACCCATTACACAAACCTACAGTGTGTCCATTAATTTTTTCAGCCTGAGAGATTCCGTTTACGTCTGATCAGAAGATTTGATCACCAGATTATTCTTCATTGAACAATCCGGTCCTTTACATGGTTAACCAGCCTTGAAACACATTGTTGTATGTAACTTCAAGCGTTTTGCTACCATTGGATGCATTTTGAGTTTATACCACCATCATCATTGTCCACAGACCAGTCCCAGTGTCTCACATTGTCCATCCAAGACCACTATCAACTGTGGATGTCCAGTCCCCTCTCTATCCACTAGGAAAGCCTTGGTCAGGGAGTTAGGGCATGATACATAACCAGCATGTATCAACTTTGTGTTACTGGATCACTGAGGAAGAAGGGGTTGTCCTGATACAGTCACTTGTCTTGTGGTCTCTGTTTGGGAAGTATTACTGTTGTTTGCTGCATGTTTGGCTTGAGATTTGTTTTGGTCAGATTATATTGTATCAGACAACCAACTCTTATATATCTGTTTTCATTGGTAATTGATTAGGTTTGGAAATGAAGCTACCAGACCACTGAGTGAAGCAGAGATACAGAGAGACAAGAACAGAAAGATCAAGAGGTTTGGCCCCTCCCCCCAGTCCTCTGCCACATATAACACCTGTCTGCTGTACTATGTTTTAATGTATAAATATGAATCTTAAAAAGTTTAAGTAATACATCCGCCAAACATGGACAAACGAATCACAAGATGAAACACAACGCGTTTCGACCTCTTAGGTCTTCTTCAGGCAAGACCAGCAACACTCAGAACAGTGGAGATGAAGAATGAGCAATCACTTACCAGAATTCAACACCCATCTTGTGCTGAATTTGACAAGATACGTGACTGCCTTTTCTTCATTTTAGTTGTCCTTCATTTTAGTGTTGTTTATCTTGCCTGAAGAAGACCTAAGAGGTCGAAACACATGCTTTGTCTTGTGATTTGTTTGTTCATGTTTGATATATGTATTACTGAAACTTTTAAAGATTTATTTGGATTTCTGCCTGCAGTCGCCTCCCTTTGCAACTCAGAACAGAAAGATCCAGAGGTTTGGGCCCCATGCTCTGCCATATATAATGCCTCTCTACTGTACTCTGTTTTAATGTATAAATATGTAACGTGGAATGATGTATGATCGTGCCAGAGTGTCACCGAAGACCCTGCTGACGTTCTGCACCAATGGGGTGTTGCTGAGGACACTGATGGGCGGCACCGGACCCCTGGGCACTGTGACCCACATTATTGTGGTCAGTATCACAGCTGGGAGAGGTGGAATAAACTAGGTCATGTGACGGGCACCTGCTGGTTCCTGTATTTTTGCAATGTTACTGGTTTGATTCTAGCCTACCCTGCATTTTGGTTTGTGGTGCTGTATGTGATCATCAGGTTTAAAGACTTTTAAAAAAATGTCTCAAATACATGATAGCGTATACTTCATGTGTATCTTGCGGTAATTTTGTTTATTTTCATACGTCCATGTCAAAACGTTCAGTTTATATGTAACATTGAATTATTCACAACATGCAGTCGTCACCACCATTCTTTAATGAATGATTGCCTGATTAATTCATGAACAGTTTAGAGATAACACTTTGATGAAACACACAGGAAAACTCAGATGTTTATTTGATAGTGATTCGTCATAATGATCACACAGTTGTTTTTGTGCTGAAATGCTCGATCAGAATGTTAGCGAGAGCTAACTCTGTAGACTTCCAAGTTCCAGACCCTACCTTGATCCAGCATTTGATCCCTGAAGAGCACATCAAAATGAAAGTTAGAAGCATGTTATGTTTCCCTTTGTGCTTGATTGTCCTGTTCGTGTGAGATTACAAAATGGTCCTTGAAGTGTCCAGGTCAGTGTAGCTTTGAAAGAAATGTAGCCGAGACGTAGCATCCTGTTTTAGGGGAAGTGCACCAGCTGGAAGTATTCAAGGAGCAAAGTCTCTCACAGCATCATTCCATGTGGCTTTCACTTCAGACATGTCTTTCCATAAAACCTGTCATACATCCTGTCCATTCTATGTTACACCATGTGTCTTGTTATATGATACGTTTTGTGATCATAGGCCAAATATGAATCATTTACACTCATGTGTCATATATGAAATGATGCATGTTTTGCATGATGTGACATGTTATGTCAAATGTGCAACGTGAATTTTTGTCTATGCTCATTTTTCATATGTTACATCAAGTATATCATTTGGCAAATACTATTTTCACTGCTCATTTTCTATATGTTGTAGGACGTTGTATGTTATTAGGCAAATGCTATTCAGTGACGTATGTGAGGTGTTCCTGTACATCGTAATGCATGCCATACTGCTTGTTAAGTGGGCAAACTGTGTTGAGGGGGTTGAGCTCACAGCCTCTGAGCTGCTGTTCCCCCTGCTCCTTCCTGTGGTGATGCTGGGAAGTTTTTAGAGAGTAGAGAGAGTCTCCATCTTAGGAGTGTTCACGTGTCTGGTTGACAGGTCTGAACACAGTCGCTCTCCATCTTACGGAAATGTTTGGCTCATAATTTTCCCCATTTCTGTCACTGTCTCTAAGTGTGTGTGTGTGTGTGTGTGTGTGTGTGGTGTGTGTGTTATGTGTGTTATGGGTGTGAGTGCGTGTGTGCGTGCGTGCATGTGCGCGTGTATGCGTGCGTGCGTGCGTGCATGTGTGCATGTGTGTGTGTGTGTGAGTGCAAGTGCGTGCGTGTGTGCATGCAAGCGTGTCTGTATGGTGTGTTGTGTTGTGTATGTGTGGGGTGTGTGTGTGTATGTGTGGTGTGTGGTGTGTGTGTGTGCTTTTTCTGTTATCCACTGTGTGTGTGTGTGTGTGTGTGTGTGTGTGGTGTGCTTTTTCTGTTATCCACTGTGGTGTGTGTGTGTGTGTGTGTGTGTGTGTGTGTGTGTGTGTGTTTTCTGTTATCACTGTTTTTCTGACTTTGTGACCCACTCATCTGTCTCAGTTGAAAGTCTTTGTTCTGTGTTTTCTTCTTGTACAGTTCATGTCATGCCAGCTTTTCTGATGTAATCTGGTGACTACCTGTCCATTCTGCAGCGGGTGTTTGACCTTGCGGATTTTTTTAATGTTTTTGTTGTTGTTGTGATATTTAAAAGATTTGATTACTCTGTTAACCCTTTTTTTGTATAAAGTAAGCTGATGTGGTGCATGAAGCACAATGGTTTCTACCCTCAGGAATACCATATTTTCATTGTATATGACGCCAGTAGTTCAGCATTTAATGTGATGAATTTGTTGTAAATGGCAATGTTTCAAATGTATCTGTTGTGTATGGTTTTTGTTCTTTCCTTATGGAACCTTTCTTCATGTGACAGCACTGAAGGCCTCTTGTGGTCAGCTTTGGCTTCAGTGAAACCGACACTGATCCTGACCATTGTACCACAGTGTTTCATGCTTTTGTCAGAACGTTGGTGTCTTTGTGCTTGTGTTCATATACTGACACAGTCTTACACTGAATTAAAGTGTCAGTGCACCGTGCATTACTAACACAAATAAACCCAGAGGCTTTATATCAAAAGTTAAAGCACTAAAACCCACTAGAGAATGTCCATCACACAATGCATGGCGAGTGTGAGTCTCAGTTTCGTAAAAAAAGTGGGGAAAAAAAAAGACAAAAGGGTGTAGGCCCCACTAATTAAAAACGGAAAAAAAAGGAAAGACAAAAAAGTGGGAAAAAATTGGAGATGGAGGACCCACAGAAAAAAAAATCTTACAGTGGGAAATATTCACATTTGTTGTTACAGTGCTACTGCACTCTCCCTTCAGTGAACTGTTACCAGGACGTTTGTTTGCCCCTGCAGGACGAAGTTCACGAGCGTGACCGGTTCAGCGACTTCCTGATGACGTGCCTGAAGGAGGCCCTGCCCCGGTTCAAGTACTTGAAGGTGGTGCTGATGAGTGCCGCCCTCAACATACAGCTCTTCACCAACTACTTCGGGGCTGCCCTGTCGTCTCTGGTAGGCTGTCTGCTGGGCAGAGAGGGAGTGTGTGGGAGAGAGAGAGAGAGATAGGGAGAGAGAGATATATGAAAGGGTGGGGCAGGAGGAAAGGAGAGGTAGGCACATTTTGAAATGAGGCTATGTCTGTATGCTAAGATTGATTCGGAATATTTTGAATTCAAGATATGAATTAAATCGTGTGGTTTGGGTTTGTAAAGTTTTAAATTTTTTTTTTCTAAGTCAGATGAGATGAATTTACGACTTTAGTTGAATAGGTGAGATATATTCAGTCATTTCTGAAATAGGATTTCACTTTGTTTTACTAAATGTTCCAATCCTGAAATGCTTCTCTGCCCTACTTGTCCCCACTCCCTCCCCCTCCCCCCACCTCCTCCACCATAGTCCTCATCTGTTTTTTTCGATACTCCACCATTCCGTATGTTCTTTTCATCCCCTCCACAGTTTGTTTACCAGTTTAATTAATGTGCACAATCATAGGTATGTCTGAACATGGTTAGTATGTTTGAATGTGGTTAACATGGCTGAATGTGGTTATATTACCTAAGATAACATGGAAAGTTAGAGCTGTGGGAATGTCATTGTCAGTCTTTTATGAAGAAACTCCATTTTACAGAGTAGAACGTATGGGAGTTCACATAAAACTTTCATGTAGAATACCTTTGACAGGTTGCCATCATCATTTCCACATACCCATACCAAATGTCACAGTTGAACTCATTTGAACTTGTTTGATTCATTGAATGAGATGACCATATTCATTTGGTATGCATCTTTTGACTGTGTGTATGTGTGATGTTGTTGTGTGTGTGTGTGTGATGTGTTGGTGTGTGTGTGTGTGTGTGTGGTGTGTGTGTGACGTGTGTGTGTGTGTTTGTGTGTGTGTGTGTGTGTGTGTGTGTGTGTGAGATGTGTGTGTGTGTGTGTGTGTGTGTGTGTGTGTGTGTGTGAGTGTGTGTGTGATGTGTGTGTGTGTTGTGTGTGTGTGTGTGTGACGTGGTGTGTGTGTGTGTGTGTGTGTGGTTGTGTGTGTATGTGAGATGTGTGTGTGTGTGTGTGTGTGTGTATGTGAGATGTGTGTGTGTGTGTGTATGTGAGATGTTTGTGTGTGTGTGTGTGTGTGTGTGTGTGTGTGTGTATGTGGTGTGTGTGTGTGCTGTGTGTGTGTGTGTGTGTGTGTGTGTGTGTATGTGTGGTGTTGTGTGGTGTGTGTGTGTGTGTGTGTGTGTGTGTGTGTGTGTGTGTGTGAAAACTGAACAGTTCCAGGGACGTTATACAGTGTGGAGGAGTTTTTTCTGGAGGATATTTTGAAATGGTAAGTCGCCTAGAATTTTTTGGGTTGAAAAAGTAAGTTCATGATATAATAGGAGTATTTGAAATAGTAAGCAGTCCAGAAGAGTAGAAATTGAAATGGTAAGTTACATAGAATACTACTGGTTAAAATGAAATATTTGTGGTAACAGGTGTATGTAGGCAACAATACTGGAAGTTTAAATAGTATGATTCTTAGGTTGAAATGGTAGGTGATCTAGAGCACCAGAGATAGAAATGATAAGTTACCTAAAATGCAGGAAGTTCAAATTGGTAGTTGTCTAGGGTAGTGGTGGTTCAAACGGTATGTTACATGAAATACTGAATGTTGAGACAGTAAGTTTTTGGAGTGCTAGAATATTTTTTTTTTTGGTTTCTGTCCTGCATATAGAAAGTCTTACCAGCATAACTGCAGAATCCGTAACTATTTTCCCAGTCCCAAGCCTTCAGTCTCCAGTGAAACATGAACACCAAGTTCAGAATAAAAACAGTTATTAATAACAATGCTGTCAAGATATTTATGGGGAATATTACAGAAATTCTGGGCATTGGTATTCAAGAATGACATGAGAACCTTGCTTGTACTAAAATATGGCTCAAGAAAACGGAATTGAAATCATTTGAGAGATATAAAGAGTCTGAATTTTGAGTGTTTCATCACAAAAGTTCAACTGTTATGATCTTTCTTTAATGGGCATGAGATGAACATTGAACGTCAGGACAGAAAATTGGAACTAAGCCTGTGAATGAAGCTGTAGGATTTGTCATCTCCCTGAAATGCATTTTTGATCCCCACATCTTAACTCACAGAAACTCACAGAAACAGAAACTATTCCCCTCCCCCCTCCCCTCCACATAACCATAACTTTCTGCACAGTAAAGAATCTTTTAGCAAATTTTAACTCTAGTATCTGCCACAAACCCAAACATTTGCCACAAGCTGTGTAATATACGCAGGTTGTAATAGATCCACCCCAAAGACAAATCAACAGGGGACAGAGTGTTCATTGGTACACATCCTTACGGTAGTGACTCCGTGGTAGAGTCTGTCATAGTGCTGCACTGAGGCACAGACAAGAAGCGCCTGAACACATGGCTGACTGACAGCGTTAGGGGACCATCATAAAGCAATATGACGCTAAATCTCAAGGAAAGAGGCAACGTACTGGTCAGCAGAAATCAGTTGAAGACAACAAAGGAGGCAAAAGGAATTAGAAACAACAAAAATGTTGACCTTCAGCTGCCCCTTTCCTCCTCCCTCTTACCAGGTAATGACAATTACTTGCACCATGTGTACAATGTGACCCCAAGCCAAACCTTGGAGGGAGACCCAGTCTCTAGGAACAGTCTGCTTGTCAAAGGTCTGAACCGCCTTGGCTTAAGGCTGTGTCAGGCCAATTGACATAGGCTAGAACACCAAGACTGTATCAAAATGTTGTTATGCTCTGCATAGTTATGCGGGGATTGTCTTCAGTTGTGACAAGCTCCTAGCATAACATTATCAGTCTCCAAAATCTCCCGAAGTCGGAGTGTGGCTGCCCATGTGGCAGGGTAATCAAAAACGGTCACACATGTAATGTTCTCATCCCTAGCTGATGCATTTGTACCATAGTGTTCAAATACTTTGGCTGTTCGGATGATCCCTGGAGTCTTTTAGCCAGGTATGACAACAACACAACAACAACAACAACAACAACGACAACAACAACAAAGGTTTGAAGACAGTATGTAAGTCCTCAGGTAAACAAAGTGTCCTCAGATGATGCAAGATGATATTTTCATTTGTACAATCACAGAATCAGGAGCAGGTTACAGTCCTAGATGTTAATTCATTTTTGGTTCTATCTCAGTATTTCTAATTAGTATTGTACTTCAACACCAGAATTATTCGGTGCCTTTGTTGTAGAAATGGGTTGATTCTTGTTCTTTTATTTTTCCCATCACGCATTTCTTTGTAATGCGTGTATGATTCAGACTTGGGGATGGGAAGGAGTGAGGGAAGGAAATGGGGAAATGAGAGAGAACAAGAGAAAGAGAAAGAGAGAGAGAGCAAGTAAGAATGTACAGAGAGAGAGAGAGAGAGAGAGAGAGAGAGAGAGAGAGCATGTGTACAGAAATATGGCTACAGGCCAACTGCTCAAATATTTTGCCATTTAGTGTACAATATTGCAGTTGTATATGTTGATCCATATATATTGGAGCACTGTTTTAAGAAGAGTTTTGATTTAGACACTTGAGTGACAAAAAAAAAAGGTACAGTTTTTGTTGTTTTGGTGTGTCTGATATTTCTCAGTTGATCACAGGGAATGCCTGATTTTTGTTTTGTTATTGTTGTTGAAGGAACGGCATAACTAAGATAATATTGTTGTGTTCCAGGACGAACCACACCAACAAGATCATGGAAAAGCTGAAGAAGGAGAAAAAGAACAGTAAGTGCGGACACAAAAAGTACATATCATGGCTGTCCTGGTTGTGTGCTGCATGTACAGTACACGTGGTAGTCTGGCCTGTTTCATACACCTACATGCTTTGTAAGTGTATGTACAGGTATGGTCTGGCATGTGTCATGCGCATACTAAATGTGGACGTGGACGTGTACAGGTGTAGCCTGGCCACTGTCATAATCATACTAGATGTGGGTGTGTACATGTTCAGGTGTAGCCTAGCCAATGTTATAATTATACTAGATGTGGGTGTGTCCATGTACATGTGTAGACTGGCCAGTATCATAATCATACTACTTTTTACTAGATGTGGTTGTGTACATGTACACTACAGGGGTAGCCTGGCCAGTGTCATACATATACTGGGTGTGGTCTGTATATGCACATCAGTAGTCTGTCTTGTTGATACACAAAGTAAATGTGTAAAGATGTAGATTCAAAACAGGCAAGTTCCCTTGGTCATGTTCGGTCAAACCCTGTGTGTTTGCAGCCTTCAAGCAGCAGGAACAGCTGAGTGAGTGGTGCACCAGACAGGTGATGCTGGGGATAGCACCAACAGCTGCTCTTTTGATGGAGTCGGTGAGGATGGGGCGCCGATCTGCAGGCTGCCGAGGTAACTAGCACTCTTTTTTTTTTTTTTTTACTGCTCTTTGGCTGGCACTGGAGGTTTTTACAACACTGGAGTAGGATCTTGCTGCTGCTGTGTGTGTGTGTGTGTGTGTGTGTGTGTGTGTGTGTGTGTGTGGTGGTGTGCGCGTGTGTGTGTGCGTGTGTGTGTGCGTGCATGTGTGTGTGTGTGTGCGCACACACGCGCGTGCGTGTGTATGTGTGTGTATATGCGTGTATTGTGGTGTGTGTGTGTGTGGTGTGTGTGTGTGCGTGCATGCGTGTGTGTGTGTGTGGTGTGTGTGGTGTGTGTGTGTGTGTGTGTGTGTGTGTTTCTTTCACCAATGTTAGTGCTGTTATGATCTACTGCGTACAGCAGAATGTTTGGACCTGCAGATCTGTTTTATGGCATTGTGACAACCATTTACTCTGTAAGTCCAGACAAAGAGGGAAGGAAGAAAAAAAAAACCATATTCATCTTTCCCTAGTTTGAGTTCCATCACACATATTGAAGGCATTCACAATTTCCTGTTGATCTGATTGCCTGTCTCTCTGCCTCCTGCCGACAGGTGTGCTGTCTGTTCACCGTACTTTGCTGCCGGGTGTGTCAAACTGTCAGTGCTGTGGTTTGAGCACTGGCAACTCACAGTGAAACACATTCTTTTAGAGTGTGGGGACTTGCATGATGTAACAGCAGACTCCATGAAAACCTTGTTCAGAGATGTCCCACCTGATGTGATCTTTGGATTTCTGAAAGCGATTAACATTTTTTACCTGAACTAAGATTTTATGGTAGAAAGATTTTTTTTTAAAGCAAAATTGCTGGTGTGTTTTTAGAAGGTGTATTTTAAAAGGTTGTGCGCTTGAGTTCTTTGTTTCTTTTTGTTTGTTTGTCTTTTTTGATGACTTGTGAGTTGACATCAAGGTGCTGACAGCCCTGATATGGCTCTTTGCGGTTGGCTGGGCTATAAACAACATTACCTTACCTGGCAAAGGCCATATGCTGGCAGTGGGTTGACCTCTGCAAATAGTGGACAAGAAGAAGCTGGCACATGGTTATCTCACAGGGCAGTTGAGCCCATGGACCAGTTAGTTCTCTAAGGGAGTGCTGTGCCTGTGCTGCTCTGATGTGCTCTGTAAGCGCCATGAGCAAAGGGGACTCTGAGAAAGACAAACAGAAGTGAGGCGAGGCCAGATACTGCCCCCTCCCGTCTTCGTCCCTGGTAGATCTAAGATTCAGCTCACAACACAGTTATTCTCCCTTTTGTTAACAAGCAAGCTGACATTCTGTTTGAAACATGTACTTAATGCATTGAAAAAGAGCAGAGTCTGTCACAGCTGAGTGAGGCCTACTAGATGTGAGCTTTTTGTTTCATCGTGTATATGATGCATAAATTGTTGAAGTTCGCCTTGCCTTTTATTTTTCCTAAGTAAAGGGCTGTAGTCTGGCTTTGTCTTCTGGAAAATCATGAAAATCGTGTGTTCATTCCTCTGTCTGAATCTCTGTCGCTCATCAGCGAAAAACAGTGGCAGTGTGTTGGATAACATGCGGTGATGAATATGAAAAGAAAAAAAAATTAGAGGTTAACCTCTTTACTGCGCTGTTGACGAACGGCGTTCGTCATAAAAAGTGCCGTCTGCAATGCTCAGTTGATGAAGGCTGTTCATCATGATTCAACACTCTTTCTGTTTCGTCCAGCATGGACTTAGCAAAATATGATAGCAGTGAAGGGGTTAAAGTCCTATAGTTCAATGACCATAGGGGTAGTGAGCTGTGAGAGATTCACTGTATTGAGGATATGGCTTTTTGAAAAATGGGGCCCATCCCTCTCTCTCTGCCACCTTAGCCTTTCCTGAGCTGAATCAAGTCCCCATTCACTGCTGGTGGGATGAGAGGGTTTTCAAGCCATGAAAATATCCTCCTCCCCCCCCCCCCCCCCCCCCCCCCCCCCCCCCCGTCCTTCCCCAGTAAATGGTTTTGAACTCAAGACCTTCAGTTTCACAGCTGAACGCTATCACGTTTTGGATGACAGGTCCCTTCTATGGAAAAAAAAAAAGGTCTAACATGACTTGTAATGTAAGGATATAGAAGAAAACACATAGAAACAAAATCTTTATTTTGAATAAAAGATTTTCTTTGATTTTAGTGGCAACAATGTTTGCTTACATGTACTTGTTGACCACAATTTTCTTTGATTTTTTTTGCAGCAATGTTTTGCTTACATGTATTTGTTGACCATAATTTTCTTGGATTTTGTGGCAACCATGTTTACATGTAGTTGTCGACACAATTTTCTTTGATTTTGTAGCAAAAACGTTTGCTTTGTTTGACCAAAATTTTGTTTGATTTTGTGGCAACAGTGTTTGTTTACATGTATCTGTTGACCATCTGGAACTGTTGGCTCCATTGATGACAGTTTGGGGAGGAAAGGAGGAGCTGGATCCCATTGTGAAGGCAAGCTGGACGAACTGCTGACCAATGTGTGGCTGACGGGGCAGGATGAGGGATTCCACCAGATCTTCCACCTCATCATGAGTGAGAATGTGTCAGGTCAGTCCCCTCATTTCACTGTGTGTGTTGTGTGTGTGTGTGTGTGTGTGTGTGTGTGTGAGAGAGAGAGAGAGAGAGAGAGAGAGAGAGAGAGAGTATGTGTGTGTGTGTGTGTGTGTGTGAGAGAGAGAGAGAGAGAGAGAGAGAGAGAGAGAGAGAGAGAGAGAGAGAGAGTATGTGTGTGTGTGTGTGAGTGTGTGTGTGTGAGTGTGTGTGTGTTGTGTCTGTGTTATATGTATGCGAGTGTGAGTGTGAGTGTGTGTGTGTGTGTGTGTAAGTAAGTGTGTGAACGAGAGAGAGTGTATGTGTTTGTGTGTGTGGCCCTGATGGCCCTGATCCGCTCCCTTCTTCTTTGACATTAGGTTCCAGCACTATCGAATTTTCAAACACTGTTCGTGACCTTGGTGTTCTCCTTGATAGCGACCTCTCAATGAAGCAGCTGTCACAAAAACTTGTCAGTTAGCTTACATGGAACTTAAACGAATTGCTGCTATTCGACCCTATCTCACTGAAGACGCCACAAAAACTCTCGTTTCATCCTACATCCTTTCAAGGCTAGATTACTGCAACTGTGTTCTCCTTGGCTGTCCCTCAACTGTCATCCAACCACTCCAATGTGTACAGAACTCTGCAGCCCTCCATTGCAAATCTCCTAGGACCCAACCCTGCAGCCCTCTCCTGAAAAGTTGCACTGGCTCCCTGTTGAAGAAAGAATTAAATACAAATGTTGTTGTTTTTGCTTCAAGATTTTCACTGGCGATGCCCTGCCAATCTTCCGATCCCCTTCAAGTATATGTCCCACACGAATGCTTCGTTCCTCCACCGACACCAGGACCTTCCGCTTTCCCAGTTACCGTCCCCATCGTAAACAGCATGGTGAACGAGCTTTTTCATACGCAGTCCCCAAACTCGGGGAATAAACTCCCCTATGATTTAAGACATTCTCAACCTTTTCTTCCTTCAAAAACCTCCTGAAAACCCACCTTTTCAAACAATATTAAGAAACAGTTATTACCTGATAGTGATTGACTCTTGTTGTCTCTGTGGATCGCTAAATAGTTTGTGATTATTGCGACTGTTATGTATTGTGTGTCTATGTGAGAGTGTGTGTGCGTGTGGGGGAGAATGGGAGAGAGCCTTTTTTTTTTTTCATTTTTTTGAGTCGTTTTTTAATGCATTTTCTTTACATTTAGCAATTTGTATTTTTTTTCTGCCTTTGTAAAGCCCTTGTGCCTGGAAGGCGCTATAAAAAAATCCCCATTATTATTATTTTTATTAAATTATTATTATTTGTGAGAGAGAGAGTGTGTGTGTGTGTGTGTGTTGTGTGTGTGTGTGTGTGTGTGTGTTGAGTGCGCGCGGTGCGCCGCGCGTGTGTGTGTGTGTGTGTGGTGTGAGTGTGAGAGAGAGAGAGAGAGTGTGTGTGTGAGTGTGTGTGTGTGTTGTGTGTGTGTTATGTGTGTATGAGTGTGTGTGTATGCGTGTGTTGTATGTGTGAGTGTGTATAAGTGTGTGTGAGTGTGTGTGTATATGTATGTGTGCGTATGTGCGTGTGTGTATGTGTGACTGTGTATAGATGTGTGTGTGTATGTGTGTGTGTGTGTGTGTGAGAGTGAGAGTAAGTATGTGTGTGAGTAAGTGTGTGTGTATGTGTGTGTAAGTGTGGTGTATGTGTGGTGTATGTAAGTATGTGTGGTGTGTGTGTGTGTGTGTGTGTGTGGTGTGTGTGTGTGCATGTGTGTGTGTGTGTCTGTGTGTGTGTGTGTGGTGTGTGTGGGTGTGTGTGTGTGTGTGAGTGTGTGTGTGTGTGTGTGTGTGTGCAACTGCGTATGCTGTGTGTGTGTGTGAGTGCGTATATTTGTGTGAGTGTGTGTGTGTGTGTGTGTGAGTGTGTGTGTGTGTGTGTGTGTGTGTGTGAGAAAAATATTTGCATGCCACATATACTTTACTATATTCAAAGCTCCTACTTCTATGGAAATTCATAGCTTCAGGGAATGTGAAAATGAGAATCTACTCCCCTCCAAAAACAAAACAAACAACCAACAAAAAAGCAAAAAAAAAAACAAAAAAAAAGAAAAGAAAAAATAACCCCAGCAACATCAAAACCCCCGAAAAACAAGAGTAAAAAAAGATGGAGAAAGAAGAAAAACTGTGGTAGTGTAATCTGTAGGGCACCTGTCATGTTCTTGTATGCTTATCAGGCAACATTGATGGCAAGAAATCCTGCATAAACTTCTTTGCAAGAGCTGGCCGTTTCTGCTTTGTCTACCTGTGTGAAGGCAAACCAATGCAGCATTCTGATGTTGATCATGGGCAAGGCACATCAGAAGTGAAAGAGACTGGCAAAAGGTGTGCAAAGAAATAGTCATGGTCGTGGCTGGATGGAACAGTGGACAATACACCACTCATTGCTCAGATTTTAGTCAGATTGCACCATTTTGAAAGCAGGCTTCAGAATTGTTTTCCAGGGATGGGGATGGGGGGGGTAGGAGAGCTGTAGGGGGTGTGTGGGCGTGGCTGCTTGGCATCCCGTAGAAAGTCAGCAATTTTCTGCTTTTCTCAGTGAGTACCCTGGATATCTTTTAATTGATTCTTTTGCTCCAGTTCTTAGCAATCAGTGTTTTGTTCAACTCCTCATCTTCTTTCTTTGTTCTTTTCTTTTCCTTTCTTTTTTGGTCATGAAGACATGTTGTAAAGAAAGCTGACGTGTATCTGTTGCATCCTCAATACAAACTGTGTCCCTGGGTGGTGTCTGTCCAGTGGACTACATCCACTCGGCCACCAGCGCCACGCCCCTGATGGTGGCGGCGGGCAGGGGGCTGTCGGCGGTGGTGGAGCAGCTGCTGGCGCTGGGGGCCAACGCCAACCTGCGCGCCTCCAACGGCTGGACGGCGCTGGACTGGGCCAAGCGCTTCGACCAGGCCGAGGTGCTGGAGCTGCTGGAGGCTCACAAGTAAGCCGCCTGGGTGTGTGTGTGTTGGGGGGGGGGGGGGGGGGGGGTTGTATGTTTATGGTTTCCCAACATCTGATCAGTGCATTGGGCTAATGCGCAGGTAAGATGCCTGCTAAGTTTCCTGTGGTGTTTTGTATGTGTATGGTTTCCTGAAGTCTGACCAGTGAGTTGGGTAATACGCAGGTTAGATTTCTGTGAAGTCGTAGCAGCGAGACCCTCTGTCATCTAGATCATTAATTCATTTATCCATCAGTTGTAAGTCGTGCATAGTGTAGTCTCAAAGCTTTGCCGTTGTTATGTAGCATATATGAACTAGTCTGCATGCAGTGACACCCTGATGAAACTGAAACTGTTAGGATTCCTGTTTTGCTGGAAGGGGTGTGGGTCTCAAAGTTCAACATGCGTTCTGAATAATGAAATCAAGAGTGCTGGCAGTTTTTTTTTTTTTTTTTTTTTTGAGTTAATGCCTGTGGTGTTGATCATATACTGTAGAGAGTGTTGAATCTACAAGTCTTCCCAAAGTATATACTGAAAAGGAATCCCAAACCTCTTCGATCCTGTATGACTTAGTGTGACATTATGCACAAAGATCTGGCATCTGTCTATATTGTTAAAACATGGACTGCCTGAGAATTACTTGACATGTTGGCCCATCACAACAATTAGCATATTATAGATTGTTCCTATGTATATAAATGTACTATAACAAACAAAAAGAAAAACAATTTAAAATCTGACTGGCACAGAACCATTACAATGCTGTTCAATTATTAAGAAAAAAGAAAAAGAGAAAGAAAATAGAGGGGCACATTGTCAGATAGATTCAGTGCTTGCACTGTTGTTGCTTGGGTCCTCAATGGAGGGCGTCTTTGTTGGATGTAAAGCTGGTATAGACATTGAAGAAAAGGTTGTTGCAGAAAAGCAAATCCTCAAAGGTAGGGAGTTGTTCTCAGGAGAGTCTGTGTGTGGAGGCTTCACTGAAGCACAGTGAGCACCAGAGACTACAGCTGTGAACAACAGCAGACAGTTTTTGACAGCAAACGTAATGAAGGCCGTGTCTTTGCCGTTCTCTGTTCCATGTAACGGCATTACACAGGATGAAGAATGGGTTGGTATGCCCTCTTTCTCTGCAGAATCCTACTTGCTCATTCATGAGCGTTTGCTTTCTGTTTATGAAATATGCTGCATTGGTTGGTTGGTTAGATTCTTTGTGGCTGTGGAAAGGAGTCAAAAAACAAATAGACAGAGAGTGTATTGCTTAGTAAGTCAGGGCTTCCACTTCTCCACAAATTTGTGGATTTCAGTGAAAACTTCAACTGGAAATCAGGGGAAAAACTTTTTTTTAATGGAAAAAAAAGTCGGGACAAGAATTTTTCAAAGAGATTGTTGCTGAATTATTGGAGTTATGGTCATATGTCCGCATGTTAGCAGATGATACTGAAGTTATGAGATCTTGTATCTTTGCAAGAGCTGCCTTTGTTGTTTTGTAAAACAAGTTGAAGGCCTCGAATGCAAGTTCATGTTGCATTCTGATATCATGCATCGGCAAGACGCTGCAAAAGTAAAAGTGATTGAAAAATCTGTACGAACAAGTTTTGGATAAAAAGCTGATGATACACAAGTGCATGCTCGTACTGGTGTTAGATCGCACTTGTTTGAAAAGGAATGTTTATTCAACATTTTTCCTGGAGAGGGAGGGCATATCAGCCAGAATGCTTCCCCCCCCCCCCCCCCCCCAACTTGAATTTAAGCGATTTTTTGCTTTTTTTCTGTAGGAGCCTTGTATACGCACAAAGCAGCACAGACAGGTGAATTTTCAACGAATCTGTCTTCTGAAGAGGACACAGATATAAGACTTGAAAAAATGCACAGATAACACTCCCTGCCTGCCAGCATGAGAAGATTGGCTGCGATTTGTGAAACATTGTTCAGTGCATTTGCATTGATGTGCTGTACACCATTTTTTTTTTTCATGCCACAGTCTGTTCCAGTTTTTCCGCAGACAGGAGTGTACTAACCTGGGTCTTGCACTGTCCATGGGCAGTGCCACCCTGGAGTCCTACGTGACCAGCGGCGAAGGCCTGGAGGACCTGAAGCTGGTGTCTCCCGAGGACCGGGAGCTGCTGACCCTCTACCAGCAGAGCTTTGATGACGACAAGGTGGACACCACCCTCATCACCGACCTCATCATCAAGATCCACACCACGCAGCCCGAGGGGGCCATCCTGGTCTTTCTGCCGGGCTACGACGACATTGTGGCTGTGGCCAACGCTATTGGGTGTTATGGGCAGCTGGACAGGTGATTTGTGTGTGTGTGTGTGTGTGTGTGTTGTTTCTGTGTATATGTCAAAATGTGTGTGAGTGAGTGAGTGTGTGTGTGTGTGTGTGTGTGTGTGTGTGTGTGTGTGTGTGTGTGTGTGTGTGCAAACCTTTACTGTCTATTTATGTGTGTAAATTAACCTTCATTGTCCTGTATTTCGTATGACAGAAGTCACCTAGACTACTAAGTTTATATTGGAATTTGCTGCCCGAATTGGGGTACCAACTTTAAAAAATTGTAAAAAATATACTAATGGATAAAAAGACTTCAAATTTTCAGCAAAAATCTATGGAAAGCTGAACTTTGGTTTGCACTGGTTAATTTCGGGGGATGTGAAAATATTTTTATGGCTCAACACTCCACACCTGATTTTACCTGGAAAACATACCTACGTCAGTGAAATAGATGATAGACAGGCAATACAACACCCATCAACTTTATAACACCTACCTTTTTGGTGGCAAGTGGTCAGGTTCACCATCTGAAAAGAACTGATGGGTGTTGTGAGGTGTTAGTAGTTACACAGGTAGCTAGGAATATACGTGAAATTTTTGTGACGTTTTTAAGTCACATAGCAGTTACATAGCAGGAAAAAATAAAATAAAAAAGCAGGTCAAAATCATACCATATTTACTGAAAATGTATTGGAGTGCATGCTTTTTGATCTGCATGAGTTAGTTTGTGTTTGTGAGAAAAAGAATTCCTATGACTGATAATATTTCTAACTATATGCAGGTGTTAGTAGGAAGGAAGAAAGGCAGGCATCACAACACAAAACAACACTCAAATATTTTTGTTGTACTCACCATATGGTTCCAGATGTAATGAATTATATAATCCAAATATGATCACACACAAACAACACAGTCACTGGAAATATTTTTGCTTTTGATCACTTTTGTCACACACAGATCACTGACATGAAATTTTCTGGAAGACCAGCAGCCATGCGCGTTTGTCTTGCATACCGGTTGGTTTCCCTGACCATGAGATGGAATGCGTCCAAAGGAAAAACAAGTGAAAAATAATCAAAAGGTGTTCGAAGATTCACTTGTGGATGTGGGGGGCCCCTGTATGCATCAAACACACGAACTTCAGTCCGAAAGTCATTGTTTGACCACTGCGATGACTGTGCACATCCACCGACATCAGAAGCACCTGCGTCACCTGGTCGCCTATGTCCGAGTCACTGTCACTACTCGCATTCACTCCTTCTGCAACTTCAAAGTCACTGTCGCTGTCGACAGAGTCAAGATCAATGTCTGATTGATTCCAGTCGTCATTTTCGGTCGGAAACACATTCATATTGAACATTTGGTCCACAGTCAAGCTCATGTCACTGTCACTGTCAGAGCGCGACATTTCGATCGTAGTCGGAAGTCGATGGGATGACCAAAAAATCGATAAAAATTAAAAAAGCCACAAACCGCTTTTGCATATGGCGCTGAGAAAGGTAGGAAAGACCCGGATAACGACCGGTTTGTCTTATTACTGTGGTCAACCCAAATAAGGGAGGCACACCGAGACAATCAGCCAACTGAGGAACGGGCGGTACAGGGCGGATCAGGAGCCTGACGGGTCAGGCGGAAAAGGGCGGAACGGGGACAGAAAGGTAAGACAAAACAGGAATCAAGTGCTTAAGATTAACCAAGACAACGGCAAATCATTGAAAAAAGATCAAGCATTATTGATAATGAGAATACTAAAGCACCATATAAACGATAACAACAGGTAGGCTTTAGGGTAAAGGATGAAGCAAAGTGAGATGTTTATGAGGAGTTACTCACATGTAACAAGGAATGAAGGTGAACACAATTTAGCTGAATACAGTGCGGGAAAAAAAAAGTTTGAAGGATGCTGAAAGAGAGGGTCTGTCTCCACCTTTGCATGAAGCCTCGCCCAAGACACGGTGGGCTCTTGCCCCTTTGGCTATTATTGTCCAGGATCTTTAGTTTTTAAGTAACTTGCTTTGAAGCACATTATAAAACAGGAAAGAGTGAAAATAGTGATTTGTTTGGTTACTTTTTTTTTTGTCCACAGACCGGCTTATTTCGAAAACATTTGGGCAGGGGACTGTAACGACCGATGTTTGCTTTTGTTCATATTAACCAGCGCTGTGCTTCAAGGGTTGCTCATAAACCCAGAGGTAGAATGAAATCACCTCTGGAGATATTGCATATTTTGATTAAATGTGGTTGTATATGTAAGAAACCCAATTTGCTGTCTGTCAGCTGACTTGGTGTTAGTTGCATGAAAAGGGAGAAAATAATTGGCTAATCATTAAACAGTAACACTTTCGATGGTGGGGGTCATAGAGGAAGCATACTCCAAAGACAGGTATC
>CM031603.1:94430846-94480846 GCA_018398815.1 Conus ventricosus
GCCTTGCAGAGAAAAGGAAGGTAGGTATTTATCACTTTTAGTTTCATCCTGTACTTTTCAGATGCATGATTGTACGTTTCTTTGTTTTGTCAGAGTTATTTAGGCTAAGTTATAGATAAATCAGTGTTGATCTACATGGTAAGATCCATACCTTGATTCCAATACCTTACATATCTCAATGCATAGCATACCATGACACAAAATTTCTTATGTATCTAAATGCATAGCATACCTTGATTCCAATACCTTACATATCTCAGTGCACAGCATAGGCTGACTCAAATACCTTACATATCTCGTTGCAAAGCATGGGCTGACTCAAATACCTTACATATCTCGTTGCAAAGCATGGGCTGACTCAAATACCTTACATATCTCGTTGCAAAGCATGGGCTGACTCAAATACCTTACATATCTCGTTGCAAAGCATGGGCTGACTCAAATACCTTACATATCTCGTTGCAAAGCATGGGCTGACTCAAATACCTTACATATCTCGTTGCACAGCATGGGCTGACTCAAATACCTTACATATCTCGTTGCACAGCATGGGCTGACTCAAATACCTTACATATCTCGTTGCACAGCATGGGCTGACTCAAATACCTTACATATCTCGTTGCACAGCATGGGCTGACTCAAATACCTTACATATCTCGTTGCACAGCATGGGCTGACTCAAATACCTTACATATCTCGTTACAAAGCATGGGCTGACTCAAATACCTTACATATCTCGTTGCAAAGCATGGGCTGACTCAAATACCTTACATATCTCGTTGCAAAGCATGGGCTGACTCAAATACCTTACATATCTCGTTGCAAAGCATGGGCTGACTCAAATACCTTACATATCTCGTTGCACAGCATGGGCTGTCTCAAATACCTTTCATATCTCAGTGCACAGCATGGGCTGACTCAAATACCTTACATATCTCGTTGCAAAGCATGGGCTGACTCAAATACCTTACATATTTCGTTGCACAGCATGAGCTGACTCAAATACCTTACATATCTCGTCGCAAAGCATGGGCTGACGCAAATACCTTACATATCTCGTTGCACAGCATGGGCTGACTCAAATACCTTACATATCTCGTTGCAAAGCATGGGCTGACTCAAATACCTTACATATCTCGTTGCACAGCATGGGCTGACTCAAATACCTTACATATCTCGTTGCACAGCATGGGCTGACTCAAATACCTTACATATCTCGTTGCACAGCATGGGCTGACTCAAATACCTTACATATCTCGTTGCACAGCATGGGCTGACTCAAATACCTTACATATCTCGTTGCAGAGCATGGGCTGACTCAAATACCTTACATATCTCGTTGCACAGCATGGGCTGACTCAAATACCTTACATATCTCGTTGCAAAGCATACTATGACTCAAATACCTTACATATCTCGTTGCAAAGCATGGGCTGACTCAAATACCTTACATATCTCGTTGCAAAGCATGGGCTGACTCAAATACCTTACATATCTCATTGCACAGCATGGGCTGACTCAAATACCTTACATATCTCGTTGCAAAGCATCAGCTGACTCAAATACCTTACATATCTCGTTGCAAAGCATGGGCTGACTCAAATACCTTACATATCTCGTTGCAAAGCATGGGCTGACTCAAATACCTTACATATCTCGTTGCAAAGCATGGGCTGACTCAAATACCTTACATATCTCAGTGCAAAGCATGGGCTGACTCAAATACCTTACATATCTCAGTGCAAAGCATGGGCTGACTCAAATACCTTACATATCTCGTTGCACAGCATGGGCTGACTCAAATACCTTACATATCTCGTTGCAAAGCATGGGCTGACTCAAATACCTTACATATCTCGTTGCAAAGCATGGGCTGACTCAAATACCTTACATATCTCGTTGCAAAGCATACTATGACACAAATACCTTACATATCTCAGTGCACAGCATGGGCTGACTCAAATACCTTACATATCTCGTTGCAAAGCATGGGCTGACTCAAATACCTTACATATCTCGTTGCACAGCATGGGCTGACTCAAATACCTTACATATCTCATTGCAAAGCATGGGCTGACTCAAATACCTTACATATCTCGTTGCAAAGCATGGGCTGACTCAAATACCTTACATATCTCGTTGCACAGCATGGGCTGACTCAAATACCTTACATATCTCGTTGCACAGCATGGGCTGACTCAAATACCTTACATATCTCGTTGCACAGCATGGGCTGACTCAAATACCTTACATATCTCGTTGCACAGCATGGGCTGACTCAAATACCTTACATATCTCGTTGCAAAGCATGGGCTGACTCAAATACCTTACATATCTCGTTGCAAAGCATGGGCTGACTCAAATACCTTACATATCTCGTTGCACAGCATGGGCTGACTCAAATACCTTACATATCTCGTTGCACAGCATGGGCTGACTCAAATACCTTACATATCTCGTTGCACAGCATGGGCTGACTCAAATACCTTACATATCTCGTTGCAGAGCATGGGCTGACTCAAATACCTTACATATCTCGTTGCAAAGCATGGGCTGACTCAAATACCTTACATATCTCGTTGCAAAGCAAGACACAAATCCTTACATATCTCATGCACAGCTGCTACTCAATACCTTACAATCTGGTGACACATACATGACATTATCCTCAAGCTGGCGCAAAATTTAGTCTTTTCTGTGCATTTACTTTCAAATATCAAAAAGTAGGAAACAAGGATTTCATGTGTGGAATGCTTTGTGAATTCGTGAATTCAGACTATTCAGAAACACCTTCTCTTGTTTCCAGCATACTATTTTCAAACGTTTACACATTAAGATGCTGAACAAATTTTTTACGTAGTCCTGGGAAACTCATAAAGATAAGGGTAAAAATAAGAGGCAATCCTCATCCATAAGGAACTCATTCGTCGGAACCTGCACATTGAGGTTACATTGAATGGATTATTCTGTAATCAGGCTATCTTTAGTATGATTCGTTTTACTCTCGTTCTTCAGTGTCTTCTCTCTCATGCATAATGGGCTGAGTGATGCTTGTATAGCGAGTGGTGTGTGTGTTATATGCATGGTGGCTGCATGGCTGTACGCGTCATTATATGATGTGCGTGTGATTTTTTTTTTTTTTTTTTTGTGCCCACCTGCGCCACCTCAGATGCAGTGCACCCACGCCGCTATTCCGACACCCCGTCCAAGCCATAGCCCGGGCGTTTGCCACATGAATTTGAGACAATTTTTTTTAGCTGCAATTATGATTGGATGATTAAGATGATGACTAACATTTCCATTTCCGTCTGAGACTACATGAGGTTGACTTTTACTCTAAGATCTTCTTTCATAATAGTATCCCGGCGTCAACCAGGCCAGAAGAGAAAGGCATCAAGTGTTGGTCGGAAATTTGGAAACTTCTCGGAAACGCATCCATTAAGGATGAAACGACTTGTGTTTCCATGTTCTTCCACCCTTATTCGAGTCGTTTGACACCTCATACGTCTGGTAGTAGCCGGTGGGGAAAACCCACATGATTCTGATGGGATTCGTACCCCGACCTCCAGCCGGATGTCCGCGCGCTAACCAGTTGCCACGGCGGCTGGTGCGTGTGTGATTTTTTAGTGTGTGTGCATGTAGGAGTGGTTTGTGTGTTGTGACTATGGATGTGAGTGTATATATTGATATTAACATTCTGTATTTTACATGTGAATGCTTTTTAATATTATTGAATGTTTTATGATCACTGCAAGACAATTTTCCTTTTGTAAGAGGACAAGAAATGGAATGAATGGAATGGAATGAATGGAATGAATTGATTTGTGCACAGAGCTGGGAGGTGTCGGGCAGGGGTTTGCTATCACCTGTTCAGTCGTGCGCGTCACGCCAGCATGATGGAATACCAGCAGCCTGAGATCCTGCGCCTTCAGCTGCATGTGAGTCAGGCTGTGTGTAGTGTGCCGTGGCAGAGTGTGTTCAGGGCTGTGTGTAGTGTGGTGTGTTTAGAGTGTATTCAGGGCTGTGTGTAGTGTGGTGTATCAGAGTGTGTTGAGGGCTGTGTGTAGTGTGGTGTGTTAGAGGTGTTCAGGGCTGTGTGTAGTGTGGTGTATCAGAGTGTGTTGAGGGCTGTGTGTTGTGTGGTGTGTCAGATGTGCATTCAGGGCTGTGTATAGTGTGGTTGTGTGTTAGAGTGTGTTCAGGGCTGTGTGTTGTGTGTCAGAGTGTGTTCAGGGCTGTGTGTAGTGTGGTGTGTCAGAGTGAGTTGCAGGGCTGTGTGTAGTGTGGTGTGTCAGAGTCTGTTCAGGGCTGTGTGTAGTGTGGTGTGTCAGAGTGTGTTCAGGGCTGTGTGTAGTGTGGTGTGTTAGAGTGTGTTCAGGGCTGTGTGTAGTGGGTGGTCAGAGTGTGTTAGGGCGTGTGTGTAGTGTGGGTGGTGTCAAGTGGTGTGTTAAGGGCTGTGTGTAGTGTGGTGTGTCAGAGTGTGTTCAGGCTGTGTGTAGTGTGTGTGTCAGAGTGTGTTCAGGGCTGTGTGTAGTGTGGGTGTGTCAGAGTGTGTTCAGGGCTGTGTGTAGTGTGGTGTGTCAGAGTGTGTTAAGGGCTGTGTGTAGTGTGGTGTGTCAGAGTGTGTTCAGGGCTGTGTGTAGTGTGGTGTGTCAGAGTGTGTTCAGGGCTGGTAGGTTGTAGTGTTAGGGTGTCAGAGTGTGTTCAAGGGCTGTGTGTAGTGTGGTGTGTCAGAGTGTGTTCAGGGCTGTGTGTATGTGTGGTGTGTCAGAGTGTGTTCAGGGCTGTGTGTAGTGTGGTGTGTCAGAGTGTTTAGGGCTGTGTGTAGTGTGGTGTGTCAGAGTGTGTTCAGGCTGTGTGTAGTGTGGTGTGTCCAGAGTGTGTTCAGGGCTGTGTGTAGTTGTGGTGTGTCAGAGAGTGCATTCAGGGCTGTGTGTATGTGTGGTGTGTCAGAGTGTGTTCAGGCTGTGTGTAGTGTGGGTGTCAGAGTGTGTTCAGGGCTGTGTGTGTGTGTTGAGTGTGTAGTGTGGTGTGTCAGAGTGTGTTCAGGGCTGTGTGTAGTGTGGTGTGTCAGAGTGTGTTCAGGGCTGTGTGTAGTGTGGTGTGTCAGAGTTGTTCAGGGCTGTGTGTAGTGTGGTGTGTCAGAGTGTGTTACAGGGCTGTGTGTAGTGTGGTGTTAGAGTGTGTTCAGGGCTTGTAGTGTGGTGTAGTGTGTGTGTAGAGTGTGTTCAAGGGCTGTGTGTAGTGTGGTGTCAGAGTGCCTTCAGGGCTGTGTGTAGTGTGTGTTAGAGTGTGTCAGGGCTGTGTGTTGTGTGGTGTTCAGAGTGTGTATGGAAGGAGGCAGCTGTGTGTAGTGTGGGTGTGTCAGAGTGTGTTAAGGGCTGTGTGTAGTGTGGTGTGTCAGAGTGTGTTAAGGGCTGTGTGTAGTTGTGGTGTGTCAGAGTGTGTTCAGGGCTGTGTGTAGTGGTGGTGTGTCAGAGTGCATTCAGGGCTGTGTGTAGTGTGTGTGTTAGAGTGTGTTTAGGGCTGTGTGTAGTGTGGTGTGTCAGAGTGTGTTCAGGGCTGTGTTTGTAGTGTTCAGGTGTGTAGTAGTGTGTGTCAGGGAGCTGTGTGTAGTGTGGCATGTCAAGTGTGTTCAGGGCTGTGTGTAGTGTGGTGTGTCAGAGTGTGTTCAGGGCTGTGTGTAGTGTGTGGTTCAGAGTGTGTTCAGGGCTGTGTGTAGTGTGGTTGTCAGAGTGTGTTAAGGGCTGTGTGTAGTGTGGTGTGTCAGAGTGTGTTCAGGCTGTGTGTAGTGTGGTGATGTCAGTGATCGGCTGTGTAGTGTGGTGTGTTAGAGTGTGTTCAGGGCTGTGTGTAGTGTGGTGTCAGAGTTGTTTCAGGCTGTGTGTAGTGTGCCAATGTCAGCTGGGAGTGTGTGTCAGAGTGTTCGGCTGTGTGTAGTGTGGCCTGTCAGAGTGTGTTCAGGGCTGTGTGTAGTGGCATGTCAGAGTGTGTTCAGAGTGTGTTAGTGTGTGTCAGTGGTTAGGCTGTGTGTGTGTAGTGTGTGTTCAGGCTGTGGTGTGTGTTCAGGATGTAGTGTGATGTAGTGTGTTCGAGGTGTTCAGGGCTGTGTGTAGTGTGTTGAGTAGTGGTCAGGGCTGTGTGTGTGTAGTGAGTGTGTAGGCTGTGTGTAGTGGTGGCATGTCAGAGTGTGTAGGCTGTGTGTAGTGTGTTCAGGGTGTTAGGGCTGGTGTGAGTGTGGTTAGGGTGCAGAGTGTTTCAGGTCTATGTAGTGTGTGGTGTGTTAGAGGTTTCAGGGTGTTGTAGTGTGGTGTGCAGAGTGTGGCTGGGCGTGGTTGAGTTTGTGTTGTCAGAGGGTTTCAGTGTGTGTAGTGTGTGTTCAGAGTGTGTTCAGGCTGTGTGAGTGGTGTTCAGAGTGTGTTCAGGGTGTGTTAGTGTGGTAGTGTGTTCAGGCTGTGTGTATGTGCATCATGAGTTGTTCAGGGCTGGGTAGTGTGCCATGTCAGAGTGTGTCAGGCTGTGTGAGTGGCCATGTCAGAGTGTGTTCGGGTGGGTAGTGTGCCATGTAAGTGTGTTCAGGCTGTGTGTTAGTGCCATGTCAGAGTGTGTTGAGCCTGTTGGGGTGTGATGTAGAGTGTGTTAGGGCTGTGTTAGTGTGCCATGTCAGAGTGTTGTTCAGGGCTGTGTAAGTTGTGTCAGAGTGTGTTAGGGCTGATGTGTGTGTCCATGTCAGAGTGTGTTCAGGCTGTGTGTAGTGGGTTAGGGTGTGTTCAGCTGTTGTGTGTGTGTTCAGAGTGTGTAGGGCTGTGTGATGTGGAGTGTCAGAGTGTGTTAGTGCATGTGAGTAGTGGTGTGCCGAGTGTGTTAGGCTGTTAGGTGCTGTGGTGTGTTCAGGGCATGTTGGGCTGTCAGGTGTGTTAGGGCTGTGTAGGGGTCAGGTGTGGTATGTGCCGTTATGGGTGTGTGTAGTGTGCCGTGTAGAGTGTGTTGAGCTGTGTGTAGTGTGCCATTAGAGGTGTTCAGGGGTGTGTGTAGTGTGCCATGTAAGTGTGTTCAGGGTGTGGTAGTGTTGTGTGGTGTGTCAGGGTGTGGGGTGTTCGTAGTAGTGTGCATGTCTGAGTGTGTTGCAGTCAGGGTGTTGAGGGCTGTGTTAGAGTGTGTGGCTGAGGTGAGTTGTGGTGATATGAGGCTTGTAAGTTTGAGGCTGTGTGTAGTGTGCTGTAGAGTGTGTTCAGGGTGAGTGTAGTGTGCTGTCAGAGTGTGTTGAGGCTGTGGTATGTCCATGAAGGTGTTCAGGCTGTGTTGATGTGCCTGTAGAGTGTGTGGCTGTGTGTAGTGTGCCATGTTAGAGGTGAGCTGTGTGTAGTGTGCATGTCAGATGTGTTCAGGGCTTTGTAGTGTGTGTGTCAGAGGTGTTTGGGTTGTGTGTATGTGCATGACAGAGTGTGTTCAGGCTGGTTGTGTGGTGTGCAGAGTGGTTAGGGCGTTGTTAGTGTGCCGTGTTAGAGTGTGGTAGGGCTGTGTGTATGTGTGTGTCAGGTGTGTTAAGGCTGTGTGTACTGTGCATGTTAGAGTGTGTTAGGCTGTGTGTGTGTGGCGTGTCAGAGTGTGTTAAGGGCTGTGTGAGTGTGGTGTGTCAGAGTGATTCAGGGGTGTGTAGTGTGTGTGTTAAGAGTGTTAGGGCTGTGTGTAGTGTGGTGTGTCAGAGTGTGTTCAGGGCTGTGTGAGTTTTGGTGTGTAGGACATTCAGGGCTGTGTGTAGTGTGGTGTGTCAGAGTGTGTTCAGGGCTGTGTGTAAATGTGGTGTGTCAGAGTGTGTTCAGGGCGTGTGTAAGTGTGGTGTGTCAGATGTGTTCAGAGCTGTAGTTGTAGTGTGTGTAGAGTGTTCAGGGCTGTGTGTAGTGTGCATGTCAGAGTGTGTTCAGAGCTGTTGTGTAGTGTGCCATTGAGTGTTCAGAGCTGTGTGTAGTGTGCATGTCAGAGCGTGTTCAGAGTGTGTGTGTAGTGTGCCATGTCGAGTGTGTTCAGGGCTGTGTGTAGTGTGCCATGTTAGAGTGTGTTCAGGGCTGTTGTGTAGTGTGCATGTTAGAGTGTGTTCAGGGCTGTGTGAGTGTGCATGTCATGAGTGTGTTCAGGCTGTGTGTAGTGTGCCATGTCAGAGTGTGTTCAGAGGTGTGTAGTGTGCATGTCAGAGTTGTTCAGAGCTGTGTGTAGTGTGCCATGTCAAGGTGTTAGGCATGTGTGTGTGCCATGTCAGAGTGTCAGGGCTTGTGTTAGTGTGTGATGTTAAGAGTGTGTTGAGGGCTGTGTGTAGTGTGCCATGTTAGAGTGTGTCAGGGCTGTGTGTAGTGTGCTGTCGAGTGTGTTCAGGGCTGTGTAGTGTGCTGATAGTAGTGTGTTCAGGGCTGGTATGCCATGGCTAGTGTGTTAGCTGTGGTGTTGCATGTCAGAGTGTGTTCAGGGCTGTGTAGATGTGCCATGTCAGAGTGTGTTCAGGGCTGTGTGTATGTGGTTTCAGAGTGTTTTAGCGGGATGTGCATGTCAAGTTGTTCGGTTAGTGTTAGTTCTGTGTTAGAGTGTGTTCAGGCCTGTGTGTAGTGTGGTGTGTCAAGTGGGGTCAGGGCTGTGTGTATGTGGTGTGTAAGGTGTCGGGCGTTGTAGTGTGGTGTGCCAGAGTGTGTTGAGGCTGTGTATAGTGTGCCATGTCAGAGTGTGTTCAGGGCTGTGTGTAGTGTGCCATGTCAGAGTGTGTTCAGGGCTGTGTGTAGTGTGCCAAGTTAGAGTGTGTTCAGGGCTGTGTGTAGTGTGCCGTGTTAGAGTGTGTTGAGGGCTGTGTGTATGTGTTGCCATTTAGAGTGTGTTCAGGGCTGTGTGTAGTGTGCCATGTTAGAGTGTGTTCAGGGCTGTGCGTAGTGTGCTGTGTCCAGGTGTTCAGGGCTGTGTGTAGTGTGCTGTGTCCCGAGTGTGTTCAGGGCTGTGTGTAGTGTGCCATGTCAGAGTGTGTTGAGGGCTGTGTAGAGTGTGCTGTGTTAGAGTGTGTTGAGGGCTGTATGTAATGTGCTGTGTTAGAGAGTGTTGAGGGCTGTGTGTAGTGTGCATGTTAGAGTGTGTTCAGGGCTGTGTGTAGTGTGCCATGTCAGAGTGTGTTGAGGGCTGTGTGTAATGTGCATGTTAGAGTGTGTTCAGGGCTGTGTGTAGTGTGCCGTGTTAGAGTGTGTTGAGGGCTGTTGTATGTGGTGCCCTGTTAGAGTGTGTTGAGGGCTGTATGTATGTGTGCCATGTTAGAGTGTGTTCAGGGCTGTGTGTAGTGTGCTGTGTCAGAGTGTGTTCAGGGCTGTGTGTAGTGTGCTGTGTCAGAGTGTGTTACGGGTAGTCATGACTGTGTGTAGTGTGCTATGTCACAGTGTGTTCAGGGTAGTGATGACTGTGTGTAGTGTGCTATGTCACAGTGTGTTCAGGGTAGTCATGGACTGTGTGTAGTGTGCTATGTAACAGTGTGTTTAAGGGTAGTCATGACTGTGTATAGTGTGCTATGTAACAGTGTGTTCAGGGTAGTCATGACGGTGTGTAGTGTGCTATGTCACAGTGTGTTCAGGGTAGTCATGACTGTGTGTTAGTGTGCTATGTAACAGTGTGTTAAGGGTAGTCATGACTGTGTATAGTGTGCTATGTAACAGTGTGTTCAGGGTAGTCATGACGGTGTGTAGTGTGCTATGTCACAGTGTTTAAGGGCTGTTATGATTGCATGTAGTGTGCTGTGTGTTCAGAGCAGTGTGCTGTGTGTTCAGTGCAATCATAATGGTGTGTGCTGTGCTGTGTCATAGTGTGTTCAGGGCAATGATGACTGGGCGTAGTGTGTATTTACTTGCATGTAGCCTAGTTATGGCTTCTGTGGTTGACTGGATTTATAAGCAGCAGGGCTTGACTGGATCAGACTTTGACCTGACTTAGGCAAGGAGTGTTATTTTAAAGCATTGTAACAAAGCCCACCAAGAGTTTATCAGTCTCAGGTGTGTGTTGTTCACAGGAGCTGTGTTTTCACACCAAGTAGTAAAGCCCTCCAACAGTTGATCAGTCTCAGGTGTGTGTTGTTCACAGGAGCTGTGTCTACACACCAAGTAGTAAAGCCCTCCAACAGTTGATCAGTCTCAGGTGTGTGTTGTTCACAGGAGCTGTGTCTACACACCAAGTAGTAAAGCCCTCCAACAGTTGATCAGTCTCAGGTGTGTGTTGTTCACAGGAGCTGTGTCTACACACCAAGTAGTAAAGCCCTCCAACAGTTGATCAGTCTCAGGTGTGTGTTGTTCACAGGAGCTGTGTCTACACACCAAGCTGCTGGCCCCCAGCACCATGACCATCGCGGAGTTCCTGGGCCGCTGTCCCCCAGGCGCCCCATTCCTCATCCTGCGCAATGCCGTGTCCATGCTGAAGGTAACCGTCTTGTCTCTGGGTCATACACACCTGGCACTGTGCTGTCAGTTTGTTCACTTAGGGTCTGACATCAGGTGTTTGAGTAAAGGCAGGTCGGCTTTGTGTGTGTGTGTGTGTGTGTGTTGTGTGTGTGTGTGTGTGTTGTTGCGTGCGTGTGTGCTGTGTTCTACTCATGACGTGTTCACAGCATGAATTCAAGTTTGTGAAGAATGAAGAGACAGCAGGATTACTGAAAACCAGCTGAAATACAGAGAAACTCATGAAGCAAGGTGCAAAATTACGTTTATTCAATACACAATATGAAACCAACAAATCAATTATTCAACAGATATATCATGTTCAGGTGTCAAAAAAAAAGAGAAAAAAAAAACAGACAAGAAAACAATAGCATGAAAACACTACTTACCAGGCTGTCAGCAGGAGATTGGCTTCTGGTGCAAATTCATGTTATTTAATGCATTTTATAAAGAAAAAAAGAAATTTCTATTTGACAATATGTCATGGCCAGGTGTCAGAAGAAGTACAGACAAAAAAAAAAAAAGAAGAAGAAAGAAATGCATGAAACAACACTTAACCAGGCTATCAGCAGGAGATCAGCTTTTGGTTGTGGAGTAGAGTTATGATATGGGAGGTTTGTGTGACTGACTACAAACTTGCAGTATATTAGTTTTCTGCACAAGACGATCACACCCCCTGCCACTGTGGGCTGTGTGTGTGTGTGTGTGTGTGTGTGTGTGTGTGGCAACAAATGGACAAATAACAAACTGTTTAAAATCTGCCCTAACCTGAAAGAGTATTTACCATGTTCCCGAGGCGGCTGTAAAGAAGAAACAGTTTTGTGCCGTTTGCATACAGGCCACTCCTTTTACACCCATTCTTATTGTTCAAATGTGGAGAATATCTGTGGCGCATGCCATGTCATGCACCACTCACAGTGAAACATATTCTTATAGAGTGTTGGGACTTGCATGATGTGAGACATAAACATTTTACAGCAGGCACCAAGAAAACCTTGTTCAGAGATGTCCTACCTGATATGGTCTTTGAATTTCTGAGGGAGATTGACATTTTTCATCTGATCTAAGATTTAACGGAGGAAAGTTTTTTAACAAAATTTTCAGTGTGTTTTTTGGAAGGTTTGTTTTAAAGAGTTATGTGAATGATTTGTTTTTCTTTTTTGAAATGATGACTTGTGAGTTGACTTCAGTGTGGTGACAACCCTGATATGGCCTTTGCAGTCGGCTGGACTATAAACATCATGACCTTACCTTATGGTGCAGCAAATGGACGCCCTGGATGAATGGGAGGAGCTGACGGAGCTGGGCCACCACCTGACGGACCTGCCGGTGGAGCCTCGCCTGGGCAAGATGGTGCTGCACGCCGTGGTGCTCAAGTGCCTGGACCCCATCCTCACCATCGTCTGTGCCCTGGCCCACAAAGACCCCTGTCAGTCACCGCCTGGCTTTACCTTTCCTTGTTGTTGTGTTTTCACTTGTCAGTGCTTATGTGCTTCTGTCAGTCACCGCCTGGCTTACCTTTCCTTGTTGTGTTTTTAACTTGTCAGTGCTTATGTGCTTCTGTCAGTCACCGCCTGGCTTACCTTTCCTTGTTATTGTGTTTTTAACTTGTCAGTGCTTATGTGCTTCTGTTTTTTTCTTCTTTTTTTTTGGTAAGGGTTTTATTTTATTTTTTTTTTTCCACAAGTTTCTAAGTGTTTTCCAATAACTGGTCTGCTCCTTTGTATGGCGTGGAAATGACGGATCTTGATGAAGCCAAAAGGGGATAGTGATTTACGGAATACATGAATGCCCCAGGGGCTAAAACTAATTTACAATTTAGTGTGCAAAAAGTGGTCTTTGTGTGCCACCATTTATATGTGAAAGACGGCAGGTTTTTTTTATTTTTCAAATTTTTAGTGTTCTTGTTGCATGCACTGAATTCAGGAGCCTAAACCTCTGTGTTCAGTGACACATTTCTATGTAATTTTGTAACTTGATTTTCAGGTTTTTAGGTGTGTTTTTTTTTTAGCATTTGTGTCATACTTTCAGCTGAATTTGTTCAGGGCCATTTGCAATTGTTCTCATTGTTGTTGCTAAGAAAACATAGACCAGATCTTGTATTTCAAGTGTTCACAGATGGAGAAATATTATATTAGGTTGGTATGAACATCTTGTTCATTCCCATCAAGAGCCGAGACATCTCATCTGTTTGCGCTTGTGGGGGAGTGGTGGTGGTGGTGGTGGTAGTGGTATATGATAATGAAGTACCGCTATAAGGTAACTGCTGTGTAAACAAAACAACCATTAAGCTCACTCTTGAAACAAGTATGGGTAAAAAAACAAGCTGATCATTTTTTCATATTATTGTTCTGGTTAAAATTATAGACCCATATCACCTTTTATATAGTTACTTGCATTGAGATGGGTAGGCCATTGTGTCCTAGTGGGGAGGGTGTGTGTGTGACCAAATAGTTCCACATATTTGCACATTGCTGTGTTCAGCCATCAGCCTTGTGGACAGATAGAATGCGGTGACCTGAATCGTGGGTGATGGTGGGATTACAAATGTCACATACACAGAAATCTCATCAGCGGTGACTCTCCAAGTTGTAGAGAAGGAATGAGGATGAACAAGGCATTTCAGTTCGTTTAATCTGCCCACTCTGTCTTGCTTTTTTGTGTGTTTTTGTTCTTAATTTGAAGATGCAGACCAATCCAAAATATCATCGTTTCTTTATGCTTATGCCTTCTTCTCTCTTGAAGTTTGATTGGTTTAAACACTTTGATGGCTGTCAAGATAGAAAAAGAGAAAAGGACAAGGGCTGGAAAAGTGATCATTTCATTTGTTTGTGTTTGGCAAAGTAGGGAAACGTTAGCTTTGTTTTGATCATGTGTAATCATTCTCTCTCTGCCAATCACTTTGCCTCTCTCTCTCTTTCTCTCACTCTCTCTCATGAATAGTCTGCTTATCATTGTAGAATTGATTACAATGTTGCTCTTTTGAATTGTCAGTATGAATGATTTGTGTTGAAATAATGTATGCAGGACAAGGACAGATTGTAAGATTAGGCTTTGGCCTAAAATCCTCATCCTTGCGTATAAAGGATAAATCAGTCAATCAATCAATCAGTCTGTCTGTCTGTCTGTCTGTCTCTCTGTCTGTCTCTCATCTGGTACAGCCTAGGCAGACGTTAATCATGCTGAAATAAGTTGCCTCATTCTTGATTGCTTTATTTCATCTTGTTCAGAAATTTTGCCTTTCTCTCTTGATTTTCTGACTATGTATATACTCGTTATATCACAAGATTAGTATCAGCATCACAATGCAGACATTCACATATTTGTGGTGGTTCGGCTGTCTGTTGTAACCTGGAAAGGATGCCGTGGTTTTGTTCCAGTCCTGTTACCGGGTCAACCTTCACAACGACGTGCAGCCAACATGTCCCGCCGCAAGTTTGCTGCGGGAACCTTCAGTGATCACATGGCTCTGCTCAGAGCCTTCCAGGTAGGACCAGTTTGACAGGTGGTCTGTGTGTAGTGGTAGTAGTACTTTCATTTTACATCTTTTCACAAAATTATGCGATATAGGCAATGGTCTATGTGTCCATCCTGCAAATACATTATAAAGCTGATTGTAGCCTGACTGTTTCAGATGTGGCAGAAAGCGAGGACAGAAGGTTGGGAGAAGTCCTTCTGTGATAAGAATTACCTGTCTGCGGCCTGTATGGAGATGGTGGTGGGAATGAGGTATGTGAACTGTCAGCTTGCATTGCTAGAGACTCTGTATGTCTGCATGAACCCATAAATCCAATTAATGCCCAGACATTAGCTGCTCCGTTTCTTCTGTGATATCAGTCGGCCTCACTAAAGCTGGTTTGTTTGATGTGTATCCCTACGCTCTGCATTCAGTACATCTCTGTTGCATTTGATTTGTGCACCATGCTATCCCAGTATATGATTTCCAGTTTAAGTCCTTTGCTTGTGATGTGCATAGTGATCTAGGCAGTGACTTTTGTGGCAGATCAAAGAGGAAAAACTGAAAGAAAAGGAGAAAAACTGATTTCAATCACTCGGGGTGCAATGATGTGAACCCACTAAGGGAGATTATTACTGTTGGCATGATAGGGGAAGAGTTAGCTCCCTGCTCTCCATTTTTTTAATTTATTTTTTAAATATAATCTTTTTGTGGGAATCCTGAGGTATGCTTTGTTCCACACCTAGTGGAGGATGAGGTATTCATTTGGACAGGTTGGTATGGAGAAATCCCAGTTTTAGTCTCTTGCATGTGATGTGCATCATGGTTTTGGCGGTCGTTTCAAGGGCAGATCAAGGAACTAGGACATGACAAGATGTTGATGTGTTGCGACCAGAGCTCAGCTGCTGGGCCAGCTGCGGGCCAGTGGGTTCGTGCGGGCCAGAGGAGGAGGGGACATCCGGGATCTGAACACCAACTCTGAGAACTGGGCGGTGGTCAAGGCAGCGCTGTGTGCGGGCATGTTCCCAACCTGCTGTTTGTGGACCGCAAGACCTGCAACCTGGTCACCCAGTAGGTGCTTCTGCTGCTGTGTTGGATCTGTATGGGTTGTAGTTTGGTAGGTTTGTTGGGGATGAGTTAAACAGTCTGTTTCAGGAAGGGGGGGGGGGGGGGGGGGAGAGAGATAGATAGAGAGAGAGAGAGAGAGAATTCAGAACTTTATTCATGTAAAGGCCATTGCCCCGTATGAAGGGGGGTATGGAGAACATAGCTACAGAGAAAGAGAGCGAGAGTGAGTGTTGTGTGTGTGTGTGTGTGTGTGTGTGTGTGTGTGTGTGTGTGTGTGTGTTGCAGAACAGAATTATGGTGTAATGGAATTCTTTCTGCATAACCAGCACTGTATTTGACATTGGTGATTTCTTATTCTGTGTTTTGGGTAAGAAAGCAGAAGTACATGTGCATTACAGGAGAGTCCAAAGTCCGCTTCCATTGGTGATTTCTTATTCTGTGTTTTGGGTAAGAAACCAGAAGTACATGTGCATTACAGGAGAGAGTCCAAAGTCCGCTTCATTGGTGATTTCTTATTCTGTGTTTTGGGTAGAAACCAGAAGTACATGTGCATTACAGGAGAGAGTCCAAAGTCCGCTTCCATTGGTGATTTCTTATTCTGTGTTTTGGGTAAGAAACCAGAAGTTACATGTGCATTACAGGAGAGAGTCCAAAGTCCGCTTCCATTGGTGATTTCTTATTCTGTGTTTTGGGTAAGAAACCAGAAGTACATGCGCATTACAGGAGAGAGTCCAAAGTCCGCTTCCACCAGCAGTCGGTGCTCAGCGTAGCGCCCACAGCCGCCAGTTTGAACCGCCAGTCCCACGTCAAGGCCATCGAGCAGCTGCCCTGTGATTGGCTGCTGTACGAAGAGATGACGCGCATGGAACGCTTGGCGCTGGTCAAGTGCTGCACCCTGGTGTCGCCCATCACTGTGGTCATCTTCGCCGGCAGATCCAAACTTCCTGCCGATGCTCTGAAAGTGGCTGAGAACCCACATGAAGGTCAGTGGAATGGTTTTGTTGACAGACAAAATATCTTTACTATGGGTCAGGCAAGATATTTTTATATTGGGGTGAATGTTTACTTTGACGGGTTTGGTAGTTTTACAGTTGGATTAATGAACAGAGTACAAGTGTTTCTAGTGGGTTGAATGTTTTAGTTAAATGATTTGATATCTTTACAGTGGTCTGAATGAGGAGCCACTTTATAGAATAATTCTAAAGGTTTATGAAGAAGAAATATAGGTGGTACCATAGGCGTGATGTGCTTTCTGCAAGAGAGAGAGAGAGAGAGAGAGAGAGAGAGAGAGGGGGCCTGTGTTTCACAGAGAAAAAGTGCTTGTGACAGTGAAGATATACAATGCAATAAAAGGAAAAAAAAAGACGCTACTGTTGTTGTAGTCAGAGGGTGTGGTGTGCAGGTGAGGAGCGGGGAGAGGCAGGGGACCACAGCGACAGTGAAGGGGAGGAGAAGAGCGAGGTGAAGAAGACACAGCTTCAGCTGGACGAGTGGCTGACCTTCAGCGTGGATGCTGAGGTAAGTCTGAGCTCACAGCACGTGCCCTGAGCCTTCGTCTGATTCATGTGATCGGTGTGACAGAGTTTTGTCAGAGAGATGTCAGAAATCATGACAGTTTGTTGCTGTTGGCCATGAATGGGTTTATGATGAAGGACTGTGGCAAAACGTTCTGGTTAGCCATTAAAGAAAGAAGAGTGGAGGGGAAAGAACAGAACAGAATGAAAAGGGAATTACTGTTAGCATTGATGGAAGGAGGGATGATGGAAGAAGACGCAAAGAATTCAGGAATGAAAAATGAACTGTCACAGCAGTACTGCTGTACTGATAATCATGAGTTTAATGCATTCCAGACGACTTACAAAATATAAGTCATTATCAGATCGCTGCTGCACCAGCTGTCTTTTGAGCTAAGTCAAAGAAGTGAGAGTGATCTGAATCCTTGGGAAAAACCCCAGTTAGTTCCACTGTTATTACCATGTTTTCATGCTTATCTCCCTTTTACATGTTCCTTCACACTGTTGAATGTGCATTATCGTGCATTGGAATTTGAAAATGGAATCAGGATACAGTCAAGTGCCAATGCTTTGGCTGCACTTGTTAGAGCAAATATAGATGACACACAGCTTGCTCTTGATAGTGAGAATGACAGGGAACCATCTGATGACTGAAATGAATTTTATCTTTAAGAAGCTTTCAAAGAATGATAATAAAAGTGTGTAAATTGCATGTTACAGAGCTTACTCTAGAGCGCGGGATTTGTACAATCCCCAGAAAATCTGTTCCTTCCCGCAATTATGGAGTCTTAATGCGGGCAGACTCCCGCACAGTTGCAGGACTGCCCGCCCTGTTCACTGATGTTGCGGGCGCTCGTTTGTTGTCTGCTTGAAAAACTGAAACTAGAACTGAGCAGGAGCGAACGATTTCTTGATATTTCATTGGCTGTTAGTGTAAATCAACCAATCGGCGGCGTTCATCTCCTCCTTCTCAATCACCGACGAGAAGTTGCGTGAGTTTAGGACGCCATATTGGATATTTTCCAAAATGAAGCGTGCACCCACCCAATTTGACTTCGACTTTTGTGGAAGAAAAGTGAAAAAAAAGATTCTGTGCCATGCGAGGGTGGAGAAGATCACGAAGAAACCGCGACTACATCCAAAAGCTCGGAGAAGCAGCCCGAAAAGAGTGCCAGTGCAAGGGAACACCGGTTTCAAAACGATTGGCTGAAGAAGTGGCCCCAGGGGGAGGGGGGGGGGGGGGGGGGGGGGGGAGTGCCCCCCTTTTTCTGATATGAGGGGGGGACTGCCCCCCTTTTTGAAAAATCCTAGATTAAGCTCTGATGTTAATTTATTCATATTTAAACCAGAAAAATACCCTTGTTTACAACATCATTCCAATTTACAGTATAGGTGCCATAAAGCTGTTGTAGCAACTTACTAATCATTTATGTCAAAATATACCACAGTCTCTCTGCAAAGCATTCACCAACTTTTGTCGAGTTTTGCACACAAATAATTGAGTTGTGACACTGTACTGTGTGCTGTGCTTTTTGTTTGTTGGTTTGTTTTCTTTCTTTAAGACAGCTCAGGCCACAGGGTTGAGTTTGTTCCAGCTACTGAGTCAGACATGGGTTAAAATGTGTTTGCTTTTCCCTGTCTCTTTGCTTTGTCAGAAAGCATGCATTATTTCTCTGTCTCACAGCATGCTCATTCGTGTGGATATACCCCCCCTCCCCTCCCTCCCCCACCACACTCACACACACACACTTACTCACTGACCCCAAAATACAAATACACACACGCACGCACGCATGCATGTGCACGCTCACACACGCATACACACACACGCGCATGCACGCACATATGCATATGTACACACTCACACACATGTATGTGGGCATTAGCATGATTCTGGCTCATAAAGCTGTGAAAGCTATGTCATGTACCAGACTTCAGTGTGGAGTAGCGAAATGCCTCTCACCTAGCCAATCTGTGCTGGTATGGAGAGAAGACATGTACACAGTCAGTGAGAAAAACAACCCAGCTGTTGCACCCATTGTGAGTTAACAGTGACTGCTCACAGTCCGTGGTCATCATTCTCATCAGCTGAAGTCACGGGCATGTCACTGGTTCACTGTGCAAGCAGTAGTTCGCTTTTCTCCTGCATGATTTTCTCCCCACACAGCTCATGTTGTACTGTAGACCACCAGCCCTGATGTGGCCCTTTGCAGTCCGCCAGGCTGTAAGTAACATTACCTTACCTCACTGTATCCCATTTCCAGGCTGCCCATCTGGCTCTGCAGCTTCGACAGAAGTGGCACGCCCTGTTCCTGAGACGTATGAGAGCTCCCTCCAAACCCTGGTCACAGAGCGATGAAGTGAGTGCGCTTTTCATCGATGCATCGCTGACAACCCTTTCACAGATTTCAGGTTTTGTTTTGTGTGTTGTATGTCATTCTTAGAATCTGGTTTTTGGTTAAAAAAAAAAGACCAAAAAAAAAAATTCATGAATTGTGTTATAATCTGAACAACCGATCCACATCTTTGATATATGCTCATACACTATCTATCTGTTACTCTTTAACCACTCTTTGAGGTGATTTTATACTTTGTTTCCATACAAGTTATTTGGGAAGGGTTAAAATTAAGACATGTGTTGATTTGGGTTTGCTTACTTCTAAGGTTTCTTTGTTAATGAGAAACAAAAGCGTTTGGGGAAGTCCAAAAATTTGCCCTTGTTTTATGTCGACTGGCAAAAAAACAAAGGTCCTTTTTTGAACGATATGTTTGGGTTTTAACTGTTCAGGTGCTGCTGGATTGACGTGGTGATGGGGTCATGTGGCTACAGATTTCTCTCCCCCAGACTTTTTTGCCATTTTTTTTCCGTGTGGAAAAAAGGATGAATATGAGAACCAGAAGTAATATTTTGAAATGAAAAATTGGGTCGAGTTCTTGAGTTGTGGGGCCTTGGTGTAAATAACCTTGTTTTTGAGGCTACAGCCGAAGAGTGAAGCAACCTTTTGTGCATATTGCGAAAAACTCGTGTTGGATGATGCTAGAAAAACAGGGGGGACCCCTGCTTTTAAAAAATTTAAAAAAATTTGGGAAAGATGTGTACACAATTTTTGGGAAAAATGCTCATTTTTTTGGAAAAAACACCAGTAGCTTTTTTGGGTGACAGGTTGTGGCTAGAATAAACTCGCGACCACAAACAGACACATGGAAAAAAGAAATGTTGTGTATTGTTTTGAATTCCTATCTGGTGTAATTGGACTTGCAGGTTTTGTTTGGAAAATTTTTTTTTTATTAAACAGCTTTTTCTTTGAGTTTGTTGGGTACTGTAAAAAATGGTTTTTAGGAACTGCGCCGTCTTGCAAAAAAAAAAAAAATAGTTAAAAAAAAAAAGTAAAACCTTTTTTTTTTTTTTTGGGAACTGTATTTTGATTTTTGTTCCCATTTTAAAGATTGGTTTCTTTTTAAAATTGTAGCCATGGGTTTTTGAAAGGGCGCTGGTGTGACTGGCGGGGCTATAATGAAAAAATGGCACTTGCCCCCCCCTTCCCTTCACAACCCCCCTTTACCCCCGTACCTATTTTGTTCCCCACCCCAGTCTGTCTAGAGTTTTTCAGTGCCTGTGATCTCAAATTGGGACTGGAAAACCCCACATTCAGTTTGACCTGCTGTATGCATTTGTTTTCCAGCTTTTCCAACCCTGAGGTGTTTGACCTTCAGCCCGGTTGATGTAGGAAGTATTATGAAAGGAAAGTGGGAACAGGGGCTGAAAACAGCAAGAATCGGAAGTATCATCTCTTTGACCTAAAATGACTTCATTGTAAAAAAAAAAAAGCGCAAATTTTTTTTATCCCGTTTGCCATGTGCTGTGGTGACCTTGGTTTTGATTTGCTTTCCCGATCGTGCCCCCGGGGGTTTGTGTTGAGTGGGGAGGGGCAGTTGCTAGTTTGGGTTTTGGTGGCAGGGGGTATTGGGAGGGCAGTTGTAATGGTTGTGGGTGGGGACAGGGTACTTGTGGAGGGACAGTTGTAGTGGTTGTGGGTTACGTTCAGAGAGGGATACTTGTGGAGGGACAGTTGCTAGAGGGGTTTTGGTGTTACCTTCGAGAGGGTTCTTGTGGGGGGACAGTTGCTAGTGGTTGTGGGGAGGGGGGGATATTGTGGAGGGGCAGTTGCAGTTGGGGTTTTTGGTGTTTCCGTTCAGGAGGGATACTTGTGGGGGGGACAGTTGTAGATGGTTGTGGGGGCAGGAGGGATCTTGTGGAGGGACAGTTGCTTTATGGTTGTGGGGGCAGAGAGGGTACTTGTGGAGGGACAGTTGCTAGATGGTTGTGGTGGCACAGAGAGGGATACTTGTGGAGGGACAGTCAGAGAGGGATACTTGTGGAGGGACAGTTGCTAGATGGTTGTGGTGGCACCGGGTCAGATAGGGATTCTCACTCATGCTGACGCGATGATTAAGCAGTTTGTGAAAATAGCTGATCTTGCCTTTTTTTTCCTTCAGCAAGGGGCTGAATGGTTGGTGTCCTTTTCTTTTTATTGGAATAGAATAGGCACCACTGAACACAACCAAAGTAACAATACAGTCATGCTGTGTCTGTTCTTGCAGGCTGTGTCATGATGATGCGATGTTGATTGCTCTCTCTCTTTGGGACTGCCGTGCTAAAGCTGCGGCAAAGACAGCTGGGTGTGGTTGTGTGTATGAGCCTGAATGAACAGCGCTGGAGTGAAACTTGGGGAGTGTACTGAAGAAAAGGACAACAAACTTTAAAAAAAGTTTTGCTTTTCTTCTTGTGGCATTCAATCCAGCAGTGTCTGTTGTTGTACAGGAGGTGGTGCGAGCTGTGGATCCATTTCTGACCAATGAGGAGAAAGCCGCTGGCCTGCAAAAACCCAGCAGGAATTTGGGAAACCCGCCCCAGGCCAATGTGTAAGTAACAGAGCTGCTTGGATTGGTGACTGATGTTGTATCGTTCACACCAAATGTCTTTCTTTACTTTGTGTCTTATGTGGTGGGGGGGTGAATGATGTACTTTGTATACTAGCAAGACAGGAACGCACAGTTAAAGTCATTGAATTTTACATAATAGCCGATTTGTGATTTCTTTTTGCATTTGGATTGCTTGGCCATACCCCTGGCTTTGAAAATATGAAATTTCATCATTGAATTTTGAAGAAAATAAATTTTCCTGATCCTTAATTTCCCTTTTTTTTTTTTTTAAAGATTTGCATCTTATTGAGAGGGAAAGGTAACAGTGAGGATTTTGAGTGCCGAACTTGCAGCTGTGAAAAAAATGACCTATTTGTTCAGACTGGTTGCTTTGAAGACACAGGTAAATTCAGCCCTTGCTGAAAAGTTGTCGGGAGTTTGCCGTATTGTGGAACAGCTTTGGCAGATTGTGTCCATATTCCTTTGAGGCCTGCAGGCTGACAAAATCATCAGTCGCTATAAACCCAAAGGGCACCATCTCTTTGGCTTCTTTTCAAATTGAAAACTGATTGGCCTTTTTTTTTAACTGGTTTTTGTTTGTTTGTTTGTTTTGTTTTGTTTTGCTGTCCCATCTTTGGGGGCCACTTTCGCGGCACTGTCCAGCTGTCATTCCGGTCCCTCCACAGCACAACCTGCCTTTTCGGTTCGGCGCTGGATTGGTATGCCGAGTCATTTGGTGGGGGTCAGTGGTGCCTTTTTGATCAAACAAAATCAGAACCATGTACTAAGCCCCCTACCGCGACAGTTATTGCTTCGTCCCCCAGAGCCAGATGACTGAGCTCTCCCCTCCCAGAGCATGCCACCATGTCGTCCCATGACAATCCTTGAATTTGCCAACCGTTGAACCAACGAAGCATGACCAGGGCTGTGTGTGGGGAGTTCATTGGAAACTGAGTCACCTTGACTGGCATGAAGGGCCACAAATTTAGACATTTGTTAATGCTGATTGATGAGATGAGGTGTTAAAGGGTAATTTGCTACGGATTTCTGTTCAGGTTTTTGAAGACTACATTGACGGGCTGTCTTTACGCTACTTTGTGCTTTAAAAAAGAATTCAGTTTATGTTTCAGTTTTAACCTTGATTTTCAAAACACACCACAAAACACACACCACTCTCTCGTCTCTCTCTCTGTCTCTCACAACCTTTAGGATTTTTTGGTCTATATCGTATGTGAACACATCCCTTTGGGAAAGCCAAAGCACGGAGTCTGCACGCAATGTTAAACCTGCATGGCATAGTATCATATCTCTGTATCTGTCTTGTCTCTGCTTGTTCTCTCTCTCTCTCTTCTCTCTCGTACACACACACACACATGCACACACACACACCCCACACACACACACCACACACGTGTGCAAACACAGTCATTATACTTTCTTTTCCTTTCTCTCTTCTCTGCCTCTCTCTCCCCTCTCACACACAACACACACCACACACACAACCCCACCACACACAACCCACACAACCCGACCCAACCACACTCACACAAACACACACAACACACAAACACACACAAACACACACACACACCAACACACATCAACCACAACACATGTCAAATGGTGTTTATTCTGAAAACAGGTTTCAATACTGGCTTTTGCCCTGGAGTTTTGCAGGCCCGGTAAACAAATGAATTGTTTTTAAATGAAAGGTTGTGTGTTTTTGCAGGGCCGGTAAACAACATTGAATTGACCGTAAATTGAAAGGTTGTGTGTTTTTGAAAGGGCGGTAAAACAACGGGAATTTGACCATAAATTGAAGGTGGTGTTTTTGCCAGGAGGTTTAAACAACTTTGAATTGCCATAAATTGAAAGGTTGGTGTTTTTGCAGGGCGGTAGCAACATGAATTTGCCAAAAAAATTTGAAAGGTTGTGTGGTTTTTACAATTGTGCGGCGGCCATTTGTCTGGCGAGTAGTCATGTTCTCGGAGAACTCAGCGGGGGACTACAACAACCGCTACGTCTGGGTCGCAGAATGCAGGATTCGCCGCCAAAAGATTTTTCCCAGCTTTCCCGTGAGTGTCTCAGTGTGTTAAAAACCTGTCTTCATCTTGGTCGTGATTGTCTTTATTATCAGCATTGCTTGAGTGGCAAGGGGAATGACAGAAGTTTTGTGTGTGTGTTCATGTCTTTCAGTTGATTATTTTCTAACATCATGTGGGTATTGTGTTTGAGCGAAGTGTGGTGTGTTTGTGTGTGTGTGTGTGGTTGGGTGTGTGTGTTTTGTGTTGTGGGGTGTTGTGTGGGGAAACAGGTGCTCTTAAGTATTTGGATTAGCCTGATAGTCAACTAAATACTTTGCAGCGTTCCATTAAGATCCTGTTCAGGATGTTTGTTGGATGTGATTTTTAAATTTTTCTGTACATGGTTTTCATGAAGAAAAGTCCCGTTGAAAAAAAGAAAAAGAAAGAAGAAGCTCTTCTTGGTCAGAAATGAAAAAAAGAAATGATTCAATAACTGACGTGGGGTTTGAGTGTGTCAGTTAATGGAAAAAGAAATGATGGAATCACTGAGGTGGGTTGTAGTGTTGTCGTTAACGGAAAAAAAAAAAAAATGATGTAACACTGACGCTGGGTTGTATTTTGTTGTCAGTTATTGGAAAAGAATGTTTTCTCGACGCTGGGTTTTGTAGTGTTGTCAGTTAATGGGAAAAAGAATGGTAATCAACTGAGCTGGGTTGTAGTGCTGTCAGTTAATGGAAAAAGGATGTTTGTAATCACTGAGGCTGGGTTGTAGTGTTGTCAGTTAATGGAAAAAGGAAATGATGTATCACGGGGCTGGGTTGTAGTGCTGTCAGTTAATGGAAAAAGAAATGATTGTTATCACTGCGCTGGGTTTGTAGTTTTCTTTTAAATGGAAAATAAGAAATTATGTAACCCACTGAGGCTGGGTTGTAGTGCCGTCAGTTAATGGAAAAAGAAATGATGTAATCATGAGGCTGGGTTGTAGTGCTGTCGTAATGGAAAAAGAAATGAGGTAATCACTGCGCTGGGTTTAGTGCTGTCAGTTAATGGAAAAGAAATGATGTAATCACTGACGTGGGTTGTAGTGCTGTCAGTTATGGAAAGAAATGATGTAATCACTGAGGCTGGGTTGTGTGTGTTGTCGTTAACGGAAAAAAGAAAATGATGTAATCATGACGCTGGGTTGTAGTGTTTGTCAGTTAACGGAAAAAGAATTGATGTAATCATGAGGCTGGGTTTTGGTGTGTCAGTTAATGGAAAAGGAAATGATGTTAATCATGCGCTGGGTTGTAGTGTTGTCAGTAATGGAAAAAGAATGTAATCACTGACGCTGGGTTGTAGTGTTGTCAGTTAATGGAAAAAGAAATGTGTAATCACTGAGGCTGGGTTGTGTGTTTTCAGTTAACGGAAAAAGAAATGATGAAAATCACTGAGGCTGGGTTGTAGGCTGTAAGGTAACAGAAAAAAGAAATGAATGAATCACTGAAGCTGGGTTGTTAGTGTGTCAGTTAATGGAAAAAGAAATGATGTAATCACTGAGGCTGGGTTGTAGTTTTGTCATTTTAATGGAACAAAGAATGATGTAATCACTGGTGGGTTGTAGCGCTGTAAGGTAACAGAAAGAGGAAATGATGTAATCACTGAGTCTGGGTTGTAATGCTGTCAGGTTAATGGAAAAAGAAATGATTGTCATCACTGAGGCTGGGTTGGAGGCTGTCAGTGGTGTCTTGACTGGACAGGGAACAGCCGCAGCGGCACAGAGGATTTACTCCCCTCCACAGAGCGCCGGGCAGGTGGCAGGCAGCTCCTCCTCCACCCCCTGCCCCTCCCCTCCCCGCAGTCAGCCTCCCTGCTGCAGCACGGGGGGGGCCCAGTGGCATCAGAAGCGCAGCAGCGGGCAGGTGGGACAGTGGCAGGTAACCCCACTCAGGTGTCTTGTCTTTCATCAAGGTGTCTTGTCTGTACATAAAGGGTGTCTTGTCTGTAATGTCTTGTTGTACATCAAGGTGTCTTGTCTGTCTGACAGTATGGGTTGACAGCCAACAGTATGTTGTCATGTTATTGGTTTTTGTAGTATTTTCTGTTATAGGCTTTACTCACTAAGGGTGAGAACTCTTCGGCTTGATGGGGTATGGAAGCACGATTGGGTTTTTCTGCTCTTCCCAATTTCTTTTTATTTTTTTAAATGAGACTCAAAATTTTGGGTTTGTTGTTCTTGCCACATAGGTATAAGGCATTTTTTTAGAGATAAGGCATCATAAAACTATTCTTGGAAAATAAAAGATTATCGAAATTAATCCCCTAATGCATGGTTTGCGGGGCCAAACATAATTTTTTCACTTCATCAGCATTTCTTATACTAAAGGTTAAAATTGCTAGTTCATTTGTTTTCAAATGCCAGTGAGGTTTGACTGAATCTAATTCAATTATATTTTCTGCAATCTGTAAACTTTTTGGCTTTTGTATTGTATAGTTTGGTATTCTCTAAAATAATTTGTGAAGACTTTTATCCAACATTTGCCCCACTGTAAATTAATTTCAGTGGCTAATGGTGTCTTAAAAAACTGGGTGAACCCCTATCAAGTTATTCAGATTTGCTCACACGCAGCGCTTATTTGGTCAAGGAAAATTTGTCCAAGGTAATTCTGTTACTGGTTATTTGTTATGTGAAAAAGGGATAGGGAACCAAGTTTTCTGGCAAATATATTACTTTCTATATAATCACTGGGGGCCTGGGTGATTGGGGGCAGACATTTTTTAAAGATTATTTGTTCAGAAATTTGTGTATTTGTGATCTTTTTTGTCTTTTCTTCCTCTTTACCTGCATTGGTTGAGGTGTGTAGTAATCTTCCTGGTTTCCGGCTGTTTCAGTGACCTGGAGCTAGCAGCACAGCGCCATGCCGTTACTTTGTGATGAAGTGCAACAACCAGAAGAACCTGGAAAATTCCCAGACCAAAGGGGATTTGGGCCACATCTGTGCCAACGACCGGAAAATCAACAGAGCCTTTCAGGTTTAGTTCATTTGGGTCACGGAAATACTGCCAACGACATAAAAATCAGCAGAGCCTTTCAGGTGAGTTTTTGGGTCACAACTACTGCCAACAACAAAAAATCAACAGAGCCTTTCAGGTGAGTTCTTTTGGGTCACGACTTACCGCCAAACCTTAAAAATCAACAGGCCTTTCGGTTCGTCCTTTGGGGGCTCGAATTTCTGCCAACGACATAAAAATCAACAGAGCCTTTCCCGGTTTAGTTCATTTGGGTCACATGTACTGCCAAAGACAGAAAGATGAAAAGAGCGTTTTTAGGTTAGTTCATTCGAACCAAGTCTTTCTTCTGCCAACAGCAGGAAGATTAAGGGAGCCTTCCGATTGCCATAATTTCTTGGTTTCAAATTCATTTTTTGCTCTGAATGGGCCATTTCCTGTAAAGTTTGTTGAATCACAGCTGGTTTCGTGACATTGTCGGCCCTAAACTGTGCAATGAGTACCCACTAGTGCATCTCATTGGAAAAAAAAAGTTCTCTTGGGATAAATGTGCATTTTCTTTTCCTGACTCTGCCTAAGGAGGTGTACACATCAGCACCTTTCCTGATGCCTATAGTTCTCATGGGATAAATGTGTATGCATTTCCTGACTATGCTATGGAGGTGTACACATCCGCACCCTTTCCTGATGCCTGTGGTAGCAGCCCCACCAGCGTGTTTCCTGAATGAAAGGGTTAAATTTTCCCATTGTGGTAAACCCTTTAAAAGAAAGATTTTAGCAAGTTGTTGTAATGTGAGGATTATTTTGAGTTTGAATTTTTGACTTGATTCCTTGTTAGAGAGTAGGTGAACACGTAAACACATGCACGCACGCAGACAGCACCCCACACACACCACAAAACCACACACACACACACACACACCACACACCACACACACACACATATCAAGAAAAGAATATAGCATCCAATTGAATTTTTTTTTTTTTGAATCTTTCGTTGTTTGTGTTGGCAGGATGGAAAGACGGTGTGTACCTGATCTTCTCTGTACAAGGCAGCGGGCACTTCCAGGGCTATGCCAAAATGACATCAGAGATAGCCGTGAAAGTCACCAGAGTTCTCTGCTCCTGGGCCCGAGTGGCCCTTCAGCATCGAATGGGTTAAAAGGTTTGTTCACCTTTTGTTTGCAATGGTAGTGTGTCACTGTCATTTCCCCTTTTACATCACAGCTAACCCGAGCAATGTGAACAGAAAAATGTCTTTTTATGTCTTTTGTGAGGTGTCTAAACATAGAATTTTTTGTTGTAAGATGGTCAAAATGCCTGTTGCATGGTGTTCATATAGGAAATGTCACTTGGGAGGAGGGGCACAGGAGTTCACATAGAAAAATGTCACTGGACAGTGAGATGTTCATACAGAGAAATGTCTTTCATGAGGTCTCCAGAAGCTTCTCTTGGGGGGGTTTTGATCTAGAGAAATTTTGCTTGATAAGTTATCACACTGAGAAATGTCACTTGTGAGGTGCTCACACTGGAAAAATGTCTCTTGCGAGGATCTACACAGGAAAAACGTCTCTTGTGAGGTGTTCACCCAGAGAAAATTTTCTCTTGTTAAGTGTTTACATAGAGAAATTTCCTTTTGAGGATTAACACAGGAAATGTCTCTTGTTAAGTGTTTACATAGAGAAATTTCTTTTGAGGGTTAACACAGAGAGATGTCTCTCCTGAGATGAGAAAAAATTGTGGCGGCGCAAAGAAAAAAGCGAATCCATTACTGGACACTTGAAAGGGCTCTCCCACTTCCTCCCCCCATCCCCATCCTCTCCCCCCCTGTCGTCCCCTCTGCACACCGCCCCCAGCCCCACACCGCCACCTGGCGGCAAAAGGCCTGAGGTTGGTATGTCTTGTCAGCCTGTCCATGTGTGTTCACCATTGCAGAGCCAAAGTGCCGTTCATGGCCAACCCATTCCCTCCAAAAACCAGTGGAACGGAACCGGGGAAAGGTGCAGGCAGCCGAGATGGACAGGTCAGTTGTCGTAGACATCGCTCAAATCAGGGCGTTTCTCTACATTTAAGTGGTTCTGTTTTGTTTCTTTGTGGCTTCAGAGGTTCAAGTTTTTCTTTAATTTGCGTTACTTTATGGTTTTTGCGTTACTTTATGGTTATTTGCGTTTTTATGGTTATTTGCGTTCTTTATGGTTATTTGCGTTACTTCATGGTTATTTGCGTTACTTCATGGTTATTTGCGTTACTCATGGTTATTTGGCGTTACTTTTGGTTATTTGCGTTTCTTATGGTTATTTGCGTTACTTTATGGTTATTTGCGTTACTTTATGGTTATTTGCGTTACTTCATGGTTATTTGCGTTACTTCATGGTTATTTGCGTTACTTTATGGTTTTTTCAAAGTGAGGGGACTGCAGGTGGGGAAAATTTAAAAACACATTGTGAAAGGAATTGAAAGAATGAAAGGAATTAAAGTGACTCCACTGGTTAAAAGTGGGGCAAATGATTACAAGACCAAACATGAAGTTTCGACCTCTTAGGTCTTCTTTTCACATATCTTCTCAAATTTTTTGAGAAGATAAAGTGATTGCTTGTTCTTTGTTTTGATTGTCCTAGATTGTTGTTTATCTTGCCTGAACAAGACCTGAGAGGTGGTAACTTTTTGTGTTTTGTCTTGTTTTTTTGGTTGTTTCCCTGTTTTAAATGGAAGAATTACTTTTAAAATTTCCCTTTTTAAAGTTTTTGGTATTGTTTTCGTTTCTGATTTTGTGCTGAAAACTGTACCCTGTAGTCAGTTGCCTGATGTGGTTTTCCTCAACCTTGCCTCACCGTTTTTACCTTTATCTCCCGCAATTGTCATGTGTTACCATTTCCCCCTTGTCTTATTTCCTACAATTTTTATGCTCTGCTGTGCCATTCTTGTCTGAACCCTTTCAATTGTCGTGCTATGCCCTGCCATCGAGCCTCATTCAGTGCAATGTCATGTTATGCCATGCCATCTTGTCTATCCCACATGACTGTCATTTTATGCCATGCCATTTTTGTCTTATCCCACATGACTGTCTTATATGCCATGTCATCTTGGCTTTCCCCATTGACTGTCATTATATGCCATGTCATCTTGTCTTATCCCACATGCTGTTTCATGTTTTTATGGCAAATTTCCCTCTTGTCTTATCCACATGACTGTCATTATATGCCATGCCATCTTGTCTTATCCCACATGACTGCCATGTTATGCCATGCCATCTTGTCTTTTCCCACATGACTGTCATTATATGCCATGCCATTTGTCTTATCCCACATGACTGCCATGTTATATGGCATGCCTTTTTGTCTTATCCCACATGACTGTTTATGTTATTTTTGCCATGCCCTCTTGTCTTATCCCACATGACTGTCATTATATGCCATGCCATCTTGTCTTATCAGGGGTCAAAATCTTCCTCGGATTCGAGGAAATTCGCGTAATGTTCGAAATTTCCTCGTAAAAAAAAATAACTTTCCTCGGGAAAAAAAGTCGACCCCCCAAAAAAACCGAAAAAAGACTCAAAAGGTTGCGATTCTCAAACGGAGCGGTTCGCGAGCTGGTAACCTTTCTTTGTTGTTAACTTGAGCGGATGTAGTTTTTCAAGATGGCGTCGGGCGAAGTGCGTGTTGTCTCTCGTGGAGAAAAATATGACGAAACTGGTGTAAAAAATAAGTGGAGATGGGAATGGTGCGAAAAATCGGTTAAGTGAAGTCAAATCCTGATGCCTTTGAAATGATTGGTGAACACATCCGCAAAGTACACTTATCTGGAACCGCCCGATGCGTGCTTTGTCCAGCTGACATTGTTTACAAGTTGCGCGGTTCTGTGGCGCTCAGCGAGCATCTTACGACCAAGAAACATCGCGATCTTTGTGACTGTTTCCCCTGCAGGCAAGGGGAATTAAAAAGAATATTTCTGCAGCTTGGCTGAGCTTGTAAGAGGCGACTGATCAGTTTATTCAGTCCAGACCAGGGTGTATTTCTGTGAGTATTCTGATTAAAATTTATGTTTATGTATGAATATATTGATCAATCATATAAAATGTGTTATTTGCCTTTACCTGTTGTTACCTTTAGCCTATAATTTCTTCCTTTTTGATACTTTCCTGTGTGTTTATGCCTTTAAAATGTGTAGTTCTTTGTTATATTTTTACCTTCAACTTCAAGATCAGTTGAACTTTCAGATATATATATATATCTGTCTCTAAATGACTAAAAAGAAGCTCAGAATGCGTCAGATTGCACAGATTTTGATCTAGATTTTAAAAATTTTCCGGGGGGCATGCCCCGGACCCCCCTAGGTGGGCGCGTCTGCGTAAGCAGACGCGCACTTGTGGCTTCGCCACTTCGGTCAACTTTTCCTCTTTTTTTTATGGAGGACCATTTTGACCCTGCTTATCCCACATGACTGTCATTATATGCCACGCCATCTTGTCTTATCCCACATGACTGTCATTATATGCCATGCCATCTTGTCTTATCCCACATGACTGTCATTATATGCCATGCCATCTTGTCTTATCCCACATGACTGTTATTATATGCCATGCCATCTTGTCTTATCCCACATGACTGCCATGTTTATATGGCATGCCATCTTGTCTTATCCCACATGACTGTCATGTTATATGCCATGCCATCTTGTCTTATCCCACATGACTGTCATTATATGCCATGCCATCTTGTCTTATCCCACATGACTGTCATTATATTGCATGCCATCTTGTCTTATCCCACATGACTGTCATTATATGCCATGCCATCTTGTCTTATCCCACATGACTGTCATTATATGCCATGCCATCTTGTCTTATCCCACATGACTGTCATTTATATGCCATGCCATCTTGTCTTATCCCACATGACTGTCATTATATGCCATGCCATCTTGTCTTATCCCACATGACTGTCATTATATGCCATGCCATCTTGTCTTATCCCACATGACTGTCATGTTATGCCATGCCATCTTGTCTTATCCCACATGACTGTCATTATATGCCATGCCATCTTGTCTTATCCCACATGACTGTCATGTTATGCCATGCCATCTTGTCTTATCCCACATGACTGTCATGTTATGCCATGCCATCTTGTCTTATCCCACATGACTGTCATTATATTCCATGCCATCTTGTCTTATCCCACATGACTGTCATGTTATGCCATGCCATCTTGTCTTATCCCGCATGACTGTCATGTTATATGCCATGCCATCTTGTCTTATCCCACATGACTCATGTTATGCCATGCATCTTGTCTTATCCCACATGACTGTCATGTTATGCCATGCCATCTTGTCTTATCCCACATGACTGTCATTATATGCCATGCCATCTTGTCTTATCCCACATGACTGTCATTATATGCCATGCTATCTTGTCTTATCCCACATGACTGTCATGTTATGCCATGCCATCTTGTCTTATCCCACATGACCGTCATGTTATGCCATGCCATCTTGTCTTATCCCACATGACTGTCATTATATGCCATGCCATCTTGTCTTATCCCACGTGACTGTCATTATATGCCATGCCATCTTGTCTTATCCCACATGACTGTCATTATATGCCATGCCATCTTGTCTTATCCCACATGACTGTCATGTTATGCCATGCCATCTTGTCTTATCCCACATGACTGTCATTATATGCCATGCCATCTTGTCTTATCCCACATGACTGTCATTATATGCCATGCCATCTTGTCTTATCCCACATGACTGTCATTATATGCCATGCCATCTTGTCTTATCCCACATGACTGTCATGTTATATGCCATGCCATCTTGTCTTATCCCACATGACTCATGTTACGCCATGTCATCTTGTCTTATCCCACGTGACTGTCATGTTATATGCCATGTCATCTTGTCTTATCCCACGTGACTGTCATGTTATATGCCATGCCATCTTGTCTTTTCCCACATGACTCATTATATGCCATGCCATCTTGTCTTATCCCACATGACTGTCATGTTAGATGCCATGCCATCTTGTCTTATCTCACATGACTGTCATGTTAGATGCCATGCCATCTTGTCTTATCCCACATGACTGTCATTATATTGCATGCCATCTTGTCTTATCCCACATGACTATCATTATATGCCATGCCATCTTGTCTTATCCCACATGACTGCCATGTTATGCCATGCCATCTTGTCTTATCCCACATGAATGTCATGTTATGCCATGCCATCTTGTCTTATCCCACATAACTGTCATGTTATGCCATGCCATCTTGTCTTATCCCACATGACTGCCATGTTATGCCATGCCATCTTGTCTTATCCCACGTGACTGTCATTATATGCCATGCCATCTTGTCTTATCCCACATGACTGCCATGTTATGCCATGCCATCTTGTCTTATCCCACATGACTGTCATTATATTGCATGCCATCTTGTCTTATCCCACATGACTATCATTATATGCCATGCCATCTTGTCTTATCCCACATGACTGCCATGTTATGCCATGCCATCTTGTCTTATCCCACATGACTGTCATGTTATGCCATGCCATCTTGTCTTATCCCACATAACTGTCATGTTATGCCATGCCATCTTGTCTTATCCCACATGACTGCCATGTTATGCCATGCCATCTTGTCTTATCCCACATGACTGTCATTATATGCCATGCCATCTTGTCTTATCCCACATGACTGCCATGTTATGCCATGCCATCTTGTCTTATCCCACATGACTGTCATTATATGCCATGCCATCTTGTCTTATCCCACATGACTGTCATTATATGCCATGCCATCTTGTCTTATCCCACATGACTGTCATTATATGCCATGCCATCTTTTCTTATCCCACATGACTGTCATTATATGCCATGCCATCTTGTCTTATCCCACATGACTGTCATTATATGCCATGCCATCTTGTCTTATCCCACATGACTGTCATGTTATGCCATGCCATCTTGTCTTATCCCACATGACTGTCATGTTATATGCCATGCCATCTTGTCTTATCCCACATGACTCATGTTATGCCATGTCATCTTGTCTTATCCCACGTGACTGTCATGTTATATGCCATGTCATCTTGTCTTATCCCACGTGACTGTCATGTTATATGCCATACCATCTTGTCTTATCCCACATGACTGCCATGCCATCTTGTCTTATCCCACATGACTGTCATTATATGCCATGTCATCTTGTCTTATCCCACATGACTGTCATTATATGCCATGTCATCTTGTCTTATCCCACATGACTGTCATGTTGGATGCCATGCCATCTTGTCTTATCCCACATGACTGTCATTATATGCCATGCCATCTGTCTTATCCCACATGACTGTCATTATATGCCATGCCATCTTGTCTTTTCCCACATGACTGTCATGTTATATGGCATGCCATCTTGTCTTATCCACATGACTGTCATGTTATATGCCATGTCATCTTGTCTTATCCCACATGACTGTCATGGTATGCCATGCCATCTTGTCTTATCCCACATGACTGTCATGGTATGCCATGCCATCTTGTCTTTTCCCACATGACTGTCATTATATGCCATGCCATCTTGTCTATATCCCACATGACTGTCATTATATGCCATGCCATCTTGTCTTATCCCACATGACTGTCATGGTATGCCATGCCATCTTGTCTTATCCCACACAACTGCCATGTTATATGCCATGCCATCTTGTCTTATCCAATATGACTGTCATGGTATATGCCATGCCATCTTGTCTTATCCCACATGACTGTCATGTTATATGCCATGCCATCTTGTCTTTTCCCACATGACTCATTATATGCCATGCCATCTTGTCTTATCCCACATGACTGTCATGTTATATGCCATGCCATCTTGTCTTATCCCACATGACTGTCATGTTATATGGCATGCCATCTTGTCTTATCCCACATGACTGTCATGTTATATGCCATGCCATCTTGTCTTATCCCACATGACTGTCATGTTATATGGCATGCCATCTTGTCTTATCCCACATGACTGTCATGTTATATGCCATGCCATCTTGTCTTATCCCACATGACTGTCATGTTATATGGCATGCCATCTTGTCTTATCCCACATGACTGTCATGTTATATGCCATGCCATCTTGTCTTATCCCACATGACTGTCATGTTATATGCCATGCCATCTTGTCTTATCCCACATGACTGTCATGTTATATGCCATGCCATCTTGTCTTATCCCACATGACTGTCATGTTATATGCCATGCCATCTTGCCTCATTCAGTACAACTGTCATAAAGTGCCATGCAGTCTTGCCCTGTCCAGTGCAGTTGCCTTGCTATCTTTGTCTTGCCCCATTCATATGTCTTGCCTGATCCCATACGATTTCTCGCATACCATGTGCCGTTCCATCTGATCTCATTCCACACACCATGAGCAAAGTTGCAACCAGGTAGATCCAGGAGAAATAGGTGGAGGATTTTCCCTCTACCTCAGGATCTGTATATTCGATTTAGAACAGCAGAAAGGTGTAAAGGTAACAGACAGACATGTGCAGCAGAAGATTTTTGTTTTGGAATGTGAGGATCTGTTTCCACCTCACATTTTCCTTTTATTCATATTATCCTGCTGTTGACCAGAATTTACCCTGACGAAAAAATGGAATAGACTGCGGTTCATTTCAGTCCCCCAAGCAAGTGTTGACAGTATATTTATTCTGAAGGCAGTATGTTCATGTGTATTTTGAGGTCTTGTAGAGTGCTGCTTCAGTGGTTTATTTGTTTGTTTGATTTTTACTTTCCAGGAGCTGGAACCGTCTGTGGGGGAGGCACTGCTGAAGCTGTGGGATCGCTACCCCAACTACCAGAAACGCTCCTCCCCGTCGCAGGGTGGCATGAAGACCGTGATGAAGCACTCCCAACAAGGGAAGCAACAGTCTCCCCCCCAGCAGCAGAAAGAGTCCAGATCCTCGGAGGGACGATCAGACCCAGCGAGTTCCAAGGACGGTGGGGACAAGAAGATGTCTGAAAGGAGGAAGGAGAGCGCCGACAGCCTGGGCCCAGAAGGGGACGGTGCCGAGGAGAAGAGCGTGGACTGCAGGTCGTCCCCCAGTTCTCCCAGCGCCAACAGCCCCCACACCGTCAGTTCAGGCAGCCAGGACAGCTACACCCCAGACCCGGACCCCTCCTACTCCCACTCCTACGGCCACTCAGAATCATCCGCCCACCCCTACCCGCCCCGAGGTTTCGGCTTTCAGTCTCCTGCCACCTCGGCCCAGCTGATCTCCCACGGAGTTTTCTCCCCTAACCTGCAGATGGCGCCTGGTTTCAACCAGATGTATCATGTGGGTCCCATGGGGGCGGCCGTGCTGCCTTCCCAGTCGGCCATGTCGCCCCGACCTGGGATGTCCCCGGTCATGATCTTGCAGCGAGGGTCAGGGGGGTCTCCCGGCCAGGTCCACCCCATCCCGGATTCCTGAGCCAGGGCTTTGGAGGACAGGCTCCCGGGGCCTACCAGGGCCAGAAGTAACTTCCTGTGTCAGAGCTCAGCCAGAACTCAGCCTGCTCTCTTGCATCTAGAAAACAAAAACAAAGAAGAAAAAGAGTGAGTCTGAACTCTGCCCTCAAAATGAAGGAAAACAAGTGTACACAATGACACGATCGTACGAGCAAATAGGAGCAAAATGTTTTTTGTCAGCAGCAACAAAAGTGAGACCTGTAGAAGCTGGTGTTGGTGATGGTGGTGGGGAAGAGGTGATGATATGGGGATTCAAACATGGCATTTTTTTTAGTTCTGTCTTTTGGAGGAGCAGGGGGTGAGGGTGGGGGGAGCTTGTTTTCAGCTAGTCTTGACTTTTTATGAAGATGCTAAGCATTGCAGTCCTTAAAAACTTTTTTTTTTCTCCTAGAGTTAAAATCTCCATTCAGCCTTCTCGTTTCTGTATCAGAATGCAGATGAACGCACAAAACAAACTGTTAAGTACTGCTTATTTAGTATAATGTAAAGCAGACAAGTAAATTCTCAAAAAGAATATGTCCTTGTCAGATATGACACAACACAGACATTGAAAAGCACAAAATAATACTCGCCTGAAAGCAAAGTGCACAGTTCTGTCACTTTGTCAAAATGAGTCAACTGAAGTTTTCATTCATCCGTTGCCATGGATGTCTGTGGCAAGCCTTGCATGTCCTATGATGGACTGTTGCAGCTTAGAATGAAGTTAAGTACTGTGGCTAACACTGCATCTCACATCGTGGAGTTCAGGATATCAAGCAGTCTGAGTGTCTCCATCCTAACTTCACCTGACTTGTCTGAAACGTGGATATTGGCTCGCTGTACTGCAGTGCAGTAAGAGTCTGGTGGAAATGGTTGTGCTCCTTGGACATTGTGCGACACAGACGTCAGCTGAGGTGTTCTGTGGAATCGTTGTGCTCCTTGGACATTGTGCGACACAGACGTCAGCTGAGGTGTTCTGTGGAATCGTGCTCCTTGGACATTGTGCGACACAGACATCAGCTGAGGTGTTCTGTGGAATCGTTGTGCTCCTTGGACATTGTGCGACACAGACATCAGCTGAGGTGTGTGCTCCTTGGACATTGTGCGACACAGACATCAGCTGAGGTGTTCTGTGGAATCGTTGTGCTCCTTGGACATTGTGCAACACAGACATCAGCTGAGGTGTTCTGTGGAATCGTTGTGCTCCTTGGACATTGTGCAACACAGACATCAGCTGAGGTGTTCTGTGGAATCGTTGTGCTCTTGGACATTGTGCGACACAGACATCAGCTGAGGTGTTCTGCAGCTCCAGACCAGCCTGGATGAATGGACCGTCCCTTAGAGTTCTCGTCCTGACTTCAGTTCACTTTCATTTTTCTACATTGGAATATCAAATCAAAGTCTCTTTTCTCACAGATGAGCTGAATGAAGTGGTTTAGGAGACTCCAGTTGTTGTGTAATGAGAGTGAAATTCTGGAGAGTGTTTCTGTATATTACTGGCATTGGTGGTGTGGAGAAATGTTTCTGTTTCCGAGGCACCTTCATCACGGCTGCAGGGTTTTCATTTCTTTATTGTTTTGGCTTCTGGAGCACTGGCATTTATCACTAAGAATTCTTAGAGCAGTGGAACTGATTGTAAAGGAAAAGGGTCCATACTTTCTCCTGAAACACACACACACACACACCATGCACACACCACACACACACAGACACACACACACACAACACACACACACACACACACACACCACACACCACACACACACACACATTTTGTGTGGTAATTTCCCTTTTGCTTTTTGACAAAATGATGCATGCTGTGGCCGCCTCGGTTCAGTTATGAGTTCAACCATAGAGTATATTTATGAGTTCAAAATACACAGAGCAGTCTCATTTTTCCAAGTTTTAGTTTTATCTTCAGCCGCAGATGCAGTAATATCTTCATGGCTAGAGTCTATGGACTATCTAAATACACAGAGCAGTCATCACAGTCATTGTAGATAGGTAACCGAAGTGGAGATTTTTCCAGTTGCATGGGAGCAGTTTAGCTAAGGAAAGAGGTAAAGTAGTTTTCATCGTACACTTTAAGCCCATACATTTGGGGAGTGTTGCGGATGTATGTTTGTGAAGTCAAGTACATGGATTTTGAGCCTGATTCTTTATGGCTTACATCAGACTGCTGCCCAAGTAAGAACGGACAACGTCAAAAAGTGAGGATTCAACCAAATCACGGTGGAGAAAAAACCTAGCTCTTTTGTTCTGTTTGGGATCCAGTCCTCACTGAGACATGAGCCTGTTTATTATCACAAAGGGTGAGGCAAAATATGCTCATTTTATATAAAAAAAAGAAGTGTTATTTGATTGAGAAGAAAATTGAATTTTTCTGGTGTTTATGTTGCTTGTTTTGTTAGTGCAACTTTTTGTTACGATGAGTTGGCTCCTACATTTTATGGTTTTTGTGTTACCTTTCTTCTGTTGATGTAAGTTTTTGTTATGAGGACTTGTTCACTCTTTCTTGTTCTGTCTGTGTTCAAAGACAACTTTGCAGTTATTTGTTATTGACTGGTTTAGCACTGGCATTAGTCTATACCTGGGTATAGAACTATCAGTCTTTGCCTTGGTATAGAACTGGCATTAGTCTACACCAGGGTATAGAACTATCAGTCTTTGTCTTGGTATAGAACTGGCATTAGTCTATACCTGGATATAGAACTATCAGTCTTTGCCTTGGTATAGAACTGGCATTAGTCTACACCAGGGTATGAACTATCAGTCTTTGCCTAGGTATAGAACTGACATCAGTCTTGCCTAGGTATAGAACTGACGTCAGTCTTTGCTAGGTATAGAACTGACATCAGTCTTTGCCTAGGTATAGAACTGACGTCAGTCTTGCCTAGGTATAGAACGTCCTGACATCAGTCGTTGCCTAGGTATAGAACTGACGTCAGTCTTTGCCTAGGTATAAAACTGACATCAGTCTTTGCCTTGGTATAGAACTGACATCAGTCTTTGCCTTGGTATAGAACTGACATCAGTCTTTGCCTAGGTATAGAACTGATTCAGTCTTTGCCTAGTATAGGACTGACATTGGTCTTTGCCTAGGTATAGAACTGACGTCATCAGTCTTTGCCTAGGTATAGAACGTCCTGACGTCAGTCTTTGCCTAGGTATAGAACTGACGTCAGTCTTTGCCTAGGTATAGAACTGACATCAATCTTTGCCTAGGTATAGAACTGACATCAGTCTTTGCCTTGGTATAGAACTGACATCAGTCTTTGCCTAGGTATAGAACTGACATCAATCTTTGCCTAGTATAGAACTGACATCAGTCTTTGTCTAGGTATAGAACTGACGTCAGTCTTTGCCTAGATATAGAACTGACATCAATCTTTGCCTTGGTATAGAACTGATTCAGTCTTTGCCTAGGTATAGAACTGATGTCCGTCTTTGCCTAGGTATAGAACTGATTCAGTCTTTGCCTAGGTATTGAACGTCCTGACGTCAGTCTTTGCCTAGGTATAGAACTGACATCAATCTTTGCCTTGGTATAGAACTGACATCAGTCTTTGCCTAGGTATTGAACCGACATCAGTCTTTGCCTTGGTATAGAACCGACATCAGTTTTGCCTAGGTATAAACCGACATCAGTCTTTGCCTAGGTATAGAACTGACATTAGTCTTTGCCTAGGTATAGAACTGACATCAGTCTTTGCCTTGGTATAGAACTGACATCAGTCTTTGCCTAGGTGTAGAACGTACTGACGTCAGTCTTTGCCGAGGTATAGAACTGATACTAGTCTTTGCCTAGGTGTAGAAATGATACTAGTCTTTGCCTAGGTATAGAACTAACATCAGTCTTTGCCTAGGTATAGAACTGACATCAGTCTTTGCCTAGGTATAGAACTGACATCAGTCTTTGCCTAGGTATAGAACTACTGACGTCAGTCTTTGTCTAGGTATAGAACTGATACTAGTCTTTGCCTAGGTATAGAACTGATACTAGTCTTTGCCTAGGTATAGAACTGACATCAGTCTTTGCCTAAGTATAGAACTGACATCAGTCTTCGCATTTTCTGTTTCTTTCTAGTGTTGATATTGAAACTGTTGAAATCTGATTTGGCTGATTATGTGTATGAGTGTGATCATTAATCTGTTATAAATGCATAGCCATAGACCTACTTGTATTAAGCAGCATTATTTATTGAAGTGTTGTCGCATGCACAGTCCTTGCTGTTTATTGAAATTTCTGAACAAGATGTGTCTGTGTGATCAGTTTCAGTAGTGCATGTATCTGTTGGTGTGCGGTGTGTGTTGTGTGTGTGTGTGTGTGTGTGTGTGTATAAAGCTGACATCAGTCTTTGCCTAGGTGTAAGCTGACATCAGTCTTTGCCTAGGTGTAAAGCTGACGGATTAATCTTTGCCTAGGTTAATCTGACAGTAAGTGGTTTCAGTCAGTCAGTCAGTCAGTGTGTGAGCATGTATGTGTGTGTGTATGTTTGTGTGAGTGTGTATGTTTTGTATATGTGTGTGTGTGTGCGTGCGTGCATGTGTTTGTGTGTGTGCATGCGTGCGTGTGTGTGCGCACTATACTTACATTGGTGTGTTGCTGGCAGTAACAAGCGCCAACAGAATCCATCTTGACAATACAGAGATCACTAACAAAACCTTCACTGCTGTCCCTTTCCAAGGATCACACTGAAAAGATGTGGAGTCCAAAATCCAGCATGATTGTAACACATTACAAACCGGACAGTCTGTACAGGACCAGTCTCCACTAACAGTCATAGCTTTATATGGTTGTCCTGATGAGACCACTTGATCAATCAGAGCTTTAGCCTGTTGGACTTGAGCCAGTTGATGTTAAACTGGATTGCAGCAAGAGCAGATCTGAAGCCTGTGTGAATGGGTTGGGGCTGAGGGAGACTACCAACAGACTTTGCGTGGATCACCACTCTACACAGACCAACGGCAGGGACACAGTAGAAGTCACACCTGTCCCAAGGCGCTGCCTACATATCCTTTACAGAGCTTGGTGCTGAGTAAAATGTGAATGTGTCTGGCCCTGGGAACGTCTGTGTTCACACTTGCTCGGGTTGTGATGTCTACTTTGAGTTATCCATGATGTGTGTGAGTTAGTTTTGAGGAGTTTTTTGTCTGTTAATGGAAGCTTTTCTCTGAATGCCCTGTTTGGGTCTCAGAGTGTGAGTGTTCATGAAGCTCTTGTGGTGGTTCGTGTGGACACTTCTGTAAACGTGTAGGGAATGACATGGCGCTGGGTGCATGGCAGCAGTTTAGGAGGTCCGCACTCTTGTGTCATGGTGCATGCAGCATTCTGAAGATTCTTCTGCAATATTTCCATACATGAGAATGTTGTTTATGAGCATGTTTTTAAATGTATGCTAATGAACAATGTGAAGAAACTGAGAAGTAGGTGTTGGAAGAGACTTGAGAGAAGGTTCAACACAAACATCAGGAGTTGGAGCTGAATTACCAGAGGATAACAAAACGTGCAGTTAAACTAAAGTTGCTGACAAATTTTTATCGTTTTAGATTATAGTGGACAGTTGTTGTAGACTACTTCATATCCACCTCATCATTTTATTTTCCAAAGAGAACTAAATAAAAGTGAAATGGTACATTTTACTGGAAGAAAAAGAGGAGTGCAATTTGTTGATGAAGTGATGACTTGTTCAGATATTGGCTGTTGATTTTTGAGAATAAATGTTGATTTGAAAATGAAACATGTATTTGTATTTGTGCATGCATGTGTGTATGTGTGTGTGTGTGTGTGTGTGTGTGTGTGTGTGTGCATGTGCGCCGTGCATTTATATTTTGCACATTTCTGAAGAAAAGAAAGAGAAGGTCAGATATCCATTTACAATCATGTTGGTCAAAAACCCAGAGATGTAAATTACACACACACGTACAGTTGATCAGATATCCATTCATCTTAATGCTGGTTATATACACAGATATGTAGATTACACACGCATGCATGCACACACACACATGCATATTTGCTGAAGTTCTGTGCGTGTGTTTCAAAATGGAAGTGAAATGATGAAATGAAAAATAAGTAATGGAAAAGACAGGCAACTCTTGTGGCCACAGTGGTACAATTCCATGCCTGTAACTGGCCTCTGGGACCATGGCACACATACGGACATGAAGGATATGGAACAAACAAGAAACTAGCCTGTCAGACTTCTTGTGCCTACTTATGTTCTAGGCAAAAGGGTGCGGCAAGCAGCCTGTTTTGGACTTTTGAGTTTGTAAATTGTTTCGGAATGGGAATAAATGTTTCCATCCTATAGTGGATAGGATTATGACGGGACTGTGATTGCACCCTATGGACTGTCCCTACAGAGGCAGCCATGGGGTGAATGGACTGTCCCTAGAGAGGCAGCCATGGGGTGAAGGGACTGTCCCTAGAGAGGCAGCCATGGGGTGAAGGGACTGTCCCTAGAGAGGCAGCCATGGCATGAATGGACTGTCCCTAGAGAGGCGGCCATGGCATGAACGGACTGTCCCTATAGAGGCAGCCATGGCATGAACGGACTGTCCCCATAGAGGCAGCCATGGCATGAACGGACTGTCCCCATAGAGGCAGCCATGGCATGAAGGGACTGTCCCAATAGAGGCAGCCATGGGATGAACGGACTGTCCCCATAGAGGCAGCCATGGCATGAAGGGACTGTCCCAATAGAGGCAGCCATGGGATGAACGGACTGTCCCCATAGAGGCAGCCATGGCATGAACGGACTGTCCCCATAGAGGCAGCCATGGCATGAATGGACTGTCCCCATAGAGGCAGCCATGGCATGAAGGGACTGTCCCAATAGAGGCAGCCATGGGATGAACGGACTGTCCCCATAGAGGCAGCCATGGGATGAACGGACTGTCTCTATAGAGGCAGCCATGGCATGAACGGACTGTCCCAATAGAGGCAGCCATGGCATGAAGGGATTGTCCCCATAGAGGCAGCCATGGCATGAAGGGATTGTCCCCATAGAGGCAGCCATGGCATGAACGGACTGTCCCCATAGAGGCAGCCATGGCATGACAGGATTGTCCCCATAGAGGCAGCCATGGGATGAATGGACTGTCCCCATATAGGCAGCCATGGCATGAAGGGATTGTCCCCATTGAGGCAGCCATGGCATGAACGGACTGTCCCCATAGAGGCAGCCATGGGGTGAACGGACTGTCCCCATAGAGGCAGCCATGGGGTGAACGGACTGTCCCCATAGAGGCAGCCATGGGATGAACGGACTGTCCCCATAGAGGCAGCCATGGGGTGAACGGACTGTCCCTAGAGAGGCAGCCATGGGATGAACGGACTGTCCCCATAGAGGCAGCCATGGCATGAACGGACTGTCCCCATAGAGGCAGCCATGGTGTGAATGGACTGTCCCTAGAGAGGCAGCCATGGCATGAAGGGACTGTCCCCATAGAGGCAGCCATGGGGTGAATGGACTGTCCCCATAGAGGCAGCCATGGGGTGAACGGACTGTCCCCATAGAGGCAGCCACGGGGTGAATGGACTGTCCCTATAGAGGCAGCCATGGGGTGAATGGACTGTCCCTAGATAGGCGGCCATGGGATGAAGGGACTGTCCCTATAGAGGCAGCCATGGGGTGAATGGACTGTCCCCATAGAGGCAGCCATGGGGTGAATGGACTGTCCCCATAGAGGCAGCCACGGGGTGAACAGACTGTCCCCATAGAGGCAGCCATGGGATGAAGGGACTGTCCCCATAGAGGCAGCCATGGGATGAACGGACTGTCCCCATAGAGGCAGCCATGGGATGAAGGGACTGTCCCCATAGAGGCAGCCATGGGATGAACGGACTGTCCCCATAGAGGCAGCCATGGGATGAACGGACTGTCCCCATAGAGGCAGCCATGGGGTGAATGGACTGTCCCCATAGAGGCAGCCATGGGATAAACGGACTTTGCCCATAGAGGCAGCCATGGGGTGAACGGACTGTCCCCATAGAGGCAGCCACGGGGTGAACGGACTGTCCCCATAGAGGCAGCCATGGGATGAACGGACTGTCCCGATAGAGGCAGCCATGGGGTGAACGGACTGTCCGTATAGAGGCAGCCATGGGGTGAATGGACTGTCCCCATAGAGGCAGCCATGGGATGAAGGGACTGTCCCCATAGAGGCAGCCATGGGATGAACGGACTGTCCCCATAGAGGCAGCCATGGGGTGAATGGACTGTCCCCATAGAGGCAGCCATGGGATGAACGGACTGTCCCCATAGAGGCAGCCATGGGATGAACGGACTGTCCCCATAGAGGCAGCCATGGGGTGAATGGACTGTCCCCATAGAGGCAGCCATGGGATAAACGGACTTTGCCCATAGAGGCAGCCATGGGGTGAACGGACTGTCCCCATAGAGGCAGCCACGGGGTGAACGGACTGTCCCCATAGAGGCAGCCATGGGATGAACGGACTGTCCCGATAGAGGCAGCCATGGGGTGAACGGACTGTCCGTATAGAGGCAGCCATGGGTGAATGGACTGTCCCCATAGAGGCAGCCATGGCATGAAGGGACTGCCCCTATAGAGGCAGCCATGGCATGAAGGGACTGCCCCTATAGAGGCAGCCACGGGATGAAGGGACTGCCCCTATAGAGGCAGCCATGGGATGAAGGGACTGCCCCTATAGAGGCAGCCACGGGATGAAGGGACTGCCCCTATAGAGGCAGCCACGGGATGAAGGGACTGCCCTTATAGAGGCAGCCACGGGATGAAGGGACTGCCCCTATAGAGGCAGCCACGGGATGAAGGGACTGCCCCTATAGAGGCAGCCATGGGATGAATCTGGTTGGGTACAGTGTGTATGTGAGTACAGGAGATAAGGGTGGAGACTGGGGGGTATTGGACGAGGGGGGGGGGGGGGGGCAGAATGAGCGGTATGGGAATAATGCCATGTAGAAGACATAGAGCCTGAAGCTGTTTTTGGTCCTTGGTGGAGTATTGGGGCAGAAAAAACATTGCATACATTGGCATTGTTACAAGTAAGTTACATCTTTTAAAAAAAAAAACTTTTTTGTTTTGTTTTTGTTTTTTTGTTTTTTTACGATCTTCAATCTTGTTTGTAAACCATAGCCCCAATTCCATTTTAAGCGTTGCAGAATCTTTTGCAGATATACATTTGCTGCTCTTGAACAAAAAAGTAAAGGAGATACTTACTTTTTGATTAATTCCTAGTCAGAATTATTTGTCTTTCTACCATGACATCAAGTGGGACTGGTCAAGTTGTAACGGAGGACGGTGCCTGGCTAACTGCATGGCACAGAACAATAAGGCACTTGAAAAAATTCCCTAAGATTGATTGCAGTATATCTTTAGCCCTAATGGAGTATTTACATGAGCTAGTCTATTGTGGTGTAATTGTAAGCATGTTTCTTTCGGTAAGCTTTGTCAGTGGATGCCGGTCGATGAAATCCTGATAACAATCATTTGAGCATGGGAATTTAAACTGATGAGTGCATAAATCGGTTTGGAAACACTGCAGGTGTCTCTATCTCCTGAGCAGTGCTGTGTCTCTTCTGTGTGTTGCCCCATGACAACATGACACTGGCCGCTCCCCGTTGACTGGTGGTGCCAGGGCTGTGGTGCCACAAGCCACACTGTAACTGTGGATGGAGGACCTGAATAGCTCAGTGGTAGAGCTGAATCTTGGTGATCATGGGGTTGCAGGTTCGAATCTCCACCGGGCCGTTTCGGTACAGGGGGATTTTTCCCTCGGAGTTAACATTGGTTCTGACTCCTTTTCCCATACAGTCCTTCGAATGAGACTATAAACCGTGGTTCCGTGTGTGAACGCATGCATATCTTTCTTGTACACACGTAAAATCCCGTCACCAACTTTCGGAAGAGAAAGTCAGTTTGGCCGTTGATATGAATGACACGTTACACACAGCGTGCACCCTGAGTGAGAAATTGAAAGAATGAAAGAAGTAAGGAAATTGAGTGAACGATATTGACCGGATGACATGGGAAATGACTGAATGAAGCGCTGGTAGGCAGCTTTTAAGTTGGCACTACCCAGGTAGGCAGCCCGTTGTGCAAACTTTGTGTGAATTGTAAAGAGCTTCAAGCTTGGTCTCCAGCCGAGAATAGGCGCTATATAAGTATGCATTATAATAATAAAATGGGTGACGTGGATGAAGTGCCACGAAGATGGCGCACGGAAGGTCGGACAGAAGAAAAAAAGAAGAAAAATAAGTCTGGGTGAGTGTGATAAGTTTCGTTAACATAAAGCAGTAATGAACAACACCTATGCACACCTAGACTATTGTCGACAAGGCTGATCAGTCCAACCTGAAAAACAAACTATATCCACATCTGGAGAAAGGGACAGAAGATTCCAACATCCCCATTCTCCACAAGGATGGTTTCCAGAAAGGCGACAGTGATCCAACACTCGAAGGTGCAGGAGGGACCCAGAGAAGACAGTACTCCTCTTGATCCCACCTGCACGTTCGGATGTGTCTTTGTCTTCTTGAAGTAACAGCTCTAATCAGTAGTCATCACAGAAGACGTCGGCTAATATGCCAGACTGTGGACTGACGCAATGCCTGCTGATCGAGACAAGACGTTATCATTGATACAAGAGGGTCCTGGATGGGCCAGGCTACTGAAGGATTTGAAGACTTGCTAGTATGTACCAGGTTCCCGCCGTTCCATGTCGTATCTGGAGGATCCCTACAGAGGACAGAACTCAAGTCCTCACACAGATTTTCCAGCGCTATGTATGACTGTGGCAACATTCCAGACGACTGTTCGGGTTGTGACCATCTTTAACCTTCATCGTACGTCACCGTACGTCTGGGTGTCCAGGGATCCCTGGTTTAAGTAAAGTAATGGAAGTCTTCCTGGGCATCATGGGTCTCCAGGGACCCATGGTTTTTGTGTAGGAATACAGCCTTGCTGTATGTCGTGGGTCTCTAGGGACCCATGGTTTTTGTGTAGGAATACAGCCTTGCTGTATGTCGTGGGTCTCTAGGGACCCATGGTTTTGTGTAGGAATACAGCTTTGCTGTACGTCGTGGGTCTCTAGGGACCCATGGTTTTTGTGTAGGAATACAGCCTTGCTGTATGTCGTGGGTCTCTAGGGACCCATGGTTTTTTGTGTAGGAATACAGCCTTGCTGTACGTTGCGGGTCTCTAGGGACCCATGGTTTTTGTGTAGGAATACAGCCTTGCTGTATGTCGTGGGTCTCTAGGGACCCATGGTTTTTGTGTAGGAATACAGCCTTGCTGTATGTCGTGGGTCTCTAGGGACCCATGGTTTTTGTGTAGGAATACAGCCTTGCTGTACATCGTGGGTCTCCAGGGACCCATGGTTTTTTGTGTAGGAATACAGCCTTGCTGTACGTCGTGTGTCTCCAGGGACCCATGGTTTTTGTGTAGGAATACAGCCTTGCTGTACATCGTGGGTCTCCAGGGACCCATGGTTTTTGTATAGGAATACAGCCTTGCTGTACGTCGTGGGTCTTTTGGGACCCATGGTTTTTGTGTAGGAATACAGCTTTGCTGTATGTCGTAGGTCTCCAGGGACCCATGGTTTTTGTGTAGGAATGCAGCCTTGCTGTACGTCGTGGGTCTTTTGGGACCCATGGTTTTTGTGTAGGAATACAGCCTTGCTGTACGTCGTGGGTCTCCAGGGACCCATGGTTTTTGTGTAGGAATACAGCCTTGCTGTACGTCGTGGGTCTCTAGGGACCCATGATTTTTGTGTAGGAATACAGCCTTGCTGTATGTCGTGGGTCTCTTGGGACCCATGGTTTTTGTGTAGGAATAAAGCCTTGCTGTATGTCGTGGGTCTCTTGGGACCCATGGTTTTTGTGTAGGAATACAGCTTTGCTGTACGTCGTGGGTCTCTTGGGACCCATGGTTTTTGTGTAGGAATACAGCCTTGCTGTACATCGTGGGTCTCCAGGGACCCATGGTTTTTGTGTAGGAATACAGCTTTGCTGTACGTCGTGGGTCTCTTGGGACCCATTGCTTTCTGAAAGACTGAAACCTTTCCGTACATCGCACGTCTTCAGAGATTTGTGCTTTTTGCTTTGTGAAGGAAGAAAGCCATGGTGTAATTCCGGTTGTTTGTTTATTTCTTTGTTTGTTGACAACGATCCGGTTTTTTGTTTATATCTTTGTTTGTTGATAATGAAAACCAACAATGATTTGTACATATGCAGAGCCGTGTTTCATTGACAAAGTCAAACGTATGGAAGTAGCTTTAAAACTAATTCAGTTATCAAGTGCGGATAGCTTTAAAACTAATTCAGTTAACAGATAGGTTAAAAACTAATTCAGTTATCAAGTGATGATAGCTTTTAAAACTAATTCAGTCATCATGTGAAACTCATGACTGTGGCTGAACACCAAAAATTAATGCGTCAAGGCCTTGATTAAGGAGTCGCAATTAGATTGGTTTGAGAATTTTCATTGAGTCTGAAAGTTGATTCTCCTCATTTTCTTTCATATGGCCATCAAGGTACAACGCAGGTGGTTCCAATCAGACAGATTAAAGTAAAATGAATGGGACTATTTGGACGCTTCCAGCTGGCTCAAAGATAGGGTCATGGGTGAGTGCAAAGGCCTGAAATGTGACGTCAACTAAGGGGAAAGTCATGTATCTGAAGATTGTGATTTCATCTGTGAAAATCCCCCCCCCCCCCCCCCCCCCACCAACAAGGGAAATAATTGGCAGGCCTCCAAACGCTTACATGGATTGTACAGTGTTATAGTAGAACATCCTAATTGTGGCGTGTGGCCTGTGGGTCATTTAATATCCGCGATCCGCCTTGGCTTAAGGCTGTGTCAGACCAATAGACATGGGCTAGAACACCAATGCTACATCAAAATGTTGTTATGGTTTGCATAGTTATGCGGAGACTATCTTCAGTCGTGACAAGCACATATCTTAACAATACCAACGGCAATGAACAATACCAACAATACCAGTCTCCAAAATTCCTCGAACTCAGAGTGTGGCTGCCCACGTGGCGGGGTAATCAAAAACGGTCACACACGTAATGTTCGCATCACTAGCTGATGCATCTGTACCATAGTGTTCAAGTTTTTCGGCTGTTCGGATGATCCCTGGAGTCTTTTAGCCAGGGTACGACAACAACAACAAAAATACCCGCGATCTACGCCGAAGTTTCAGAAAGGGGAGTAACTCCGAGCAACAACCACCCTGTGCCTCTTACATCGATCCGTTGAAAAATCACGGAATATCGTCCACTCCAGCATCGTGAGACGTTAGGAAAAAGATTCAACCGCTCACTCACTTAACGCGAATTCCGTCGGAGTCGTTCTTCTTAGTCCAGGCTTCTCACCACTGATGAGATTGTCAAAACCATCACTGCATGGTGAACAAGTTGATGTAATCCTGCACAACGTCATTGAAGCATTCAATAAAGTGCATCCAGTCCGTGTTCTTGTTGTACTGCGCTAACCCTGAGCTTGAGACCATTCCATCTTGTGGAGTTTGGGTCCTCTTGCCTGACAGGTATAACTAGAGAAAGGAGCACGTTGTTCCGAGGCAGATATGACCTCAAGTGCCCCAGGACGCCATTCTTGGTTTCTTTTTTAAATGTCTCTGTGAAAATATAATTTCTTTCCACATGTTGTTGTTGTTGAAAAATACATTTTTCTGTCTATTAATCTATGCATTCATTCATCTGTCTGTAAAGAGAATGAACGAACGAACGAACGAATGAATGAATGAATGAAATCATTCAATCAATCAATCAGTATGTGCACTTTGTCTGTGGACAGACTACTTGTTTGTGTGTACATGAGAAGAACACACACACACACACACACACACACACACACACACACACACACACACACACACATTCACATGTACACACACATTCACACACATGTACACACAAACACAAACACAACACACACACACACACACACACACACACACACACACACACACACACACACACACAAACACGCACACACAAATACGCACACACACTAGCATGGTGACACACACATACGCGAGTGCCTACGTATGTGGCATGTTTATAAATCCACCAT
>CM031603.1:94483346-94490846 GCA_018398815.1 Conus ventricosus
TCTCTCTTGGAAAAAATGAAAGAAAAGAAAATAATTAAGTCTATTGTTAACTTACGTTGTTTTCTTTGTAGGAATAGCACAATATCAGAGTGAGAGTGCCAGTACACCACACATTAGAACATAAATAAACCCAGACACTTTGTATCAAACGCAAAAACACTAAAATCTGCAAAAATATGTACATTTTTAAAGAACATACAGACTATGCATGGAGTGAAAGAGACTGGTTGGAGGGAAAAAAAAGAAAGGGGAAAAAAAAGAAAAAAGCTAGTAGTGGAAATTGTTTCTTGTTTTTTTTCCGATTTTTGTTTTTTTTTTGGCAGATGAAGAGGACAGTGTGAAGCACCAAAAAATGAAGAGGTGGATTTTGGCATTAGGAAAAAAAAAAATCACCGCCTTAGGTGCTCCAGTGATCCGATAACTGATGCCACAAAAAAAAAAAAAAAAAAAAAATCAGTCTTGCGATGGTGGTCATTGTATCCAAGGAGAGGGTAATTTAACAAGTTTGTGTAGGTAACAAACGCTTTGTTCATTAAAAAGACGAAGTGGTCAGAAAACTAAAGCGGATGTCGACCAATTTTGTTCATATCTGTTTAACTTTTATACATTGAGTTTAGTTTTTGATGCAGGAGAAGTTACGATGTCACATGCATAAATAAATTCATGCGGAATACTGGAACTTGCAAATGAATGAAATACTTGTCGTTGGTTCCAACGTAAAATCGTGGTAATGGTGTCACTAGTTGATTGAGGTAAATCTTAGTTTGGTTGAATTTTAACTTTACTGTTTTCACTGGCTGCATGTCTGTTTGTCTGAGTGTCTGGCTGTGTCTGTCTGTCTTTGTGTCTGGCTGTATGTCTGTTTGTCTGAGTGTCTGGCTGTGTCTGTCTGTCTTCGTATCTGGCTGTATGTCTGTTTGTCTGAGTGTCTGGCTGTGTCTGTATGTCTGTCTTTGTGTCTGGCTGCATGTCTGTTTGTCTGAGTGTCTGGCTGTGTCTGTATGTCTGTCTTTGTGTCTGGTTTTCTTCTGTCTGGTGTCTGGTGTGTGTGTGTGTGTGTGTGTGTGTGGAGGGGGAGTGAGAAGGAAGGGAAGTCTTCACCGCAGTCTTTGGGAAAGAATCGTCATTACTCACATGGATCGTTTTCTACACTTGTTTCGCAGCTTGGTCCCTAAATAATGGCTGCCACAACATCCCCCTTCGTGTTGTCATTGCACAATGCCTTATTTCATGAAAACCATTCATCACAGTCTGACGACCGCTATTGCAGAGTTTTTATCCCATCCATGCATCAGCTTTTCGAAAAATCGCACGTGAAACTGCGTCTTAGTAAAATATTCTACGCTTTAGATTCCGGATATAGCTTCTTTGCTTTGCGACTGAGGAGGTACTTTACCCCCACGTGACAATGGACGGTCACGTGGTTCAACAATAGATATGTTTAGCATTGGGAGAGTAGAAGAGTCACGTACTGTTAAGCACTGGCAGAGTAGGAGAGTAATGATTTGTTTAGCAAGGGAGGAGTAGGAGTCTTGTTTAGCAATGACGAATGTGGAGCATTGTTTATCAACAAGAGAGTCACCATGGAGGAGTACAGGCTTGTTTTGCTAAAGGAGAGTGAAAATTGGCGGCACGTTGAAAGGAGAGTTGGAATTTATTTACCCACAGGAGAGAAGGAATCTTTTGACAGCAATAGACGGGGCAGAGATTTGTTCAGCGATAGGAGAGTTGGAATTTATTTACTCACAGGAGAGAAGGAATCTTTTGACAGCAATAGACGGGGCAGAGATTTGTTCAGCGATAGGAGAGTAGGGATTTGTTTTACCAGCGGGAGAGTAAGGGCTGTTTGGCATAAAGAGAGAAGGGATTTGTGTATCAACAGGAAAGTAGGGATTTATTTACAAATGGAAGAGTACTGATCGTTAAGGAGCAGGACAGCAGGCATTTTGTCTAGCAATAGCTGTAGAAGAGCGAGGATGTTTTTGGCAGAGAGAGAGAGAGAGAGAGAGAGAGAAGAGAGAGAGAGAGAGGAGAGAGAGAGAGAGAGATTTTGTTTCGCAATGGAAGGGGAAGTTTAACAAAGGGAGACAAGGGATTCGCTTGGTAATGAGACTGTAGTATTTTGCTTAGCAATACCAGAATAAGGGTTTGCTTACTCGCGGGAGAGTAGTAATTATTTAGTGAAGGGGAAGTAAGACTTTGTTCAGTTACTGGATGGAAGGGGTTTGTTTCAAAACACGACGGTAATTGTTGATTAATAGGCGAGTGGAGATTTGCTGTGCAATATCAGATTAGGGATTTGTTTAACAATAGGAGAGGATGGATTTGTTTAGCGATAGGGGTATAGGGATTTGTCTGGCAATTGGGCAATATTATGAACTTATGTTGCAATAGGAGACTAGGGATTATTTTTTAGCTAGCAATGGGAGGGTAGGGATTTGTTTAATAATAGGAGGGTAGGGATTTGTTTAGCAACGGGAAAACAGGTGCTTGTTTAGCAATCAGAGTGCGGGGGTTGTACAGCAGTGGGAGAGTTGTGATTTGTTCAGCGATAAGAGAGTAGGGATTCATTAAACAATGGGATAATATGGACTTGTTTAGTAATGGCAGAGTAGAGATTGTTTAACATGGGGGAGGCAGAGAGTTGTTTCATAACGGGAGAATAGGGATGCTGTGACTGATTGAAAAAGTTCTAGCAGAATGTCATACATAAAAATGGCAATGCGTGATTCACATATAACAACGTAGGATATGTCATATATAACCATGGAGGATGAGCAATGACATATGCAACAATATATATATATATATATATATATATATAATATATATATATATATATATATATATATATATATACAATAAGTAGCGTCATGATTATATAACGATGAAAAATTACTAATGTTGTGTCGAAATGGAAGATTGCAATATCATGTGCCACAACAGAAGATTGTAATATAAAAGTGTAGCAATGGAAAAAAAGTAATCCACGTGCTGCAGCGGGGGCCTAGTGATGTCATATGTAACAATGGAGGATCAGTAACGTCATGTGCTGCAGCGGGGGCCTAGTGATGTCATATGTAACAATGGAGGATCAGTAACGTCATGTGTTGCAGCGGGGGCCTAGTGATGTCATATGTAACAATGGAGGATCAGTAACGTCATGTGTTGCAGCGGGGGCCTAGTGATGTCATATGTAACAATGGAGGATCAGTAACGTCATGTGTTGCAGCGGGGGCCTAGTGATGTCATATGTAACAATGGAGGATCAGTAACGTCATGTGTTGCAGCGGGGGCCTAGTGATGTCATATGTAACAATGGAGGATCAGTAACGTCATGTGTTGCAGCGGGGGCCTAGTGATGTCATATGTAACAATGGAGGATCAGTAACGTCATGTGTTGTAGCGGGGGCCTAGTGATGTCATATGTAACAATGGAGGATCAGTAACGTCATGTGTGACGCGACAACGGAAGGATGGCTATAGCAAAAGAAGACTCGGGGAAGTCGGCATAAAGTAAAGAAGATATTTCTGTGTCATTTCCCCACAGTTCGGTCATCACTGATATATTAGCGGGCCGGAATAGCACAGTTGGTAGAGCGCCGGACTTGTGATCCTGGGGTTGCGAGTTCGAATTTCGGGTACAGGGGGATTTTTTCCCTCGGAGTTAACATTAGTTCGGACTCCATTCCCCATTGCACACACGTAAAATCCCATCACCAACTTTCGGAAGAGAAGGCCAGTTTGGCCGTTGGTATAGATGACACGTTACACATAGCATGCACCTTCCCGAAGATGGAGTATGGCTGCCTTAATGGCGGGATGCAAAACGGTCATACACACAAAACTCCACTGTCTGTCTATACAGGCGGTGTCCGCAGGAGTATCAGTCTGCCTACGCTAAAAGAAAGAAAGAAACTGATATATTAGTTTTCAGTCTATGAATGTTACAGACGAAATAAATGCGCGCTTACTCAAATTTTGTGTGTTCTGCGATTTTGTGAAGAGTTAGCTTCCGCCATAATTGCGTAGCATGAACAGAGCCGGACGACCTTGGAGCGAAAACAAGCGTCACGACACGATTCCGTTTCCTGTGTCTTGAAGGGGGTCGCTATCGTAAAGAAGGCGTTCTCTCTGAGAGTTCCATGTTGCTGCACACCAAAAAATTAATGCGCCAAGGCCTTGCACAAGGAGTCGAGTATTTATAGACTGGCGCAATAAGATCATTTTGATAATTTTTTTTTTATGTGTCTGAAAGTTGATTCTTCTCATTTTCTTTGATATGGCCATCAAGATACAAGCCAGGTGGTTCCAAGCAGACATATTGAAATCAAAGGAATGGGACTATTTGGAGGCTTTCAGCTGGCGCAAAGGTAGGGTCACGGGTGAGTGCAAAGGCCTGAAATGTGACGTCAACTAAAGGGAAAGTCACGTATTTGAAGATTGTGATTTCGTCGGAGGACCCCCCCAAAACAACAACAACAAACAAAAAAACAAACAAACAAACAAAAAAACAACAACAAACAAAAAACAACAAACAACAAACAAAAAACAACAACAAACAAACAAAACAAAACAAAACAAACCAACAACAAGAAAACAAGGTTAATAATTGCTGCGGAGTTGTTCTTTTGATTGATCAATCATCAGCTTAACATCAAAGGCTGTCTCAAATTCACGGTCGGCTTCCAAACGCTTACATGGATTACATAGTGTTTTAGTGCAACTTGTGGCGCGTGGCCGGTGGTCTCCGTCAGGACGAAAGGTAGCGCAGATCTTGGACAGTCGGACGGAGGCCGAGACCTAGGCCAGAGGAACAAGCCGGACCAGAAGCAGGGTCTACTGCGTTGTGAAGTCTAAGCTCACAGCATCACTCGTAACATTTCACGCGCCCTCTTCCGAACAGACCAGTCTCCTGTCGTCCCACCAGGCTGGTTCTGTTTTCTCATTGGAGCAGTATTGCTGCGGCTGACCTCCAGTTGTTTGTGACACAATTATCATTTTCTGACTGGAGAAATATTGCAGCGGCTGACCTCCAGTTGTTTGTGATACAACTATTATTTTCTCATTGGAGCAACATTGCGGAGGCTGACCTCCAGCTGTTTGTGACACAATTACTATTTTCTCATTGGAGCAACATTGCAGAGGCTGACCTCCAGCTGTTTGTGACACAATTATAATTTTCTCATTGGAGCAACATTGCGGAGGCTGACCTCCAGTTGTTTGTGACACAATTACTATTTTCTCATTGGAGCAACATTGCGGAGGCTGACCTCCAGTTGTTTGTGACACAATTACTATTTTCTCATTGGAGCAACATTGCGGAGGCTGACCTCCAGTTGTTTGTGACACAATTACTATTTTCTCATTGGAGCAACATTGCGGAGGCTGAACTCCAGTTGTTTGTGACACAATTACTATTTTCTCATTGGAGCAACATTGCGGAGGCTGACCTCCAGTTGTTTGTGACACAATTACTATTTTCTCATTGGAGCAACATTGCGGAGGCTGACCTCCAGTTGTTTGTGACACAATGCAGGATTCCGCATTTTTTCAATTCTATCTCCGCTCGAAACGAGCTCCCTATTCGGCATGCCCTCTCTGTTCATCTCCCCTCTCTGCCAACATTCCCCCCCCCCCTTCCTTCCGCCCTCCGTCTTCTTCCCCCCCCCCTCCTTTCTGACCTCCACTCCGCTCCCTTCCCCATTTCCCACGTCTGGCTCGTTCTTGCCTATTCACAGTTGGCCTAGCAGTGTGACACACACACACACTTGGCTGCGCACCACTTGGCGCGCGGAAGCTTTGAAGCTCCTCTCGTATTCGTGTCGTCTGTTGATGAAATCAGTGCGACCGAAGGTCACTGCGATATCTGTTGAGAGCATCATTTGACAACACGGTCCAACAGTCGTCGCTTTACGCACAAAGTGTCTGTGGACAAATGACTGCTCTTGCAGCCTCGTCAGCCCGGACGAGAGCCAGCCAGACGACAAGGGCGTCCTCTCACGCTTAGCACACCTCGCTTGGAAGCTGTTATGACATAAAGGTCCACCGCGCTTTGACTTCTTGACTTATGAATATCCCACCTGATTGGCTTGTTACAGGGAAAGCTTGACGCCCCAGTGGCCAACCAAAGTAGTCCTGCTTGACCAGCTGACCGACTACAAGAACAAGTAGCCTGTTGCACGTCGTGGCTGGAAACGCCTGGAGTGATAGTGACAATTAGGGACCGCGCTTGAAATGATCTGAGCCATAAATCATGAGATTATCAGATTTTCTTCTTCTTCTTCTCCTTCTTCTTCTTCAGCGTTCCAGTATCTGGTAGCGTGTGAACTCGTTTTACCCTGTTGGGATACTCACACTATACTCGAGAGTATAGTCAGTTCACTCCGACTTCGCTGAGTGCCGAAATTTGTGGGAAGAGGTTGTGGAAAAAGACAGATAAAAGATATGGTAGACAGAATGGAAAGAAATTATCAGATCAGTTTCTGTGCGTTTTACTTGCCGGGCATGAAACTGAAATCAAACAACAAATTTGCAATGGGATGGATTTAATCCAGCAGGTTTCTTTTTGCATCATGTTAAGATATTTGCGTGTGTGTGTGTGTGTGTGTGTGTGGGGAGGGGGGGGGGGGGGGGGGGAGTATTTTTTTCGACACGTGTTACTTAAATCCTGTGAATATAAACAGATTTGCACTCTCAGTTTTAGCGGTATTTGAATGAAAAAAAAACATGTGTCTTTCTCACTCTATGCGTATTCGTGTTTTGGTTGTGCCAGTATAGGTTTACGTATCTCAGTTTGAGTTAGTGAGTAATTTTGTACAGATAAAACATCTCTTCTTTCGGACTTGCACAATCTTGTGCATGTTGATAATTTTTTGTCGTAATCTGATGTAAAGACTTTATCCTTTGGCATACCACAGGGCTCAGTGCTGGGTCCCGTCCTGTTTGTTATGTACCCGAAGCCTGCTTATGCACACATTCAACGTCAGTCCATCTTCAACCAGACGACACTCAGCTTTACAGCTGTTGTCAACCAGTGGAACTAGACCACATCAAACACAATATGCATAACAGCATTGGTGAGGTAAAACCTTGAACGACCGAGCATGAAAATAAACAATTGCAAAACTGAGGCCCGTCTCGTTCATCCAAACAGATCCTTTTCCAACGTCCAGAGCTATCCACTATCGGTGTTGGAAACTTTGACATTGCAGGCCCCCCCCCCCCTTCCCCTCCCCCCTCTCTATCCATAACCTGCACGTAACCTGGGGTTCAGTATCTCTGACAGTATGTCACTCGAGAAACAAACTCACATCTGCAAATGTACTTATGCATCTCCTCGTCAGGTAAGTTCTACTGGTCTTTACCTCAAAACTGCAGCAACAATGGCACTAGTCTGTGCTAGTGTTTATGCTCGCTAGACTATGGCAGTGCTTTTTGTGTTGGATGTCCTAAAGGTGCATAGACAAGCTGCAAACGTGGAAATTCAGCTGCGAGGCT
>CM031603.1:94500846-94513346 GCA_018398815.1 Conus ventricosus
GCATTTTGTGGTCAAATTCTTGTGTTTTGTGCACTTGTCATAAATATACTGTTCTCTGTAGGTCATACCAAGTGCTTAGAAGTGTAACTGAACTTGTGTGGGAGGGTAGAGAGCATGAAGTGGATTACAGTGTGCACAATTTTTTTTTGTTTTTCTGCAAATGTGCATCATTTAGGATTACTTACATCATGCGAACTGTGTGGATTCCTCACTGAAGGTAGCATTTAAAAAAATTTTATAAATGTATTGTTTGTTCTATCCAATGGTGTATGTTTCATGCTCCTAGTGAAGTGGTTGATTTTTTGATGACTTTTTAAAAATTGCCAAAAATAGTGTGATTTGAGGGAGAAGCTGGTCCATTTTGGCTGTGACTTGATTGAGTTATGTAAAACTGATAATTGATCAAAAGAACAGCTACCCATCAGTCTCCCCCCCCTTTTTTTTAGGGGGGGGGGGGTCGTCAATGAAATCAGTCTTCAAATACATGACCTTCCCCGTGGTTGACGTCACATTTCAGGCCTTTGCACTCACCCGTGACCTATATTTGCGCCAGTGGTACCTCCCAAGTAGTCCCATTCCTTTAATTTTATTCTGTCTGCTTGGAACCACCTGGCTTGTACCTTGATGGCCATATGAAAGAAAATGAGGAGAATCAACTTTCAGACACAATGAAAATTCTCAAAACAATCTAATTGCACCGGTCTATAAATACTCGACTCCTTAAGAAAGACCTTGGAAATTCATTTTTGGTGGGCAGCCAGTCCCTACAGCAAATTTCAATAGGAAATATACTGACTTCCATAAAAAACGCGAAAAATTGAAAGGCTATTTTTCGGGTGAAAAGGGGTGAATATACAATATTGAACCATTGTGGCAAGTTGTTTGGGTCCAAGACTCACGTGCAGTGAAAAAATTGTGTGAGCAACACATCATTCCCGGCATTGGAGGGTCAACAAAAATGGCAAACTGGTTGCTGCATGTGAGGCACGTGCACACCATGCAGAGCAAAGTTAACCAGCGACAAGTACGCAGGCATGCAGCCTTTATAAAGCCGCGCTACAAGGTTCAGATAACGACTTGCCGTCTGAGCGCTACAGAGATGCCAAGACTACGAGCAGAGGAACGCAATCGTGCCCTAGCCATCTGGAGGCTGGTGTGGATGCCAGGCAGGTCGCCAACATCTTTAACCGTCCACATCTCAACCATCTATCGTCTGCAGCACCGCATGCGAGTCACTGGTACCACTGATGATCGTCCCCGGCCAGGCCGGTCCTCGGGTCACCACACCAAGAGAGGATCGCCATTTTGTTCGAACCCATCTGCGGGACAGGCGGCAAACAGCCGCTAACACTGCTCGACAGATGCCTGGGAATCTCCAGCAACGAATCAGCCTCAACACTGTGCGGCGGCGTCTTCAGGAGAACGGGCTGGCATGTAGGCGTCCTCACAGAGGTCCGGTACTGACACCAAGACACCGGCAGGACAGGCTGCAGTGGGCACAAGCCCGAATCAACTGGTGCAGGCAGCAGTGGGGACGCATACTGTTCTCAGATGAGAGCCGTTTTTGTATTGACATGGCTGACGGTCGTGTCAGAATATGGCGTCGACCTGGTGAACGCTATGCTGACTCCTGTGTGGTAGAGCGGAACCCCTGGGGAGGCCCGAACGTTATGATATGGGGTGCAATTGGCATTAACCACGCCATAGGACCAGTCATCTTTCAGAACATTGGTCCTGGTCCGGACAGGGTGTCAATGCACAGCGCTACATCCACCAGGTGCTCAGACCCCATGTCGTTCCTTTTTTTGCGCAACACCCAAACTGGACATTCCAACAGGACAATGCAAGACCACACACAGCCAGGGCCACCCAGCAATTTCTTCAGCATAACAACGTCAATGTGCTGCCCTGGCCAGCCCTCAGTCCCGATTTAAACCCAATAGAACATTTTTGGGATGAACTTGGCAGACGGTTGGACCTCCTGCGTCCACGACCAGCAACAGCGGCTCACTTCACCAGGCCATCGTCCATGTGTGGGCTGGTGTGCCAAGGGGACGCATCAACCACTGGTCCACTCAATGAGCCGCAGGTGTCAAGCAGTTGTCCATGCAAATGGTGGCCACACACGGTATTAGGACTTCAAGCTGGTTTGTCACGTGACCTTGGATTTCCACTCAAAGACATATTGCTGATGACATTTTCACACATTTACCGGTGTAATGAATAAAATCACGTTGAATTCTCGCTCCACTCTGTACAATTGTGACCAATAAAATTCGCCCCTAACCTTCAGCTTGTTTTGCTTTCGCGTTTTTTTTATGGAAGTCAGTATAGTTTAAAGGGGTCCTCACCATAAATAGCATGTTTGGGTTGTTCAAAAGTATGATCGAGCGTGTTTCGATGTACGTGTTACTTTTCTTCTGGAACTCACTTCTATCAGTGTTTCGGGTCGTGCAAGTAGCCAAATCGTGACTCGCCACGGAGATTGCCGAGCACAGTACGGAAGAAACGAGAGTCGGGGATTCCGCAAGTGACGTAATAAATGCCAAGACTACCGTGAATGAAAGACATGTCCAAAAAGTTTTCGCTATGAGGACGTAAAATTCAACTATTTTTCCGGCGATTATGGCAGATGCTCCCCGCTACGAGTCAAATTCCAACGAAGTGGACATCGAACGTGAAATTTTTACTGAAGTGTATGGAGTTCAGCTGTACCAGTTTGAAACTACAGCTCCTTGTACAGTACCACCTCCCTCGCCATCAGACGCTTGTGTTTCTTTCCAGGCAGTTCGACATTTTACAGGTTGACCATATTATGTACATGTACACACATACGCACGACACAGATAGTACATGATATACACATGCACATACATACATCTGTTCACACACACACATTACCGTAGTATGTAAATAACTTTAAAATGATTATGTGATAAACCACATTTTCCTTCAGTTGTTTAGATCTATCAGATAATGCCTTTTCTTTGAACAGGAGTTTGTCAGCTACTGCATCATCACACTAATTCTCTTCCCTGCTGTAGAAATCTTTTCAATTGCTGTTCACTTTCAGCCCCCCACCCACCCAACACACACCCTTTTTTTTTTACATTCCTCATTTTCAATCTCACTCTCTCCACTTACATTCTGAAGTTCCACAATGACAATTAGAATCTGAGGGGTCTTTACAATATATTGCAGTCAAAGATTCTAGCTGTTATTTTAAAAACTGATGCGTGACGTGCCGTACATCAGATCTAAGCTGCAGATCAAAGCTCTCATTATTCTCTTACTCACCAAGGCAGTTTATAGCATACAGACATACCACACCTGCACATATCTTAAAATGCACACTAAGTCACCATCCTGTGTCCAAATACTGATAAATAATTCACCTACTAAAGCATATGGTTGTTGGGCGGAAACTTGAACTCGCAGGGGTGCCTGATGTTCAGCAATGTCCTGAAAAATAAAAACCCAAACTATTATTCACTGGAGTCTAACAAGTTGTTATTTGTGGACATGGACACTTTCTTGTTAGTAAGAATCGTGACTTCAGTTTTGTTGGAAACAGTAACAGCAGGGGAAAAAAATCAATCACAAACATGCAACAGTTTCAGTAGCAGCAGGCAGTGTGACTGACTGACTGCCACTATGACAGTAACAATGTATGTTTCAGTTTGATGCCAACACTCAACAAAAACCAACAACTGTCTTTACAACCAACCATACACTGAGAATGAAATGAAACACAAAAGATTCCACAAACCTTACCTTCTTTACGTCTCTGAGTTTGGCTCTCTTGCTCCTGACAGAATCTGTGTCACTGTTGCGTTTGAGGCTTGCACTTGCAGCTGGCGAATGAACAGAGAGTGCTTTAATACATTTTTCTGTTATAATAGTTGGCACAGCATCCCTTCAGCTGTCTTCGGACCCTAATTCCAGCTTCCACCTTTACCTTCCAGGTGTGTTAGTCTTGGAAACTGTGCTCTTCGAAGTGACGACCGCAAATGCCATGATAACTGTCCCGAAGAACAAAATCTTTCCTCGTTGTGGTGACATCATTTATCCACAATCGTCTAAACTGGCTGGAGGCACCTGAAAAAGCATGAACGCTTACTCTTTGCTTATTTCCTGACGAAATTCCGCAACCAGACACAGCACACATTCGCCCCATCTCACTTCAGCCGAACACGAAGAGCGACTTGGCTTTTCTACGTCATCAATCGGGAAACCCCCCTTTTATCGAAATCGAGGCTCTTGTTCCTGTTTCAGCCTCTCGCTTTCCCAGTCCGCAGGAAATGCTGCTCTCACTGCAAGATGAGAGCACAGGCGGCTGATTCGGGGCTGGGTTTCGCAATACGACCACATACTTAAACCGTGTATTTGGTCAAAATAGATTTGTAAAAATGGGTGAGAACCCCTTTAACTTAGTATCACCGAACTACGTCAACCCCCTCCCCCCCCCCCCCCCCCCCCCCGTCCGCTACACATACCTAATGTGTGTGCGAACGTGCGTGCGTGCATGCGTGTGTGTGTGTGTGTGTGTGTGTGTGTGTGTGTGTGTGTGTGTGTGTGTGTGTGTGTGTGCGTGCGCGCGCGTGGTGCGTGCGTGCAAGCATGCGTGCGCGCGCGTGCATGCGCGTGCGTGTATGTGTGTGTGTGTGTGTATGTGTGTGCGCGCGCGCGTGCGTGCGTGCGTGCCTGCGCGCGTGTACGCACACAGTGGGAGCAGATATTCTGGACAGACAATATTATGTCTTCATTCCTGTTCTTGTTCTTCCAGACAAGCACGCGTCGGCTCCAAGAAGAAGACAGAAGAGGAGCGGGCAGGATGCTGCTGCCTTTCGGACATCAGTTGCTGTCGACGTTTGTCACGTGCTCCCCAAGGCTGTGATCGAGTGTTCAGTATGGCGTGTGGTCTGTGGTACTGACATGTGTGTGCCATTGATGAGGTCAATGCTCATCCTCTGACAACTCTTTGGGTGGTGAAGCTTTTTTGTTGTTGTTGCTACATGCAACCTCTGACTTTGCGGCCGCTGTTTGGATGGTTCTTTGGTTCAAGGCGTCTGGAATTGATGATCACTTAACAGGATGGATCTTAAAGCGATTGGTAATCTCCCTCTGTCTCCCTTCTCTCTCTCTCTCTCTCTCTCTCTCTTCTCCTCTCTCTCTCTCTCTCTCTCTCTCTCTCTCTCTCTCTCTTAGAATAATGTTCTGATTTAAAAGACCAAACGAGTGACAAATGTATAAAACATAGGGAACAGCATTCTCAAAGGGACGCACATCCTGCACGCGTATATTACTCGTTACATCATTGGACTGCTTGTCTGATTCTGTGTCGCTTCTTTTCAAATTCTGGTCCATTTGTTAGCAGTTTTGCTGAAATAACGCCTGTAGTAAAGAAAGTCAATCGCAATGTCATAAACATTATTGTTCGGTGTAATTTGGCACTGAACTTATTCTCTTAATTCTCTTATGGCTGTCATTACTGATGGTGAATATTTCTTTTTTTTCTGTTCAGTCTGTCTTTGTGGTAAGGTTAGTTACAAAACGGAGTGACTGAGGGCGGAAAACGAAGAAAAATTTAGAAAGAGAGGGGGATAGTTACCGCCAAGGACATAGACAAACAAAGCACAGGACAAAACACGATGCATTTCGACCCCATGGGTCTTCTTCAGGTGAAAACAAATAACATTTAGGACAGTGAAAACGAAGAACGAGAAACCACTTATCTTCTCATATTCGGCGCAAAATCAAAATGGTTTCGAAATGCATTGTGGTTTGTCCTGTACTTTGTTGTCCTTGGCGGTAACTAACCCCCCTCTCTTCTTAGTTTTGTGGTAAGGTGTTTATTGTTACATCATCATGACCACAGTAACGTTGTGCTCTCTTTGTTTCCCATGCCAGCTCTGATCCTACTGTGTCACATCAGACCAGGGGTCGGCCCGCCAGTCCTACTGAACCCCGAGCCTGGCCTCAGAGCCTTTCATCCTCATGTCCACCTGCTTCCTGAACACCCCGACACCCACACCACCGTCCCCAGACTCCATCTGCCGGACCCTCAGTCACGCGCCGCTAGGATCACGTACGTGGCCGGCAGACCCTCGGCTGAAGGTGAGGGTCAAGGGCCCAGGGAGGACAGAGAGCAGCGAGGCGTGCCAAAGCTGAAGACAGCGAGGATTACCCCATGGTCGGGAACTAAAGCGGAGTCTTCAGCGCAAAGGCAGCACCAACATGGCGGGTCAAAGGTGAAGGCAGCAACGACAGGATCCGGGTCTGAGCCTTCACCGGAAGCGGAAATGTAGGCCCAAACGTCATGCAGAAAAGGAACGGTAACTCCCTGGGTTACCGGAATCAGGACGTGGGCCATGCTGGCGGCGGAAGTGAGCCTTCACCGGAGGCGGAAATGCCGGGCCGAAACGTCATGCAAAAAAGGAACGGTAACTCTCTGGCTTCCCATCAACAGCAGGAAGTGAGCCACGCTGGCGGTGGAAGCGTTGCCCAGGGCAACATCGTGCCCGCGTGGTGGTGGTACACTCCGAGGCCAGTGAGCAGGCCAGGACCACACAACCTGACGGGAACAGCCTTGGGCAGGGACCTGCCTATGAACGAGGACCCGGGGACCTCGAAACACCTGTAGAACAAGAGGAGTCAGGTGAAGAACACACCTCCGTGAGATCCAGTCAGCGTCTTCAAGGCGGCGTAGGTCAGCTTTTCACCAGACCTGCCTTCAGGGGAACGTGGCGGGAGTGACGAGAGGTGGACCACGAGGTCTGCTGTCTCTTTGCCTTCCTCCTCACGTTCTGCCTCAGGTGGCCACCCCGTCACGGCAGGGCCTGTTGTTAATCTCCCCCCTGCGATGAACCAAGCACAGAGTTTGCCGTACACGACTTCTACCAGCTCGGCGTCCAGACACGAGTCACCAGGAGAAAGGCCACCAGGCGAGGAGTCACCAGGAGAAGAGCTACCAGAGGAAGAGCTACCAGGAGAAGAGCCAGATAAGACACCAGGAGAAGAGCTACCAAGAGAAGAGCGTTCAAATGACAGTTCAAGTCCTCAGACCTCAGGCGGCCAGGTAAGGGGAGTCACTCTGACCTCCACACCACCAGGCTCACAGTCAGGAAACGACGGCCACGCGGACAGTTCCATGACGGCAGGCTCTGAAATCAAAGCCGGAGAAATCCTACCGGGAGGGGGGTTCGGTCTGCCTCTAGTTCCGTATAGGGATGAGGAGGAGCTTTCCTCTACACCCTCCACAACGACGACGACAACAACATCCGCACAAACGTCACCGTCAGCAATGTCCTGGAGTGAAAGAGACGTGTTGACCGGTCCGGTGCGTGTCACGAGGTCCCAGCCGTCGTCCGTTCCACACAGCACGGCGACACAACGTGCCGGGTCCTCAGTGTACGCCCAGCACGGCACCTCGGCCGATCCACAACGGACCTCTGGTCTGCCGTCCTCACCCAGTCCTCACTCACCATTCCTGTCAGCTCTGACGTCTAGTACCGTACCAATCCCAACGGAATCTTCAGCACCATTATCATCTCATGCACCGCACAGCGAGTCGCCAAACGTTGCAGGCACACAGAGTCCAGCGACACGCAGAGCTCCAGCACACAGCATCCCAGCTCTCTGTCCACTCTGGGCCTGGTCAACCCGGCACAGCCTCAGACAGTGGCTGAGGTGGAACACCCCGTCTTTCCTCTCAACAATGCCACCACAACTTCTGTCCAGCCTCCTCTCTCGTCTCCAGCCACATCGCCGAGGTCTACTGCAGATATGTTTTCTGTATTATGGACGCCTGTGATGACCTCAACCCAAACCGAAGTCCAGTCCACGGTCAGACAGATAGATTCGTACTCTGCGGGCAGGGCACAGTAGCGACGCCTGTTGTGTCTACGAAGCAAGAGAATGGAAACACGTTGAGGGGAAACATGAATGGAACGATCAGAGACATTGTCTCTGCCTCTCCTTCCTCCGGAATGAGTTCAGCGACAGAAGTGACTAGATCATCCTCATCTTTTGCTTCGTAGCATCTTCGGAGCTTGCGATGACTGATTCGTCGACTAGACTTACGTCTCAGGAAACATCTTCTGTGACACAAACCATTAGTACGATGGGGGAAGTGTCGGATGGTGGTAATGTTACCGTAAAAACCGACCCCCCTAAAGAACTTGAGGATTTGACAGAAGCGGTCACTCACCCGAACAGTGAACACATCCAACCCAGGTCCATCTGTCGCCACAACGACGACTACATCAGTTCTTCCCAGGAGCTCACTCAGACACACCTACATCTACACGGTCCACAGATCTTGTGACTGACTTTCCGCCCACCTCTGTGTCCACTTTAGCCGTCAGACCACTGTCCACGACACTGCGGTCCATTGGAGAAGTGACAGAACACATTTCACCACGTTCACCTGGTTCTGCGTCCACACTGGATGAAAGCTGGAGCTCAAGCACCACCCTTTCCACGACCCTGCTGTCGACATGTTCCACCGGTGCTACAGCCCGACCCGAATCAGTCCAGCCCTTACCACACAGGTAGAAATCAACACGTCTAGCCACCCACACAATGCTCACGACGACTCCAAGAAGGATTCACACAACAGGAGTGATTCAAACACGATGTCCAGTTCCAGTCCGCAACGTAGCGCCACCACCATCACGAACACCGTGACTCCAGCCACCGCAGTTATCCACAACCAGATCCGCACCCCGAACAACGCCAGTCACGGAAGAGACAATTCGGACGACAATTCCTCTAACGGCGCCGCCAACAAGACTGCCATCGATTCTACCGGAAGCCGGGTAAGCAGCACCAGCACTACCACCAACACCCCACCAGTATTGACCGGCTTCAGGAAGACAGCAGTCCGATCAGTTCTCAAAGCAATAGCACAGACAGCCCGAGCTCTTTGCCTCCCACCACCGATGTCTTCAACGACCACCCAACGGTTAGTGATGGCGACGTCTTCTCCAGGACAGACCCCAGGCGGCAGGCAGGAACCGCTCTGCGCTGATTCCTCAGATGACCCCGGACCTGCTGGGGCCTGTGTACATTGAGATCAAGCTGAAGATGACCTGGACTGAGTTCTGCAACCACGAGCCCACCTTCTGCCTGGACCTGGTGGACATTGTCAGAGAGGTAACTCTTGGTGTCCTTCGAAGGGAGCTTTTTTCCATCTGTCTCGATTGCTTCCCTTGTCTGTCAGCAAGATGACAAAACAACAACAACAACAACAACAAAACAACCCCACAGCAACATAAAAACACCCCCCAAAACAACAACCAACCAACCAACAAAAAACATCCTTAATCGATGAGAGGAAATCTTCAATGAGGCAGTGAATAGTAACCAGGAAATTACGAACAAGTAGGGTCACACACACAACACACACACACACACACACACACACACACACACACACACACACACACACCACACACAGAGTAGGAAAAAGAAATGTTGCCTGGATAGTCTTGTCTAAGTGACATGTTGACAATGGTGGTCAAGCGATGACATAGGCTGCTCCAGTGCCGACACAGAACGGTCCTGCAGTATTCAACACTGCTGCTGTAGTGAAGAAGACTGGTCCAACACTGGCACTGCATTGATGTAGCATACTGCTGCCTGGATGCAGACTGGTCCATTCGACGGATATTGATCCTTCCTTGGTGTTAAACTGGCCCCGAACCGACGAAGAACTTTCTCACAACACTAGCAGAATCCTGTATAAATGCAAACTGGGTACTATTGTGGCACATTCCAGTCTAGTGTTGGCTCGGGCTGGTCCAATATAAAGTAGATCAGTACTGCATAAGTTTAACCTAATGTTGTAGTATAGTAGGTGTTTTCTTGTATTAACATGGCTTGCTCTTGTTCTAAAAGAGGGCTGTTCAGCTGTAACACCATTGACAAAGTTTCTCCGATGAGCGTTCTCTGTTCTGCATGCAGTACTAGGTACAGCAGAGTGCTCATTACACCTGTCCAAACACAAGCTCGGGTGGTTTTTACCTGTAGCTTCTGCTGCAGAAATATTTATGGGGTGAATGGTAAACCGCAGACCAGAGCCCCAACGTTTTCCATCACCGCCCCGAATAATCCACTCTACCCACAACAAATTGTTGTTGGAATAAGTTCGTTCATCATTTTCACTCAGACACAGCGAACGTGGTAACCCAGACAAGTGAATGTAAAGTCACTGGAGATTTTCCTTGGTTAAATCATCACGATAGTAACAACATAGTGAATAGGAATCCTAGCACACATTATTATGTCGCAACTTCTAGACTTATCATCAATTTGGAAGTAGCCGGATAAATATATGAATGTGTAAAGACAAGGAGCAACCTCAATCTGTTTAATCGACTTTTAACCCATTTGATGATCATAATTCAATGAACCGATCAAATCCACTGAACAGATCAAATCATCGGATCGATCTTAAACCCTGATGTCCATGGGTTTCAGGACGGGCAGATTGAATCCTTCACCGCGATAGATCAGGATCCTGGAGAGCCCGCAAAAGGCATGCGCGCCCGAACTTCCGGGCAACAGGAGTTTTCAGCGGAAGAGGAAGAGATTGAGGTGCAGCTGTACTTGGTCAACAAGACGCACCACTATGACGTCAACCTGACCTATGTCTGCGCCATGGTCATCAAGCAGGGCTTTGCTCTGAGAGAAACCTCCATGTTTAACAACAGGGTGAGTGGGATGCTAGCTTGCACTTCTGGCTGTGTGGTGAGTTTTGGTTGCTGGACGTTGAGGTATGCTCTTTCAGTTACTTCTTCATGTGGTAAACCAGTCGGCGAGATGAAATAGCAAAATAAACGATAAAAAACACACACAAACAAACAAAACAACCCAAGACAAACAAAGAAACAAACAAACGCAAACAGCAATTATTTATCATTTTCGGTCAAAGAAACCCTTAAACCCCCACTTGCGCCAAACAAAAATATTGCCTCAGACAGAGAATACACATCAGGAAACATCCCAAAACAAAAGTCACCTGCATTCCACAAATGATTTTAGTTAAACACGTCCAATTTTTGCATTTTTTTTAAAGCTGCTCCAACTGTAGACAAAACGAAGACAAACAGCTGGCATGCAAAACAGTGTCGTGTTTAATTGACACATCCCTTGCCTCCTCTCTCACCAATGTAGCGCGTTTTCTTTGCATTTCTCATGCTACCCGTGATCCTTCGCACAATGATGACAGCGTGTCTGCATTCTCGGGGACCGGGGGGTGGGGTGGGGGGTGGGATGGTTCTGCACAAATATACCCCTCCCTCCCGCCTCCCTCTAGCCTTCCAGAAGTCCGGTTTTGTGCCAGTAACTTTCCCTTTCCTGTAACTTGCTTGAAATTACACACACACACACACACACACACACACACAAACGTTTGTTGTGCTTTTGTGTCTTAAAAAAACCCTTTTTTTCTTCTTCTTTTCCCTTTGTGGGCAAGTCCTCCTGTCTTTATCACATAACGTTTGTTTCTGGGGGGGGTGGTTTAGGGGGGGGGGGGGGGGGGGGGGGGGGGGGGGGGGGGGGGGGGGTCGTAATCTGTTGACTTAGGAGTAGATTTTGAATCTTGTTCACTGTCTATTTTTTTGGCGTACGCAGGTGATATACCTGCGGACACCCCCTTATGACAGGCAAGGATTGATCTACTACCCAAAAAAAGGGGAGTGGACTTTTGTGTGCAGCCGTTTTTTTTTTAAACCCCGCCTTTTAAGGCAGCCTACTCCCCCGGGGGGAAGGTGCATGCTAGGGAAAAAAGGGGTCTTTCCTCCCAAACGGCCAAAAGGCCTTCTCTTCCGAAAGTTATTGGGGATTTACGTGTGTCAAGATGTATGCGGCGTACCCAGGGAAACCCGTTTTTTAGTCTTTTTTAAAGGATTTAGCACTGTCTAAAAAACGGATAAGATTGTCCTTTCTGCGATAACCTGCACAGTGGCTTTTTTTGTTTTAAAATAAAATTTTTATTTTTTTAAAAACATGTCTTTATCAAAACTGGGCTGTAGAAACCAAAGAGAAACCTGGCGTGCTCAGAACAGTCCCTTTTTATGGGGGCAAAAAATGTCAGTGTCTGGTCCCCAGGGGCTCCTACTTTTTGTGTGCTTTAAATTTTTCATCTCAGGATGAATCTTAAGAAAAAGAAATCTTAATGAGGCAGAGAATAAAAACCCAGAAATCCCGAACATTAGATAACTCTACCCCATGATGTAATAATTACACGCCGAAACCCCAAAACGAACGCTGCTTACGACATCAAGCCCCCTAGCAGAAGTGACAAACGACACACACAACTGTCTACCTGTTTGGTCTGGGGCCCTTGGGGCTTTCCTTTTCCCAGGTGATTGGTGTAAAAGCCATTCGTTTTAGAGTTATGGGCTTGTCATATTTCATGATGAGGCAAAAGTTTCTGCTGTTCGTATCTTATTGATAGACTTTCATTTGTCACTTTTTGTCCTGTCGGGTAGACG
>CM031603.1:94518346-94520846 GCA_018398815.1 Conus ventricosus
GAGAGATTTGACCTAAGTAAATGCACATGTTTAAGAATGTTTATATTTCTGTGATGAAATACCTTGAATAATTATTATCTTTATTACCCACCTCCTTCAAATGGGGCTGTGGCCTTTTCTTGAATAAATCATCTTTATCGTTGTCATTATCGTTTTCTGTCTGTCTGTCTGTTTGTCTGTCTGTCTCTCTCTTCCCTCCGTTTCCTTGTTTCTCTCTAGCTTTCCTTGTGCCTCACTCTAACCACCAACCACTCCCTACCCCCACCCGTCTTTCTGCCCGTCTGATCTCTCACTCTCTTAGCTATAGGATAGAATGGAAATGGCAGTCTGACATCCTCCTCCTGTATGATAACACGTGCATTGACACCAGTAAGGGGAAATAATAAGCAATCTGAAGGGACCGACTGTGTGACAGAAAATGCATAGAAAACATTAAGGGGAAATAACAATCAGAAGTGAACAACCTGCGTAACAAGAAAAGCATAGCATTAAGGGGAAATAACAATCTTATGTCACCAACCTGTGTGACAAATAATACAGAGAAAATATCAAGGGGAAATAAGTCAGAAGTGATCGACCTGTGTGAGCAACAACAACAACAACAACAACAAACACAACCAACCAACCAGACAAAAAAAAACCACCCAAGAAACCCACAAACAAAAGAAAACAAAAAAAAATTAAAGGGAAATAATTAGAAGAGACCAACCTGTGTGAGAAATACTACACAGAAAATATTAAGGACAAATAACAATCAGAAATGACCGACCTGTGCAAAACACACACACACACACCACCCCACACGAAAACAATAAGGGGAAATGACACCCAGAAGTGACTAACCTGTGTGACAAATAATGCATTGAAAACATTGAGGGGAAATAACACTCAGAAGTGACCAACCTGTGTGACAACTAATGCATTGATAACATTAAGGGGACATAACACTCAGAGGTGTGTCTGGCACTGGTGCTACGCCGGCGGTACCGGGACGGGATGCGGGCCTTCACCAACCGCAGCAGCTCCATCACAAGCGTGGACTCCATCGCCCTCAACAACGTCATCAAGGCCCGGCCCCACAGCGGTCACTTCAACCCCGCCCTGGATCTGGCTCCAGAAACGTTCCGGGTGGGTCTCTTTGGGGTGGGGGTGGTTGGTGAGCTTCTGACCCGGTAGCAGGTGAATGCCAACATCTCCTTCTACCAATCACAAGCAGGTTTACAAAATTTGGCGAATCACGTAGTCTGACATATAACTATATTAAAACATGTGCAAAAGAGGGTTAAGGTTAAAGTTGTGTAGCCTAATGGCCGTAGCGCAGTGAACTATTCGAAGTGTCCAAGTCCGGGCTCTGCATTATGAATCAGGGAACCATTCCTCTCCTTCCACCGCTTTAAGCGTCCGGGCTGAATCAGGTACCCTTATACTGCTGGATGGAGAGTGAAGGTTTCCAAGCCGTAAAAATCCGACCTCAAGGGTGGTTCGAACACACGACCGTCAACTCTGAAGGCAAATGCTCATACCGTTTGTCTACAGGGGCCCATCTGGGACAAAACGAGACAGAGAGGAGTCTGGAAACAAAGAGGAAGTTGAAACAGTCCAGTACTTGATTCAGCTTCTCTCCGTGTGAAATCCACTTATAGTCAATACAAACAAGATGGGTGTTTGCTTTAAAGGTCACAGGTCAAAACAGAACATCTTAAAAAAATTATCTTCAGCCATTATTTTTCCATCATGCACTGAATATGGTTTTCGTTTTCTGATTGGTAAGAATGGTCGTCGGAATTTTTGTTGTAACGGTGCTAGCTTTCTTCGGTAGCCATGACAACACCCTGTGTTCAGTGACACTCGTTACGACGCTTTATGTTACAATGGCGCAATAGCAGCCAAACGCGGGAGTTGGGCACAACGTGGGAAGCAGGTTCCGAAATATGTTGCAGTTGTGACACAAAGTGCTGGACTTGATCATGATTATAGACATGCAACAGGCTGCTTTAGAAACAAAAGAGTTCACACACAAACACTCACGCATACACGCTTACACGAATGCATGCTTATTAAATTTTTTGTTGTTGTTTTAATATTGTTTGCCAGCTGAAATTTTGGTTTTTGATGCAAATAATTTATGAGAGGTTTGCATTATATATACATTAAAAGTCTATGGTGTGTCTATCTGTCTGTATACACATTGTATGCATGTGATATATATTTGGTATTTGATATACTAGATGTTCTAAAAGGAGTCAAAGGATTTAGTTCAAGTATGTGTGTCGTCGCGCGCTGTGTGTGTGTGTGCACGCGCATGCGTGCGTGTGTTCGTTCGTTCTTCTGTTTAACGTCTGTTCACTTTGAGTGATATTAGACGTGAATGAATGAAGAGAATGACTGAAGGAATGAATGATTGAGTGAATAAGCCTATATGTTATATAAGCGTGTATATAGGCCTTTCCCAGATATACGATAACTGAATGTTTAAAAAAAAAAAAAATAACAAACCCAT
>CM031603.1:94533346-94548346 GCA_018398815.1 Conus ventricosus
AGAGAGAGAGAGAGAGAGAAAGGGAGAGAGAGAGGGAGTGAGAGAGTAAGAGGGAGGGACACAGTGAGAGAGAGAGAGAGAGAGAGAGGAGAGAGAGAGAGAGAGAGAGAGAGAGAGATACTCAGGACTCAAGATGATTTATTCATGTTTAGGCCGTTGCCCCTCATGAAGGGGATTTCAAGTTAATTACAGTCGAGTTACCATCCGTGCAACTGCTCGCACACATAAATAACATTCATTCAGAAAAAAAAATTATGACAGAAGAAATGATCACAACTTGAATGCTTTAAAATTTAAAAAATTTTCTAACAGTTGCTCCAGCGTACATGCCAAAAGAAGTGCTAATCGAAACTGACTTTGGAATTGATATTTGGAGAGAGAGAGAGAGAGAGAGAGAGAGAGAGAGAGAGAGGGGAGAGAGAGAGAGAGAGAGAGATACGGATACGGATACGGATACGGATGTTTTATTCATATAGGCCCTAGCTCATAATGAAGGGGTAATGTGAACAAATCTTTTCGAAAAAGAAACAGGAACAAATAAATCAAATATTCATCAAAAGTGCAACAGGTAATCGACTAACTGAATATCAAACCAGTACACAACAATTAATTCTTAACTGCATACTATACTTCTAATCCTAAACGCCTTGTACAAGAAAACAGCAAAACGTTTTATGGTGGCTTCGTTTGTGGATGCCATGAGTAATGAGAGTCGAAAATAAAGAAGGATGCTTAGAATATTTTTGATCAATCAATTGATTCCTCAGATCATTCAAAATAGGACAGCAGAACACAAAGTGGACCTCATTTTCTTCGGCATTTTTACACAACGGACAGAGAAGATCACATTAATTTGCTATGCTTCCTGTAACGATAATAATGAACAAAAATTTCAGAAATACCTAATCTGAACTTTGTCATAATATGCCTTGAATGATTGTCCATTTTAATTGATAGATATGATGGAACACAATGCAACTGTCTGTAAAAAGCAAACGGTCGCTTTCTTGAATATGACATGACCATTCTTGCCATCTGCAATCGATTAGTCTATTCCGAAATATCCGAAGGAAATCATTCATATTTCCGACACCCTGTTGTAACCACACGAAACCAAAACCCAAATTCATACAATCTAACCCTCACATTTGAAACCCAATTTACTCTTCCTCTCGCATCCAAATCATATAACATATTATATGCTTTCCTTGGCAACCTTGAGATTTCCATTTGTGTTATTTTAGCCAATAACGTATACACTTGATAGCAGAATTCAAATATATTGGATGTCTGTTTACTTCGCCATAGATTAAATCGTTAGGTGTTCGCATGCTCACTCGTAAAAACTTCTTCAGCGCAAATAAATGAACATTTTCACAATAAGCAGCAGAATCATAAAGGCCCAAAGTTCAGCTCCATACAGTGCGATGGGCTGTACTTGAGAGTCAAACAATTTCATAAATAATTTTAAAGATGTTTTCTAATTTTGATAGCTGTTGCATAATGCAGAGTAATGCACGCTTGGCTCTACTTGCAAGATCTTTACATGCACAAGCGAAGCTTAATTTTGTTGAAAAATATATTCCCAAATATTTATATACGTTAACTACAGGCATCACCACTCCATTGTAAGTCCACTTTTCTCTAATTCCTAAATACCCACCCTTTCTAAACACGATAATGTTGCTTTTTGACATGTTGACATTTAACTGGAGTGAAGTTGCAGATCGGAACAGACTATTTAGTTGAGTCTGCAAGCCTATAACAGTTTCAGACATCAAAACAACATCGTCAGCCAAAAGAAGTATAAACAATTCTAGAATATCACAGGTATATTGTGCACCATGTTTTCCAGTTTTAACAACTTCTAAAGTCAACTCGTTAATAAAAAGAGAAAATAAAACAGGACTACACACATCCCTTGTTTTACACCTGATGTACATTGAATATAATCAGTCATGTTACCCCCACACCGTACTTTAGCTTTTACACAGGAATACATGCTTATTATACACTTAAGCAGCTTACCATGAACGCCAGCTTTTAACAGAATAGGCCAGAGAAGAGTTCTATTCACTGAATCGAATGCCTTTTCAAAGTCTATAAAAGTTACATATAACTTACGATTTAAAGAAAACTGTTTTTGCACAAAGGCCATCAAAGTAAACATATGGTCAACTGTTGAATAATTGCATTTAAATCCTGCCTGATATTCGCCAGTTATATTATTATCTTCAATCCATCCCTGCAGCCTATGATTGATGATAGTACTGTACAATTTGCTGCTCGTGTCACTTAAAGAAATTCCTCTATAATTGTTAGGATTATTCACGTCGCCTTTTTTGTACAGTGGTAGAACAATACATTCAGTCCAACATTCAGGATAAATTCCCTTGTTGAATAAAGAATTAAGGAAGGTAACAAAGAAGTTCAAAATTACATCTGTTTTACATGCATACTTCAGCAGTTCACCAATCATACCATCTGGCCCAGCAGCTTTACGGTTTTTAACTTTCCTTAATGCAATTACTACCTCCTCTTTGGATATTGGACGGTTTAAATAATCATTTTCCCCTTCGTCTTGATTCCACTGAAATTCACGATTATGCTCAAAATCTTTAGTTAGAAGTGTCGTAAAATGTTCATGCCAGGTTTCCATACTAATACTGTTCGCTGGTTGTCTTCTTTTTAATGAAACCCGATGTACGTTCTTCCAAATTCTTTTTGATTCTCTATAGATGCGATCAGTTCTGTCAGTAATGTGTTGTTAAATTGCTTCCGCTTTATCCTTTGCTTCCGCTTTACTCTCTTCTCGCCCTACAGTAACTGTTACGATCTCTTTGTCATGTGTACGTTTAAATTTCTTAAGTAAATTACGAACTTTTCTTTTATTTTGATGACATTCAGTGTCAAACCAGTCTTTGGACTTCAAATCATTATTATTCTAATTTCTTTTTTCATACACTCTGCAGCATCTTTAATACATGTATTGAAAATATTCAAGGCTTCATTTATATTGACATCAATGAGACCGACGGCATAGTTAATTTTCTCATGAATCTGTTGCGAAACAATGTTATTCATGAAACACATTAGCATAATCTTCATTCCATACATATTTTTCCAACGTAAAACTGTTGACAGAAGAATTTGTCTCCGACATGACATTGTCACTACAAAAACTCAAATGAAGTTCCATAGGCATATGATCAGAGTCAAATCTCTCAGATACTCGTAATTCGCATGAATCACACAACTATGCATACAATTCACATGACATAACAAAGTAATCATTCACACTGCGTCGGTATCTGATATGTACGTGTAGCAACCTGAGAGAGAGAAAGAAGAGAGAGAGAGAGAGAGAGAGAGAGAGAGAGAGAGAGGGAGAGAGAGAGAGAGAGAGAGAGAGAGAGAGATAGTTAGTAGACCGAATTCTGAAAACGTTAACCAGAGCATGCAAATTCTACTTCTGTCAAATAAACGCACAGACAGTCGAAGCATGGAGAGAGAGAGAGAGAGAGAGAGAGAGAGAGAGAGAGAGAGAGAGAGAGAGGAGAGAGAGAGAGAGGAGAGAGAGTAGACCGAATTCTGAAAACGTTAACCAGAACATACAAACTCTACTTCCCTCAAATAAATGCACCAGACAGTCGAAGTATGGAGAGAGAGAGAGAGAGAGAGAGAGGCAGAGAGAGAGAGAGAGAGAGAGAGAGAGAGAGAGAGAGAGAGAGACAGAGAGCTGGTGGACTGAGTTCTGAAAACGTTAACCGGAGTAGACTGAGAGAAAAAAACAAACTCCGAGAGACACTGACACAGAAGCATGTGTAGGAAAATTGCTTCATTTTCTGAAAGAAGTACGTGCGCGACGTTGGATCCTGTTACATGGGTTTCACAACGGCTGGTGATCGCTTCTGGTTTTCGTTGATCATCGTTTCTGTCTGTCTGTTTGTCTGCTTGTGTGCCTGTCTGCCTGTCTGTCTGCTTATCTGTCTGTCTGTGTCCATCTGCCTCTGTCTGTCTTTTTGTCTGTCTGTCTGTCTGTCTGTCTGTCTCCCCCTCTCTCTCTCTCTCTCTGGGTGCGCGCGCTCATGCGCGCTTGTGTGTGTGTCTCTCTCCCGCCCTCCCTCCCCCCGTCTCTCTCTCTCTCTCTCTCTCTCTCTCTCTCTCTCTCTCTGTATGAGTGTGTGTGTGTGTGTGTGTGTGTGTGTGTGTGTGTGTGTGTGTGTGTGTGTGTGTGCACGCGTGTGCGTGCGTGCGTGCGTGCGCACACGCGCGTCTGTCTCTGTCGTGTTTTTTTTAAATTAAGTGTGTGGGTGGTGGTGGTTGTGGTTGGTGGTCGGAGTGCGCATATATGTGTGCGCTGTGGATGTATGTGTGCGTGTGTGCGTGCGTGTGTTCTGTGTGTGTGTGTGTGTGTGTGTGTTGTGTGTGTGTGTGTGTGTGTGTGTGTAATGTAAGAAGAATGTTTTAGATTCTGAATTGTCAGGAATTCAGTCTATCCTTTCTTGTAAACAGGCACATATCTTTTTATCTCCTTTCCCAAGGTGCCGCTCCTCATACCCCCCCCCCCCCCCCATCCCAATTTTTTTCATTTGTTTGTCGGTTTTTTGTTGATCTTAATCGGCTGTCTCTACTTCATCACTTATTCATGCTACGTCTTGCCTGTACTTCCCCAACTCTTTCCTTTTCGATATCCTTCTCATTCTGCCCCCCCCCCCCCTTTTTTAAAAATAGTTTTTCCCTTCTTCATTTTATTTCTGTGTGTGTCCGTTTCGTCCTTTTTGGGACTTCTTCTTGTCCCCCCCCCCCCCTCTTCCTACACACACACACACACCACTCGCACGCATGCACGCACTTACACTTACACACACACACAACACCACACACACACACACACACACACACACACACACACACACACTACAAACACACATGCACACACACACACACACTACAAACACACATGCACACACACACAGCACACACACACACACACACACACACACACACACACACACACACACCCTCTCTCTCTCTCTCTCTCTTCTCCTCTCTTTCGCTCTCTCTCTCTCTCTCTCTCTCTCTCTCTCTCTCTCTCTCTCCCCTACCAGGCACGGGGCTGCCAGTTGGCTCCGTCTTTGCAGGGAACCGCTGGAGCGGGATTACGGAAGCTTTTCTTCATTGAATCAATCGGCCGATGCGGGGGCTTAAGCCATCTAACTACCTATTGCCATGGCGACGGTGACGTGTTCACTCCTAGTAAGGGGATCAGTGAGGGAGAGAGGCCCAGGCTATGTTCTGCCGCTAATCATGATGGCAATGGGGGCACTGATGGTTCGTGTCAATGATCCCGTTAGTTGTGGACCGTGGGATGTATACGATCTCAGTGCGTGTGTGTGTGTGTGTGTGTGTGTGTGTGTGTGTGTGTGTGTGTGTGTGTGTGTGTGCGGTGTGTGTGTGCGCGCGCGCGCGCGCGCGCGTGTGTGTGTGTGTGCGTGCGTGCGTGCGTGCGTGCGTTTGCCCCGTTTGTTGCATCGGTACCACTGGAGATTGCAAAGAGAGCGAGAGAGAGAGAGAGAGAGAGAGAAGAGAGGGAGAGAGAGAGAGAGAGAGAGAGAGGAGAGAGAGAGAGAGAGACTTTAGATGCTGGTAAATGTTATGTAACGGGTTGAAAGGTAGGAACGACAGAGGGCGCGCGTTGTCTTTGCATCATTCCCGTCTCCGTTTTACTTATGTTTTTTTTTCTCTCTCTCACTCTCTCTGTCACTTTCTCTCTTTTCTCTCTCTCTCTCTCTCTCTCTCTCTCTCTCTCTCTCTCTCTCTCTCTCTCTCTCTCTCTCCCCTTCTCTCTCTCTCTCTCTCTCCTCTGTCTGTCTGTCTCCCTGTCTCTCTCTCTTTTTTTTTTTGCTGTCCCAACCACTGCGCCACCTCGGAAGCAGTGCACCCACGCCGCTCATTCCGACACCCCGTCCACAGCCACAGCTTGGTCGGCCCCGCCGCAGCCCCGGCACCGGCAATCCACAGGGAGCAGTCAATTTCAAGTCGTCAAGAGGCAACCCACCGGAGGAGACACAGCACTGCTGCCGAGTCACTTCGGTGGTGTTCAGTGGCGCCTGTTCTGATCTGACATACGCAGGACACCACCTACTAATCCCCCTACTGACGACAATAATTGGTTAGTCGCGGAGCCGGCGTGAGTGAGCTCTCCCTTCGGAGCGCGCCACCTCGTCCGTCCAACGACAGCCCCCATGGACTCGCCGATACCGGTGACCCCGACGGAACCAAACCAAGGCCACAGACGTGGAGAGGACATCGACACTGAGGTCACCATGAGAGCAGGGCATGAAGGACCACAGAATTTGAGACATTTTTTTTAATGTTGATGAGAATGAGGATGATTAAGATGATGCTACGGATTTCCATTTCGGTCTGAGACTACATGACAGGGCTGAACTCTACGCTTCCTTTCCTAATATATACTCCCCGCAACAAGTTAAGGAACGCCCTACGTTTTTTGTATCTTCTTAAATGAAATGAGTAAAAAAGGCCAGGCCGCCCATTTTGGAAAAAAATGCAGCAGAACGGTACTTGAAACATTGCTCGACACACCGGTATGATTCCTGTACTCACCACTCTGCCACTCAATGCCTCGCCAGCGGCGGGACATTCGTGCAAATGAGGAAATTGCACTGACCGTGGAACAAGCCCCTGCTGACCAGACCGGGCATGTGCAGCGATTCGGCAGGTTGCACGTGCAAGCACTGACAACTGTGAACACTGACCCGCACAAACTGCACCAAAATGGGTATCAGAAAGGGCATTAAAAACGACACAACCAGACATGCCTCCAAGAAGACGACTGAGTGCAGTGGACTGCGGGCGCGCTCTGGCGTGGCTAGCAGAGGGTGTGTCTTTACGAGAGGTTGGGCAGACGTCTTCAGGTGTCGGCCTCAGTCATTCACAGACTCAATGAACGTTATGCGACAACAGGCAGGACGGAAGAACGGGCGCGCATGGACGTCCTCGTTGCACCAGTCGACGGATGACCGATTTCTCTACCTGTCAACTTTACGGGACAGAACAGTCACAACACCCATGCTGAGACGTCGCCTCATGCAAGCAGCAATATGTCAATGTCAGCGTTTCCACTGTCCGCAACCGCCTTCATGAATTTGACCTCCAGTCTCGTCGGCCAGCCATCCGAATTCCACTGATCAGGGTTCACCGACAGGCCCGCCTGGCGTGGTGCCGCCTCCATCAGCATTGAACAGGCAGCAGTGGTCGAGGATCCTCTTTACCGATGAGTCACGTTTCACTGTCTCATTCAATGATGGCAGGAGACGAGTCTGGCGCAGACAAGGAGAACGATTCACTGCCGCCACCATTCGTGAGGTCGACCGTTATGGAGGTGGTTCGGTAATGGTGTGGGGTGGTTTTCATCTCCATGGCAGAACCCCCCTGTACGTCATCCAGGGATCTTTGACTGGTCAGCGTTATCGGGATGAGATCGTCCGCCCCATTGTGCAGCCAGCTCTCCAGGCCATGGGTCCTGGTGCGACTCTCCAGGACGACAACGCCCCTCCGCATCGAGCCCACGTGGTACGAGACTTCTTCCAGCAGCAGGGGATCCAACGCATGGAATGGCCATCGCGCTCTCCAGACCTGGCACCGATAGAGCACCTGTTGGACGTCCTGGGTAGACGAGTTGCTGACAACCACCCTCCGCCCGCTGATGTGGCCCAGCTGACCCAGTTCCTGCAGCAGGAATGGCAGGCCATCCCGCAACAGACCCTTACAACCCTGGTTCATTCCATGCGGCATCGGTGCAGAGCATGTGTGGCTCAGAATGGCGGCCACACCCACTTTTGACTGCTGCTGACTTTTCAAATGGGGGTGTCTCTTTTTATTACTGATTGTTTAACGACGTGTGAATGGCTTTCATTGAAATTGTAGCCACAGGTGGCTGAATGACTGGGCGAAACATTCGAGTAAACTGTTTTCCTCTGTCTGTATTAAAACACATTTAACAGCAATTTCTGTAAGCGTTCCTTAACTTGTTGCGGGGAGTGTATACCGGCGTCCACCAGGCCCGAGAGATACAGGCACCTGCAGTGTTGGTCTGGAAATTTAAGCAACACTCTCAGAAACGCATCCATTAAGTGGATGAAACTCGACTGTGTGGTCCCAGTCTTCCCAACTGAGTCCGCAGCAAACTCAACTCTGAGTAGCAGCCGGTCGGGGCAGTAAAACCCACATGACTCTGATGGGATTCGAACCCACGACCTCCCAGCCGGGAGTCCGCGACGCTAACCACTTCGCCACGGCGGCTGGTCTCTCTCTGTCTCTTTCACCTCTCTCTCTCTCTTTCTCTCCCCCCCCCTCCCCCCTCTCTATCCTCCCTCTTAACAGAAGAAAGAGCCAGCGGCAGGCTGACCTTTCCAGGCCCTAACTCACCTGCACCACCCAGCATTGTTGCCCAGCCACAGGTGAAGAGAACACATCAGTGTCTGCACCTTTCCTCCAGATGGACACAGAGTTGTGGAGAGAGACACAGCATCCCCGCTCCAGCCTCATCTCCCCTGAAAGGAGACTTCATCCGCTGCTGACAGGAAAGGCTGTGATATTAGTCTGTCTTGCTGCAAGTTCTGCACCTCAAAACAATGAAAGCTTCAGCGATAATACAAAAAGAAAACGAAAAAAAAAAAGAAAAAAAAAAAAAAGAAGTCTGGACTTAAAACGTATCTGTTCAAACGCCAGTTGCAGATACAAATATTACTAAATTACTACATGTCACTTGCATACTTTGCTCGGGTACAAATGAGCTGTTCACCGTGTCATATTGTGTGTTTATATATGCAACATTATGTTCCAGTGTGTGTGTGTGTGTGTGGGGTGTGTGTGTGTGTGTGTGTGTGTGTGTGTGCGTGCGTGTGTGTGTGTGTGTGTTGCGTGCGTGTGTGTATGTCTCTGTGTGTGATGTGTATGTGTGTGCGCGCGCGAGTGTGCTGTGTGCGTGCGTGCATGCGTGCGTGCGTGTGTATGTTTATGACTCGTGAACGCAAAAGTGTGTGTGTGTGTGTGTGTGTGTGTGTGTGTGTGTGTGTGTGTGTGTGTGTGTGTGTGTTCTACTTATATTTTTTAGATGTTGAATTATTAAAACTTGTAAAGCGCCCTGTAGCCTACGTTGTTAGGATGAGCGCTATAGAAATTGTCCTCATTATTATTATCATTATTATTAAAAACAAAACAAAACGAAACAATACAATACAAACAAACAAACAAACACAAACAACAGAGGACAAACAGACAAATGAAAAATAATATGTCAACAGCTGTAAGTAAAAGCTCTAACATAAAAAGGTAAAAAGGCGAAATCCCCCCCTCGCCCCCCACCCCGTGACTGGAATCAGATCTGATGAAAAAAATTGCTGTTCCCACCCCTACCCTCCTCAGCTCCCCACCCCTTGCTACACTTTCTTCTCTCTGACTTCACCTTCAAAACAGTGACAACAGTGATGTTGCAGAGGTATGGAGGGTGTTACGGGGTTCCTGTTTCTAACTATGATACACGGGTACGAAGGGAGGCCAGGAGGTACTGTTTACAGTGACAATCACGATGTTCTAGCTGTGTGGAGGGGAATCGCAGATGTACTGTTTACAGTGACAATCATGATGTTCTAGCTGTGTGGAGGGGAATCCCAGATGTACTGTTTACAGTGACAATCACGATGTTCTAGCTATGTGGAGGGGAATCGCAGATGTACTGTTTACAGTGACAATCACGATGTTCTAGCGGTGTGGAGGGGAATCCCAGATGTACTGTTTACAGTGACAATCATGATTTCCTAGCTGTGTGAAGGGGAATCCCAGATGTACTGTTTACAGTGACAATCACGATGTTCTAGCTATGTAAAGGGGGAATCCCAGATGTACTGTTTACAGTGACAATCATGATTTCCTAGCTGTGTGGAGGGGAATCCAGATGTACTGTTTACAGTGACAATCACGATGTTCTAGCTGTGTGGAGGGGAATCGCAGATGTACTGTTTACAGTGACAATCATGATGTTCTAGCTGTGTGGAGGGGTATCCAAGATGTACTGTTTACAGTGACAGTCATGATTTCCTAGCTGTATGGAGGGGAATCCCAGATGTACTGTTTACAGTGACAATCATGATGTTCTAGCTGTATGGAGGGGAATCCCAGATGTACTGTTTACAGTGACAATCACGATGTTGTAGTTGTGTGGAGGGGAATCGCAGATGTACTGTTTACAGTGACAATCACGATGTTCTAGCTGTGTGGAGGGGAATCCCAGATGTACTGTTTACAGTGACAATCATGATGTTCTAGCTGTGTGAGGGGAATCCCAGATGTACTGTTTACAGTGACAATCATGATGTTCTAGCTGTGTGGAGGGGAATCCCAGATGTACTGTTTACAGTGACAATCATGATGTTCTAGCTGTGTGAAGGGGAATCCCAGACGTACTGTTTACAGTGACAATCACGATGTTCTAGCAGTGTGGAGGGGAATCACAGATGTACTGTTTACAGTGACAATCATGTTGTTCTAGCTGTGTGAAGGGGAATCCCACACGTACTGTTTACAGTGACAATCACGATGTTCTAGCATGTGGAGGGGAATCCCAGATGTACTGTTTACAGTGACAATCACGATGTTCTCGCTGTGTGGAGGGGAATCGCAGATGTACTGTTTACAGTGACAATCACGATGTTCTAGCAGTGTGGAGGGAATCCCAGATGTACTGTTTACAGTGACAATCACGATGTTCTAGCTGTGTGGAGGGGAATCCCAGATGTACTGTTTACAGTGACAATCACGATGTTTTAGCTGTGTGAAGGGGAATCCCAGGGGTACTGTTTACAGTGACAATCATGATGTTCTAGCTGTGTGGAGGGGAATCCCAGATGTACTGTTTACAGTGACAATCATGATGTTCTAGCTGTGTGAAGGGGAATCCCAGATCTACTGTTTACAGTGACTATCATGATGTTCTAGCTGTGTGGAGGGGAATCCCAGATGTACTGTTTACTGTGACAATCATGATGTTCTAGCTGTGTGGAGGGGAATCCCAGATGTACTGTTTACAGTGACAATCATGATGTTCTAGCTGTGTGAAGGGGAATCCCAGGGGTACTATTTGCAGTGACAATCATGATGTTCTAGCTGTGTGAAGGGGAATCCCAGATGTACTGTTTACAGTGACAATCATGATGTTCTAGCTGTGTGGAGGGAATCCCAGATGTACTGTTTACAGTGACAATCATGATGTTCTAGCTGTGTGAAGGGGAATCCCGGGGGTACTGTTTACAGTGACAATAATGATGTTCTAGCTGTGTGAAGGGGAATCCCAGATGTACTGTTTACAGTGACAATCACGATGTTCTAGCTGTGTGGAGGGGAATCCCAGATGTACTGTTTACAGTGACAATCACGATGTTCTAGCTGTGTGGAGGGGAATACCAGATGTACTGTTTACATTGACAATCACGATGTTCTAGCTGTGTGGAGGGGAATCCCAGATGTACTGTTTACAGTGACAATCACGATGTTCTAGCTGTGTGGAGGGGAATCCCAGATGTACTGTTTACAGTGACAATCACGATGTTCTAGCTGTGTGAAGGGGAATCCCAGGGGTACTGTTTACAGTGACAATCATGATGTTCTAGCTGTGTGGAGGGAATCCCAGATGTACTGTTTACAGTGACAATCACGATGTTCTAGCTGTGTGAAGGGGAATCCCAGGGGTACTGTTTACAGTGACAATCATGATGTTCTGGCTGTGTGAAGGGGAATCCCAGGGGTACTGTTTACAGTGACAATCATGATGTTCTAGCTGTGTGAAGGGGAATCCCAGGGGTACTGTTTACAGTGTCAATCATGATGTTCTAGCTGTGTGAAGGGGAATCCCAGGGGTACTGTTTACAGTGACAATCCCGATTTCCTAGCAGTGTGGGGGGGAATCCCAGATGTACTGTTTACAGTGACAATCACGATGTTCTAGCAGTGTGGAGGGGAATCCCAGATGTACTGTGTACAGTGACAATCACGATGTTCTAGCAGTGTGGAGGGGAATCCCAGATGTACTGTTTGCAGTGACAATCATGATGTTCTAGCTGTGTGGGGGGGAATCCAGATGTACTGTTTACAGTGACAATCACGATGTTCTAGCTGTGTGGAGGGGAATCGCAGATGTAATCATGATGTTGCAGAGGTATCGAGTTGAATCCCAGGGTACTGTTTACAGTGACAATCATGATTTCCTAGCGGTGTGGATGGAATCGCAGATGTACTGTTTACATTGACAATCATGATGTTCTGGCTGTGTAAAGGGGGAATCCCAGGGGTACTGTTTACAGTGACAGTCATGATGTTCTAGCTGTGTGAAGGGGAATCCCAGATGTACTGTTTACAGTGACAATCACGATGTTCTAGCTGTGTGAAGGGGAATCCCAGATGTACTGTTTACAGTGACAATCACGATGTTTTAGCTATGTGGAGGGGAATCCCAGATGTACTGTTTACAGTGACAATCATGATGTTCTAGCAGTGTGAAGGAGAATCCCAGATGTACTCTTTACAGTGACAATCATGATGCTCTAGCTGTGTGGAGGGGAATCCCAGATGTACTGTTTACAGTGACAATCATGATGTTCTAGCAGTGTGGAGGGACTCCCAGACGTACTGTTTACAGTGACAATCATGATGTTCTAGCTGTGTGGAGGGGAATCCCAGATGTACTGTTTACAGTGACAATCACGATGTTCTAGCTGTGTGGAAGGGAATCCCAGATGTACTGTTTACAGTGACAATCATGATGTTCTAGCTGTGTGGAGGGGAATCCAGATGTACTGTTTACAGTGACAATCATGATGTTCTAACTGTGTGAAGGGGAATCGCAGAGGTACTGTTTACAGTGACAACCATAATGTTACAGGGGTTGAGAGGAGAGTCGATGAGGTATCGTGTTACAGTGACAATCATAATGTTATAGTGATTCTGGCAGGAGTCCATTAGGTGTTGTTTTATAGTGACAATGACGATGTTGCAGGGGTACGGTGGGAGTCCAGGAGGTACATCGGCACCCAGGCCCCCCTGGAGGGCACGGTGGGGGACCTGTGGCGCATGGTGTGGCAGCAGAAGTCCTCCGCCATCGTTTATGCTCGTCAGCCCCGTGGAGGATGGCCACGTGAGTGCTCTGACCAGCCGCCCCCATGACCATGGTGATAGTGACCATGACGATAGGGCAGCGGTGGCGGTGATGGTGTTGAGGGTGTGTTGTGTGTGGCAAAGTATGTTATAATGCATGACACACAAAACAAGGAGAGTGTGAAGAGACAGTCTCTTCATGCAGTTAAGATGAAGATGCAAAGTATGTTATAATGCATGACACACAAAACAAGGAGAGTGTGAAAGAGACAGTCTCTTTCATGCAGTTAAGATGAAGATGCAAAGTATGTTATAATGCATGACACACAAAACAAGGAGAGTGTGAAAGAGACAGTCTCTTTCATGCAGTTAAGATGAAGATACAAAAACAAAAAAGAAGAAGAAAGAAAGAAACAAACAAAAAGCAAATAAAGAAAAAAAGAAAGAAAGAAAAAAAATTAAGATGTCAGTGTCAGCGACGACAAGAACGGTGATGACGATGAGCTGACGCGACGAATGGCATAATGGTGATTGTTGTAGGTTGATGATGATAGTGATGATAATGAAAAATATGTCAGGACGCTGTTTATTGACTTTATTCATGATAATGATGATGATTGCACCACGTTCCATCGTCATGAGGTGACAAATTCTGCCGGCTCGGAAAAAAAAAACAATCATAACTATTTTCGTACGAAGAAAATAGATATTGTGAGCAATAACTGCTATTCTTAGATGACCATTGCTGTCTATCACGAGAAAACCGTTAGTTTCACAATTAATTATCACCAGAAAAAACCCCCCTCCAAGTAATTGCACGCTTATAAAACATACCTGTATGTATCTCGAAAAAATATTTTGCTATGAAAAGAAGCCATAATAAGACTTGCAGTGAGCTGCGTGAAAGCAGCTGATTAGTTCGTGATCTTTTCTTAACAGAACAACTTTCATTTTGTTCAGCAATTACCTCCCTTTTGTACTAAAAAAAACGACAAGTTTTTTTGCGTGAAACTAGCAAGAGAACAGTAATTATGTCTCTTCGAAGCCGTGTATGCTACAATAACCTCAGACTGACCTTTGTCTACAGCGATCATCCTGTGGATGGTTAGTTAGTCCTTCCCCCCCCCCCCCCCCCCCCGCCCCCCCCCCCCCCCCCCACCCCCCCCCCACCCAGAGTCGTTCTCTTCTGCCCCCTCTTCTCACTGTTCACGCTGTACTGACACTGCTCTGTTATCCTTCCCCACCACCCCACCACCCCAGCCGCACCCCTCGTTTTGGACGTGTCTAGGGGGGGTTGACGGTAATCCGGTCTGCTTATTAGCCAGAAGCTAACGAGACTGCCGCGACCAGACACGACTGATCGATCGATCCGTAGTGCAGCTGATCGGCTCTCGTCAGCCCATCCCCCCTCCCGTCCCTCCCCCCCCCCTTCCCCCCACGCTTTAACCCTTTCTTATTCCCCCTCACCCCTCCAACCAGCCCATCTCCCACCAGCTTTGGCGGACTACTGTGTTTATTGTTGTGATTACTTGGACGTTTCCTTCCCCTTTTATCTTGTCTGGGCTTCAGTGTGCCCGAGTCGGAGTGGCAGCCCGAGTGATGATAACCCTCTTAGAAAGTCGAGGTCGCAGGTGAGGTCAAGGTGACGAGTGATAACCCTTTCAGAAAGTCGAGGTCCGAGGTGAGAGGTCAAGGTGACGAGTGATGACCGTCTTAGAAAAGTCGAGGTCAGAGGGGATAGGTCAAGGTGACGAGTGATAACCCTCTTAGAAAGTGGAGGTCAGAGGTGAGAGGAGGTCAAGGTGACGACGAGTCAGACGCAAGTGT
>CM031603.1:94553346-94558346 GCA_018398815.1 Conus ventricosus
TTTGTTTGTCTGTCCGTACGATCCGCTGTTATTTTGTTGGTTAATTTGTTTGTCTGTCCGTACGATCCGCTGTCATTTTGTTGGTTAATTTGTTTGTCTGTCCGTACGATCCGCTGTTATTTTGTTGGTTAATTTGTTTGTCTGTCCGTACGATCCGCTGTTATTTTCTTTGTTAATTTGTTTGTCTGTCCGTACGATCCGCTGTTATTTTCTTTGTTAATTTGTTTGTCTGTCCGTACGATCCGCTGTTATTTTCTTTGTTAATTTGTTTGTCTGTCCGTACGATCCGCTGTTATTTTCTTTGTTAATTTGTTTGTCTGTCCGTACGATCCGCTGTTATTTTCTTTGTTAATTTGTTTGTCTGTCCGTACGATCCGCTGTTATTTTGTTGGTTAATTTGTTTGTCTGTCCGTACGATCCACCGTTATTTTGTTTGTTAATTTGTTTGTCCGTACGATCCGCCGTTAGTTTGTTTGTTAATTGGTTTGTCTGCCCGTACGATCCGCCGTTATTTTGTTTGCTAATTTGTCTGTCCGTACGAACCGCCATTGGGTTTTGTTACTGAAATTAACTTTCTGTTGAGAAATGCAGGTAACCACTGGCTAGGTGCAGCTGGACGTCTGTCTTTCATGCTCTTTCGCGTTCTCAAAATAGAATATTTCTATCTTTTTCTTTGCATCTCATTTTTTTTGTCTGACCGTTTTATATTGTATACACGCATGCATCCTCGTAAGTTCTTTAGATTGTACATGTTTCATGTTGGTTATAGTTACAGTTGAATGTCTTTGAACATGAATTATTAGCAACATAAATGTCTGTAGGAATGGACTTTGAGAGACAGGAAGATAAAAAGTTGAAGCCATACAAAACCCATGAATTAACTGCAATATTTCGTTGGGTTTTTTTGTTACCTTTTTCAAGCAACACTGACCAACAAACAAAAGAGCCCACAATTCTGTGTTTTGGGACTTTGAGAGATGACAGCCCTGATATCATCCCTCGCGGAGGGCAAGGCTATAATCAATAGAAACTGAATCGCATGTTTTTAAAGACTGTACACAAACGGGTAAAACTGAACATACGAAAAATGTTTTCTTTTCAGAACCGTAGGAAGATAAAGAGTAATGGTTCGTGGCGTGGTATCGTTCGATCAGACTGAAATTCCCAGTGTGGTCGGTGGGATTCCTGATCAGCCTCTGCTGAATTGTCTTATTCTAATTTGAGTGAGTTGTTCGAGACCTAATTTGTGAGCCCTAGTCTATTGTTTTATTTCCGATGTTTTAAATGAAGACCCAGATTACATCATTCATAAGCCACGAATACAATAGATGACCCCAACCTGCTAGTTCTGCTTGGTATTAACTGCGCAAATTCTTCAAGCAACATGAATGTCAAGGCTATGAACCGCTGCCAAGTCATCGGGCTTTTGCCCTCTACTGCGAGTGTCAAGTCGAAGTTCATATCTGTGATTGAAAATGTTCGTGTTAAGGACAAGGCGAGTGTATGGTTTTCCCAAAATATTGTAAAGGGAAAGGGAATTATAAAAAGAACATGATCGTGACAGCCATGTTAGTTGGTACGTGTTTCATCTGATCTAAGATTTTATGGAAGAAAGATTGTTAACGAAGTTTCTGGTGCGTTTTTAGAAGATGTGTGAATGCTCTTTTTTTTGTTTAATGACTTGTGAGTTGACTTCAGCGCGGTGACAATCCTGATATGGCCCTTTGCGGTCGGCTGGACTATAAGCAACACTACCTTACCTTATCCCCTCTCTCTCTCTCTCTCTCTCTCTCTCTCTCTCTCTCTCTCTCTGTCTCACTCAATCTTCTGTTGGAAAAAGGGGATCCCTCCTTTTTTTCATTTGGTAATTTTTGTGCAATTCTTCAAGCAACATGACTACAAGCTGGGGACCAATCCCAAAGTACCCCAATTTTTTTTGTTTGTTTTCGTACCCCCGTGGGTGTCGGGTTAAATCGGATTTATATCCGAAATTTGGGAAAATGCCCCGGTTGGGGAAACCGGGGAAAGTGTATGGTTTCCCAATTTTTCTGAGGGATAAAAAAGGGAAAAATAAATTTAAAAAAAAAGAACATATAAACCATGTTACAGGGTAGGGCGTTTCATCTGATCAAGTTTTCAGGGAAAGCCAGGATTTTTAAGGGCTTTTTCTGGTGCTTTTGGGTTGAAGCTTTTTTTTTTTAAAGAGATGTTAAAATGCTTCTTCTTTTTTTTTTTTTAAATTGGGTGAGTTGACTTAAACCGGGGGTAAGCCCTGATATTACCCTTTTTTTTGCGGGTTCGGGGGGAAAAAAATAAACCTGACCTGCCCCCTACCTTTATTTTGGGGCGTGTTGGGGGAATTTCCCGGCACGGCCCCAGGGCACCTTTCTGGCGCGGGGCCGTGTGCATGCGGCAGTACGAGGAGGGCCCCGGGCCAAGGGGAGGGATGCGTTTGCGTGCACCCCATCCCGGCCCGGGAAGGGGCCCGGCTGCGCCCAGACCACGACCCAGAAACGCCTGCTGTACGGTCAGTAAAACACGGGGGGGGAAAGGGGGGGGGGGGAGGGGGGTGAAGGGGTGGGGGGGGGGGGGGAGCCCAGTGCAAAACCAGCCCCAAAAGAAAAAGCGGAGGGACCAGTCCGTGGGACGGAAAATTTAAACCTACAGGGACAGTAAACGGAAAAAAACAAATATGAAAGGGTTTCCCTCTTACACAAAACAAAAATAAAATGTTTTGCAAAGAATAAGGAATTTGCCCCCTATATTCAAGATCGAACACCCAAATTTTTTTTTTTTTTCTTTCCTGTTTTGAAGAAGAAAACCAATGGGACCAAGAAAAGGATTGTTTCGCCCCGTTCATTTTCTTTTGCCCTAATGTTGTTTATCTTGCTTGAAAAAGAACAAAAGGGGTAAAAAACCGCGTCGTTTTTTTGCCCTTGTGATTCTTTTGTCTACGTTTTTTGGGGGGAAAAAAAGTTTAGTTTTTTTATTTTTTAAATAATTTTTAAAACTTTTTCTTTGGGTTTTTTTGGTTTTGGAGGACGGGGGTTTGTGCCCGGGGCCCCCAAAAATTCCCCTTTTCTTCTTTTTTTAAAAATTTTTAAATCACATTTTTTTTTTTTGGCCTTGGGGGGGGAAAAAAGGGCCCATTTCGAGGTTTGAAAAAATTTTGGGGGAAAGCCCCCCCCCAACCCCCCCCCCCCCCCCCCATTTTTTTCCCAAAGAAATTTTCTTTCACTTTTGGTTTTCGGGGAATTCCCTTGATTCAGAAAAATCCCCAATTTTTTCCCCCTTTTTTTTTAAAAAAGTTTTTTTTTTGGCCCCCAAAACCCCCCCCCCCCCCCCTTTCCCCCCAGGGGCAAACAACAGTTAATTTCACAAAGTCGAAAAAAGGGTTAAAAAAAGGGGGTGTTCACACCCCCGGGGAAAATTTTTTTTTTTTAAAAAACTTTTTTCCTTTGTGTTTAAAAAGGTTTTTAAAAACAATCCCCCCCCCCAACCAGGAAAAAGGTTTTTAATTTCCCCCCTCCCCCAAGGAAGGAAAAAACCGGGGAATTCTTGCTTCAAAGGAAGAAAAAAAAAAAGGGTTTTTTAAAAAAATTGATTTGGCGGCTTTTGGGGAAGGGGTTTTTAGCGGCCCCCCCGAAAGGAAAATGGGGGGGGGGGGGGGGGGGGGGGGGGGGGGGGGGGGGGGGGGGGGGGGGGGGGGGGGGGGGGGGGGGGGTTTGGGGGGGGGGGGGGGGGGGGGGGGGGGGGGGGGGGGGGGGGGGGGGGGGGGCCAAAAGGGGGGGGGAGGGAATATGGCCTTTTTCCCTGCTGTTGCTCGTATTGCCCCCTCTGCGCCCCGGGCCCAAAGTCGAAAACCATGTTTTAAAAAAAACACCCCACAATAAAAATCCCTACATTAAAACAGAGACAGAAATTTTCTCTTTTTGGGGGAAACGGGGCACAAAAAGAAGAACACGGGCTGCAAATGACACAAAAAAGAACACTGGCTGAAACCCATGACCCAAGAAAACACTGGCTGAAACATGCCCCCAAGACGAACACTGGCTGCAAAAAAAATGACACAAAAAAACAGGGCTGCAACATGACACAAAAGAACACTGGCTGAAACCCCACCCCCCCCCAAGGGGAACTTTTGGCTGCCCCATGACCCAAGGAACTTTGGGGTGAAAACCTGCCACAAAAAGCCCCATTGGCGCAAAAAGCCACAAGAAAACATTGTTTGGAAACATGACACAAGAAAAACCTTTGGGCCCGCAACATGACACAAAAAAAAAACATTGGCTGAAAATGAAAAAGAAGAACCACGGCTGAAACCTTTCACAAAAAAACCATTGGCGGGAAAACATAAACACAAACAACGTGAGTGGGTCGAAAACAAGTAAAAAAAAAAAAACGCGGTGTCAGTTTTTCCAGCGAGGGGAAAGGGACCCCTTTTTGGGGCCCATCAACCCCGAAACGCCCTTTGGGCAAACGTAAAAAAAAAAAGGGGGGAAAAAAAGAAAGAAAAGACACGTAGCCAACGCTGCCCTCGGGCAGCTGGGGGGTTGAAAAAACAATACCACCGTGAAATTAAAACCCAGCCCGTTGGGGCCCGCTCTTTAGTGTGACAAAAACTGCAAAGCAGCGCACAAACAACTAAAAAGGGGAAAACCCCCACAACAGAAAAACGCGTCCAACTATGCCCCACTATGCACCACTTTCCCTTAAAGGGCGGGAAAAAAAAAAGGGTGAAATCAATAGAAACTTTGGGAAAGATTTTCAGATTTTTTCCCGTTTGGGGGAAAGGATAAAAATGGGGGTCCTAAAAACAGCTTTGGTAAAATTGTTTTCGGGGTTTTGCCATACAGGATCAATTATACTGTGCGTTCTAAAAAACTTATTTCGTGGTTTTTTTCCAAACGGGAATCATTTACACGTGCTTTTTTTCAAAATTTTTTGGGTAAAACTTGTTTGGCCAAATTGTGCGGGGAAAAAGGGAAATTAAAAATTTT
>CM031603.1:94565846-94578346 GCA_018398815.1 Conus ventricosus
TGCATTTTCTATTCTCCTTTTATACATTTATATTGAGACGGGTTGGTGTTTTGTACATTTATGTGGATGGAAGGGCGAACTGATAGGCTGCACATTTTCCCAGAACGATCTGCGTGTAGGGTCTTATGTCTACGTGTAAACCCTCCTTCAGGAAGGGTCCACGTACTGAGCCTTCTTTCCAGTAGCGCCAACGTGTATGTAACTCTTTCCATCAGGGATACGATTTGAGCTCTTTTTTTCACCTAGCAGGGGCTACATGTATATCCCTCTTTCTAACAGGGATACGCTTTGAGCTCTTTTTTTTTTCACCTAGCAGGGGCTACATGTATGTCCCTCTTTCCATCAGGGATACGATTTGAGCTCTTTTTTTTTTTTCACCCAGCAGGGGCTACATGTATGTCCCTCTTTCTAACAGGGATACGCTTTGAGCTTTCTTTTTTTTCCACCTAGCAGGGGCCACATGTATGTCCCTCTTTCCAGCAGGGATACTCTGTGAGCTTTCTTTCCAGCAAGGCCAACGTTCAAGGCTTTCTTTCCAGTAGGGCCTACGTTTAGAGCTTCACCAGAGTCAAAATGTAGGGCTTTCTTTCCAGCAGGTCGTATATATATATATATATATATATATATATATATATATATATATATGGCTTTCTTTCAAGCAGGGCCTATATCTAGGGCTTTTCTTGCGGCAAGGCTTACATGTAGTGCTTTCTTTCCAGCAGGCCACATGTCTATGGCTTTCTTTCCAGCAGGCCACATGTCTATGGCTTTCTTTCCAGCAGGCCACATGTCTATGGCTTTCTTTCCAGCAGGCCATATGCCTATGGCTTTCTTTCCGGCAGGCCATATGCCTATGGCTTTCTTTCCGGCAGGCCATATGCCTATGGCTTTCTTTCCGGCAGGCCATATGCCTATGGCTTTCTTTCCAGCAGGCCATATGCCTATGGTTTTCTTTCCGGCAGGCCATATGCCTATGGCTTTCTTTCCGGCAGGCCATATGCCTATGGTTTTCTTTCCGGCAGGCCATATGGCTATGGTTTTCTTTCCGGCAGGCCATATGCCTATGGTTTTCTTTCCAGCAGGCCATATGCCTATGGTTTTCTTTCCGGCAGGCCATATGCCTATGGCTTTCTTTCCAGCAGGTCATATGCCTATGGTTTTCTTTCCGGCAGGCCATGTGTCTATGGTTTTCTTTCCGGCAGGCCACATGTCTAGGGCTTTCTTTTCAGGCCATATGTCTAGGGCTTTCTTTCAAGCAGGCCATATGTCTAGGGCTTTCTTTTCAGCAGGCCATATGTCTAAGGCTTTCTTTCCAGCAGGCCATATGTCTATGGCTTTCCACAGGCCATATGTCTATGGCTTTCTCTCCAGCAAGCATATGTGTATGGTTTTCTTTCCAGCAGGTTATATGTCTAGGGCTTTCATTCCAGCGGGTCATATGTCTAAGGCTTTCCGGCAGTCCATATGTCTATGGCTTTCTTTCCAGCAGGCCATATGTCTATGGCTTTCCACAGTCCATATGTCTATGGCTTTCTTTCCAGCAGGCCATATGTCTATGGCTTTCCACACGCCAAATGTCTATGGCTTTCTTTTCAGCAGGCCATAATTCTATGGCTTTCCACACGCCAAATGTCTATGGCTTTCTTTCCAGCAGGCCATATGTCTATGGCTTTCTTTCCGGCAGGCCATATATCTATGGCTTTCCACAGGCCAAATGTCTATGGCTTTCTTTTCAGCAGACATTATGTCTATGGGTTTCTTTCCAGCAGGCCATGTGTCCATGGGTTTCTTTCCACATGTCTATGACTTTCTTTCCAGCAGGCCATATGTCTATGGCTTTCTTTCCAGCAGGCCATATGTCTATGGCTTTCTTTCCAGCAGGCCATATGTCTATGACTTTCTTTCCAGCAGGCCATATGTCTATGACTTTCTTTCCAGCAGGTCATATGTCTATGGCTTTTTTTCCAGCAGGCCATATGTCTATGACTTTCTTTCCAGCAGGCCATATGTCTATGGCTTTCTTTCCAGCAGGCCATATGTCTATGGCTTTCTTTCCAGCAGGTCATATGTCTATGGCTTTCTTTCCAGCAGGTCATATGTCTATGGCTTTCTTTCCAGCAGGTCATATGTCTATGGCTTTCTTTCAGCAGGCCATATGTCTATGACTTTCTTTCCAGCAGGCCATATGTCTATGGCTTTCTTTCCAGCAGGTCATATGTCTATGGCTTTTTTCCAGCAGGTCATATGTCTATGGCTTTCTTTCCAGCAGGCCATATGTCTGTGGCTTTTTTTTCCAGCAGGCCATATGTCTATGTCTTTCTTTCCAGCAGGCCATATGTCTATGGCTTTCTTTCCAGCAGGCCATATGTCTATGGCTTTCTTTCCGGCAGGCCATATGTCTATGGCTTTCATTCCAGCAGATCCTCATATATTGAGCTTTCCCCCAGCAAGACTACGTTTAGGGCTCTTTTTCCAGCAGGCCATATGTGTATGGCTCTCTTTCCAGGAGGATATGATTATGTGTAGGGCTTTCTTTGCAGCAATGCTTTATGTAGAGATGTTTTCCAGCTGGACCTACGACTGTGGCTTTGTTTTCTGTAGAGCTATGTGTACAGCCCAACGTGGCCTTCATGTAGAGCTTTCTTTCCAGCAGATCCTACATATTGAGCCCCCCCCCCCCCCCCCCCCCCCCCCCCCCCCCCCCGGCCAAGGGAACTACGTTTAGGGCTCTTTTTTGCATAGTCATTTTTTTCCATCTGGGCTTTTGCATAGAGCCTTTTCCCAGCAGGGCCTACATATAGAACCTTCTTTCCAGCGAGCCTCTATGCACAACCTTCTTTCAGGCACGGATTACGTGTGGGGCTTTCTTTTGTTTCAGCTGGGTCTGTGTATAGAGCCTTTGGTGTATAGAGCCTTCTCTCCAACGGGTCCTATGTACAGGGTTTTGTTTCCCTTAATGTAGAGCCATCTTTCGAACAGAACCTACTCATTGGAACTGGTTTCCTGCTGCGCTTACAGGCGTTTGGACTGACTGATCATATTGATTGATTGTTAGACAGGCAGGTAAGCTGTGATTCAGCGTTTTGTTGGCAGGTCTAAGTCAAGACTCTAGATGCATTTATTGATGAATGTTTTGTACAAATTTAGAAATAAAAAAGGAAAATAACCCAAGAAAATGTCAATTTCGAAATAATCACATTTTACTGCCTATTTTGCGCGTGCGTGCTTGCGTGTGTGCGTTGTGTGTGTGTGTGTGTGTGTGTGTGTGTGTGTGTGTGTGTGTGTGTGTGTGTGTGTGTGTGTTCGTGCGCACGAGCTGTCTGCGATGAGAGTGGAATCAGATGGACTCTGTCTCTGGATTCTATCCATTTTTAAAATATGATTTTACTATGTTTATTCTTTCGTTTTATTGAGTCTTTGAGTTTATCATTGTTTCTGTATTCATTGTGGATTTGTTGATTTTTTTGGTGTAATTAATCATTAAAAGAGAACGGGAGGGAGAAAGCGAAGAAGAAGAAGAAGAAGAAGAAGAAGAAGAGGAGAGAGAGAGAGAGAGAGAGAGAGAGAGAGAGAGAGAGGAGAGAGAGGAGAGGAGAGAGAGAGAGAGAGGAGAGAGAGGAGAGAGAGAGAGAGAGAGAGAGAGAGAGAGAGAGAGAGTAAAATAACAAAATTCCACTTTTCAATTGTCTACCTAAATACGTGCAGCGTTTATCCTGCCAAACTCTTATCTGTCTGTCTGTCTCTCTGCCTGTCTGTCTGTTGTCTGTCTCTCTGATGCGTGTCTGTGTATTTGGAGGCGTGTATGGGGTTTTATATGTGTTGATGTGAGGAAGGGGATGGCAAAAGGAGGTAGGGGGGAGGTATTTATATGGCTCTATGTTTGTAGATGTGGTGTCTGTCTGTCTGCCTCTTCGTCTGTCTGTCTGATCTCTCTCTCTTTTCTCTCTCTCTCTCTCTCTCTCTCTCTCTCTCTCTCTGCGTGTCTGTCTGTCTCTCTGAACTGTCTGGCCCCCTCTCTATTTCTCTTTCTCTTATTCTCCTTTTCCCCCCTCCCTCCCTCCCTCCTCCCTTCCTTCCGTCCTCCCTCCCTATTTCCGTCTGCCCCTCCTTCCCTCCCTCCCTCCCTCCATTCCTTCCTCTCTCTCTTTCTGTCTCGCTCCCACTCCCTCCCCCGTCTCTCTCTATCTCTCTCAAAATAATTTCTGAAGGTAAAAGAAGAAAGGAAGTTTCGGCGTGTATGTTGTGTGCTGACGTAGGGGAAGTAAGTCTGAAGGCGTATTGCTTTTCAGTCTAAATGTTATCAGGCCACCAAGAAATGGCACTCTAGAAAGCGACCCCCCTTCTCTCTTTCCCTCCTTCTCTCTCTCCCCTCCCCCCTCCCCTCACCACGCCTTTGTCTGTGTGTGTGTGTGTGTGTGTGTGTGTGTGTGTGTCTCTCTCTCTCTCTCTCTCTCTCTCTCTCTCTCTCTCTCTCACTCACTCTCTCTCTCTCTCTCCCTCACCTCCTCCCCCCTCTCTTTGTGTGTGTGTGTGTGTGTGTGTGTGTGTGTGTGTGTGTGTGTGTGTGTTGTGTGTGTGCGTGCGTAGGTGTTTGCATGCGTGCGTGCGTGCGTGCATATATGTGTGTGTGGTGCGTGCGTTCGCGCGCGGCGCGCGCGCGCGTGTGTGTGTGTACAGCTGCGAGTGCGTATGTGTATGTCTCTCTCTCTTTCTTCTTTGTCTCTGTCGCTGTGTGTGTGTGCGTGCACGCAGTGCCGCGCGTTCTTTGATACTGTGAACGAGGAGGAACTGTGTGTGTGTGTGTGTGGTGTGTGTGTGTGTGGAGGCTGCATGAGGTTATGTATGTGTGGATGTGGGGAAGGTGTGTGGTGTGTGTGTGTGTGTGTGTGTGTGTGTGTGTGTGTGTGTGTGTGGAGGCTGCATGGGTTATGTATGTGGTGGATGTGGGGAGGGGTGTGTGTGTGTGTGTGTGTGTGTGTGAGAGAGGAGAGAGGAGAGTGGAGAGGAGAGAGAGAGAGAGAGAGAGAGAGAGAGAGAGTATAGTGCCTGAAGAAAGTGGTAATTGTGACAAGTAGGTTGGGGTTCAATGGCAATGCTTTTTTTCGTTTAATCAGGTAGAACTTTTTTTTTTTTTTTTTTTTGGGGGGGGGGGGGGGGGGGGGGGGGAGGGGGGGAGGGGGGGTGTCATGAACCGGATCGCAGACTTTCTTTTGTACTAGATCTTCATCCACTCAAACTCGCATACCTGTGTACTCCATCACAATGACCCAGGAAAATATGTCAGAATGGTTGAATCTCTGTCTGTCTGTCTGTCTGTCTCGCTGTCTGTCTGCCTGTCTGTCTGTGTCGATGTCTGTCTGTCTGTCTGTCTGTCTGTCTGTCTCTCTCTCTTCTCTCTCTCTCTCTCTCTCTCTCTCTCTCTCTCTCCTCTCTCTCTCTCTCTCTGGCGAAAGGGGGGGGGAAGGACAGGGTGGAGATATTGGGGGGAGGGGGAGGGTAGGGGGAGGGTAGGGAGGAGCGTGTCAGTTCTCCGATGTTGATAGATCTTTCCAGACCACTGAACTAGACAATATTCTGCAGACATAACGATGAGGAAATCTATCAAAGTAAGGATTAGTTTTCAGTCTTACCATCTTCATGCTTTGGTGTTCAGTCTTATCATCTTCATGCTTTGGTGTTCAGTCTTATCATCTTCATGCTTTGGTGTTCAGTCTTATCATCTTCATGCTTTGGTGTTCAGTCTTACCAGCTCAGTCTTGTCCTTCACATTTCGCAGTTTTCAAATCCACATGTTTTAGTTTTTCAGTCTTATTATCCACATGTTTTTGCTTTCAATCTTACCATCTAAAAGTTTTTAGTTTAATGTTGTATTTCTCGGTCATCATCTACATGTTGCATTTCTTTGTCATCATCTACAACATGTTGTATTTCTCAGTCATCATCTACATGTTGCATTTCTTTGTCATCATCTACAACATGTTGTATTTCTCTGTCATCATCTACATGTTGCATTTCTTTGTCATCATCTACAACATGTTGTATTTCTCAGTCATTATCTGCACCATGCTTTGTTTCTCAGTCATCATCTACAACGTATACATTTTCAGTCATGATTGACGTGTTTTATTTCTTAGTCATCATTTACTGCCTTTCTTTTCAGTCAAACCCCACACATGTTTGATTTTGGATATTTTCAATCATCATTCACATGTTTTACTTGCGATCATTTACATATTTCATTTCATCAACCGTAGAAAATCAGCCGAACAAAAGGACAACCCACGACCTGTTTGACCAGAAAATGCAATAGCCGTAAGGGGCAATCAGCTCCCAATCCTCTAAATCAAAGATGGCGGACAGGCAATATGGCGGTGACCTGAGGGGAAGCTATCTAATGGCGTAATACGATTGTGGCCAATTGTGGACAGGCTGGAAATTAGAAGCAGCGGGCTTTTCATGACGGCTTGGGTTGCTTCTCGTGGCTGACACAGAATTGAGTGACGACAGTCGACGGCCATCGTTGCTGTATAACCGCCCAGAATCATCCCCCCTCCCCGCTGTCAGTTTGATCCAGGAGAGAAAAGAGGAGAGAATTATCCCCCCTCCCTGCTGTCAGTTTGATCTAGGAGAGAAAAGAGGAGAGAATTATCCCCCCTCCCTGCTGTCAGTTTGATCCAGGAGAGAAAACAGGAGAGAATTATCGCCCCTCCTGCTGTCAGTTTGATCCAGGAGAGGAAAAGAGGAGAGAATTATCTCCCCCCCCCCCTCCCTGCTGTCAGTTTGATCCAGGAGAGAAAACAGGAGAGAATTATCGCCCCTCCCTGCTGTCAGTTTGATCCAGGAGAGAAAAGAGGAGAGAATTATCCCCCCCCCCTCCCTGCTGTCAGTTTGATCCTGGAGAGAAAAGAGGAGAGAATTATCCCCCCTCCCTGCTGTCAGTTTGATCCTGGAGAGAAAAGAGGAGAGAATTATCTCCCCCCTCCCTGCTGTCAGTTTGATCCTGGAGAGAAAGGAGGAGAGAATTATCCCCCCTCCCTGCTGTCAGTTTGATCCTGGAGAGAAAGGAGGAGAGAATTATCCCCCCCCTCCCTGCTGTCAGTGTGATCCTGGAGAGAAAAAGGGAGAGAATTATCCCCCCTTCCTGCTGTCAGTTTGATCCTGGAGAGAAGTGAGGGACGGAAAAACGTGACGATGGGGAGGGAGATATGTCATGAAAAAAATTCCTTTCCTTGGCAACGTTTGTGACAAATATTGCAGTTAGATACTTAAACCTACCGGAGCTCATTGATCAACACGACAGATTAAAATGATATGTCAGTGTTTGTTGGTAGGTGCAAGTGCAGCTGATCGGCAATGCTTGAAGTCGGCGTGATGCTAGAGTATGAATCTAACTTCTTGTTGTTGCTGTTGTTGTTGCTGTTGTTGTTGTCGTTGTTGTTTTTGTTGTTGTTATTGTATAAGAATAATGACATTGAAGCACCTGGATGAGTTCCAATCTTGGTGAAGTCTGTGACAAACATTCAGAGGCCCTGCAAGTTCAGTCCACTTAGAGCGAGCCCTTTGGACTGACATAGGGTTTCATTCACTGCTCTTTAACTCTTCAGCAGCGATGTCGTCACAATGCAACCACAAGGTAAAGCAGCGGCGGCAGCCGACGTCTGCACTAAGTCAGGCGATGAGCCCAGCAAGAAGAGGGAAGTTATCACTCAGCCGACACCACTGAAATCACGCAGTGTCTTCTCTTGAAGCTTCTCTGTTGCACGGGATTAAAAACAAACAAACTGCGGACAGTGTTCTCGACCAGTGCCAAGTGAGAAGTAGGCTAGGCCTGATGGCAAGGCAAATGTCCAGTGGCTTTTTTTTTTTTTTTTTTTTTTTTTAGTGATTAGAGGGATTGTACTTTTACACCATGTAGCAGTGAACAGCTCAAACGCTGAAAGCCGGACAACAGTGTGTGGAAGTTCAATTGATGACCGTTATTGACTCGCTTTTCCTGTGATAGACATGTCGAAACCGCCGGTAGGAAAAAAATCAACTTTCTGGTCTCCCAGGCAGAATTCTCATAACGGAGAACCCGCCTTGGCTTAAGGCTGTGTCAGGCCAGCTGACATAGGTTAGAACACCAAGGCTACATCAAAATGTTGTTTGCCTTGCATAGTTATGCGGGGGTTGTCTTCAGTCGTGACAAGCTCCTAGCATAACATTATCAGTCTCCAAAATCCCCCGAAGTCGGAGTGTGGCTGCCCACGTGGCGGGGTAATCAAAAACGGCCCACACACGTAATGTTCTCATCCCCAGCTGATGCATTTGTACCCTAGTGTTCAAATACTTTGACTGTTCGGATGATCCCTGGAGTCTTTTAGCCAGGGTACGACGATAACAACAACATAACAGGGAACAGGTAACTCTCCTTAGCAAAAGAACAGACAGTTTCAGTTTCATAAAGGTGTCACTGCATACAGACTAATCCATATACGCTACACCACATTGAGACCAAACTGAGCATGATTTTAAGCTGATGGATAAGCGAATTAATAAATAAGATGAGAAAATTTAAGAAGAGGGTTTCGTGGCTACGACTTCGCAGATGTCTGACCTACGCATTAGCCCAACGTGCTGGTCAGACTTGGGAACAGAAAGAGCGTGACAGTTAAACCACAAACATATTCTTTTATTTGATTAAAGTAGGAATCGAATTCTTTTATAAGTGATGAAATTACCGGCTGTTGAAAAAAAGGTGCCTAAGGGCAGAGGACATTGGGAAGATGCTGACTCTCAGCACAGCTGTGGTGAATGAGTTTAAAAAAATCTGTTTGGGGATGAACATGTGACGGGCAGGAAAGAGTTTGTCCAGCGAGTCAGGTTGTTGGCCCGTAAGTGCGCATGTAAGGCGGATGATTTGAATACGTGCACGCCCCCCTTCTCTCTCAAGCTTAATGACTCTGATTATTGATTGTTCTCTTTTGTTACTCTCTGTGTGGTTTGGTATGGGGTCTTACAAAACTGTTACGAAAGTCTGAAACTATGTGACATACTCTGACTCAGTGGGGAAAATCTCCGTATAACGCCGCATTTTCATCTTATATCTGTCTTCGTATTGAATTTTGGAATATCTTGAAAATACTGGCTGCTTCGATGTATTTCACAGTATGGTTGTTACAGTAATGACATTGCTCCTATACTACTACTACTATACTACTACTACTACTACTACAGCCGTTGCTGAACAACAGTAATAATGATGATAATAACAACAATAATGATAATAGTAATGATAATAACAATAATAATAATAATAATTATAATAGAATACATAACATAAACATTCTTTTGATGAAGATGATAATACAGTGAAGAAAATCCAAATTGAATTGTTTGTTAATCTTGTATTTCCAGGATTAGTTGTAGTCTAATGCGCCGCACAATCAGGAATTAATAGTTACAGAGAAATACACAAGACAATGGTAGCAAAATGAAATTCATACAAAGGCACAAACATAAGCCTCCCATCCCCCACACCCCATCTCCCTTCTCAGTAGTGCCTTTTCCTTCAGACAAGAAGAAGTTCCACCAAATCAGAGAGAGAGAGAGAGAGAGAGAGAGAGAGGAGAGAGAGAGGAGAGAGAGAAGAGAGTGCACACGCACATACACACGCATTCACACACACACACACACACACACACACACACACACACACACACACACACACACACACACACACACACACGCTTACTCACAAACACGCTCGCACACAAACACTCAATCCACAAATACACACACGCTCTTTCTTTCCCTCACTCTCTCACACACACACTCACACACACGCGCACGCACGCACGCACGCACGCACGCACCCCCCCCCCCCCACACCACACCAACCACACGCACGCACGTATGTTCAACGAACACGTGCAATGACAGACAAACAGACGCACATTCGGGTGTGCGAATGCACTCATACTCTTGCGCACATACACATACACACACACACACACACACACACACACACACCCCACACACCACACTCGCATACATATACACTCACTTGCGTCAGCGTAGTCGCGCTGTAGCAAGGTGGTTCAAAATATCCGTGGTGGGATCCTTTTTTTTCCGGGGGGTAGGTCAGTTCCTGATGGCTGCACCGGGCAACGACGTGTGAGCCTTAGGGGAGAATTGGAGGTAGAGGGACGGGCAATAATCAGAACAACGCTGAATTGGCCTTTGGCCATGGCTAGTTTCATTTTTTTAATATTATCAGAGTTAGCCCTCCCCACCCGCACCCCGCCCTCCGATCCTTCCCTCTCCACACACTCCCCCCCCCCCCGCGCTCTTCTCTCCCAGCTCAACAAGCACACGTACTAGCAAGTCAGTAATGACGTACAGGCAAACGTTGCAAGTGTCAGTGGTGCATACATGATGTGTAGCGTCATGTGTGTGTGTGTGTATGTGTGTGTGTGTGTGTGTGTGTGTGTGATGTGTGTGTGTGTGTGTGTGCGTGCGTGTGTGCGTGCGTGCGTGCGTGCGTGCGTGTGTGTGTGTGTGTGTGTGTGTGTGTGTGTGTGTGTGTGTGTGTGCGCGCGTGTGCGTGTACATGCGTGTGTGTGTGGGGTGTGTGTGTGTGTGTGTGTGTGTGTGTGCGTGTGCGTGCGTACGTGCGTGTGTGTGTGTGTGTGTGTGTGTGTGGGGTGTGTGTGTGTTGTGCGCGCGCGCGTGCGCGTGCCTGCGTGCGTGTGTGCAGATGGTGTGTTGTGTGGTGTGTGTGTGTGTGGTGTGTGGGTGTGTTTGTTGTGGAGAGAGAGAGAGAGAGAGAGAGAGAGAGAGAGAGAGGAGAGAGAGAGAGGAGAGGGGCGGAGAGACAGAGAGAAGGGTTAACAAAGGTTCTCCCAGAGCCATTGATTTAGTAACTGATCCTAAATTTAACCCATGAATCTATGAACCAACTTCAAAGAAACTATCAAGACACCCTCAGAATGCAAACTATAGAATACAGTTCTCCCAGAGCCATTGATTTAGTAACTGATCCTATTTAACCATGAATCTATGAACCAACTTCAAAGAACCTATTTAAGACACCCTCAGAATGCAAACTATAGAATACAGTTCTCCCAGAGCCATTGATTTAGTAACTGATCCTATTTAACCCATGAATCTATGAACCAAATTCAAAGAAACTATCAAGACACCCTCAGAATGCAACAATAGAATACAACTGATCATCTTGATTGCAAGCGTCACTCACCAGGAGTCCAGATGAGTGCGGTATGGCGAAGGGTACACGAACGGCTGACAGAATGCTTGGTGCTTGGCATAGAGGTTGACACTGTCGAGTCAAGTGAAGTCACGAACACTTTATTCTCTCCAAAGAGAATTAAGAGAGGTCATAAAAACATGTCTATGGATGCTATATTGTACAAATCACAAATCACACCCACCCGTCCACTCGCACAAACAGAATAATATCCACACACACATATATACAAACAAGCTTTCCGGACCGAATCTTATTGAAAGCTCAGTTTTGATTCGGGTGTTATATAGAATTGGGAACGAAACTGTTTTTAAGTTCTATCTGTTTTGAATTTAGGAATTTGGAATCTTCGTCCAGATGGTAGAATATTGTAGTTTTTTGAAAGAATATGAGAACTGTCGGCAGCAATGTTCACAGCTTTTTGTCTGGACTTATATTCTACTCTGGTCAGAAGACAGGCATGATTAGAGAGTGCACTATGGACTTATACTCTGGTCAGAAGACAGGCATGATTAGAGAGTGGCACTATGGACTTATACTCTGGTCAGAAGACAGGCATGATTAGAGAGTGGCACTATGGACTTATACTCTGGTCAGTAGACATTGTCCCTCTCTCTGCTCAGCCGAATCCAGTCTCAGGTTGACACATATAGATATTTCTAGATCTGTACATCTGTACACTTTGTTCACCCGGAGAAACTGGGAAACGTCCGGTTCCAGTCTTTACCCACCAGACTCTGCCGGTGACTGCAGAATGGAGCGAGGATCGTCAGGCTGCACACCAAAGATGAATGCGTCAAGGCCTTGCTTAAGGAGTTGAGTATTTATAGACTGGCGCATTTAGATTGTGTTGAGAGTTTTTATTGTGTCTGAAAGTTGATTCGCCTCATTTTCTTTCATGTGGCCATCAAGGTACACGCCAGGTGGTTCTAAGCAGACAGATTTAAATCAAAGGAATGGGATTATGTTAACTTCTGAAGCTGGCGCAAAGATAGAGTGACGGGTGAGTGCGAAGACCTGAAATACGCGTCAACTAAGGTGAAGGTCATGTATTTGAAGATTGTTTGTGATGTCATCGGTGAAGATCCCCCAAACAGGGAAATAATTGGTGGGGAATTTTAAATTTTGATCGAGTATCAGTTTAACATTCAATGCTGGCTCAAACTTAAGGTAGTCCTCAAAACGCTTACATGAATTATACTGTGTTTTAGCTTACATGGATTATACAGTGTTTTAGCTTGCATGGATTATA
>CM031603.1:94583346-94590846 GCA_018398815.1 Conus ventricosus
ACGCACATGCCCCTTTTGGGACCATGGCTGCTCTTATGTTACAAGTAATAGATTACTAGATAACATAGCTGATTCTAATCTATATTTTGCTAAATAATGGAAGTATTACTCGCATTCCAGATATAGCCACCCATAACCCCTCAGCCATCGATTTACCTTTACATCTCCATCACTTGTAGTAAACTCAATGTGGGAAACTGGAGATAACCACTGGGATCAGATCATATTCCAATAATAATATCGTTGAATGACATATTAGAACAGGAAATCTCAGAAGTTTATTATTCCAAAATATATTTACAAAAATGCAGATTGGTCACTTTTTCAAATCAATCTTAACAACAACAGACATAGTGTTCTCAGCTAATGAAAATGTAGATGACCAATACACTGCATTTTGTAAATATATTTTAGCAGCAGCTGACAAGTCGATCCCGAAGATAAAAAACACAAAGTCAAAGAAACATAATGGAAATATATGGTGGAACAAAAAAATGTGAAACAGCCAATAAAAAAAAAAAGAAAGATTCAAGATTTATTGTAAAAAGAGATCAGCAAGTAATCATAAAGAAATGAAAAAGGTGGATAAAGAAAGTGTAGATGTCATAGATGATGCAAAGTTGCAGCATTGGAATGAATTTTGTAACTCTGAAGTTAAAATCATAACGATATTGGTAAAGTGGGGAGGAACTGAAAGCTATGAAAAATGGATTAAACATCACCACAGTACCCTATAAAAATAGATAACAACAGTCTTCTTAGTGCTGATGAGAAAGCAGAAGCCTTTGTAAACTTGTTTGCTGAGGTAAGCCGCACTGAAGGTCTAACAAGTACGGACCAAATATTCAGAGAGAAAGAAGAAGTAGTAAAGCACAGGATGAATCTACAGCAGACAATAGTAACAATATCAATGCTCCTATAACTATCCAAGAAGTAAAAGAAGCCATTGATCCATGCCATTAAGAAAATCATCTATTGGTTTAGATGCAATATCTAATCAAATGTTAAGAAATTTGTCTGAAAACTTTGTAGAGTTTCTTCATAAATTATTTAGTACATGTTGGAGCAATGGTGTTATGCCAAAAAATATGGAAACAGTCGATCGTTGTTCCAATTCTAAGCAAGGAAAATGTACAAAGGATCCTAAGAATTATAGACCCATTGCATTAACTTCACATGTATGTAAACTTTCAGAAAGAATTGTTATGAATAGACTTGTACATTACTGTGAAAAATATAACATAATACCAATTAATCAAGCTGGTTTCCAGAAAGGTCGATCCATACAGAAATTTTACTGAAATTATCAACAAATATAAAGAAACAGTTTGCTAGACGAAAATGTGTTCTTGCTACCTTTTTCGACATAAATAAGGCTTACGATCAAGTGTGGCATTTACAGCTATTGAACAAACTTAAAAACATTGGTTTGACAGGAAATATACAACTATGTCAGATGTTTTCTGAAGGATAGGGTAATAAGAACAAGAGTAGGAAAAACATATTCCACAAGTAGAACACTTTCAATGGGAAATACCTCAAGGGTCAGTATTAGCGCCACTTCTCTTCTCGTTATTAATGCATGATCTGCCAAACAAACTATCAAAAAATGTTGTTCTTGTCCAATATGCCGACGATATATGCATGTGGATGGATGTAACGTAAAAAAGAAAACTTCGCAGCGAGATATAAAATTCGTCAAAAAGATCTATCAGGGAGAACTAAACAAGATGGTGGATTACATGAAGCTAAATGGATTAAGTCTGTCAACGAAAAAAAAACAAATATGATTCTTTTTAACAGTGGATCTAACCCAGAAAGTATGCCCGTTTTCACATTGGATGATACTCCCCTTAAGTACGTAACAGAGATTAAATTTCTAGGAGTTTATTTTACATCTAAGTTATCATGGAACTTTCATATCGAATATTTATTAACAAAAGCGAGAAAAAACATTAAACTTTCTGAAAATTATTTCTAAGAAAAGTGGGGACAAGATCCAGCTACTTTGATTACTCTATGTAAGTCTTTAATGAGATCAAAAGTAACTTATGGCCAAGAAATATTCTTCAATGCGCCTAAATATCTATTACAAAAACTGCAAAGTATTGAATGTAAGGCATTGAAATTAGCCCTTGGACTTCCCGTGCACGCATCATCGTCACGTACATATTATGAAGCCAGGTACTTCCCCTAGATGATTATAGAGATTTAAAAATGTTGTAAATTTGTCATTAAAAGTACAGCTAGAAAAAACACATATCAAATCAGAAATTAAAATGAGATCAGATTTTGATTTTCCGAAAAGAGCAAAGTCTATAACTTCTCAAATAACTATAGCAACTTATACATCAAAAATACTTTCAGGATTCTGGGGTTTCCTTAGAAAAGGAAGCTTTTTTCTCCCAGACCATCTTTTTGTCCTATCCACCCTGGGAACTTAAAAAAGCCATTTTGATATTGATCACACCAACATTAAAAAAGATGAAAATATCAAAAATGCTCACAAGTTATACAAAGTGTCATATTGACGAGAAATACACTAACCAATTAAAAATATACACAGATGGTTCATGTATTGGTAAGCATACAGGTTGTGCATTTTTAATCCCAGACTTTAGGGTGGAGAAATCTTTTTACATTGGATGTAACATATCCATATTCACAGCCCGAATTAACAGCAATACTCATGGCTTTGAATTACCTTTTAAATTTCCCCCAAACAATATTTCAAGCTCTGTTTTGTGTAGATTCAAAATCAGTCCCCCAGGCGCTAAAAGATTTTCATCTGCATACTAGACCTGAAATGATTATTGAGGTCAGCTGTTTGATCCACATGCTTATTGAAGGAGGCACCCAGTTATCCTTTTGTTGGATTCCTTCACACTGTTCCTTTTATTATAACGACAAAGTAGATAGGGCAGCTAAATGTGGAGCAAAACATATCTCTGGTTCTGAATATCTTAAACTAGCCTTATCGGTACATGAGCAGTGCAACCTAGTTAAAACACATATTTTGAAAAAATTCAAAGATAGAATGATAGAACATGACAATCAAAATCAGTTTGATACTTTTGATATTAAAATTATTCAACATAACTTTAGTTTAAATAAAAATATACTTTCGTTGATGTATAGGTGGAAACTCGATGCTTTTAAAACAAAATATGTTAAAAACATAGTGTGTTTATGTAAAAAGAAAATAACACGTGAACATATTGTTGCATGTCAAGACATGAAAAAAATAATTCCAGTGTTGAGACAAAATAGTGCACAGGCCATCTTTGAGTCACCAGCTCTAAAAACATGAGTTTTTTGTATGCTTAGAGCGCACTCCATTGGGGAAGTATTTATAGGTTCCTTTTTTTTTGTTGTATGTGGGGCGGGCATAAGTGTGGGGAGGGAAGATGGAATGTACAAAGCTTAAAAGTGAAAATGACGGAGAAGAGTTACGGTTCTGTGCCTTGATAGTTGTTAATTGATTAGTTTTGTTAATTGTTTTTTCTTTTCCTTTGAAATTTTTGTTGAAAAATTTAAGTGCTTTGTAATTACCATTATTATTCATATAAGCACTCATATAAGCACAACATAGTTTCACACACACACTCAAACACACTCGCATATGCATACACACAAAGCGCACACGCACATGCACTCATACATGTTTTGTGCACAAGCATAAGCACACACGTAAGAACTTGTAAATACTTTTATTCCAGTGTTGTTGCAAAATAACTCACATTATATACAATTCACCAGCTTTAACTAAGATTGTTTTGTAAGTTTAGATATCAGTCCAATTGGTTACTACAATATCTGAATTTTTTTTTTCTTAAAATAAAAGTGATGGAGGGGGAGGGAGGAACGGGGAGAGGATAGAGAGGGAAGAAAAGGAAGGGGGTGGGTGGGGTGGGGTGGGGGTGTTCACTGATTTTGTTGTTGTTATATATATATTGTTTTTTTTTTTTTTTTTTTCCTTCTGTTTCTTATTTCTAATAGTGTAGTTATACACATATTTCTTTAATCAGATATATTTTTAAATAACCGCCTAAGCACCATATGTGTACACACATTCACACATACATGCATGCATACTTGGAACTCTATAACTTTCAGTCATGCACTAGTCTTATTCTCTTACACACTCCTTTTTTTTTATCGTCTAATATCACGTTTAGTGGAAAGACGTTAAATGAATGACACACACACACACACACACACACCCTACGCTTGGATGAGTAGATGGCTGGGAGTGGGTTCCCACCGGCACGCGCTCATTAAGACGCTTCACCACGCTTTATGAACAGAATTATTCACGAGCCCAGAGTCACAGGGCAGTTTTCTGTGCGTTGCGTCACAAACCTCTTGCTGTTACAACTATCACCTTCATATTCAAATACTGAAATAGAAGACTGCGAATGTCGAAAGTCCAAGAAGGAGACCAGTTCCTCTTTTTCAAGTTATCATCAAACCAACGTTATCATTACAGGGCATTCTCCCAATCCCGTTTCCTCTTCACACCAAGAACTGATTATATCAACGCTGCAATCGCCCTTGGCTTAAGGCTGTGGCAGACAAGTTGACATAGGCTAGAAAATGTTGTTGTGCTCTGCATAGTTATGCGGGGATTGTCTTCAGTAGTGACAAGCTCCTAGCATAACACCATCAGTCTCCAAAAATCCCTCGAAGTCGGAGTGTGGCTGCCCACGTGGCAGGGTAATCAAAAACGGTCACACACGTCATGTTCTCATCCCCAGCTGATGCATTTATACCATAGTGTTCAAATACTTTGGGCTGTTCGGATGATCCCCGGAGTCTTTTAGACAGGGTAGGATAACAACAACAACAACAACAACAACAACAACAACAACAACAACAGCAACAACAACAGCAACGCTGCAACACTATTGCTCTTGCCCGCAATCCGAAACACCTTGATAAAAGAAGTAACAGGTAAAGTAATGTAGCTTATAGCCTGGCCGACCGCAAAGGGCCATATCAGGGCTGTCACCACATTCAATTCAACTCACAAGTCATCAGAATAGAAAAAAACCTCATTCACAACAACCCTTTAAAACACACCTTCTAAAAACACACTGAAAATTTTGTTCTTCAGAAATTCAAAGATCACATCATGTGGGACATCTCTGAACAAGGTTTTCATGGAGCCTGCTGTGAAGTGTTTATATCTCACATCGTGCAAGTCCCAACACTCTAAAAGAGTATGTTTCATAAGGGGCAACAAGAACGCCGATCAACCAGCAAAAATGCCACAAACAATAACCTGTCTAAAAAGTCTGTCTCTTTGTAAGACTCCAGACGGAAAGTCCAAAACATGCTGAAGATTTTTTGTGTGTGTGTACTAGAGGAATGGACCTCACCAATTGACAGTGAAGTCTTCTCAGAGCTGTCAGAACTTTCAGAAATTGTTCCGATGTGTTACTTGAAATCAAAAAGAGTGGAAAAAAATCTTGCACGGGTTACACAACAGTAACACCTTTCTTACTCTGAGCTTTCAAATGGTGAAAAGAAGCCATGGTGTAGGCTATACCGTGTGATAAGACATATCATTGAGTTCCTGAGTCCCTGTAGCAAGAGATGCAAGCATTTTACAGTAGACTTCATGAAGGCCTTGTTTCGAGATGTTCCATTTTTTTTTTGATGTGATATTTTTTTTGTCAGGTTGTAAAGATCAATAACATCTGGTCTAACATTTGATTGCTACATACATAAATCGAAGAATAGTTTTTAGGCTGGTGTTTTTTCCTTCAAAGATTAACATTGTTTTTGGATCTTAACCTCTGCACATAACCTACACGTGACTTGTGTGATTTTTATGTTTTTAAAGCCCTGATATGGCTGCTATGGAAGCTCGTCTGTAAACAATATGAACAAGAACATCAAAACAACACTGACCTCTGAAAAAAAAATCACAAGTCAAATCACAAGCAAGATTTGCGCTGGCGAAAGAGACAAGATGGTTGTCGCCATCAAGAGCCTTAGACCTGAGAGGTAAGAGGAGAAGAGGGGGTAGAGGAGGGGAAAGGGAAGGGTGACGGAGTTAAGATGGAAGCGGATAATCGTCTGCTCTTGTCTGGGGGGAGAGGGGGGGGGGGGGGGGAGGGGATGCTTAATATCTCTGATGCTGACGTCACGTGTCAGACGGGTGTCTGGGGTGGAAATGGAGGGGGTGAATGGAAGTCCAGGCACGAACTATATTGATCCGTGTCTGATCCTCTTCAGGTGAAGAAGGCAGTACTTTTCTTCTTTCTTTCTCTTTCTTTCTTTCTTTACAGTCAGGACATGTCTGCACGGCCGTCGTTGACCTAACGGCTAAAGCATCGTTTTCTGGAGTCAGGAAGGTTTGGGTGTAATCCTCCCGCTTCAGACAGCGAGGTTAGAGAGCGTTTCCTTCCGACTCAGCATGAGTGCAGGGATCAAGTCTGCTCCAAACCTTTCGGATGAATTTTTCAAACCGAGGTGGTGTGTGTGATGAAAGCATGCATTAAAAGGACTGCACTAATGTTCAACGCTGTTCCATCCTTGCTAGTGGGGAAGATCATCATTGTCGGAGGGCTGGGGAATAAGACCCGAGATAAGGCCAAAAACAGGGGAAGAAGAAGATAATGCTGCTGTTGCTGCTGTTGTTGTTGTTGTTGTTGTTGTTGTTGTTGTTGTTGTTGTTGTTGTTGTTGTTGTTACTGCTGTTAAAGAAGAAGAAGAAAAAGATGATGATAATGATGATGATCAAGAAGAAGTTAAGAACCGAAGAAGCAGTAGCAGCAGCAGAAGAAGAAGAAGAAGAGGAAGAAGAAGAGAGAAGAAGAAGAAGAAGAAGAAGAAGAAGAAGAAGAAGAAGAAAGAAGGAAGAAGAAGAAGAAGAAGGATGAGGATGAGGATGAGGAAGAGGAGGATGAGGAGAGGGGGAAGAGAAGGAGGAGGAGGAGAAGAAGAAGAAGAAGAAGAAGAAGAAGAAGAAGAAGAAGAAGAAGTAGTAGTAGTAGTAGTAGTAGTAGTAGAAGAAGAAGAAGAAGAAGAAGAGAAGAAGAAGAAGAAGAAAAAGAAGAAGATAATACAGAATATAGAATCGGAGGAAGAAAGAGAGGAAATGAAAAAGAAAAAAAAAGAAGAAAGAGAAGACGATAAACAAGACTACGAGGAAGAAGCAGATGAACAAGAAGACGACGACAAAGAAGATGACGACGACGACGATAACGACACAACGACAACGATGATGAAGAAGAAAAAGAAGAAGAAAAGAAGAAGAAGAAGAAGAAGAGAGAAGAGAAGAGAAGAGGGGGGAGGAGGAGAGAGAGAGGAGGAAGGGAGGGAGGAGCAGGAAGAAAGGACTAGGAGAAGAAGAAAGAAGAAGAAGAAGAAGAAGAAGAAGAAGAAGAGCAGAAGAAGAAGAAGAAGACAAAGACGACAAAGACGACAAAGAAGATGACGACGAAGACGAAGATGTCAGGAACTGCGTCCACCTTCCTGGTCACTTGACAT
>CM031603.1:94595846-94603346 GCA_018398815.1 Conus ventricosus
CGTCGCCGATTCAGATCAAAGGGCGAATCCAGGATCCGCTGGGCTTTGGTGGAGGTCTGCATTCTGACGAGTAACCTTCCAGTCTGAAGCAGGGCCCGTAGTAAGGACACGTAGGTTCCGTATTCAGGGGGGAATTTGCTTCTCGACTTTTTTGCCAGTGGAATCTAAAACTGGCAACAGCAACACAACAGCAACAACAACAACAACAACAATAACATACAACAACAACACATAACAACAACAACAACAACAACAACAACAACAACGCAACAACAACAGCAACAACAGCAACAACAACAACAGCACAACGGCAACAACACAGTCAACAGCAACAAAAACACAATAACAACAACAACAACAACAAAAACAACAACAATCAGACAGCAAACTCAACACATAACAATAACATAACACAACAACAACAACAACAACAACAACAAAAATCTCTCCACTACTTTCTTAAACTGCTCATGCTGTCTTGGTGTGGTTGCACGGCTCAGACGATGACAACCGGAGGCTTCTCCTTCCACGAAACAGCCAAACACAAAAGAAGAAATGTTGAATGGATGGACGCACTGTTTAAAAGAGAGCTGTGTAGAGCACTGTGACAGTCTGCTAAAGAAGCTTCCATCGTTTCTAGAGTCAATATCGGTGTGAGCCCACACCTGCCCCTTTTCCCGGACGAACCAGTGATGAGGAAACAAACTGGTTGCACGACACGAAGAAGTAGCTGCATTCAAATCAAGTTTGAAAAAATCATGGATTTGATAAACAATTGATAAATAGATAAATGAATATAAACAATAAATAAATAATTAAATAAATAAGTTACTAACAAACTAACTAGTAACTACTGCTACTAACTAACTAACTAACTAACTAACTAACTACTAACTAACTGAACTAACTGAACTAACGACCGACCGACCGACCGACCTACCGATTGACCAAGTAAGTAAGTAAGTAAAGTAAGTAAGTAAGTAAGTAAGTAATAAAGTAAGTAACTAACTAACTAACTAACTAACTAACTAACTAACTAACTAACTAACCTAACTACAATAAAAATAAAATGAATAAATGCACACATACATAGATACATACACACATATATACATACATACATATATACAGCTATTTATACGTCAGATTAACAACCGAACGATAAGCCAAAGACACAGCTCAGCAAAAAACTTCGTCCGTGACAGCCAATCTCCCCCCCCCACCCCCACCCTACCCCATCTCCCTCCCACCCGTTTTTATTTTGCCAATGTCCTGTCACGTGCCCATGTCCCCCCCCCCCCCCCCCCCCCCCCCCCCCAGCAGACCTCCGTGACGCTCCACAGGCCGACGGCTGGTCAGTGTCGGTCAGCAAGGTCCGGCCAGCCGGCCATAAAAACAGCCCGGTCATTCTAATCACCGGCTTGGCAGCCGCTCCGCTTCCCTGGCCATGCCGGGGCGCAGCCGCCATGATGGGTCTGCCAGTACGCTGAGAGTGATTTCCCTTGGGTTCCATTTCCGCGGATGGTGTCGGCCAGGATTCGATGGTCTCGGTGTTTGGTCTCTGTCTGTTTATTTTCTTCTGGGTTTTACTTTTTTTTTTTTTTCCCATTATATCTTCATGTCGGTCTTTTGATTCGATTTTGGATCTCTCTCTCTGTCTGTGTCTCTCTGTCTCTCTGTGTGTGTGTGTGTCTCTCTCTCTCTCTCTTTCTCTGTCTCTCTCTCTCTCCTCTCTCTCTCTCTCTCTTCTCTTCTCTCCTTCTGTCTGTCGTCTCTCTGCCTCTCTGTCTGTCTATCTATGAATATATGTTGAAACTAATGCATGCATGACAAGGACAGATTGTAAGACTAGCTTTGGCTAAAATCTTCATCCTTGCGTATTAAACATCAATCAATCAATCAACCAATCTCTAAACAGTTCGAATTTTGTAGTTAATTATTAAAACCAGTCTGGCTCTAGGGCAAATCACTCTTACCACACAGCGATGGCTAACCTGGTTGATTATCTGTTTACAGAGATAATGACAACATTACAGGTGATATCGTGCAAAATTTTATGAAAGCTTTTGATGTTGTTGATCACCCCTCCTTCCTAAAAAGCTGAAAATTTCTCATATTTGCCAGGTCGTCAGAACTACTGTCTTCATTTCTTTCAGATCGAAAGCAAACACTTTAAGCTAACTGATCTGTCGTTCCTATATCATATGTCAGTTACGGTGTTCCTCAAGGACCTATACTTGGACCTGTCTTATCTTCCATATGATTTACGACTATTCGTTGACAGTTTATGTGATAGGTTTACTATGATGACATCATCATACACACTTGTCATAAAACGAAAAACAAATCACTGATTTATATACAAGGTAGTGTAATATGTTACTCAAATCGTCTTGACTCAGTCATATGTGTCTTCCACCTAGGAAGAGATAATACTTGATAGTAGCTACCAGAACTACTACAAAAGTGTCAAAATCGCTGGATATAACTCTAAGTAGCTGCCAGAACTACTACAAAAGTTTCAAAATCTCTGATACAATGCTAAGTCTCTTCATATACACGGTAGGTAACCGAGAAAAGTTGATCACCATGAAATTCTGAGTATTACTATCACGATAATTGGATCATTTCATATCATGTTATGATGCTTCTATCTCAAAAGATTCACCAGCTTTCAAAGCAATAACGGTTCCTGTTTTTTTAAAACCCCTTATATTTAATCTCATTTCAATTAGTTTGTACAGTATGGGGTTCGGCCAGTGATGACATCTGAAAACCACTGTTCAGTGTTCATAGACTAGTTATTAAATCAATATCCTTGACACTTCAGCAAACTCATTGTGATTATAAAGTATGTTGTCACTAAAATGGAAACTCAGTCTATGATAGTTCAAGTTTCATTTTAAGATAAATATCCAATCATGCCCGTCCTACTCTGAAAAATAGTTACAAAACGAATCTGATTCTCAATGCCAATAAGATTATTATACCCTTACTAAGAAGTGATCTTTTAAAATCTTGCCCCGAATCTATTCTGGTAATTGTTTATGGAGCGACTTCTTGCCTTGAACTAGGTTGATCTTTTAAAATCTTGCCCCCTTTTATTCTGGTAATTGTTTAGGGAGCGACTTCTTGCCTTGAACGAGCCGCCGTGGCACAGTGGTTGGCATGCGGACTCCTGGCTGAGAGGTCGTGGGTACGATTCCCCTCAGCCATTTATTTTGTGGGATTTATTTTTTTTTACCCGACCAGTGGAATATAATTATCATAAAAGTCTGTGTAGAACGCAGCACAAGCATCCTGTGTTCCTTCCAGTCATTTAAAATTCTGTCATTTCAACATTGATTGGTTTTGACCGACGATTTTGATTCTCAGGGGAAAATATAGGGCTGAAAGTCTGTTCCGCAAAGCGAAATTCTACGAAATCGGGATTCTGACAAGCACGACCTACATATAAAGCATGTGGACAGTAGGCGTCCATTCTTTATGGTCTTTTGGCCCACTGCGACACATGTCAAGGCTTCTGGAAAAATACCCCCCCCCCCCCCCACCCACCCCACCCCCCCCGCCTTTGGTCTCATTCTGAGAAATAGAAATTGTACAAATAAGTGCGTTGATAAACAAGAGGATAGGTGCGGAAGGGGCGAAGGAAGGAGGGGAAGGGTAAGGTGATTCTGCGCTCCTGGACCGAAAGATCTAAACGGTAAGGGGGCGAGTATTAAAGAGACACTGGATGAGTAAATTAGCACCATCTCGTTTCTTTCATTAATTGCGACACACACACACGCACGCACGCACGCACGCACGCACGCACGACGCACGCACGCACGCACGCACGCACACACACACACACACACACACACACAACACACACACACACACCTCTGTTGGGATTCGAACCGCGGCAACCTCACAGTCTATAAACCGCCACACCAGCTTAGCGCCACGGTGGCTGCTTGCCTTGACACAGACTGAATGGTGATCAGCTGACCTGCACAGTGTGAAAAGCGTGCAACCCCAACTCACCTAATCGCATGCAGCCCTTGAGTAAGCTCAATGCTTCGGGTCATAATCCCGCTTGCCTGTCGTTCAGAACTGACCATTCTGTGTGTTGTAGTGGTCTGTATCTGTGTCATCGGTGTGCTTTGGTCATCAACTCCACAGAGAAACGAACAGCGTCATGGCTAGCTCCAGTCGGCTCAAAGATTTCGGTCGGCCGTCCAGGTGCTGACTGCGGAATGGAAGCGGATCCTCAAAGAGCCCATCGAGGGGTTCCGACTGATCCACATGGACGACCAGAACATCTTCAAGTGGTACTTCGCCATGTTCGGGCCGCCCGAGAGTATTTACGAAGGAGGCTATTTTAAGGTAGGACCGGTTATTTTTTTTTGTGGATCTGGAAAGACTTCCGCCCTTCTCCCCCACTATCGTTTCCAGTCCAAAATTAAGAAGTTAGGAAAGATTACCTTTTGTGCCCCTGCCCCCGCCTCCGTACAAGATCAGATCTGATTTGAAAAAAAAATTCATGGCATGAGTTATATTTTTGTGGCAAATGTTGAGTATCCTCGGCATTTTCTACAGCTGGACCTGATCTTTCATGAGAAAAAGTGCTTTTATACCAGTGGGTGGAAGTGAGATGAAATAGTCCTGGAAATGATTCTTGGGTTGTTAAAGAAGGTAGTTCTAGCTTTCTGTCGCATACTTTCCAGGAAACCAAATAGTTGAACCATTTGCCTTGTCGGAATCGCCACCTCTTTCTTTGTGCTTGAACGGTACATTTCTCTTCGTTTTACTCGCACACGCGCAGGCACGCACGCACGCACGTTGACTGACTGACTGACTGAAACAATTTACTGTCAGATTAACATATTGTTGTACTGACTGACACACACGCACGCACACACACTCACACACACACACACACACACACACACACACACACACACACACACACACACACACACACAGCGAGAGAGAGAGAGAGAGAGAGAGAGAGAGAGAGAGAGGGAGAGAGAGAGAGAGAGAGAGGAATCGTTTACGTACAAAGCAGAGATCGTGTTTGATCACTACAATGCCAAATCACTGTCAAAGCGGACAGACATTCTGTCAAGACCACCTCACGGGCGCACTTCTTTTTAACTAACAGTTAAACATTATTTAGGAGTCGGTGGCAAACTTCTCTCGCTACATACAACAGGAGCGGCTAGCAATCTGAAAAATCAAGAAGACAAACATTGTAAAGATTTTGCTCACAGGAAATGTTTGGTTGTGGAAGTTGGTAAAACGGCTTACGTTATGCACGTTCAGTAGCAGTCCGTAAGAACTCGTTCAATGAGAGGTTGCAGGGGAAACAAGCAAAAAGGCAAAGAAAAACCCTGGCCTCTTTCCGTCAACTAGTTATTCTCTTGCATGTCTGAAATGGGTATAGCCAAGAACAAAAAAAAAAAAAAAAAAAACAGAATTCGCTAAGTTCTCCATGGGTGTGGTTGTGGGGAACTGAATGATCGCACAGGAATAATCCACCTACAGGGCACAGAAGATGACATGGAATTATCTGGGAGTCATGACCGGGATGCGGTCCGGCCCCCTCGAGTGTAAGGAGTTCAGGGCTGAAACACTTGTCGGGAGGGGGGGGGGGGGGGTATTCTCTGAAGACCTTCTGCTGTCAAGCTGCCCCTAGAGTTTCTTCCTACTGGAAGCATTCAAAACAGAATATTCACCACTCACCCCTCTCTCTCCGACTCTTATTATAAATGATATTCTATGACGTCTGAATCAGACCTACTTGACGAAAAATTAGTCGCTGTGTTGTATTGTTTAGGAAATGCAGCTTTACTCTGCACTATATCTTATATGTTGCTGTACATTCTGGCTCCCATTTTCGCTTGCACTCCCTCTACTCCTGTCAAACTGTGGTTGGTGAACGAACTCGTGAGATTGTGGAGGCAAAAGAAAGGAATGACCTTTTCAACAAAGCAGCCTCTTTCATGCTCCCTGAAGTTATCAGTCCAAATCTATAACAGCCATCTTGGAGTATTTTTCATTAAAAAAAAATCAGATTGTCTTTACATGAATGAGACAAGTCTAGATCACAGGCGGTTCACAAAGAGCAAGGCGAAATACAAACAACACACTGATTTCATAATAAACCCTGTGCGAAAGAGAAGTGAATTTAGACTTTTAAAAATGTCTTTTTCGTACGTTGCAAACGGCTGTTATAGAAAACATCTCAGCAATACCCCCACAAGGTCGTCAGAGTGACAATGACCAGAGCATCACAAAAAACAACCCCCCCCCCCCCCCCCCAACCATTCAACCATTGCCGGAAGCCTGAAGACGTGTGCCATAGATTTTAAACAATATCAATGTTTGCGAGTCGATTACGAAAATAATAGCGAGAAAAACAAAACAATCAAATATGAAAAAGCAAAAACAGAAAAAAAACTAAAAAAAGAAAAAAAAAGCGAAACGACGCCATGTTTGCGAAGAGAGGGTCCGAAAGGATATCCTGCTCAGCTATTGCGATAAGCTGAAATTTCATTTCCACCGCCGAGATATTCCTTGACTTTCAGATTTTCTTTCGTACACCCCTTCCCCATTCCATTCTTGTACACCCCTTCCCCACTCCCCTCTCCTACACTCCTTCACCACTCCGCTCTCTTAGCTTCTTGCCACCGACAGATCGAGTGTGGTGGCTGACAACGAGAAAGCTCTAAAAATGCGGATGTGCCTGTGAAATAAAGACCTTGTACAGAAATGGGGAGAAAGGAAATCTTTCCGGTGTGAGGAAGAAAAGCTGCTTAAGTAATGCGTAATTGTTTCTTGTTTGTTTTATCTGTTTCATCTTTCCAACCACCACAAAAACGCAGTCTGTGTGCTGGCAAATGATAACGGTTAGATCGCATAATACCTTCAGGCTTCCGGCAAGGGAGGAAACGCTCATTTTGCCCTACAACCAACACCCATTCTGCGCCGATTATGAGAAAAGTGGTTGCTCGTTCTTCGTTTCACTGTGCTAAATGTTGCTTGTTTTTGCTGAAGAAGACCCAAGAGGTCGAAATGCATTGTGTTTAGTCCTGTAATCTGTCTGTTTTGTCAAGCGGAACAAACACCCTTTCTTTTAAAAAAGGGCGAAATGGTTAGTTTTGTGGTTCTACGGTCATTCTTATTCTCACCGCCTTGTGAAGAGTACTGTTGGGATATTTTCTTTGGCAGTCGTTTGTTACGTCTGAAGTACACATTTTGGTCTAAACCCAATAATCTCTTTCCCATTGGGCTTATGAAATCAGCGTTATTTTACACCTTGTTCTGAAACTCGGCATGTGATGCGACAGCTGAAGAGGGATTGTCTTCCAAGTATAATTTTGACGACGGGGTCCTGGGTAGTGTTCAGTTTCACTGTTAATAATTATTTCCTGAAGAATGATTGGTTTTGTTGAGCAGCTAACAAAATTAGCAAAAGTTCCGAAAAAGATAAACAAGAACTCTTTTGGAATTAAT
>CM031603.1:94608346-94615846 GCA_018398815.1 Conus ventricosus
TTGAGTAGGCCTACCTACCTAACATTGGTTGTGCCATTTTTGCCATTGTACGTGTGGTGTGTAGTGAATGTACACATGTGTGTGTATGGATGTCTGGGCAATAAGTGTGGTCTCAAAACTTAGCGGATGTGGTGGAGCGTATATGGACCAGTCCGCACGCAGTGACGCCTTGAAGGCACCGAAATTGAAACGGACATGGTCTTTAACCGAGGATAGGTGCCTTTTAAGTTCTCTTAATAACAGGTATGACATTTCTCGATGCAGGTTTTGAGCTTTCTTTCTCGATACATTTAAAAAAAGTTCTTTCTCAACAGATCTGTTTCTTTTCTTTTTAATATACAGTTTTAAAGCTTTATTTCCCAACGCGCTTTTGAAGCTTCATTTCTCAACACATATTTAAAGCTTTATTTCTCAACACGTATGTAAAACTTTATTTCTCAACACGCATGTAAAGCTTTATTTCTCAACACGTATGTAAAGCTTTATTTCTCAACACGTATTTAAAGCTTTATTTCTCAATACATATCTAAAGCTGTATTTCTCAATACATATTTATAGCTGTATTTCCCAACACATATTTAAAGCTTTATTTCTCAACACATATCTAAAACTATATTTCTCAACGCTTTCTTTTCAAGCTTTATTTCTGGACACACTTTTCGGGCGGAATTTTTCAGGATCTTTGGATTTTATTTCTCAAAACATTCTGCTAATTTTTCATTAGAGTACGCTTTTAAAAACATGCTACTGGATATGTTTTCTGGCTTTATTTCTGAACGCAAACAGTTTGAGATTAGTATTTAGAACACATTTTTGTCTTATTTTTCCCACACACATATGTCTTGCTTTGTTACTCAAACCATACCTTAGGTTTGTGTTCAGAAGCAAGATCAGAATTACCGGGTTTTGACCAGCCTTTAATGGTAGCCAGTAAGGCCAGACACAGTGAAGTTTTAAACTGTCCATATGAGCTGATCGTAAGATCAGAGATAGTGGGTTTGAGCTGTTCGTGTTGGCAGGCAGTAAAGATAGAGAGAGTGGGCTCTGACCTGTTGATTTTAGTAGATAGTAAGGTCAGAGGTAGTGGGCTTTGAAGAGAGAGTGGGCTCTGACCTGTTGATTTTAGTAGATAGTAAGGTCAGAGGTAGTGGGCTTTGAAGAGAGAGTGGGCTCTGACCTGTTGATTTTAGTAGATAGTAAGGTCAGAGGTAGTGGGTTTTGAAGAGAGAGTGGGCTCTGACCTGTTGATTTTAGTAGATAGTAAGGTCAGAGGTAGTGGGTTTTGAAGAGAGTGGGCTCTGACCTGTTGATTTTAGTAGATAGTAAGGTCAGAGGTAGTGGGCTTTGAAGAGAGTGGGCTCTGACCTGTTGATTTTAGTAGATGGTAAGGTCAGAGGTAGTGGGCTTTGAAGAGAGTGGGCTCTGACCTGTTGATTTTAGTAGATAGTAAGGTCAGAGGTAGTGGGCTTTGAAGAGAGAGTGGGCTCTGACCTGTTGATTTTAGTAGATAGTAAGGTCAGAGGTAGTGGGCTTTGAAGTGTTCGTATTGGCAGACAGGAAGGATAGAGAGAGTGGGCTTTAAACTGTTCATTTTAGTAGATAGTAAGGTCAGAGGTAGTGGGTTTGGAAGAGAGCGTGGGCTTTGAACTGTCGATTTTAGTAGATAGTAAGGTCAGAGGTAGTGGGTTTTGAAGTGTTTGTATTGGCACACACAATAGTGACAGGGAGAGTGGGCTTTGAACTGTTCGTATTGGCAGTATATTAAGGTCAGACACAGTGGACTTTTCGTGCCGTGTAAAGTGTGAGCTAGCCCCCTTTCGCTGTCTTGTGGCGCCCTCAGTACGGTGAGAATCGTTGGCCTTGAGGAATCCAAGTGGAGAGCTTTAGCAGCTAGAAAGGTCAGAGACAGTGCAGCGGGTTTGGGCCTGCCCTCGTCAGCGATGTGAGTTCAAAGACGTGGGGCTAGGACTTGACCTAGTTAGTAGGTAATGCGTTTATAAATGATGCATGGTTCGTGAGAGGTTCTCCACGTTTCGTTGTTTATCCCAAGGACATTCTGAGTGCCTTTTTAGTGAACTTACAACACGCGTTTTGGACATGTTCCGTTTTCAAGCTTACCCCCCCCCCCCCCGCCTTCCCTCACTCTTTCACACCGTCCCTCGCTATCATTCTCTCTCTCTCTCTCTCTCTCTCTCTCTCTCTCTCTCTCTCTCTCCGTAGGTGCGTGTCCTACCCTTCCCCCTTGTCTGTCTGTCTGTCTGTCTCTCTCTCTTCTACATGCTTATTCAAGCCCGTTCTAAAAACACACTTGATTTTCTCTGTCTTTTCGTCTGTCTGTCTGTCTCTCTCTCTCTCTCTTCTACATGCGTATTCGAGCCCGTTCTTAAAACACCCACTTCATCTTTACACGAAGTTGCTTTACTCTAGACAAAAAACAAAACAAAAAACATGAACATGTCTTGATAATGAGATCGGTGACATTAAAACGATTATACAACAGTCCTCGTACTGAAACGACTCTAAAGGAATGCATGCAGCAACACGCACGCACGCACGCACGCACACACGCACACACGCACACACGCACACAAACACGCACACGCCTACGCACATGAACACACACGCACACAAACACACGCACGCACACCACTCACACTCACACTCACTCGCACTCGCTCACTCACTCACTCACCACACACACACACGACACACACGCACACCACACACACACACCACACACCACACGCCACCCATAGAGCCAGCGTTGCTGACAAACACAGCACCTTGAGGAGCGAAAGAAAGCGGCTATGTGCTGTGCAATGACCTTGGCGCACGCCATGTTGTCTCCCCCCAGGACGATCTCCTCAGCGTGCTGTCCATGCTGATGGAGCCCAACCTCAACTCCCCGGCCAACGTGGACGCCTCCAAGCAGTACAGGGACTGGCAGACCAAGGGCAGCCTGGACTACCTGGACCGTGTCCAGTACGTGGCCATTGCTGACTGCATGTAGTTCGTTTGGTTGTGTGCGTGAGTGTGTGTGCGTGGCGTGCGTGCGCGTGCGTGCGTTGTGTGTGCGTGTGTGCGCGTGTGCGTGTGTGCGTGCACGCGCACACCACAGTCGACGTATACAAACGTTTAAATAATCTATATCTATCTGTCTATTCATCCATCTGTCCATCTGTCTAGCTAGCTAGCTTGTGTCTTCAGCTTCAACGCATTCTTACAAGAAAAACACTGGGCATGCGTACTCGCTTAAAACGGACAGAGTACCTGCTTGTGGTTGCTCTAGCGTGTGTCAAACTGCAGAAGTTTTAAACCCAATATACAGCTTTCTTTGCAGAACTGGACTTGCATTTTCAAATATGACCCTCCATTGAACCTTCGTAGTCCTATGGTGTGGGGGTGACCAAGAAGGGGGGGGGGGGGGGGATGGGGGCTTAAAACATACTCGATTTTTCCAAAACTACGCGGGCATTTGAACGAGCAGAAGACACAAAAATCAAACCATGCTGATCGTATGAATTACGATCATGAACTTTGAAGCTGGAACATAAACGATCTTTGTGTAAAAATAATCGAAAAGGACAGGACCCCCCCCCCCCCCCCCCCCCCCCTCTCCACCCCCCCAAAAAAAAAGGAAAGTCGAAATGACTGTTTGATAGTAATCTCTTTAGCATGTTAGTCACCACGTGCAGAAGCGCACAGCTTTGTCACGTCTTTTTTTGTATGGTGCTGACCCTAACACTGTACCTCATGTACTCCTGAAGAAGTAAGGCTGGAGGCTCGGGTGGGAGCGGGGGAGGTGGAGGGGGGGGGGAAGGCTGCGAGAGGGGGATGGGCTTTGGGCGGGATGAAGGAATGGAAAGGGATGAGAAAGCGATACATTGTGATACGGCTCAAAGTTGGCTCCTTATTGTATCAATCATTTCCCGCACTTCTTTGCAGTATATCATATAAAACTTTAATATTGTATTTGCATCGTTCTCTCTCTCTCTCTCTTCTCTCTCTCTCTCTCTCTCTCTTCTCTCTCTCTCTCTCTCTCTCTCTCTCTCCTCCCTGTTTTTTTTTATAAACAAGAGACGAAACGATTAGACTTAATCCATTAACAATCAATCACGGTTGTTTGTACATCAAATCACATCTACGAACAAGATAGTAACTAAAATAAAAGAAGGTATATTCGATTACGTACAACGAAACGATTGGAGTAATGCATTAACAAAGTAGTAACGCTTGTTTGTACTTTGCATAGGCCTCTTGTTGCGTCACACTGGACTGCATTGTGTTCACGACGATCCTCGATGTGGTGTGATGTGTACATATGTGTGCTGTGTCTCCTGGACAGGGAGCAGGTCCGTCTGTCCCAGCAGGAGGCCGAGCTGGACGGGGTACACGTGCCCACCACACGGGAGGAGTACTGTGCCAAAGCGTCCGAGCTGCTGACCCCGGGCAAACAAGACCTCGCAGGTCTCGGACTCTGATACGGACCCCTGGAGGACCCCAGTCCACCTACCAGCCCCACGCAGAGTTAGGAGTCCGATACGGACCCCCTGGAGGACCCCCAGTCCGCCTGGCAGCCCCATGCAGAGTCAGCGGTGCCGGGGTTCGAGTCTAGCGAAGCAGTGTCACTGGAAGCCAGCCTTTGTGTTTATGCTGTGGTTCTGACAAGGTGTTTTTTTAGGTGCCGAGTTGAATTCTAAAGCTTAAGTTCTTAATGTGAATGGTCAAGTATTTGGTGTGTGCGTGTGTGCGTGCGTGTGTGTGTGTGTGTGTGTGTGTGTGTGTGTGTGTGTGTGGACAAGTACATTTTTAGGTGTGTGTGTGTTTACATCTGTACATTTTAAGAAGTATAGAATGTGTGGGGGTGAGAGAGGAGAGGGATGTAGAGAGAGAGAGAGAGGAGAGAGAGAGAGAGAGAGAGAGAGAGAGAGAGCTTTTGTTCACAACTAAATGCGATGTTTAAAGAATCCAGTATGATTTTACTCGCCAAGCGCAGTCCTTTCAGCAGTCTAGTGCGCGCGCTGTGAGGGAAGACGGGTGGAAATAACTCTCATGGAGATGCAGGGGACACTCTTTTTTTTAACGATGTGCTTGAGATTGGTTCGTTTTAATCAAACACGCTTTTAACAAATTCAGCAAATCGGGCACGATAGCTCACAAAATTGTCCATCATGGTTAAGGCTGATATTTCCACATTTTGTTTTACAGGATTAAAGATCAAGGCCAAAATGGTCAGAAATTCTTTTATCTGAAGCGATAGATTACAGGTTTAAAAGTACCCCAATCTGCACGTATAGTATGTGAGTTACAAACAAAGCAGAGCATTTATACTGACCCCCTCTGCCTTCCCCCCCCCCACCCGTCCGTGCTCAGCTGTTGACAGGATTAAGAAATGTTCATTTAGTCCAGTGTGCTTGTGATATAGTCATTGATAAACAAAAAACCCCACTTTTTGGAGTGAATGTCATCTTCATTTTTTGCAGCTGTGCATGTCTGTCATCGCGAAAATAGCATTAAACGTGTGAAGGTGTTTCAATGTGGTATGTTGTTGTGACGACTGGAAACGCATTAAAGCTACGGACGCGCATTCACACAATAGAAGGAAGAAAAAGGCGTCAGCAGAAAAGTTGTCCATAGTTTGAGTGTTCCAGTGGTGGGTGGGGGGGGGGGGGAGGGGGGGGGGGGGGTTGGGGGGGGGGGGGGGTTCCTATCAGAAACGGAGAAAGAGACATAGGCAGAAAACGAGCATTACTGCTGTTTATGCATTGTCTTTTTTCTTTTTTTTTTTTTCTCTTTTTTGGTGTCCCATTTTCTGTGCCACCTCGGTGGAATTGCACCCAAGCCGCTCATTCCGACATACATCCATATCCACAGACCGGCCCGGCCCGCCGCTCCCGGCACCGCCAATTCACGAGAAGCAGTCAGTTTCTAGTCATCAAGAGGCAACCCACCGGAGGAGACACTGCACTGCTGCCGAGTCACTTCGGTGGTGTTCAGTAACGCCTGTTCTGATCCAACATACGCAGGACTACAAACGCTAAGCCCCCTACTGACGACAATAATTGCTCGGTCGCTGAGCCAACGTGAGTGAGCTCTCCCTCCAGAAGGCGCCACCACGTCCGTCGAACGACGGCCCCCATGAAGTTGCCGATACCGGTGACCTTGACAGAATGAAACCAAGGCCATAGACGTGGAGAGGACATTGAAACTGAGGTCACCATGAGAGCAGGGCATGAAGGGCCACAGAATTTGAGACTTTTTGTTTTCATTTGTTGATCGAGGAGAATGAGTATGATGAAGATGATGATGCGGATTTACATTCCGGGCAGAGACTGTAAGACAGGGCTGTACTCTTACGCTTCCTTTCGTTTGCATTCTGTGTTATCGTTGGACAACCCCCGGGAGAAATGTTTCCCTGTGTCTGTCTACACACCCACCCAGCAACTGTCTGTATCCTCTCCAATCTTTCTCTGCTCTTTTTTTCTATCGTTGTAGTAAGTTCGTTCAGATCATAGTTGTTTCCAACAGGCCCCTTCTAATCATGGCATCGCCTTGCTTAGTGATATAGGCGCACTACGATTGCGGCTATCACACACACACTCATACACACACACACATACACACACACACACACACACTCACAACGCACACACACGCGCGCGCGCGCGCACGATGTTTTCTCATGATAAAACGATCACTGGCAAACTTAACTTTTTTCTTGAACATTTCCTACTTGGTTCTGTTAACTTCGTTTTCTTCAACCGTGCTAGGTGGAATGGTACCGTAAACAGCAGTAATTGAGGTAATGAGAATGTCATTGTTTCACAAGGAGAGCAAGAAGTTGTCTACCTAATTAGTAATTTCCTATCGACATCTGCTTGCCTCAGTTTAGACTACGTCTCACATCGAACTTACGGAGGTTATTTACACTTTTTTTCTTTTTCTGCTTTGTAGACAAATCTTCAGTGTTAAAAAATATCGTCTAGGAGAAATATCAATTTGTCTATGTTTAATTTTTCAGCTGGTGCATGTGTATTCTCGCAGCATCTCTTGAAGGTGTTCTTTGTGTGTTCTGTGTGTATCTTGCGTTTGTACGTGTGTTCGGCGACTTGGAGTGAAAACCAGTTTTTTTCCAGAGCTGAGGATATGGAATTGTTTAATCATAGAAGTTGTTTCCTTTTCAGAAGCATTTTACTGACATTAAACGCGCTTCTGCGCCTACCCCAGAAAGACCAAAGCCACCATTTTGAGCCGTTCACTGACTGATCCCATATCTGTTGACCCCATCGCGTATCACTGAGGAAACCATAACTCCAGAAACGAGCAAATAAAGAAAACAAAAAGGTTCAGGCATCACTTGATTGTGCCAATGTATGACTCGAACAGCAAAAGCAGTATGGAATATAAATTTTTTTTGAAACTTTTACTAATAAACCGTCGGTAAAAAAGAAAAAGCCTTTTGGCGTCACAAGATAAAATCGGGTTTGACCTCACCGGTAA
>CM031603.1:94620846-94625846 GCA_018398815.1 Conus ventricosus
CAATGAATTAGTTACACAAATAATCAAACACACATGTAAATAAGATCATTATTTACGTATATGATCAATATTTATGTGAATAATGTATTATCTACACGTGATTTGCTTATGTACAAATCTAGGTCAGTCAGTTGCAGACCGAGGGTGGCGGGCGATAATTAACTCTCCTCCTCTTTTACACAAACACGCACGCCACACACACATCTTCCCCCTCCTCCACCCCCGCCCAAACTCCCTTTTCCACCATTAGGAAATCTCTCTCATCTCTCTCTCTCCATCTCTCTCTCTCTCTCTCTCTCTCTCTCTCTCTGCACATTGTGCGTGCGTGCGTGTGTGTGTGTGTGTGTGTGTGTGTGTGTGTGTGTGTGTGTGTGTGTGTGTGTGTGTGTGTGTGTATTGTTGTGTGTGTGTGTGAGTGTGTGTGTGTGTGTGTGTGTGTGTGGGATGCATGCCATTGCGTATGTAAGAGATTGTAGGAGATAGTAAAATGGAACGCCTACCAGCTTGGGTTTTTGAGCTTGAACTGTAAACAATCCTTATCTATGTAAAAGGATGCATTGTTTACAGAAAGAAGCATTATTTTACGTAAACATTGATTCAACAACATGCAGAATAGATTACTTGTATAAATCATTATTCACATTTGCAAGTAATTATTTTCTAATATATACAGATATAACAACTCATTTACATAAAGATCTTAAAACATACAAGCTGTGTGTGTTTGTGGTGTGTGTGGTGTGTGTGTGTGTGTGTGTGTGTGTGTGTGTGTGTGTGTGTGTGTGTGTGTGTGTGTGTGTGTGTGGAGAGAGAGAGACAGACAGAAAGAAAGAGAGAATTGTTTCTGATGAGAAGCTACATAGGAATTCTACGTACAAGTTCCATACCTGTTAATTAATCATTAGCGTGTATAATAACTTATTTACTTTCGCAAGTTACCATTTATCAGTTTGCATAAAGAATCGTTTATAGCAGCGATAATCACTGTGTTTCGCTCAAAAAATAAAGCAAATTCATTTCACTAGCGGAGTGCCATATTCACTCCTCCGCGCCCCGTCCCTGCCCCTCTCGTCCCTTCTAACTCCTCTTCCATCACTCACGGAACGTGCATCGAAGGACGCAGATGATGAACGCACAGTTTGGCTTTTGACAACTTGCAATCATGGGAAAAAATATAGAAAGCGCGCAGTTGAGTTGTCGTGGATAGGCGCATAAGACCATCAATATGCGCATGTTTGTGTCTGTCAGAAGCGGAGTTGCAACTGTCAAACATAACGCGCGCGGGTCTGGTGCCCAAAGCGAGGAACTGTCCGTTCACCGTGACTCATAATGATGATAATGATAATGATTATTTATGGCGCTTAATCTTGAATCATAAGCCCTATGCGCTTACAAAAATGCAGAAAAGGTTAAAGAAAACATAAATGAAACCAGTAAGAAGATGAATATTACAACAAGTACCATGCACCTACAAACAAGGGCGCGCGCGCGCGCACACACACACACACACACACACACACACACACACACACACACACACACACACACACACACGATCCCACGATCCCCCACACACTGTCTCACACAACGAACACAACAGCATGCGCGCGCCACACACATACACAGACACACGCGCGCGCGCACACACACAGACACACAGCCACACACAGACACACACACACACACACACACACACACACACACACACACACACACACACACACACACTGACTGACTAAAACCAATTTATTGTCAGATTAACTCACGGTTGTACTGACAACACACACACACAACACCACACACACACACACACACACACGGCGCGCGCGCGCGCTCGACTTTATGTATCCATGACCTGTTGTGTCAATGACCAGATACGTACAACTTCAAACGTCCAGTCCTCTGTCTGTAAGTCGTCCCTGTCACGGACCGGGGCATATAAACTGTGAAGACATCAGGTCGCTTGTTGCGACAGTGGCTAAGTTCCCACACATCAGGTCGCTTGTTGCGACAGTGGCAAAGTTCCCACACATCAGGTCGCTTGTTGCGACAGTGGCTAAGTTCCCACACATCAGGTCGCTTGTTGCGACAGTGCTAAGTTCCCACACATCAGGTCGCTTGTTGCGACAGTGGCTAAGTTCCCACTCAGGCGACAACACGGACTCAGCGGCAGAGATGCTAAAGCTGTGAGGATTGACTCCAGAAAATGCAGTTATTGGATTTGAAGAAACTGCCGTTTATTGGATTCCAAGATCGCGTGGTGACTGGACTGGGACACGCGCGTATATTGGCCGCTGAATGTGCACGCTTTGAAGGGCGCGCTATTTGGAGGGCGCTACCGACGATCTCAGACTGCTCTTCCGTCCAATTCGCAAGACCCTTTACGGAATTTAGCAGCTAAATCATGTCAACTGACATACATTAGCATATAATATGGGGGGGGGGGGGGGGGGGGGGGGGGGGGGGGGGGGGGGGGGGGGGGGGGGGGGAGGGGGGGAGGGGGAGGGATAGGGGAGGGGGGTGGGATACCTCAGTTGACAGAGCGCCGGACTCGTGACACTTGCGATCTTGGGGTTGCGGGTTCGAATCGCTGCGGGGTTCGGACCGTTTCGGTGGAGGGGGATTTTTTTCCCTAGGAGTTAATATCTCGTTCTGACTCCATCCTCCCCCCCCCCCCCCCTGCCCAACCCGCTCAACAGTCCTTCGAATGGGACAATAAACCGAGGCTCTGTGTGTGAACGCGTGCATATCATTCTTGCACACACACGAAAAACCCCATCACCACCTTTCGGAAGAGAATCCAATTTGGCTGTTGGTATAGTATGGATGATACGTATATACATTGCAGGCATCGGAAGAATGAAAGAATGAACGATAAACAGAGTGACTGATATTCGACAGTATGACACGGGGAAACGACAAAATGGAGCGCCTCAACAGCAGCTCTTCAGTCGGCACTACCCAGGCAGGCAGCCCGTTGTGTAAACAAGAGCGTGGATCGTAAAGCGCTTAGACCTTGGTCTCTAACCGAGGATAGGCACTGTGTATAAGTACTCTTAATAAAAGTGATAATGATAATAATAATAACAACAGCAACAGTGAGAACTGCAACAATAATAATGATAAATACTAATACTGCTACTACTGCTAATGATAATAAATGATAATAATAATAATAATAATAATAATAATAATAGAAAAAAAAACGCAGGCAAGGTTTACACACTCTAATTCATCTTCTTTCTGCTAAAAATCTACATCATTTTCGGAGCAAACGAAGTATATGGTGCCCTGAAGGCCTAGAGGTCCCAAAAGGAAATCATTTCTTTTACGTTCAGCCATTATCCATCTCTTCGCCCCTCCTCCTCCCCCCCCCCCCCGCCCCGCGCCAAAAATAGTAACGTCCTCTGAAGGGTCGGAATTGTTACCCTCCGCCTCCAACTGACTTTTGCGCGTTCTCCGATGACTCCGGAGTCGAAATGGGCGACTGCTTATCGTAATTTTCTTTCTCATGATATAATCATCTCCGCCTGGTAGTCTGTCTCTCTCTCTCCCTCTGTCTGTCTGTCTGTCTCTCTCTCACTTTTTCCGTCTCTCTCTCTCTGTCTGTCTCTGTATCTATCTGTTTCTCTCTCTGTGCTGTCTGTCTGTCTGTCTGTCTGTCTGTCTGTCTCTCTCTCTCTCTCTCTCTCTCTCTCGTCGCAGCTGCACTCCTTCATGAGGGGCAATGGCCTATTAATGAAATCCGTATCCGTATCCGTCTCTCTCTCTCTCTCCTCTCTCTCTCTCTCTCTCTCTCTTCTCCCCCCCTTCTCTCTCTCTCTCTCTCTCTCTCTCTCTCTCTCTCTCTCTCTCTCTCTCTTCTTTCTCTCCTTTTCCTGAGCGTTAATATAGGCTAATTAGTCCTGCTATTTGTTTTGTTTTGTTTGTTTTCGGTTTTTTTCACACTCACTTCTGTGCTCATTGTTTCCTAAAATGAACAGTCAGTTTCTGTTCAAGAACAGAAGGAAGGAGAAGTCAAGAGACAGATAGATAGATCGATAGAGAGATAGATAGATCGATAGAGAGATAGATAGATCGATAGAGAGATAGATAGAGAGAGAGAGAGAGGACAGAGAGAGACAGAGACAGAGAGAGGAGAGCAGAGAGAGAGAGAGAGAGAATTCTCAGATAGACAAACAGATGTAACATCCACGTAATTTTGCTGTTAGTCTCTTGATTCTATAAACGGTTGAGAGAGAGAGAGAGGAGAGAGAGAGAGAGAGAGAGAGAGAGAGAGAGAGAGAGAGAGAGAGAGAGAGAGAGAGAGAGATCTTGCCTAAAATATCAGTGTACATAAAAGAACTCATGATATTCTTACAATAAGAATAGAAATCGCGACACGGATAACAAAATAAATGTAAAAAAATTGAATAGATGTTTATAAATAAACGCCAAATACAAATGAAGATACAAGCAAAAATGCAGAGCAACGCTTTTCAAATATTGCACAACATGAAACAAGACATGTGAATGTTCGACAAGAATGTCTTCTTCAGCGGTTACAGAACGACAGATTACAACACAAAAAAACAAAAAAAAAGAAAAAAAAGTTCAAAACAATTCTCTCAAGATCGTTGGCCACATGAGAATAAATGAGTGGATGAAGCAAGATAGAAAGAAGAAAAGAAGGAAAGAAAGAAAGAAAGAACAAAAAAAAAGAAAGAAAGAGGGAAAGAGACAGACACAAAGAAAGTCGGAAAGAATGAAAGGAAAAAAGAAAAAGAAAGAAAGAAGGAAAGAAAGAAGGGAGAAAGAAGAAGACAAAGAAAATGAAAAAAAAAAAAAGAAAGAAGGAAAGGAGGAAAGAAAGAGAGAAAGAAAGAGAGAAAGAAGGAAGAAAAATGAAAGAAGAAAAAAAAGGAAAGAAGTAAAGAAAAGAAAAGAAGGAAAGAACGAAAGACAGAAGAAAAAGAAGAAAAAAAAAGAAAAGGGAAAAAAAGAAAGAAAGAAGAAGAAAA
>CM031603.1:94628346-94633346 GCA_018398815.1 Conus ventricosus
ACGTCACACACACACACACACACACACACACACACCACACACACACACACACACTGTACAAACACACACACGCACACACACACACACACACACACACACACACACACACACACACACACACACACACACACTGTACAAACACACACACAGACACACAACACACACACACACACGCGCACACACACACACACACACACACACACACACACACACACACACACACACACACACACACACACACACTGTACAAAACACACACACACACACACACACACACAACACACACACACACACACACACACACACGCACACACACACACAGAGCCTGCATAAACACACACCTGCACAAACATTCAACATGTATACATTCAGCTTGGACAAAACATTTTTTTTTTAGTCAAACAATTGACGCCCGGGCCTTACATTAAGAGTGTGTAAGTATTCTGGACAGACAAACACTAAGATTATACAATCTATACACCCAGGCCACACTGACTGTACAAAACACTTCATCTAACGAACAATGAGGCATGCCCTCACGCGGTAAAAATAACTCACTTTGTACGAGGAAACAATCAGATGCATTTCGTTTTGTTTTAAATCAAGATTGTCATTGTTTCTGTCCATATTCGATCGCCTTTGAATTAAGATTGCCAGAATAACCCCGCCCCTTCTTTTTAAGGGTTCCTGGAGGTTTGTCTAGAGAGATTCCCCACTGTACGTAGAATGCAGTGTGTGACTCGGTGCAAATGGATCAGAATTAAAGGGACATAATGGATACAAAAACAAAACAAACAACAACAACAACAACAACAAAAAGCAACCAGATGTACACTCAGGCTATATATACAGATGAACACCGCACCCTCGCACGTGCTGGGTACTTTAGCTTACGATCTATTACACTCGAGTGATGCAGGGAGGCTGTACAAACACAAGTTGTACAAAACACTCATTTTCATGTCATTTTGTGCGAACACTTAGGTCATGCAGTCTGTGTACTCAGGCTGTGCTACACTCGGATTGAAGATAATCTGGACAGTGAGAAATGAAATATTCCAGCTAGACAAACACTCAGTTTGCACAAAGACTCTGTCTGTCTGTCTGTCTGTCTCTCTGAGTCTCTTTCTTTGTCTCTCTCTCTCTCTTTCTTTCTCTCTGTCTCTGTCTCTCTGTCTGTCTCTGTCTCTCTCCCTCGCTCCCCCTCCCCCCTCTCTCGCATTTTCTTTACAAGCACCCATACTGTACAAGTACTATGGTTTTATAATAAGTTATGGACTCTGCCAGTACAAACACGTGATCTATACCATCTATACACTCAAGCTGTGCAAACGCTAAACACTGTACAAACACTAAACACTGTACAAACACTAAACACTGTACAAACGCTAAACACTGTACAAACGCTAAACACTGTACAAACACTAAAACACTGTACAAACGCTAAACACAGTACAAACGCTAAACACTGTACAAACGCTAAACACTGTACAAACACTAAACACTGTACAAACACTAAACACTGTACAAACGCTAAACACTGTGCAAACACTAAACACTGTACAAACGCTAAACACTGTACAAACACTAAACACTGTACAAACGCTAAACACTGTACAAACACTAAACACTGTACAAACACTAAACATTGTACAAACGCTAAACACTGTACAGACACTAAACACTGTACAAACGCTAAACACTGTACAAACACTAAACACTGTACAAACGCTAAACACTGTACAAACGCTAAACACTGTACAGACACTAAACACTGTACAAACGCTAAACACTGTACAAACACTAAACACTGTACAAACGCTAAACACTGTACAAACGCTAAACACTGTACAAACACTAAACACTGTACAAACACTAAACACTGTACAAACACTCCGACTGCACAAAACAGACACCACAGTTTATACATTCAGGCTAAACTGTCAAGCTGTAAAAAAAAAAACAAAAAAACAAAAAAAAAAACCTTTCAATCCACCGAACACTCCAGCTGTACAAATAATCATGCTGGACAACTCTGGGATCATGAATTTTGTACCTCAAAGTACGCATTCAGGCTGTATAAAAATACAGGCTGCACCTTGTACATTATAGTTATTATTGTGATATGATCATAGCCCACTAGAACTATTATCACGTCGCCCAACACAGTCCCAGTTGAAAACTTTGCAGAACCTGTAACAATCAAGCTATGTCAATTTTCATTATACAATTGGCTTGCCCCCCCCCTCCCCCCCCCCCCCTCTCTCTCGCTTTCTCTTTGCCAGTCAAGTTTTTTTTACATGTTGTCCCGAGAATGTAAAAACTGGAGTTGTAAGTATGAGAGGTATGCTGTTTATTTTCATAACTACATTTTTCAAAAACTGTATCTCCCCGTATGTATTTTTTTTATAGAAATATTTTGAATAAATATGCTTTAATTTGAAAAAAAAAGAAATAAGGTTGCGCAGTGTGTACAACCAGGCACGTGTCTCTTTCTATACAAGCACTCAGGACGTACGAACCCTTAGACTATGCAGTGTACATGCTCAGGTTATAAGCAAACCTTGCACGCGTTCAAAAGAGAAAAACCAACCAACCAACCAACCAACCAACCTTTCAGATGCCCAATCGCTCATGCCGTGCCAACAATTCAAAATGTTACTTCTGCCTTTCTGGTGAACAGATTATTGCCACACTATCCCGCCAAATATGGATTGAGATTGTTGTTGACCGGCAATTTGTCCAAACACAGCAGCGGTTTATTTTACTGTACAGTAACCTTGAGGGGGTTAAGAGAAGGAGGTTGGGGGGGGGGGGGGGGGAGAGGAAGATGAGGGAGAAAATGGAAGAAAAAAAAGGTTTATTGCAGAAATCGTGCCCTGCGTGTCCTCTCCTGTCTGTTTTGATATTCGTCCGGATATTCATCTGTTTCTTTCTTGCATGTCCAAGACATTTGTCACGTCCTTGTGTTTATCCTTGTGTGCCGGGGATATAATATATTACATTCTTCCTTTTTTGTAATAATGTCTAGTACGTTTGTCCTGTCTCTGTTGATACTTGCCTTGGACATTTTCTCTGTCTCTGTTGATACTTGCCTTGGACATTTTCTCTGTCTCTGTTGGTACTTGCCTTGGACATTTTCTCTGTCTCTGTTGATACTTGCTTGGACATTTTCCCTGTCTCTGTTGGTACTTGCCTTGGACATTTTCTCTGTCTCTGTTGGTACTTGCCTTGAACATTTTCTCTGTCTCTGTTGGTACTTGCCTTGGACATTGTCCTGTCTCTGTTGATACTTGCCTTGGACATTTTCCCTGTCTCTGTTGATACTTGCCTTGGACATTTTCTCTGTCTCTGTTGGTACTTGCCTTGGACATTGTCCCTGTCTCTGTTGATACATGCCTTGGACATTTTCTCTGTCTCTGTTGATACTTGCCTTGGACATTTTCTCTGTCTCTGTTGGTACTTGCCTTGGACATTTTCTCTGTCTCTGTTGATACTTGCCTTGGACAGTTTCTCTGTCTCTGTTGATATTTGCCTTGGACATTGTCCCTGTCTCTGTTGATACTTGCTTGGACATTGTCCCTGTCTCTGTTGATACTTGCCTTGGACAGTTTCTCTGTCTCTGTTGGTACTTGCCTTGGACATTGTCCCTGTCTCTGTTGATACTTGCCTTGGACAGTTTCTCTGTCTCTGTTCGTACTTGCCTTGGACATTGTTCCTGTCTCTGTTGATACTTGCCTTGGACATTGTCCCTGTCTCTGTTGGTACTTGCCTTGGACATTGTCCCTGTCTCTGTTGATACATGCCTTGGACATTTCTCTGTCTCTGTTGATACTTGCCTTGGACATTTTCTCTGTCTCTGTTGGTACTTGCCTTGGACATTTTCTTGTCTCTGTTGATACTTGCCTTGGACAGTTTCTCTGTCTCTGTTGATATTTGCCTTGGACATTGTCCCTGTCTCTGTTGATACTTGCCTTGGACATTGTCCCTGTCTCTGTTGATACTTGCCTTGGACAGTTTCTCTGTCTCTGTTGGTACTTGCCTTGGACATTGTCCCTGTCTCTGTTGATACTTGCCTTGGACATTGTCCTGTCTCTGTGGTACTTGCCTTGGACATGTCCTGTTCTTTGATACTTGCCTGGACAGTTTCTCTGTCTCTGTTGTACTTGCCTGGACATTTGTCCCTGTCTCTGTTGATACTTGCCTTGGACTTGTCCCTGTCTCTGTTGATACTTGCCTTGGACATTGTCCCTGTCTCTGTTGATACTTGCCTTGACATTGTCCCTGTCTCTGTTGATACTTGCCTTGGACATTGTCCCTGTCTCTGTTGATACTTGCCTGGACATTGTCCCTGTCTCTGTGATTACTTGCCTTGGAACATTGTTTGTACATCTGAACTTGCTGAAACAGTTCTGTTTTCTTTTTTTATACTTGTCAACGTCTTTTGCTGATCTCTTGATACTTGCCAGTGACAGTTTCATGTGTCTCCGGCACTTCGCAAGACATATCTCCTCACTCTTGCCATATCTCCTTTCTCTCTCTCTTCTCTCTCTCTCTCTCTCTCTCTCTCCTCTCTCTCTCCCTCTTCTCCCTCTCTCCGCTCCTCTTCTCTCTTCTTCTCTCTCCTTTCTCTCTCCTCTCTCTCTCTCTCTCTCTTCTCTCATACATGATACTTGCCAGCTTTTCTTCCTGCTCGTTCAATACTGGCCAACAGACATCTTGGTACTTGCTTGAGACATCTGTCATTTTCTCTTGATTTTTTTTGTTGTTATTTTTTTTTATTCGTCATCTTTTTTAAAATGATTTTCCTTTCTCTTTCACACTTGGTAGAAAAAATTTTCTGACGGTAGCTGAGTGTGACTGTGATTGACTTGTGTGTGGAGACTGTGGCTCTGGGCGGGGATTCATGCTGTGCCGACAGCGAGCGAACTTGGGGCGGGGAACTTGGCCTGTGCCTCGAGAGTCCGACGTGCTCATGTGTTCACTCCAGGTCCAGTACA
>CM031603.1:94638346-94640846 GCA_018398815.1 Conus ventricosus
TGTGATCTGTCCATAGATAAGAACAGAATAAACGTGCGACTATCGTACTCATCGTACGAGCTTGCCACTCCGCCTTCAAAGTATACGCGCACAATGCAGACGAAGTTTTTGATCCACTCGAACGCGCTCGGCAATTGTCGGAATAGCTCGTTTCCGCGGTCCAGCTGGAACTGACGTGGTAGAAAGAACTTTAGCTGCCCGGCATGGTTGCACGAACCGAATCCACTTCTTTCGAGTATCTGGATCAGATGGAAATGTGTGCAAAGAATATCCGTCTCCTGCTGAGCGGCTGCACTCGCCTTCAGCACAATATCTGCCACCCCCTCGTGACTTTTTAGGCTGTAGGGGTTCGCAACTCGTGTTGATTTCACTTGGCGTTGGCTTGTTGTGTAGGTCGCGGCTGACGGCCAGTCCATCAAGTGACGTCACGGTTTTCGGTCTACCGCGTGGGGTTTGAACAGGTGTGCAAAAGTCGATTTTTATCTATTAAATTCTTTCGGCGATTTTATTTAAAAATGAATACCATACCGTAGTTATATGACATGTAGACCTGTTTTTAACAAATTATCAAAAATCTCTAAAGTAGACCTTTAATTTGCGGTGTTACTATGTTGAATTGTCGGTATGAATAATATATGTTAAAATAATGTATACATGACAAGGACAGATTGTAAGACAGGGCTTTGGCCTAAAATCTTCATCCACGCGTATTGATAATAAAGATCACTCACTCACTCACTCACTCAATTAATCAATCAATATCTCTCTCTCTTCTGTCTCTCACTGTTTCTGTTTCTGTGTCTGTCTCTGTCTCTGTTTCTGTCTCTCTGTTTCTGTCTGTATGTCTGTCTGTCTCTCTGTCTCTTTGCTTCTGTCTCTGTCTGTCTGTCTGTCTGTCTTTCTTTGTCTCTGTCTCTTTCTATCTCTGTATCTCTCTGTTTCTGTCTGTCTGTCTTTGTCTCTGTCTCTTTCTATCTCTGTATCTCTCTGTTTCTGTCTCTGTCTGTCTGTCTGTCTCTCTGGCTCTGGCACTGTTGTTCAGTTCGTCACAGGCGAATTCCACGAAAGAACGTTTTTTTTCCCTCATAAAAAGCAAATCTTTTAGAGTAGGATACGGTACGCCTTGTGGGTAAAGAATTGTTCTCATGATTCAAAGGTCCTCGGTTCGATCCCGGTTGAGACAGTCAGATTAAAAGTTTTTTTTTCTTTTCGGATTCACCACCATCCGTGAAGACTCCAACTCCCTAAATCTTTCAGATTCAACTTTGAACCCAGTTTACGAATGCATAACAACAAAGCATGCGAACAACAATCTTGCGCTCACCTCACATCAAATGGCAACTTTGTTAAAGCAGTAGGTCGCTATGGGCTGACGGGACTGATAACAGAAAATACAGACAACAGATTTAAGAAACACCGCCACCATCCCACCATCACCGTCCGCGGAAAAAAAAATTGCACCCCCTCCCGTCCGCCCCCTCCCCCCCCCAAAAAAAAAGAAAAAAAAGAAGCGAAACGAGATATGATGGATATCAAAGAATTCTTACATTTGAACAGACACTTTAATCAAAACTCCTGTTTGAACGTTCTTGGTTCACGATCAAAAGGGCGATCGTTTTGTTTGTTTGTTTTGTATGTTGTTTTTGCTGTTTACGTTAAGTTGTTCATTCATGATAGGATGTAAGTGTAGCCAACTTTTGACCTAAAATAATTCAAAATGGCTTAGAGATTTGCAGAACTGATTCCCTGTAGAGAGCGTGGAACAAACAAAAAGAGCAGTTGTAGCACATTGGGTTGTGGTCGTTTCCAGCAAACAAGTGGCACATCCCTTCGTGGATATGCATGGATATCTGCTCGTCTGGATTTCACGAAGAGAACAAAATCAGTGTTGTATTGATGCAGACACTTTGATACTGATTTATGTCTAGCGACTGAAATACGATGGAATCAACATTCAGAACAATGAAGCTCCTAACTCCCCCTCCTTCCTTTCCTCCTCCTCCTCTACTACCACTACTACTAACACCATCATACTGCATACTTTTCTACACATTACTATACTACTACTGCTACCACCACCACCTACCAATTAAATTCATGTAGACCCTATTTTCATGTGAGTTCGCCGCGCTTTATCCGAACATTTACAAACACACGAAGCAACAATCTAAGTACCAACACTCCTACAAATGCAGTTCGAACACACACACACACACACACACACACACACATACAAACACACACACACACACACACACACACACACACGCACACACACACACATGCGCGCGCGCGCTTGCAAGCAAGCAAGCACGCGCGCGCGCGCGCACACACACAAAACAGGTAGAGTGAGAGATTGTGTGTAAGGAACTGCAAAACAGTCGCGTTGTTCTAACCATTTTGAATGTCACTTACAGAGGTTTTTTTTTGTTTTTTGGACAGCCTCAAAGCAATGTGTTAGAACTGCGAAATGGTAGGCCTACACATGCTGAGACTAGGG
>CM031603.1:94645846-94648346 GCA_018398815.1 Conus ventricosus
ATTGCTTGTGTGCTGACTGACTGTGTTCACACCCTGTGACTCCCTGACAGCCCTCAGTCTGTGTCCCATTGCCTGTGTGCTGACTGACTGTTCACATCCTGTGACTCCCTGACAGCCTTCAGTCTGTGTCCCATTGCCTGTGTGCTGACTGTGTTCACATCCTGTGACTCCCTGACAGCCTTCAGTCTGTGTCCCATTGCCTGTGTGCTGACTGTGTTCACATCCTGTGACTCCCTGACATCCTTCAGTGTGTGTCCCATTGCCTGTGTGCTGACTGACTGTGTTCACATCCTGTGACTCCTGACAGCCCTCAGTCTGTGTCCCATTGCCTGTGTGCTGACTGACTGTGTTCACATCCTGTGACTCCCTGACATCCTTCAGTGTGTGTCCCATTGCCTGTGTGCTGACTGTGTTCACATCCTATGACTCTCTGACATCCTTCAGTCTGTGTCCCATTGCCTGTGTGCTGACTGATTCTGTCTGTGTGAAGTCAAAGTGTTTTCTCACCATTTTGTTGGGTTTTTTTTTGCTTTGTTTTCTGCCTCTTTTTCTCTTTCTCTTAACTATCTGCCTTTCAAGTCTTTTTTGTTTTGTCTTTTCTTTTCTTTGGATGTCGTTTTTTTTCCTTCTTTCTTTTTTTTCTTTCTTTCCTTCTTTCTTTCTTCCTTTCTTTCCTTCCTCCTTCCTTCTTCCTTCCTTTCTTTTCTTTCGTTCATTCTTTTTTTCTCAGACCTCACACTCGTTGACAGAGGATGGAGTGACACCAGCAGACTGGCTGAGGACCGTGCACAGTGGAGCGCCTTGACTGCCTCATGCGTCGCAAGACGCGGGAGCATCTAAGTCTAAGTAAGTCTTTCTTCCTTCCTTCTTCCTTCCTTCCTTCCCTCCTTCCTTCCTTCCTTCCTTCCTTCCTTCCTTCCTTCCTTCCTTCCTCCTCCCTCCCTTCCTCCCTTCCTTCCTTCCTTCCTTCCTTCCTTCCTTCTTTCCTTCCTCCCTCCCTTCCGTCCTTCCTTCCTTCCTTCCTTCCTTCTTTCCTTCTTCCTTCCTTCCTTCCTTCCTTCCTTCCTTCTTTCCTTCCTCCCTCCCTTCCGTCCTTCCTTCCTTCCTTCCTTCCTTCCTTCTTTCCTTCCTTCCTTCCTTCTTCCTTCCTTCCTTCCTTCCTCCCTCCCTTCCGTCCTTCCTTCCTTCTTTCCTTCCTTCCTTCCTTCCTTCTTTCCTTCCTCCCTCCCTTCCGTCCTCCTTCCTTCCTTCCTTCCTTCCTTCCTTCTTCCTTCCTCATTTCCTTCCTTTCTTCCTTCCTCATTTCCTTCCTTCCTTCCTTCCTCCCTTCCTTCCTTCCTTCCTTCCTTCTTTCTTCCCTTCCTTCTGTTTTTTTTGTCTTTTTAATTAAAAAGGATGTTTACTGCGTTTATTGTGTCGAGGATGGAGGGTGGCCTTAACATGTCGCGTCAGTAGCTGACAGGTCTTTGTTGCTTTTCTGTTGTCAACGGAGCCGTGGATTGCAGAAAACAAGGAAAGTTATTCCCTGAGGTTATGAAGAGAACAGTGACAGAGAAATTGAAGTTTGTGAACGACGTTCACTGCTGTAGAGGACCAGAATGGTGGTACATGTACGTGAAAGGTGTTGGGGATTTGAAAACTGGTTGTACTGTTTGGTGGGCACTTGGGTTTTCAGGGAAAGCAATAACACCACACGCACAGACACAGACACAGACACACACACACACACACACACACACACACACACACACACACACACACACACACACACAGCGCGCGCGCGCGCCGCGAGCGCACACACACACACACACACACGCACGCACGCACGCACACACACTTTCTCTCTTTTTCCTTCTTTCTCTCTCTTTCACAGACACAGACACACAGACACACAGACACACAGACACACACACACACACACACACCACACACACACACACACACACACAAATCTATTTATCTATATATCTGCCTGCCTGCCTGCCTGCCTGCCTGCCTGCCTGCTGCCTGCCTGTCTGTCTATCTATCTATCTATCTATCTATCTACCTGCTACTATTACCTTATATATACTATCTGTCTATATCTGTCTATCTGTCCGTCTGTGTGTCTGTCTGTGTGTCTATCTGTCTATCTATCTATCTATCTATCTATCTGATCTATCTATCTATCTATCTTCTATCTATCTATCTATCTGTCTGTCTGTCTGTCTGTCTGTCTGTCTGTCCTGCTGCCTGCCTGCCTGCCTGCCTGCCTGCCTGCCTGCCTGCCTGCCTGTCTGTCTGTCTGTCTGTCTGTTTATCTGTCTATCTATTGTGCTTTTAAGCCAGTAATCTTGCTGGTGGAAATAGACACTGACCTGTTATTGCTCATCCCTCAGCTCACCTACATAGAGCAGCGCGCATGTTGTTTTGCTTACGTGCACGCGCGCGCCTCTAAGCCTCGTATTAATCCCCCTAAAACAGGACACAGACTTAGCTAAAGAACACGTTAAATTATCTT
>CM031603.1:94653346-94661459 GCA_018398815.1 Conus ventricosus
GCATCACGGGTAAATATACGAAGAAGAAAACGCACAATTCCCGATTCTCTCTTGTTCGATAAGGTGGAAACGTGGTTTGGAAGAAAATCTCTTCTGATTAGTGTCTGTTTTGTCACGACATCATGTATAAATTAACGTAAAAGAAAACGAGTTGCTCCGGTTGTCTCTGGTTTGATTGAGTGTAAAAGCTATCTAATATCATACATTAAAAGAATTTTGTTCAAGTCTGGGAACTGATTTTGTATGGCAAATATATCTGGATAACGTGCAAGGAAACATGGACAAACACCTGTTTGTGAATGAAGACAGTCCGGAACACAAAATATTCCCGTTGTCATCAGTTCCACTTGTCCAGATAAACAATTTCACGATAAAGATTTTAAGAATAGTTGTTACTGAGTCCTCTATAAAAAAAAAAAGCAAGGACAAACACGTTACACGACAAACCACGACGCGTTTCGACCTCTTTGGTCTTCTTCAGGCAAGATACACAACCCTCAGGGCAACGGAAATGAACGAGCAGTCACTTGTCTTCATCCAGCTTGCTCGTACATTTTGTGTCGTCCTGAGTGTTGAGTATCTTGTCTGAAGAAGACCTACGAGGTCGAAACGCGTCGTGTTTTGTCTTGTGATTCGTTTGTCAACGTTTTTCGGCGGAGCTTTATCAATCATTTTTCAAAAGTATGGTTCAGCCCTTCCTTCTCTCAAAGCTCCTTGGTCAAGTCATTCATTAACCTCATGGTCCTCAAACTGATGGAAAGAATGACCAAATTAAGACTTTGTGAATGTAACCAATCACTGACCGAGAATTGTCTGTCATCGGGTCTGAATTCCGAATAATTCAGACTGGCCGGTGTTCATTTCTTAAGAGTAGTCTAGTCGCCCTGTTCCCATGAGGGAGCGAGCTATTTTGCGATTTTAGATTGGAAAGAAAAATCAACCACTCTGCGGTTAGAGAGTGAGTGCGTTAATTAGACAAGAATGTCGGAGAGTCGGTGAAATGCGAATGGACGTCACGTGCAGACCAAATGAGGCTCAGTGATGTGTGTTTCAGGAGAACGGACACAGCTGTCGTCAACCCTCATCCAGCAAACTGTGGTCATTTCTCAGGCAGGTGTGTTAGGCATCGTCTGTATGCGCTGTTAGCCTTCCAATAGCTTGCTTTGTCCCATGGTGTGTGTGTGTGTGTGTGTGTGTGTGTGTGTGTGTGGCGCGCGCGCGCGTGCGTGCGCATATGTGTGCGTGCGTGTGTGTGTGTGTGTGTGTGTGTGTGCGCGCGCGCGTGTGTGGGTGCGCGCGTGTGCGCGCTTGCTTGTGTGTGCACGCGCGCATCTGCATGCGCAGTTCAGACTGCATCCTACGCAAACAAACAAAACAAAACAAAACAAAAGAATAAATAAACTGAAATTACTGCGTTTGGCAACACACACCAACAACGGGGAATATTATTTGCAAAGAAAAAAAAAAAGAGAATAAAAAAGCAACAATTGATTTGCGACATTCGCTGATCCACTTCTTCATTTATTCGTTCATGAAAATCATTTTCTTTACAGTTTCCACGTTTTCTTTTTTTGGCTGTTTTTGCGTGTCCTTGAAGACGTTCCAGACTTTTAGTCTTTCAGCCATAAAAAAAAATGTCACAGTTTCAAACAAAACGTGCATTCAAAGTTCAGTGCTTTGACATTAAATCTTTCCGCCATTGCAGTTAAATTCTGATGACGCTTTACGTTTTGAACGTTTAAACTGAACTTTACTACATAGAACATCTGAACTTTATCGCTTAAAACATCTGAACTTCTGTAGCTTAAAACAAAAACAGGCAATCGTGCGTAAGTTATCAATCTATAGCAGCAAATGAGTGAACCAGAAATGTTTGTGTCAGAAGTTCAACTGTGGAGAGAGAGAGAGAGAGAGAGAGAGAGAGAGAGAGAGAGAGAGTAGGGTGGTGGTGGTGGTGGTGGTAATAGCGGAGGAAGCGGCAAAAGATGAGAGATGCAGAGAAAGGGGTCCGCCATTGTTTCAGATCAATACAGGGAAGATTTACCTCCGTGGTAACGCGGAGTTGTTTCCCTTGGGGGGCTGTGCGTTGCCTGAAGGACAGAGGGAGGAAGAAAACAGGAGGAGGTAACACGAAGACCGTGTTCGTCATTAAAAGGGATGGAGGGTGGCTTTAATTACATCACGTCAGTAATTGACAGGTCTTTGTTCCCTGTCTGTTCTTAACGGAACATCAGTGAGAGGGAAAAAAAGAAGAGGGAGTCATTCGCTTAGGACACGAAGAACACAACGGATGGAAGATAAGCATGACCGCTGAATTTGAAAGGCTCTGAAACGGCGCACGCGCTAGCGCGGACACACACACACACACACACACACACACACACACACACACACACACACACACACACACACACACACACTCTCACATACAGACACACACGCGTGTGCGCGCGTGCGCATGCAGACATACACACAGACACAGACACAGACACACACACACACACACACACACACACACACACACACACACACACACACACACACACACACACACACACAAAGAGTCTGCAGGTTTAACTCTGTCTGAGACTCGTACAATTAAGTTTTGTTACGTTGATCAAACTGTACAGACATCTCATGACTTTTGTTCATTCACATGCTGGAGAAATGGATTTCAGTTTTACGTATGCGCTTCTTATAGCTGACCTGTGAAATCTGTGTGAGGCTTCTTTTCATTGTTGGTACTCACACCAAGGAATTGGTCTTTTAAATGGGTTTGTGTCATGAGTCGGCCAAATGTTCTCGAGCATTTAGGCAAATTAAGGGTAGTTTTGCTGTTGTTGAGAGCAAGTTCCTTGGGTTGTTCAAGTGTGCGAACTCAGGCATCACCAGAAGGGAATACCCCGGGTCGTGTACTGAGGGAGGGGGAGTTGCTGGGAAGTGTTTCGCATGTCGAGGGATAGTGACAAGGAGTTGCCGACCTGCCGGTCCTGGGTAGAGGAGTGTCCAGTCCGACCACTGGCTGGCTATTCACTGGGTTCTCCAGTGGGCCTGAAGGGAAGGCGATCGTGTCAGGTGACCGTCACGGGTATGTGACCGTCAGCCTGCAGGCAGAGTACAGCGACCATTCAATCGTCCCTGTTCTGAGGAATGAATGGAAGGCTTCGGCCTATTGAGTGATTCGCACCTTGTTATCTATAGAGGTAGTAAATACTTGAAGCATCAGTCATGGCTGGTAGAGAAGTCCAGGCTGTTTGTACACTGGGTAGCTTCGGGGAATCGAACATGAGTTTGAATAGGAGGTTATGCATTAACCACTTGGTACCCAAGTCTTGGTTAGCGCTAGCAGCTGTTGTGTGTGTGTATGTGTAGGTGACTAGTGATTCCATTGTTGGAATAAAAATAACTTGGGAATTTATTGGTACAAATCGTGTGATGTGTGTGTGCCCGTGATTCCATTGGTTGGGCCAGTTAAACTCGGGTTCTCTCTTGTTTGAGAATGAATATAAGCTGCTGGGAAAACCAGGAAGGGTGTGACTCACTTAAGGGAAAGTGAACTCGCCCGTCTTGCTGAGGGCTCAAGAAAATACAGCGTGAAGCAGAGGTTAGCTGTCGCCTTGTTGTCTCCTGGGTGGGGACGTAAGACAGTGGAGGTTGCTGTAGCCTCGGAGCCGACGACGAGAAGAATTGTCTCCCGTGTGGGGACGGTCGACAGCAAGACGTGTCAGCCTGTTGGAGCCTAGACAGGGAGCTGCCAGACAACGGTGGGGTGTTTGCAGCCAGAGAAGACCTGTGGGAGAGGCCGACAGGAGCCCTTTTCCGTGGAGAGGGCGAAGTGTGGTGGAGTCCGGGAGACTCGGTGTGAGGGTGCGACTCAAGCTACGTTGCCAGTGTCCCCCAACTGGGATTTGGCCAATCGGGAGGACACAATAGTGTGGCAGCTTCAGCTCGTAGTCGCACAGTGGGATGAGAGAAACTGACGGTCAGCCGAGGAATGCTGGCAAGTTACGGACGTTTTATTTGTTCTTAAGTTTATAAGTGTGCAAACAGAATTGTGGAATATTGTCTTTCCTGGTTAATGAAGAGTACTTGAAGGAAAGGGGATGCGATTTATGAGATTGTCTGTATGATGTTTACATTGTTGTATGATACAGATAGTTGTGTTGTGTAGTGACGGGTGGGGGCTCGGAGTCAAGTTAAATAAAGTTGATTATTTTCTATGAAATGTTATTGGTTTCCCGTCACCTTTGTGCGGGCCCGATGTGAGTGACAGAGTGCGTGTGCCTATGCGAGAGTGCATTTTGGTTGTGGAAGCGTAAATACTTCTGTCTATAACCCCCTGCATCCCTGAATATGAAAATCATATTTTATTAACGAGGGGGAGCGTCGGAGACCCGTCACAGTTTGAATTATGCAAATAAAAAAAAGTATCTCTGCGTCTGATCTTCTTTTGAATGGCACGTAATTTTCAGGCCCATGTTTTTGTAACAAGAAAAAAAAATCAGAGATACTGACTTCAAACAGAAAACAATTATCTTTTGAATTTGACCAAGGTACCCACATGTATCTGTCATTTTGCAGTTTCCATGTTTTAAATGTTTCAAACTGTATCTGTCGTTAATGAATATGGTTTCCAGTCTTGATGCTATGCGTTAATGAACCTAGAATCTGTTACTTCCATTTCTGCGGCTGCTACCATCATAACTATCTGGGGTGAATCACGGAGCGTGAGGTCACATGAATTGTCAGTGAGGTAATCAATGAAATAAAATTTAGAAATGTTTACTTTTCTGCCCCCCCCCCCCCCAGCCCCCTCACCACGTTTATTTTTTTCTGGTTTCTGTTCTCAAATTCCAGATACGCTCATGTCACCGTTTGTTCCCTCTACTTTACACTTCTTCGTTTCTGGCTAAACACCCTCACTCACCCCCCGTTCTACGCTTCCCAGTCCCTTCGAAAACAACAGACAACAAAGACAGTGACAAAAACAACAACAATTACAACAACAACAACAACAACAACAACAACAACGATCGAAACTCCCGGCCACACAGACCCAGAGAAAAGCGTTTGAGCTTCAGAGGTGGTCCGCTGTTGATGACACCTGGTCAACCTTTTGATGACACCTGTCTGTCTGTCTGTCTGTATTTGTTTATCTTGTTTGTTATTCTGCTTTCTGACCTCGTGATGACCGACAGACTGATGACCTAGTCTCGCTTTCTTCCATTATGCAGTCGTGAAGTGTCAGCGACTGTTACAGAGGAGGTCAAATCACCCTGTTTATGCCATCTACAACAACGACGACATCCGTAAAAGTGCACTTTAATTCTGTCCCCCCCCCCCCCCCCTTTCCCGCCATCCTTCTTCATGTCTCTGAATACGTGCATTGAACTCTTTCGTTGTCGCCTGGTGGAGGTGGAGTGCATTGAACTCTGTCGTTGTGTCGCCTGGTGGAGGTGGAGTGCATTGAACTCTGTCGTTGTCGCCTGGTGGAGGTGGAGTGTATTGAACTCTGTCGTTGTCGCCTGGTGGAGGTGGAGTGCATTGAACTCTTTCGTTGTCGCCTGGTGGAGGTGGAGTGCATTGAACTCTGTCGTTGTCGCCTGGTGGAGGTGGAGTGCATTGAACTCTGTCGTTGTCGCCTGGTGGAGGTGGAGTGCATTGAACTCTGTCGTTGTCGCCTGGTGGAGGTGGAGTGCATTGAACTCTGTCGTTGTCGCCTGGTGGAGGTGGAGTGCATTGAACTCTGTCGTTGTCGCCTGGTGGAGGTGGAGTGCATTGAACTCTGTCGTTGTCGCCTGGTGGAGGTGGAGCGACTTCATCACAGCTCTCCCCACTGACTTCATTCCAGCTCCTTGAAATGAGGGTTATTTCCCTTGTCTTTGTAATCAGAGTTCCTTCCCTTGTTGTTGTTGTTGTTTTTGTTTAGTAACCATTTTTTTTTTGTCATCTCGATCTTTTTTCTGAGACACGTGAAAACTCAGAAACCAAACTCAAGTTTGTGTCTGCTTATATAGGGTTGTGTGCAACAAATCATAGCAACTCCAAATTGTGTGCAACAAATCATAGCAACTCCAAATTGTGTGCAACAAATCATAGCAACTCCAAATTGTGTGCAACAAATCATAGCAACTTCAAATTGTGTGCAACAAATCATAGCAACTTCAAATTGTGTGCAACAAATCATAGCAACTTCAAAGAGGGAAGGCCAAATTAGGCCTTTTCCCATAAACGCGGCTATTCATTGAAAGGAATTAACGTCATCAGGTCTCAACCCTGAACGAAAACAGGCAAGTGTTCCTTGATCAGAACAGCACATTCAGGCAGTTCCTACAAGGGATGAGTTAAACTGCACTTTCATACACAATCTTTCCTCAATGCTTTGAATGTTTGAATTTGTTTTTCTTTATCGGAAATGAAAAGAGCTTACCGGTCTGTTCGCAAACTAGGACAAAAAGTGTGTCAGAGAACTATAAAAGGGGCATTCTGGCTCACCCGGTCTCAATGAGTTTCGACCGGGCGACTCCAGAATGCCCCTTTTATAGTTCTCTGACAAGTAAGACTTCAATAACCAAAAAGTAACGGCCCTACAAACAAACATACTGTGTAGGATTATCCGTTTTCAATACTAATTTACTAAACTTTTCAGATTTCAGTTTTTCCCCCGGTTTTATTCTGATCATTTTCGCGCATACCAGTCATTTTCAATAACATCATTTTTGCGCAGACAGTCATCAAACTAAGACTTGGCTGAGACACTGTGCGAACAACCCTAATTAGAGGCTCGGGGTTTGTGGCAGGCAGTACCATGTACGGCGGTCCTGGGTGGCTCATGCGATACCTGTAATTAACTAACTGTAACCACCATAAGGCGGGGCTAGTGGCGCTCACACTGACCAGGTTAACCCGCAACATTGTGGTGCAATCACAAAAGAAGACCGTTTCGCCATTCTTCCCGGACTGCCGCACAAGAAGGTTGTTTTTTGACTGTGCTCCGGTGTGTGACCACTGTGTTTTTGGTTGTGTTTTATTTTAAAATGGCTAACAGGTTTACCGAAGAACAGGCTTGTGCTATTCAAGATCACAAGGTTTACTTCACTAGCATGTTAGAGTATTTGTCAAAAAGAACTAGGCGAAAGCCTGTTCTCTACCAGTGAAACTGAAAAGAAGCATTACTTTTCTAGAAGGCGGAGAAAGGAAAAAAGTGAAGTGAACTGACTGCTTTGGAAATGAACGACTATCTTAAAGGTTTGTTGGTTCAAGGAAATGAAACGTTGAAAGAAATATTGCTCTGAACAAGATATAGCTGGTTTCAATACGTGTTTGACTATTGATGAGATGGTTCCTTATCTAATAAATGGCGCTGCATTGTTGAAAGTCGGCCAAAGCAAAACAATCCATCACGCGTTAATTGTTGGGCGCTGGCTTGAAACAGCTCAAGCCATGTTTAAAAAAACAAAAAACGCTTCAAACATAGGCGCTCATTTCTTAAGACGCAGGTGAACATGGCTGATTCGTATGCTAGAAAACTTATTCAACTTTCTGTGTGTTTTTATAACTATCCTAAATTTCACAAGCTAGGAATCAGTATAAATGAACTGTGTAGCAAACGTCAAACCATTATTAGACTTATGCAACTAAATAGCGATTTTCGGGGGTTCTAGCAAAACTAGATAGGGCTAGGCAGACCTTAGTACATCTACCAGTATGGAGAGGAGTAGTGTGTAGCCAGCACTATCTCCATATAAATGCTCCAAATATACAATGACGGATGTACTAACTACTGGCGATTAGAGCCGCCATAAAAGCTCGGCTACAGCAATTACTGCTGTAACTCTGCCAAAGCCAGTTTGCAAGCCTGGTTGAGAAAAGAGGAGCACAGCAAACTAGGCCAAACGACCCTATGTGATCGCTTGACCTGCAAGCACAGCAGCAAACTAGGTCAAGTGATCATATAGGGTCGTTTGACCTGCAAAGCTCAGCGGCAAACTAGGCCAAACGACCCTATGTGATCACTTGGCCTAGTTGATTGAGGTGGGCGCAGGATAGCACCCTTACTTTACCCTACCCTTACACCACGCATGCACACACTCAAGTCACTTCTAAGTTCTTA
>CM031603.1:94667672-94692672 GCA_018398815.1 Conus ventricosus
ACTCAAGCTACCCCAAGTCACCCCAAGTCCTTAATTAAGTTTTTAATCAAGTTCTTAATTAAGTTCTTAATCAGTCGCCTTTAAGTTCTTACTTAAGTTACCTTTAAGTTTCTACTTAAGTCACATCAAGTTCTTAATAAGTTCTTGATCAAGTCACCTCAAGTTCTTAACTTAAGTCACATCAAGTTCATAACTAAGTCATCTCTAAGTACAACCAAGTTCTTATTCAAGTCAACTTATAATTATTTATTAAGTTCTTAAAGTATTATTGCATCTGAAATGGGATCAAAATGATCTTTTGTTGTTGGCGGTTCTGGCTTGCTTTTTTGTTCATCTTCTATATTTAGTGGTTGAGATTGGTCGGACTTTTTTGGGTTTTGTTGTCTTTGTTTATATATTTATAACCGTAATAACCACCCCCAACAGCAATGCCGCCAAAAATGACAATTGCTTTAAGAAAATTGAAGACTTTTGGCGGTGTAGGCAACCCTGTTGTTGTAGGCCTCGAATCAACTTGTTCTGACGTTTTTATAGCCGGCATTGAAACAACTGGCACTTTTTCATTCTGTGATTGTAACATTAATTTTTTTTGTTTGTTCCACTCTGCTAATTTTTTCCCTGCTTTAACCCGTCCAGGATGAGGATTTTTACTCACTTTCTCCACCTGATTCAATGTTTTCTGATTCTGATTCTGCTGATTTTTCGGCTCGGTCATTTTGAAGGGAAATAAAATCTATATGATTAAAAAGTAATTAATCCCATGATTAGCGGCGACAATAATGTTCCAAATCTGTAATACAGATCACATCCTAGAGACTCTAATGACTTTGTTAAAACTGGATCCTGCGTTAAATCATACATAAAGTCTTGTTCAGAATCAATGGGAGCAAATCTACTGACTGTTTAGTGTACAACCTAAGAACCGTTTGGCCTACACTTTTTTACCATTCTTGATCCTAGTTGCGCTTCATACCTGTTATGATACTTTATAATGTCTTGTGGCGGACATCTGTTGAATCTGTTTCTAAGCTGAATTCATTGCCGAGGAACTGTTTTGTTTTTCCGCATGCTGCCAAAGAATACAACCTCTCCTTTTGGGGCATAACAGCTTGGTCATCAACTTCTTCATTTGTAAGTCCAAGACGGATTAGGTCGCTCTGTAGCTGTAGCAGATCGTCGCTGTTCATGTTTATTACTAAATATAATTATTATTTTGTTTTTAAAAATGAGCGCCGAAAAGACTGTAACCAATCTTGTATACCATTCTGCTGTTATTGGTGGCCTAAGTATAGGATACACAATGCTTGGTAAAAGCCTGTTAAGAATTAAAACCAGCGGATCTTGGCAAGCTAGACTTTGAGGATTCAGCAAAGCTAATTGCTATCATTGCAGCTTCGTTCGCTACGAAAGATTTTCTAGTTAAGCAAGGAATAATTCCTGGCAGTATCAATATGTAAATTAAAAAATACATTTATAAAATGGCTTCACTCGTAATGATGATAGGCGGCGCTGTGGTTAATGTGCTTGCTTTTAGCGGAAGTAATTACGCATTTAGTAAATTGCGGGATGACGGGGAGAGAAAAAGACACAACAAAGCTATGGAGCAACTAGCAGCTGCACAAGACACCTATGAAAAGCAGAGAATTGAGCGTTAGATTTTATTAACGACAAACTGAAAAACAGGGACATGCAGCTTACACATTTAAAAAATGTTGACCAGGCAATAAAAGAATATATCTCGTAACAGGCAAACCAATCGAGACATTGCCCCCACCAAAATTCAGCGACTTTTTATCAACCATCAGAAAAACAAAAGATGCAAGAAATCGTGTTTATTGTCTTTGGCATGACCGTTGTGTATTTTGTTGCACATAATATTGGCTGAATAAAAATGAACAAAATCTATATTCGCCAAAAGGATATTGGAAGGGAATCACGGCAATAAAAAGCTAAGCCAAGCAGCTGGAGTCAGTGAACAAACAGCAAAAGAATGGCTATCTAAACAAGCGATTTGGCAAATTTATTTACCTGCGCCTAGACGAATACAGAGACCACACTTTGTGAACACAATACCGAACGACACCCATCAAATGGACCTTCTATATTTACCCCATGATACGATTAGACGAAAAAGATTTAAGTACGCACTCACAGTCATTGACATAGCTTCAAGATACAAAGATGCGGAACCTTTAACCCAAAAGAGTGCTTCTGCTGTTGCTGTTGCCATACAACTGATATACCAACGAGGCCCGCTAACTTATCCTCGCATGATTCAAGTCGATGATGGAAAAGAATTTAAAGTCGAGTGAATCATTATTGTTAAAACATAGAGTTACCATTAAAGAGGCATTCCAGGAGTTCACAGATCACAGGCTTTAGTTGAAAACTTTAAACAAACAGTTATCTGAAAGACTTTTTTCCTACCAGTATCACAGAGAGCTGATTGACAATGCTCGCAACACAGAATGGGTTAGAAGATGCCCTCAGTTTGCGCGCAATGAATAATGAAGAATTTAAAGGGCTAAACCAGTACAAGCAATCATAAAAACAAACAATAATGTTGCTGAAGGCTCCAGTACACCAGCAAACTATTACCATTTGGCTTGAAAGTAAGGTACCTTTATTTACCGGGGAAGCAGAAGGGGACACTCGCATCAGGGCAACAGATCCAGTTTGGAGTGTTGACCCATATGAAATAAAAAGAATTGTAAAAATGAATCCGCCCGTGTATTATTTACGAGAAACTGACACAACAAAACAACAGCCCCCCAAAGATCTTTTGTGAAGGAAGAACAACAGATAATCCCCCCAGACACAGTTCCAGTTGCTTAATTAATTTTTAATTTACATAAAATGGAAGCACAGAACGAAACAAGAATGATAAAGGAAGAGACCTTGGAATTGATACGGGAATCATATGATACGAGTTCTACTATTAAGGAATTATTTACGAGGGTTCATCGGTACATGGCAATGCATCCAGATCACCTACAAACCTAAATTCTCAATTTTGATCACCAGATATGGGGAAAAGAATATCTTGAAATAATAAAAAAAATTCGAGCGCATCAAGCAAACATGAAAAAAGATTTAGCTGAATTGGATGATGATATGAATGAGCTTATAACAAAACTTGAGGAAAAATATGAAGAAGGTATGTATTTATGACGTTCCAGTGTCCATTGCATATGAAAACTCTGGATTAACAAATACTCGTTTTGTGTTTGTTCTATCTAATGACTTCTTTGTTACAACAGTTGTGTTGATCTCATGTAGATTAGATCGTAGTTTTACGTTGTCATGATGAAAAGTATGTTTATTGAACAATGCTTCTTTGTAGTTGTCATGCGATATGTTTGACTGCACAACACTGCGAGATATTCCCTTTGCTTTTTTAATGGTTTTTCTCCTGGCTCGAAAGACTGTACATTTTCGACCTTAAACCAATAAACTCCTTAATCACCCCTCCAGATAATTCATCCTTCATCTTTCTAAAACCTTCTTGTTAACGGTTGAATGCAAAGGCGAATCTTTAGGATAATCGGATGTGTCATACCATCCTGCATGCCTTTAGCTACTTCTAATTCCATGTCTTTATAGATGTCTTCAGTGGGGATTATCTATAACAAAAACTATCTGTATCTGTGTAAAGTACTCTGGACTCGGGATACAAGGGCTTAAAGTAGTCATAAAGAAATTCTAACATCAAAAGCTTTGATAATTCTAAAACAGTAAACCCAATAAAACAGGTTTTGTCCAATTTGACTTTCTTTTTCTTCATCATTATGCCAAAAAGCTGATCATGAAATCTTCTAAAATCTTGATAATTTGGTTTTGAAGTCAGCTTAATTGCCTCGTTCTCTTCGGTGACCAATCTGACATCTTTACGCTTGTGTGGATTTCCATAGTCTTTCCGAAACAGCTGTTGTTCATCAGCTTGAACAAGTCTTTTTCCGAAGCATCTGTGGATTTAGTTCTAAGATACAGTGTTCTTCATGATGTATGGTTTCATGAACTGTTCTTGATCAAAAGCAATTACACGATGAACTGCTGTTAGCTTTAAACCATGTCTTAATAAAATTGTAAAAGTCTTTAATGACAGACATAATTTTTTTTGCCTCGAAGATTAGGCACAAGTTTAGGCGGCTCTCTTGGATTCTTTTTAGACTTTCTGCGCAAAGGGGATATCATTATGCGGGTCAGGGAGTTCTGGGGAATTTTCTAAGTCAACTTCAGAATGAAACCGCGCTTTTTGAGGGGGCTTTAAACGTTCAACCCTTTTAATGCTCTTTGAATATTTTCCGGATTGTTTTCTGTGACTTTTTTAAAGTTACTAATGGAAGTGTTTGCCCTAGCCCATCCAACAGATTGTTGCCTAAATAAAATAGATGTTAGACCTTTTACTTGGATCTAGTCGTCCAAATATTTTTGTTTGCTTTACAGTAATGATGCGACGCCATACTAATTCCTCCACGAATCCGTTTTCAATCATCAAATCATTGGTAAATCTGACAATAAAACATCGTACTCCAGAAAACTTTAGAAAGGCCCACTCATCCCGCGCAAAATATAATGACGGGATCCAGGCTATAATTTTTCATGCGGGTCTCCTATAATTTTCAAAGACTCCGCCAACAAACAACATCGCCACAATTGAACATGATGCTCCCATCGTTTTACACTTTAATTTCTGCCACGCAGAGTGCCTGGGTAACAGAATCACTGATGTCCTTTCTCTAAGATAGAAAAGAACGCCCCTTTAGGCGGAAGGTATTTTCGTCAAACCTTTCCCCATTTTTCTGATTCAAAAGGGTAAACCCCTTCTAACAAGTTTTTGGGGTCAAAATATTCTTCCGTTTTGGGGCGGGCCCTTTTAAGGACATAGCCAGTACTCAATGAACCCCATGTCGCATAGACGTAGAAGACTGTTATTTAAAAGTGAAACACATTTTTTTTCTGCGACTGTAAAAAGATGTTATCCTAAAGGCGTCATCACTGCTTTCATTAAAGATGGAGTCGAACCCGCATTATGAAAAAAGATGGGCATTTCCTGTCTTAGGATTAAAGTTTAGCTAAGTTTGCTTTACGTCGCTGCTCCCTAAACTTCCCACAAAATGTGATCAGGCCTTACGTCGGATTTACACTTTTGGGCTTAGCTCAAAGCCGCAAACCAACAATGTGGGGCTGAGTCATACTTTTGTTGATCTTCGGGGGTCATAATAAGCTGGGGTCAATTATTAAACGGCTTAAGCACTTGCTGCATGCGTTCTAAGAGATTTTGCAGCATTAGGCCCCCTATATAATTCTGGCGTTGAATGAGCGCCATCCCCCAAAACAATGATAAAAAGCAAATGAACAAATCTGATGATTACTCATTAAGACTTTTTTTTTTAATTTTTTGGCGCTGGCCCTTCTAGGAAACAAAAAGCACTCGAAGTCTGCGTAAACTACGTAGGGGAGAATTTTTCAGCCGTTTCCAGTTCTTAAAACAACCTTTAGATCTGGGGGGGGGTGAAATAGTTCTGTATTACAGTCAAAAACTTTTACAATTTTTTTTAAATTTTCAAGCCGGCTTGACGTTGGAATTCTTGTTTAAAAACTTTTTTCTACAAAATTCTTTTTTGCAATTTTTTTTTTGTAGTATATGCAAACAGTCACTCATTGTTCGTATCAAGTGTAAGGGTACCCCGCTGGTGAAACATCATAGAAAAGTCAACATGATTTTTGTCGGGGCTCGCCAATCGTTGGACTGTTTTTGGGACACTTTAATGGGGTTGTAGATTTGTTTCCTCATCCCACGTGTAACATAACATTATTGGTTGTTTTGTTTTTCAAACTGATCAATGGAACCACGCTAACAAAAAAGATTCCACTAAATTAAGATCATTGATGAAAGGTTTCATAGTTAACCTCTTTCTGCGTTTTTGGGGCGTATGCAGCCTTCAAGAACGCACCACATAAACATTGTTGTCTGAATTTTTTATTTTAGAACTGCTTTTTTTTGCGACTAATGCGGAGGTAGGGAATGTAACCTTGCCTCAATCGGTGCATCTTAGCCTTTTTTAAAAACGATCTCTAAGACTTCGCCCCTGACCAACCAGAGCCTCTCTTTTGGCTTTTTTCACGGCCACATCAAACTTTTTAAAAGCAGTTGGTCTGCCCCCAGGTGTTAAGCATTATAGAAAAAATCTGCTGTTTAGTCAGACCCAGACTTCTAGATTTTCTTCTTTTTTTTTATATAGTCGATTAAAATTTTTAACATTAATTAACGGCGGTTGTATTGTTAGTTTACTGGGAACTTGAAAATAGCATGAGCAACCTTGCCGTACCTGCGAATAAATGATTTCTAGACATATCTTTTAAAGTTTTTGACAAACGCTCCCCCCTTAAGCTTTTCCTTCAAACAATTCGTCTGGTCCTTCATATATTTTATCCATCTGAGTTTTCTTTTCTAACACAAAAATTTTTTTAAAATTAAAAAAAAAATTAATCGAACAATATCAACGGCCTTTTTTGCTTAGACTCAAAACAAAAGTATAAACGCCTTTTTAGTTTTTTAAGTAGCTGTTTAGAACAGATTTTAATGTCTCGTTTATTTTTTTAAACACCCTTTTTTATCTGCTCGGTCCCGGGCTGTTGAAAAAAAACTTCCCCTTGCCTTTTTTTTGAAGATCAAACTTTTTTTTTTATGCTCAAAAGGGCCTGAAAAACGACAAAATTCTTCATCCGATTTTGAGTCACTAGCTTTTATTTATTGCATTTTTGAACGAACAAGTTTAGCGTTTTATTGAACCATAGCTGGTGTTTTTGGAGTTTAGTTTAATTTTTTGCCACCGCATTTCAGCTAATGAACACAGGCGAGGTTAAAAAAAACCCGGGCTAGGGGAAACTGCGGGTGCCCCTACGCCGTTGCTAAGAGGCCTACACTCTTCCTGCTGAAGTGCATTTAAGTTAAAGTTCCATTTAAAAACAAGAAAACAGCTTTAAAGGAGCGAATCCCTTCGTTTGGTTTGCTGTTTTTTGAAAGGTCTTGCTCTAGTTTTTTTTGCATTTGCTAATTTTTGAAATCTAATTTTTATTTGGGGGTTTTCACACTCTTTTTTTAGGGGGCTCGGCGCGGGGCCTTTTGGATAAACCGAACAGACTGTTTTTTAAAAAAAAAAAAAAAAAATTTAGTATTGTACACCTTGGGAATCTTTTATCTTGAATATTCCTGCGCCCATAAATTAAAAACAGATGACAAAAACGGGTTTATCGCCTTTTTTTTCTTTGTCAATTTGAATGTTTTTTCCCCTTTTTAACATTCTCACACTTCCTCAACGATTTCCTCCGTTGCCCTTAGGTCAATCCATAAACCGAAATTTTTTTGTTAAATATCATCAGTCTAACACGTGAAGGGAATCTTTAGACACAAGGTCTAACCGTTGAATTCTACCCCTCCCGCCCCGAACAATTTTCTTTTTTCATAAAAATGCTGATAAGGTTTTAACCCCCTACGAGATTTGGTTGGGACCCCCCAAATTGTACTTTGTACTTTCGTTATTTTTGGTTTAAAAAACTTTTCACTTTGTCTTTCGAATGGCCCTTCCTTCACAAGCAAAAAAATACCTTTAACCATCTTGCTGTGGTACAAAACAAAATTCCATATAGGCCCGCCCCTTCGGGATAGTTGTATGATGAATCACCTTCGTAATTATTGCTAATCTTGGGCCTTAATTTTTGCTCAATCACCTTGCAAATCGGGGTTGCTAACAACGTCAAACTCAACGGATGTCAAATGCTTACTTTGCTTCGGGTCTAATGATGATTTGATAACACTTGTTTTCATTAAAATTAGTTCATATGACAATCTTTTTTTTTAATGTCCTTGATAGTACGGCGCATGCGCACTTAACAACTCAAAACAAGGGGAATAGAAAAGCGTTTTTCCAAACCAAAATTTAACCCAAAATATTTTTTCCCGGCTTTTAAAAGCGCCTATTCTATTTTTTTAGGCTTCTTCATTTTCGATTCCTTGAAACGCAAGATCGCCCTTTCATTCTCGGTTGCCATAGATCAAAGGTTAAAAAATGCTGCATTGTGTAAAGAAAATATTTTCTTGCCCCTCAAGTTTTATAGAAATTTTCTAACGATTGCCCGACCCAATTCTGCACAACTGCCCCCCCTTTTGGGTCGTTGATTCGGATCTTTTTTTGAAAGAAGCGCGTGAGCCGCACAATCACTTCCCCCCCTCCATCGGAAAATTTGACAGTAAGAATTTGATCCGCAAAATATAACGGATTATTGGGAACAATAATATTCTGCTTATTCCCTTCCCCCCAAAGGCTCTTTCATCTTCAAACGGGCAAGAATTGAACCAAAATTTTTTGCACATTTTTTAAAAAACAAAATAAAAAGTTAATTTTTAAAAAACAGGCAGGCTTTGAAGGCAAGAAGTTATTTTTTAATCCGGGAGACGACATGATAAAATGACTCCTTTGACACAGCGTCGCCAAGGGTCTCAATGCCGTGAAAAACAGAACCTCGTTTCAAGCTCTCAATGGGGCGTAAATTTTAACAGAAAGTCTGTTAGATCATTGTACCAAAATTAGGATTAACCTCCCTAGTTTAGACCCTAATGATTTTGACCGAGATGTGAGGGCCTTTTGAAGTGAAAAACGACCCGGGAAAACCTTTAAGCTTACGCATGAACAAACCCCCCAAAAGTTTTTAGCCATGGGTACAATTAGACAAAGACCCCCCTATGAGCGACAAAATCCCTTGGCATTCAAAACCAAAATTAAACCAAGGAAGTTGCCCTTTAAAACATACAACAAAAATTCCCAAAAAGTACCAAATACAAACACGCCATTTGAAGATTTTAAATCAAAAACAACAGAAAATAAATGCAATAGGAGCAGAAACCACGAAAAAAGAAACAGCATTAAAAACAATTGGGAACCACGGCTACCTTTAAAGAATTTTTACCCTTGATCGGGGTTTTAAAACCACAAAGGGGAATTAAATTTAAAAAATTTAGCCAAAAAATAACTGAACTAAAGGAGCGTATAGAAAAAAGAAAAAAAAAAACTTGCTGATGCGACGACCCCAAATTTGGCTGATGTTAAAAAAAGAAAAACAAAGACTAGATGAAATTAAATAGAAAAATTAGCAGACTAGAAATGTGATACTAACCGAGAACAATTACAAACTCAAATGAGCGAAAAAAGAGAAACTACCAAACAAATTTATATGAAAACACAACGCAGCAAACGAATACAACGCTGTTTTTGAGAGCAAAGGGGGCCCATTTGCAGCCCTTTAACGGCCTTAGGATTTTCAATAATACCGGTGATGGGTATAAAAGGCGCGGGGGTCCTGGGGCATGCCTCCACCGCCTCACCTCCATCGCCGCCTGATAAATCATGGGTAAAAAAAAAGCTTATCATCTTTCGGATTTATTAAAAAAATTACCCTAAACCGTAAATGCTTTACCGGTAATTAGGGGGGATTGTTTGCTGGGTTTTGCTACTGGGGCAAAGTAGTTGGCTTTATGCCGAGCACTTTGGACATTAGTTCTCTTAAAATTGGGTTTAATATTTAGTAAGATAAAAAAACCCAAATCCAACTAGTTAATACAACAACTGGCTGTTTTTCATATTCTGGTCATCGCGAACAGAGCCGCGTCTTTAATGGCCTTTTTGGCTTTGGACCTTGGGATGGATGACTTTTTCTTGGGGGGGCATCTTGTTTGTTACTGCTTGCAATATTCTGGCCAGAATTTATTTCGTTTTTTTTTCCGATTTCTGTCATTTCCTCCACAAAAATTTTATTATTAGTTTTATTATGCCATCTGGAGCCTAGGGCAGAAGGCAGCAGTATAAACCAGTGCCAACAGCAAAGTCTACTTTCTCTTGCTATTTTAAAACATTTTGGTATCTTTTAATACTTTAAGGTAAATCAACGAGAATTAATGGGGTCCTCTAAATTTGCTAAATTGTTTTTGTGCGTCAAAGCCATAGAAAGGATCATTATGCTCATCTCGTTGTCTTGCGAGCCCACAACCCAAACGAAAAGAACAGAGCGTTTTTTTCGTTCTATTCCTGCTTTTTTAGGCCCTTAAAGTCTAAGATAAATTTTCCATGCTGTTTTTTGCTCTTGCTCTATGGACCCGAGTGAACATTGGCCCGAAAGAAAGATGTGTAGGGGGGATTTTCCCGTCATATTTTACTTTCTGTGCACCCCCAAAAAAAAAGGGGGGCCCAACCCCGATTAAAACTGACTTTTTTCTAAAGTCTTTCTTAAAACCTTTAAATTGAATTCGTTACAGATCCTTTTCAAAAGTTTTATTCATTCGTTGCAAATGGATTAAACGTTTTGTCATTTGGCATGGCGCTTTCATTTATCAAAATACGTCGAAGGTGTAATAAAAATGAAATCTGTACACTGACCCACCAAAGGGCAGGATGATTTTAAGATCCATCAAATCCAACCCAATTTTATGCACAAAACACAGCAAAGGGAACTGGGTTTGAAAACGCATCGGATGGGTGAACCCCACTTTTGGGATGTATCTTTTTAATAGGGGGGTTAAATATCTGTTTAAAGGGGTACTAACCTTTACTTTAAAGGTTCAGACTGAGTCACAGAAATGTCAAGAGTATCGGGTTTTTATATTTTTTAAGATTTTTAGTGCGGCCCAACAGAAATTTTGCATCAGTATATTTAAATCACTCATTTTTTTTTTTCGTTTTAAAAAAATGTTTGTAACAAAACAACACAAACCGCCCTTTGTTTTTTGAACATGCTTTGATAACAATTGCGGAAAACCAAAAAGCGCGCTCCCCAGAAAATTTTACAAAGCGTATGGTTTTAAAATTTAAAGGGAAACCAGGGAGAATAATAAGATTAAAAAATATAAAATGCGGAACTTTTTTAGCCAGTAACCCTACCTGATGGGTTTTTACGGGTTTTTCTCACTAAAAGAAGCAATGATAATTTGACATTACTCTCAAACTTAAAAATGCAATTTTGAAAACAAAGTTAACATTCAACCGAAGAGAAGAAGTGGTTTCTATTTTTATAGAGAGCTAGCTAAAATGTTTGGCTTTACAACTGACAAAACACCCACCATAGTTTTGAGTGACAAACAAAACTACTTATGAGGGGGAAAATCCGCCGATCTTCATTACATTCATTACTCTATGTTCTTTGACGAGCTGAGCCTGATGACAAAATAATGATGGAAGGCCCCAACTGTTTTTTTAAAACCTTCCATCAGGGAAAGCCAATTTTCATTAGAAATTATACAAAACCCCCAATTTACAGTTTAAAAGATTTTTTGTGGAAGGGGCGGGTCTTTAATTTAAAAATTGCAGACAAAACAGGAAAGTTTTGAAATGTGATAACCTGCACATTTTTTTTAGAAATAAAATAATAAGCTGACTAAAAATGTCGCTGGCCGAAGAACCAATTACAAGCGCCTGTGAGGTGTATAACTTTTGAATTAAAAGACCTTGCAGACGTAGCGGACTTTGAAAAGAATGGTGAATAGGCCTTTGTAGGTTTTGAGTACACAAAAGGTGATTATAAACGCAAAGAGGTTGGCACAACAAAAAAATTTCCCAAACAGAGCAACTGCGCAATGTAAACAAATAATGCTGGCCAGTAAAGAATATAAAATAGTTCAAAAACCTGACAGCAAAAGGCATTAGAACCATATTTGAAAAGGGGCTAAAATTTTAATTCATAAGCCCATTTACATTTTTTAACCATCAAAAAATTTTTAGAAAAGCATTTCAACCAGGTCCTTTACATTAAGTCTTTTGCCCGAGGGCAATTCGAAAAGAATTGAAATAAAACCGTATGAAATAAAAAGTACATCCTCCACAGAAAAGAATCGTTTTTAAAGAGCTTCACAAAAAATTACAGTTCATTCCCAAAAAGAAATTAGGGGACACGTTTACAATGAATTTTAAATTTTGTCTTAAAAAAATTTTGGGGAGGGATGGGTTGTGGGCGTTAGTGACGTCCTCTAAAAGGGAATTTTAATTAGCGGGAAAACTTTGACTTGACATCTTAAAGTTTACGTCTCGTTCTTTACGCGGGGGGGGATTAAGGTCGTTAAACCCGTGAAAAACAATATTAGTCAAAAAAAAAACTTTCAGCACTGAATTGGATTTCTTCACATTTTGACCTATAGGATTTTTATACTGAACAAGTTTTTTACAGAGAGTTTATAAAAAAAATAACTGGGTTGATTTTAAATTTTAGTATAAAACTATGGAGCATTTTAAAATTTTTGACAAAAAACCCCCCTTTTTTCATTTATTTGTGGACAACGGTTGGGAAAAACAATATTTGCCCCGACCTATTTCAAACGTTTTTTTCGCTATAATTTTGATCATATTGTTATTTTTTGCCCAACCTTAATGGAAAAAAGCATATCATGAAAGAAGGTTTATATGGACAGATGATGAAATATATTTAGTTGATCCTAGCAATAAACTGAGTGAGTGTTTAGAACAGTTTTATAAACTGTTTGAAGGAACGCAGACACTATTTATTATAGATGACTGTTCGGCAGAAAGAGACATAGTTAAAAAGAGAAACACTTTGTCAAAACTAGCCTTCAGTGGAAGACATGCTAGGATAAGTGTGTGGATTTTATGTCAAAAATATAACTCAGTTTTAAAAGACTTTAGAGAACAGTTAAGACTGTAGTGTTATTTCACATGAAAGACAGAGACTCATTTGAAGATGTTTGCGCGAAAATGATGTTATTGAAAATGATCAAGAAAACACAGGATTAAGCAAAAACTGAAATCTGAAAAGTTTAGTAAATTAGTATTGAAACGGATAATCCTACACAGTATGTTTGTTTGTAGGGCCGTTATTTTTTGGTTATTGAAGTCTTACTTGTCAGAGAACTATAAAAGGGGCATTCTGGAGTCGCCCGGTCGAAACTCGTTGAGACCGGGTGAGCCAGAATGCCCCTTTTATAGTTCTCTTGTGTCTCATTTTTTCACTGTTGTTCCCCCCCCCCCCCCCTGCTGCTGTCCTTTCCTTCCCTCCTCACCCCTCACTCCCCGCGTACTTCTGTCGTCCTCATTCTGTCTGGCCCTCGCTCAATCAATTATGATTGGCGTCACTTCCACGTTTTAAAGGAAGTTGAGGCAAGTCTAAAGCCTGTGTCACACCACGTTGTTTCCAGGTAAATACCTATTCCACGGACAGTCACACAGCTCTCAAACCAATGACGGTTGGCAGCGGTTTCTGTTCAAGTATTCACACGGTAAAAAATGCTACAGGCAAAACGCCACACGTTCGAAGCGACCGCGGACTTCTCGACTGGTGCACAGAACTATCGGTGAACAAGAATATAGGTTTCTGGATTCGACATTAGAAAAGTAGTTACATACACAGAATCAAAAACTTACTTGGAGAATATTTTGACAGGGTCGCCCTGTCTTCTTCAGCTCACTGTTGCTGTTGTGGCAGCGAGGCTTGATGGGACGACTGTTGGGGGGGGGGGGGGGGGGGGGGGGGGGGGGGGTAACGGTTGTCAGGATCTGATTGTAGATGGGGGGGGGGGGGGGGGTGGGGGGGGGGGGGGGGGGGGGGGGGGGGGGGGGGGGGGGGGGGGGGGGAGGAGTTCAAAGCCTTGATCTCTGTTCAGGATGGGGCGTCTGGTCTTAATTTCGATGGCTTCTTTGACTTTTCTTTTTGTGAGGAAGGGCTCTGAAGATAGGATCTTAGTTTCTTGGGGCTGAAACTGTGGCCTGTGGCTTGTAGATGTTCATGTATGGCAGAAGTAGATCGGTTTTGGTGTTCCTATCAGTGAAATCCTCCTGCGTGTTTTTGTTTGTTTGCTTTTGGTGCCCATTCTTATCTCAGCCGACATACTGTGCCCGATAGGTTAAAGGCTGCGAGATGAGTCAGTCCCAAAACAAATCTTTTATTGTGCTAAGAATTTTGTGTTAGCCAGTGTATTTGTCGTTTGCTAGTTGATTGTTTAGTTTCTTTTTTGTTTGTTTTTGCTTTTTGCAGTCCCATTTGTGTCACCTCGGTGGTATTGCACCCACGCCGCTCATTCTGACCTCTCGCCCACAGCCACAGCCCGGCCCGTCCCGCCACAGCCCCGTCATCTGCAGTCCACAGAGAGCAGTCGACGTGAGGTCGCCATGAGGCGACCCACCAGAGGACACACTGCACTGCTGCCGAGTCACTTCCACAATGCTCAATTTATCAGTATGCCATTCATAAGCTCAGGTGAAAAATGCAAGAAGTGTATTTCGCCTTTGTAATAAGTGTGCTGCATAAGTCCCCGAAGTCCATCTGATTAATTGGGAGGGACTAAAATGGCCCGGTCCTCTTGAGCGAAGACAAAAGCCTGCTTGGCCGTGTAGTACAGCGAAGATAAAAGCCTGCTGGCCGTGTGGAACAGGAAACAAAAGCCTGCTAGCGTGTGGTAACAGCGAAGACAAAAGCCGCAGGCCGAAAAGTACACAGCGAAAGACAAAAGCACTGCTAGGCCTTCTGGTCAAGCGAAGACAAATCAGCCTCTGGCCTGAGAACAGCAAGACAAAACCTGCCTTGGCCTGTGTAGTACAGCGAAGACAAAAGCCTGCTTGCCGATGTAGTACAGTCGTAGACAAAGCGTCCGCCCTGCCGTGTAGTCACAGCGAAGACAAAAGCCAGCCAGGCCGTGTGTACAGCGAAGACCAAAAGCCTGGCCTGGCCGTGTGGTACAGTGAATTTAATGGAGCTGATGCACGCGAAATTGAAACAAATTCTAAAAGTGATATTTTCCCTCACAGTAAAAGACAAAAAAAATTCCAAAAACGGGATTCGACCTCCTAGGACTGGCAAGACAAAACATTCAGGACAATTAACAAAGAACGAGCAACTGCTTACTGTCAATTCTACAAGATGGACATAAATGTCTAGACTGAGATCCGCACGTCTATCTTACAAGACGTGCAGACAATTCACAAGACCGGACGACCAGTCACAACCACGAAATCGTACACGTGCAGAACATGGGACTACACGTCTGACGTCTCGGGGCAATAGGGAACGGACCCAATTGTCTCACAACCAGACACACTAGTGTAAACAGCTGTGTACTTCCCATGCAGACCACGGTACCAAGAGCTTCTTCTTACTTTCCAGGATATATGAGGAATGGAACCCACTGTCTCACAAGACCGTGGAGACCAATGTCTCACAAGACCGTGGAGACCAATGTCTCACAAGACCGTGGAGACCAATGTCTCACAAGACCGTGGAGACCAATGTCTCACAAGACCGTGGAGACCAATGTCTCACAAGACCGTGGAGACCAATGTCTCACAAGACCGTGGAGACCAATGTCTCACAAGACCGTGGAGACCAATGTCTCACAAGACCGTGGAGACCAATGTCTCACAAGACCGTGGAGACCAATGTCTCACAACACGTGGAGACCAATGTCTCACAAGACCGTGGAGACCAATGTCTCACAAGACCGTGGAGACCAATGTCTCACAAGACCGTGGAGACCAATGTCTCACAAGACCGTGGAGACCAATGTCTCACAAGACCGTGGAGACCAATGTCTCACAAGACCGTGGAGACCAATGTCTCACAAGACCGTGGAGACCAATGTCTCACAACACCGTGGAGACCAATGTCTCACAACACCGTGGAGACCAATGTCTCACAAGACCGTGGAGACCAATGTCTCACAAGACCGTGGAGACCAATGTCTCACAACGACCGTGGAGACCAATGCTCACAAGACCGTGGAACCATGTCTCACAACACCGTGGAGACCAATGTCTCACAACACCGTGGAGACCAATGTCTCACAACACCGTGGAGACCAAGTCCGTCGACAGCTTTGTGTCCGTGGCCTGTGAACACTGTGAACCACAGCGGATTGTGTCCGTGGCCTGTGAACACTGTGAACCACAGCGGATTGTGTCCGTGGCCTCTGAACACTGTGAACCACAGCGGATTGTGTCCGTGGCCTCTGAACACTGTGAACCACAGCGGATTGTGTCCGTGGCCTCTGAACACTGTGAACCACAGCGGATTGTGTCCGTGGCCTTGAACACTGTGAACCGCAGCGGATTGTGTCCGTGGCCTGTGAACACTGTGAACCACAGCGGATTGTGTCCGTGGCCTGTGAACACTGTGAACCACAGCGGATTGTGTCCGTGGCCTCTGAAAACTGTGAACCACAGCGGATTGTGTCCGTGGCCTGTGAACACTGTGAACCACAGCGGATTGTGTCCGTGGCCTGTGAACACTGTGAACCACAGCGGATTGTGTCCGTGGCCTGTGAACACTGTGAACCACAGCGGATTGTGTCCGTGGCCTTGAACACTGTGAACCACAGCGGATTGTGTCCGTGGCCTGTGAACACTGTGAACCACAGCGGATTGTGTCCGTGGCCTGTGAACACTGTGAACCACAGCGGATTGTGTCCGTGGCCTGTGAACACTGTGAACCACAGCGGATTGTGTCCGTGGCCTGTGAACACTGTGAACCACAGCGGATTGTGTCCGTGGCCTCTGAACACTGTGAACCACAGCGGATTGTGTCCGTGGCCTGTGAACACTGTGAACCACAGCGGATTGTGTCCGTGGCCTCTGAACACTGTGAACCACAGCGGATTGTGTCCGTGGCCTTGTGAACACTGTGAACCACAGCGGATTGTGTGATCGTGGCCTCTGAACACTGTGAACCACAGCGGATTGTGTCCGTGGCCTGTGAACACTGTGAACCACAGCGGATTGTGTCCGTGGCCTCTGAACACTGTGAACCACAGCGGATTGTGTCCGTGGCCTCTGAACACTGTGAACCACAGCGGATTGTGTCCGTGGCCTGTGAACACTGTGAACCACAGCGGATTGTGTCCGTGGCCTGTGAACACTGTGAACCACAGCGGATTGTGTCCGTGGCCTCTGAACACTGTGAACCACAGCGGATTGTGTCCGTGGCCTGTGAACACTGTGAACCGCAGCGGATTGTGTCCGTGGCCTCTGAACACTGTGAACCACTGCGGATTATTGAAAGGGCAGGTCCCCGTTTTCATAGTGATCACATCCATGACTGTCGCCAGTGTGGATAAACATCAGAAGAAGAAGAAGGAGGCGGTGAGGAAGATGACGAAGGCGATGGTACTGCAGCTGATGGTGCACTGCCTGATGGGAAGGACGTTGTCAACTGCTGCTGTGCCCATGACGTAATGATGACGATGCACCATGTGACACAGCCTCTTCCTACACTGCAAGCCGTAAGTCTCACTGCTTTCTGACGGGTCTGTTATTTTTGTCACACCTGCTCTGTTGCTGTTGTTTTTTGTTGTTGTTGTCATTTCCCCATTCCCATCATCTGTTGTTGGTTGTGCTGTTGTTGTAGCTATAACAATCACTGTCGGTGAGAGGTTCTCTATGATTCTGGTTGTTTAGGTGTGTTCCGTGGCCGGTAGCATTGCACCAATCAGAACCTTCGTAAAGTTTTCTTGGATTAATGTTTTATCGTCTAACCAGAAGTGTGGCGATCACTGACATTTGCCCCTCTTCCTGAGCCTACTTAAAAAAACAAAAAAACCTAGTATCGTCTTTCGTACTTAACATACAACGCGCTGGGTATGCTTCCACCTTTTTTCTGCCATAACTCCAGGCATGACTAGTTTATTTTCACGCTGACCGATCGTCAAGTCATCAGTATCTGTCACGTCATGTTGTCTCAGACAGCTTCTGACCGTGTCGCCTGCAACCCTCTGTCCAACCAGAGGTCTTGAAATGCTTGCAGTGGGTTTGGAAACTATCGGTCTGTCAGACTCTCGAACACCGACAATGCTGTCACTTGACAAGCCTTTACTGCGAGTGCACAGACGAAGCCGATTCAAAGCGAGACGCATGCATGAACCCAACACCCATCAGTCAGAATCAGGTTTGTCGTTCTAGGGTATATTTCACAGTGTTCCACTCGGTACCCACACGTTGTCTCAACTGTCAGTATCTGGCCAGCGTCTATTGTCACAGAGCGGTGGTCGGCACCGTCAGTGCTTCTCATATTTGTTGTCAACATGGAACCACTCTCCCTCATCTTGATTTTTGCTGTCTCATATTGTGTTTAAGACGGACAAAAGTTCAGATTCTCTCTCTCTTCTCTCTCTCTCTCTCTCTCTCTCTCTCTCTCTCTCTCTCTCTCTCTCTCTCTTCTCTCTCGCTCTCTCTTTCTCGCTCTCTCTTTTTCTCTCTTCTCTCTCTCTCTCTCTCTCTCTCTCTCTCTCTCTCTCTCTCTCTCCTCTCTCTCTCTCTCTCTCTCTCTCTCTGTACCTGTGTCTGTCTGCGTCTTATTCTCTACCTGTCTGTCTGTCGTCTGTCTGTCTTTCTGTCTGTCTGTCTGTCTTTCTGTCTGTGTGTCTGTCTGCTGCCTATTTGTCTGTCTCTCTGTCTCTCACATGTGGGAAACTGTCTCTAGGTCTTTCTATCCTCTTATACTTTCTCTGTAAAAAGGAAATTAGAGTATAACAAAGCTGTCTTCATGTTCAAAATACTGTCCGGAAGAGCACCACACTCCCTTACTAATATGTTTCCAACAAAGAGTAATAACCATTCGTCTAGGATAGTACCACCGCGTCCAGAGTTGATCTTTTTAAAACTAGTCTGATTTACTCAGGGAGTTGTTTGTGGAATGCCATTATTAATAAAATCGACGTTAATATTAGTCTCAACATGTTCAAAGAAAGGTATCACTCGTTATTATTAACTGAACTAGAAAACAAAAGTCCATGAGTCGGGTTTGTTATCCCATGTTGATCTCCTTCTTCTTTTCTCTTGTTGTTTTGATGTTGGGGCGGGGGGGGGGGGGGGGGGGGGGGGGGGGGGGGGGGGGGGGGGGGGGTTGCTGTGATGGGTATTTTTGGTGTTTTCAGCTCATTCTTCTTTATTGCATGACTGATTTTGATACTAACCTTTTTTCATTGTATTTTGTCATTTGTGATGTGGCAAATTTTGGTCTCTCTCTCTCTCTCTCTCTCTCTCTCTCTCTCTCTCTCTCTCTCTCTTCTCTCTCTCTCTCTCCTTCATTTTGCCATCCTATGTTGATCTCCTTCCTTCTCTTGTTGTTCTTGAAGTTGGGGGGGGGGGGGGGGGGGGCGTGTATGGAATTGTTGCTTGCCGCTGAGTTGGGCATGTCTGGTGTCTTTCAGCTTTTTTTTCCCCCTTCATTCCATGACTTGATGTTTTACCACTCTTCTTCATTGTAGTTTGTCATGTGCCAATTTTTTTTATATGCTTCTCCTCCTCCTCCTCCTCTTCTCCTTAGTCTTCTTTTTCATCTTCTTCTTCTTCTTCCTTTTCTTCTGTCTCTCCTTGTGTCAGAGACTCTGTCTCTTTATTCTGTGTCTCCAAGTCCCCACCTCTCTCTCTTTGTGTCGCTCTCCATCCTCCCTCTCTCCACACTCTCTTCCTCTAGTTATATTGTGCATTCTCTTATTCTAAATTGCCATGTATTCATTGTTGTTTATGAGTTTATATGCAGTCCGATGCAATGATTTCTACCATGTATTTATTGTTTGAGGGCTGGATGAAAAAAGCCACTGACTGGTGCTTATTCTTTTCCTCATTAAACAACATTTCGTTCGTTCGTTCGTTCGTTCTGTCGCTTGGTCGCTCTGTCTGCCTGTCTGTCTGCCTGTGTCTGCCTATCTGTCTGTCTGTCTGTCTACCCGTCTGATTGTGCACTCCCCCTCTCTCTCATATTATCAGCAGTAAGTCAATTTCTCTTGTTTCCAGCCACACAGTTTTGGTCTGTATCGGTCTATCTTACTGTCAAAATTGAACCGCTCTTCCCGATCTCCTTTCGGTGGACGGACTATTCCTGTTTTCGCTGAGGACAGATGACGATTCATAGCTTTAACCATTGGGCCATCGCGACATCCTAGGCCCAGCATGCAGTCCAGCCTACACCCCAGCTTCCCCCCCCCCCCCCCCCGCATGCACACCGACCCTTCACTTCCAAGGAGAGAGGAACTCCAAAATTGACTACCAGTCTTATGACAGTCTGTAGTTTTCATTCTTTTACATACCTCGTAGAGCTGTCCGCCTTTTTGGAGGGTTTCCATTTAATTCGTTGAACATTCCCGATCTATGTTCTGCAGAGGGCTGTTGAGCATGTATGGGCGCAGATATGGGAGAGAAGACTGTAATGAACGATGGGAGAGAAAACTGTAATGAACGATGGGAGAGAAGACTGTAATGAACGATGGGAGAGAAAAGGAGGAAGTGGTGAGGAGGAGGGGAGAAGGGTACACAGAGAGAGAGAGAGAGAGAGAGAGAGAGAGAGCAGACGACAGACAGACAGACAGACAGACAGACAGACAGACAGACAGACAGACAGAGCAGACAGAAAGAGAGAGTGTGAATTAATTTAAAAGCTTGAGGTCCATGTTGTTCCCATCTTTCCGTGTGAGGCGTTTGTGTGATTTGTGGAACCTACGGAGAGAACCGAACGGAAGCGATGTAATTCTATGGAGAGTTTCATCATAACCAGCTTCAGTGTACTGGATGATCTCCCCAAGCATTAAGTGCAACAACAACAACAACAACAACCACAACAACAACAACAACAACAGCAGAACAACACAGTGTATTGGGGTGCAATACGACATACACAACTATGGTGCGCTAACCTCTATAGTTTATTTGTCATATACACAATGGACACGTTTGTTTTTGTCTCTGCTTGTCGGCTACTGACTCGCATCAAGACCCAGGAGAGAGAGAGAGGAGAGAGAGAGAGAGAGAAGAGAGAGAGAGAGAGAGAGAGGGAGAGAGAGGAGAGGGAGAGGAGGAGAGAGAGAGAGAGAGAGAGAGAGAGAGAGAGAGAGAGAGAGGGAGAGGGGCGGAGAGAGAGAGAGAGAGAGAGAGAGAGAGAGAGGAGAGAGAGAGGGTGGAGGTGGTATTCACTTGCAGCAAAGGATACATCGGCAGGAGAAGCACGGGCAAGTAACTGCATTTCCAACAGCAAGTTAAGACAGGATACATATCACGACAAACAACACGCGGCAGACATATCCCACATATACACATTCATACACACGCGCGCGCGCGCTGACGTGCACTCATGCAAGACTCTGACGGTAGGCAGAAGGCCAAGGTGTGACAAGGATATCGGTAAACAGTAAACCAAGATCACCGTTAACAAGAAACAATAAACAAAGATCTCTCTTAGCAGTAAACAAAGGCAGGACGGACATTGCACGGTCAAATCCTAAACCATGACGTAACAGGCATTACCGGAAACATACCTACCCCCCCCCCCCCCCCCCCAGCAAAGACGGTATTCTTCCTGTCCGCCATCTTTATCCGTCAGTCTCTTTCCGCTTCCACTGTCCCCTTCCTGTCACGTGAACACCACTGCAGAGAAAGCCCGGATGTCCACGGCTGTGGCAGTTGACGTCAGCTGCGCACGACAATCTCCATCTTTATGATCTTGATCCGCTTGCCTCCCCTGATGACCCGAGAAGGTCATTGCCCGTTCCTGCCCTTCAGTCTCATTTCTTCATTTTCTCTCTCTGCTTTAAAACAAAATTTCTTTCTTTCTTGTCTTTTCTCAAGGTGATTTGAGGGTGAAAAGGACTTCATTTCTCCTCCCTGGATAAAGACTCTCATTTCAACCCCAATCTCCATCCGTCGGGTCTTTGACATAAATCTTGACAGACTTTGAAGGGGCACGCAGCGAAAGGAATTAGAAGTAATGCCAGCAGTCCTTCATTTGTGTGTGTGTGTGTGTGTGTGTGTGTGTGTGTGTGTGTGTGTGTGTGTCTGTGTGTGTGTGTGTGTTTGTGTGTGTTTGTGTGTGTGTGTGTGTTTGTGTGTGTGTGTGTGTTTGTGTGTGTGTGTGTGTGTGCGCGCGCGCCCGTGTGTGTGTGTGTGTGTGTGTGTGTGTGTGTGTGTGTGTGTGTGTGTGTGTGTGTGTCTGTGTTTGGGGGCATACCACGACGAGAGAAAGGCCCGGTAGAACTCTGTGGAGGAAAGTGACTTGGCGGGAGGGGGGTTACTTAAAAATCATGTATTTAGTGCATGTGGTTTGGAAAGAATACAATAAAAACAAATGACATTTGGTTCCTGTTGGTAAAACAGCTCTTGGCACCTAACTGTAAACTAAGGTAGCTTGCGGCACCTTTTGTCCAGCACACACACACACAAGAGGTACACAGAACAAATACATTTTCTATTAAGAAAGTTCCTTCACGTCTCTTCCCCGAACTTCTGCCTCACAAGCAAACAACCAACTAACCAACCAACCAAACAACCAACCAACCAGCCAACCAACCAACCAACCACCCACCCACCCACCCACCCAACCTACCACCACCCACCCACCTTACCAACCAACCAGCCAACCAACCAACCAACCAACCACCCACCCACCCAACCAACCAGCCAACCAGCCAAATTAAACGAATATAACCCCCCCCCCCTCCAGCAAGAATATCAGATGTCTTGATGTTCATAATGACAAATATTGGATCTCAGCTTATTGTTTCCTGAGCTGTTTTTCAGGCATCCGGTTCCAGACCTCACAGACTTCATTTCATCCGTGTCGTTATTCCTAGTCACAGCGGTATTGGAGGCATGCCAGACACTAACGTCACCGTTTGTATAAATGCAGCCAATTTTACACCGTGCAGATGATCAAGTTGTTTGCAGTCTCCTCATGTGAAACATAATCCACTATCAAACCGTGCAGAAATATCTAGATTAACTGCCGTGATAAAACACTGGTTGACATAAAACCAACATTCGTTCCAGACCAATCTCAGGTCTTGTCATGCTGGTTTTTTTTTCCCAGCCAAGTCGACCGTGGGAATCATATCGGGACTGTCAGCTAGGATAATCTGAGTCAAGAGACGAACTCTCTCTGTTCTCCGCTATGTCTGTGTGTGCATTTGATGCTGTGGCGCTATTATGATTCCTTTGGGGGTAACAGAGGAAATAGGACTGGGTGATCACGATACGCAAGGCCGTCACTGGCTGTACATTCACGGTATGTTTAGCGCTTGCGGAGGACAGCCCTGAAAGTCTACCGTGCTTAGTATTCATCTAGAAGAAAACCAATTTGTTGATCAGTGTTGGCATTTCTGCTAGGTAATGTGGTGTTGTGAATAGGATTCGTTGGGGGTTATGGGCGCGTAATTCTTCTGTCATAGGAGAAAGAGTTACCCCTCTTGTTCTCTGTTTACTGTTTGCTGTTCGCTGCCTCATTTAAGATTTCCGTTTATACCAGACACACCAGGTTATCTTATTCCCTTTCATACCACTGTCTGTGGTACTATTTCACTGTCTGATAGCTCTTTACCTCCCCTCCATGGGTTCACTGTCAATTATCTCCCCTCCATGGGTTCACTGTCTGATAGCTCTTTACCTCCCTCCATGGGTTCACTGTCTGATAGCTCTTTATCTCCTCTCCATGGGTTCACTGTCTGTTATCTCCCCTCCATAGGTTCACTGTCTGATAGCTCTTTACCTCCCCTCCATGGGTTCACTGTCTGATAGCTCTTTATCTCCCCTCCATGGGTTCACTGTCTGATAGCTCTTTACCTCCCCTCCATGGGTTCACTGTCTGATAGCTCTTTACCTCCCCTTCATGGGTTCACTGTCTGATAGCTCTTTATCTCCCCTCCATGGGTTCACTGTCTGATAGCTCTTTACCTCCCCTTCATGGGTTCACTGTCTGATAGCTCTTTACCTCCCCTTCATGGGTTCACTGTCTGATAGCTCTTTACCTCCCTCAATAGGTTCACTATCTGATAACTCTTTACCTCCTCTCCATGGGTTCACTGTCTGATAGCTCTTTACCTCCCCTCAATAGGTTCACTATCTGATAACTCTTTACCTCCCTCATGGGTTCACTGTCTGACAGCTCTTTACCTCCCCTGCATGGGTTCACGGTCTGACAGCTCTTTACCTCCCCTCCATGGGTTCACTGTCTGACAGCTCTTTACCTCCCCTCCATGGGTTCACTGTCCGACAGCTCTTTACCTCCCCTCCATGGGTTCACGGTCTGATAGCTCTTTACCTCCCTGCATGGGTTCACGGTCTGATAGCTCTTACCTCCCCTCATGGGTTCACGGTCTGATAGCTCTTTACCTCCCCTGCATGGGTTCACTGTCGGATAGCCCTTTACCTTTTGTTGTTCAGGTTTTCGCATGAATGATTATTTCTCTTTTGCCGTTCAGGCCTGCACATGAATGATTATGTCCCTTTTTGCTGTTCAGGCTATCGCATGAATGATTGTTTCCCTATTTGCTGTTCAGGCTATCGCTGAATGATTATTTCTCTTTTTTGCTGTTCAGGCTATCGCATGAATGATTATTTCCCTTTTCGCTGTTCAGGTTATCTTATGAATGATTATTTCCCTTTTTGCTGTTCAGGCTATCGCATGAATAATTATTTCCCTTTTGTTCTTCAGGCTATTACATGAATGGTTATGTCCCTTTTTGCTGTTCAGGGTATCGTTTGAATGATTATTTGCCTTTTCGCCTTTCAGGCTATGGCACGGATGATCAGGTCCCTTTTCACTGTTCAGGCTATCGCATGAATGATTATTTCCTTTTCCGCAGTTCAGGCTATCGCATGGAGGATTAGTATTTCCCTTTTCAAGCTGTCCGGGACCATCACGGTAACATGCCAAGAAGCCTTCCTTTCACTCTCCATCTGCAGTCCATCCAACGAACCAACCTGTAACGAGACCTCATAGAAGACCGGCAACGGCGTGAGGAGACGCCCTGGACATAACGGGCTGTGCTGGGTGATAAAACCGCCCCTGACCCCACCGTCATTAACGCTTTCATCACCATCACGCCGCCCCATCATTCTCCGAGCGAGTTATTTCCCTTGCGTCGTCCTCCATTTCGCTCTGTTGGTTGAGGCTTTTGGGGGTTGGGGGGGGGGGGGGGGGGAATGGGTTGGGATTCTTTCTCTCACTCCCCCCCCCTCTCTCTCTCTCTCTC
>CM031603.1:94697672-94700172 GCA_018398815.1 Conus ventricosus
CTTACGTGCTTGCAGGGAGAGGGAGGCAGAGAGGCCCATCGTTTTTAGAAATAAGAGGAGGGAGAACGAGGATGGTGTTTGTAGTTGCAAGGATGGGGAGTGGCTGTATATGACGTCAGTAGTGGACGGTTTTTCCCTTGACTTTCATGAAACAATAATTGCAAGGGGAGAAAAAGAAAGAAAGCATGTTTGCCTGAGCACCGAGGATAAGATATAAAGAAGGAAACTATGGGATGTGGGCGTTGTACAGGGTCACATTCGTGATACTTGCCAGGTGTGGGTACTTGAAAGACTGTGGAAGTGTCAGGAGACACCTTGGCATTAAGGAAAAGAAATGTCACACACCACACACACACACACACACACACACACACACAAAACAGAGATAAAAACAACAGACTCATAAATCATCCCCAATATTTGGACCTCTTAAAGGTCTTCCTCAGGGGACCGTAACGACAACAACGAAGCCAGGTATCCATCCATCCAGTCGTCAACTCACGAAAACAACTTACAGATATTCTCGCTCTCTCACACCAGCCCCCACCCCACACACCTGTCCCCAACCTCCACGCGCCCACATCACAATAACCAGGTATTACCCATCACACCCAACCCAGTCCCCCCCCCCCCCCCCCGATTCCTCAACCACCCAACCCTTCAACCTCCCTCTCTCTGTCCTTGTCCACCTCTTCCCATTTCAGTCACGCTCGTAGAAGACTATCCCGTACACACACACACGCACACGCACACGCACACAACGCACACGCTTACGCACCAGCACAAAAGAGAATGGAACTAGATGGGGGAGATCTCAATTCACTAAGCGAAGGAAGGTTCAGAACATCACAGATTCCACTCTTACATCGTGCGTCAATAGTCAGCTGAGGAAAATGGGCGTCTACGTTGTGAATTATTCCTTTATTTCAACCACAAAAGAATCGTCAGCTAACTTTAGTGAAGTCAAAACAGTTTTAAAGGTGGTTGTAAGGAGTCGCGTTACCAGTCACTGGATGACTGAACCAACCAAAATTGATTGAGATGAAGAACTACCAAACTCATAAGTGTTCAACACAGGTTCTGCATATGCAGTCGGACACAGCAAACCAATCAAGACAAACACACACAGACACACACAAACACAGACACACAGACACAGACACACACGCACACACACACACACACACACACACACACACACACACACACACACACACACACCACACCACACCCAAAAGAGAAAAAAAAAAAGAAAAAAAGAAAAACAGTGTCGAAAATGAACTAGACGTTGCGCGGCTGGGCAGTGAAATAATTCATTTTATCCATTCTGTCGACTCCACCATCCAAGAATAATGATCTAAAGCACAAAATTTACACGATAATCGAAGCCCTTTCAAGACTCGAAAGAAATCGATGGCCGTGTCTCCGAAGACTAAAAGAGATCAGTTGACCCTTCTCGCAAGTTCAAAAGTGGAAGACGGTTTCTGGTACGGACGATAACTGGAGCTTCGTCTGACAGAGTAAACTCCCTTGCCCCTGCCGCGGCCACTGTACACATCCGGGCACCATCTACCCACTGGCGGGCGGGAAATGGAACTCCACAATGCTTTACGACCGGCCGGATTTGCAGCCCTGGCTTTGATGAGTGAAAAGAATCACTGAGACTCTGGGCTGGGTGGAAAGTAAAAATGCTGTACAGAGAGAGAGAGAGAGAGAGAGAGGAGAGAGAGAGAGAGAGAGAGAGAGAGAGAGAGAGAGAGAGAAGGGGGAGAGGGAGAGAGAAAGAAGGGGGAGAGTGAGAGAGAGGAGAGAGAGAGAGAGAGAGAGAGAGGAGAGAGAGAGAGAGAAAGAGAGAGAAAGAGGAAGATAGATAGAAAGACAGAGAGACTTAGATACAGACAGAGAGAAAGAGACAGGCACGACATGACAGAGAGAGAGAGAGAGAGAGAGAGAGAGAGAGAGAGAGAGAGGAGAGACAGACAGACAGACAGACAGACAGACACGACAAAGCGGGGGGGGGGGGGGGGGAGGACATTGATACAAAAAAAAGGTGGAGGGCAGACAGGGAGGGAGGTGGAAAGGGGACGGAGAGGGTGTTGGGCAGTTTTTTGATACCACCAAAGACCTTGGATTAGTGCAGTCAGTTGAAGCACCAACTCGTGGTAAGGCATTCCTGGATATATTTTTTACCAATTGTCCAGGCGCTTTAGGCAATCAGGAATTAATTGCAGGCCTGGGTGATCATGACATAATCCTCTTAGAGAGCAACTTTAAACCCTTTCGAAGAAAACCCCCTAAACGTACCATCAGACTCTGGAACCAAGCAGATTTACCAAATTGCGCAAGGATACTCATGATTTCAGTTGTCTTTTTTTGAGGTCCCATAGTGTTAAAGATAATGTCAGCGACCTTTGGAAGTGTATAAAAACTAACTTAGAATTTATTATGGATGACAACATACCTACTAAAATAACTTCAAGCAAGAACCACCAGCCATGGA
>CM031603.1:94705172-94720300 GCA_018398815.1 Conus ventricosus
GCACACAGTCTTCAAATACATGACCCTACCCGTGGTTGACGCCGTATTTCAGGACTTTGCACTCACCCGTGACCCTACGGTCACCAGCTGGAAACCTCCCCAAACAGTCCTGTTCCTTCGAGTTTGATCTTTGTCTGTCGGCTTGCAGCCACCTGGCTTGTAGCTTGATGGTCATATGAAAGCAAATGAGAAGAAAAACTTTCAGATATAACAAAAAAGTTATCAAAACGGTCTAATCAAGCCAGTCAATAAATATTCGACTCCTTAAGCAAGGCCTTGGCGTATCCATGTTTGATGTGCTTTGTGATCTTTGGCAGCAGCCGGTGTGGTTTCAAGACTGGCCACACATCTTCTTCTTCGGGGGCTTAAAAAGGGGGAAAAACATAACAAGAAAACGTCAGAATTTTCCACACGTATGGCTAGTCCATGTATATCTCGACCCTGACATCATAGTATTGGTAGTCAATCGATGACACTGAGAATTATAAGTAGGAGACTGCTTGGTGTGAATGATCTTTATTCAGTAAACAAACAGGATACACTCACAGTCATCAGGAGAAATGAGCAACAAGCCTTAGGCTTATATTCTGCTCAGATGTAAACATTGACAATATATTGGCATTTACAGTTCATTACGGTATACTACACATTTCTCCATATATTGGACTTTTTTTTAAAAAGAGTACTTATATAGCGCCTATCCCGGCCAGAGACCAAGCTGTAAGCGCTTTACAATCCGCATTCTCATTTACACAACGGGCTGCCTACCTGGGTAGAGCCGACTGAAGAGCTGCCTGTTGGCGCTTCAGTCGTTTCCCGTGTCATTCAGTCAATGTCGTTCATTCAGTTTAACAGCTCTTTCATTCTTTCGATTTTTCATGTGGAGTGCATACAATGTGTAACGTATCATCCATACCAACGGCCAAAATGGCCTCTTACGAAAATTGGTGATGGGATTTTACGTTTGTGCAAGATGTTATGCCTGCGTTCACACACGGAACCTCGGTTTATAGTCTCATTCGAAGGACTTGGGAAATGGAGTCAGAACCAATGTTACCTCCGAGGGAAAAATCCTGTACCGAAACGGCCCGGCGGAGATTTGAACCCGCAATCCTCACAACTGCTTGTTTTGGGCTTTATAGTTGTGAATACAATTCCGTCTGACTGTGTAGGTGGGCAAGAATTAAAAAAAGGTTGTTAAAGACGCATATTTTCCACCCTTCCCCCCACCCACCCCCCTACTCTTCCTGTCCAAAAGCTAAATTTCCGTTTCATATGCTGCTCAGAATGTCAGTTTTCCCCATGACGATTCCGCAGACAGAACATTTCATGTTTCCTTCACGCTTTAGCCGTTTCATTTTTAATACATGAGTTCAGTTTTTACACGTTTAAAGTCCCAGCTTAAAATCTAAGGCAAGTTTTTTCTTTAACGTCTTGTGATTTTTTCTCCCTGCCACACACAAAAAAACCCGATTTATTGATGGGTCAGAATGAGCAATAACAGTTCCAACCCTTTACGCCAGGAAATCATGAAGCAGCAAAAAGAGAGGGGAAGAAGTTAAATGAGAAAAAAGAAAACCGCCGAAAAGGGTGAAAAAAGGGTGAAAAAAGGAGAAACAAAGGAAAAGCCGAGACGTCCTCAAATGGCGTCATCAATTCTCTTTCAGGCGTGTCAAGCCGATTATCAGCAGAAAGATGCTGATTGCTGAATGGTTTTTTACGTCATCCGGAAAAATAAGGCACTAGCATTTCCTTTATTTTGCTTCAGTGTTAAGGTAAAGAAGGGCAGGTGGGGGTGGGGTGGGGGGTGGGGGGGGGGGGGTGTGGGGGGGGCATTATGCTTGCGGCACAAGATCACGCTCACGTTTGTGGCACCATTACGAACGGGGTTTGTGAAAATGGCATCTGCACGTTTGCGGCACATTCGGTCTTTTTTGTTTTTTGCAACAGTTACAACTTGCTGTTCTTCGTCAGTAGGTTATTTCAGCTCTCTTCATCTTAGAAATAATGGACAATGAACGACAATAGAACTCGTCTGTCACCTGGGCAGAGGTGATTCTGATCGTTAATGATGTAATGGAACATGAAGAGAAGTGATTCTGTGCGTTAATGATGTAATGGAACATGAACGACAATAGGACTTGTCTGTCACCTGGGCAAAAGTGATTCTGGTCGTTAATGATGCAATGGAACATGAACGACAATAGAACTCCCCTGTCGCCTGTGCAGAGGTGTTCTGATCGTTAATGATGTAAGTAATGGAACATGAAGAGAAGTGATTCTGTGCGTTAATGATGTAATGGAACATGAAGAGAAGTGATTCTGTGCTTTAATGATGTAATGGAACATGAACAGAAGTGATTCTGGTCGTTAATGATGTAATGGAACATGAACGACAATAGAACTCGTCTGTCACCTGGGTAGAGGTGATTCTGGTCGTTAATGATGGCTCATCGTCCCGGATCGACATTCAGCCGCTGTAGGTTCCCCTGCTCTTGCATCCCAAGCACTTGCTGTCTGGACTTGGGGAACTATTCATGGAAAGACCTGGCCCAAAACAGATTGTCTCGCTTGATCTCTGTGACAATATGAAACGATACAACCAGCAACCGCATCACCACGTAGTGTGTGTGTGTTGGTTGTCTTGATCTGAACGTCTGTCTGCCACAACAATCAGAAACGAGGGAGTGTGGCAGGCCCCACGCTTTCAGAACTTTTTTTCTGCAGGGGGGGGGTGGGGGGGGGGGGGGGAGTCATGGAACTTCCTCCCCCCCCCCCCCCCCCCCCCCCCCCCCCCCCCCCCCCCCCCCCCCCACACAACAAAAATTGCGGTCTTGTGGTTATGTTCGTCACAGGAAAGCGTGAGAGGGAGCGCTGGCAATGTAAGTGATCAGGTGAACGCTCCACGCACTATTCCTCGGATCTTTTGATGCGCGCGTTCTGCATGATGTCTGTATACTCGCCCTCCGCCAGCGGCAAATAACAGATGTCCACTTCGCAGTGCTGGGCATGTTTCGTGCTGAGAAAAACGGACCGAGAAAATTGCCGCAGTTTTTTATTTTTATTTTTTATTTTTAAAGATCTCGTGCGACAACGTAGATACGCGCAAACACTACGCATGTGATTACAGCGGTTGTTGTGCTGACTGATAACTCCCCACTCTCCCCCCCCCCCCTCCCCCCCCCGTACCCCCAATGAACGTCTATTTCAGAGAAAAGATAGTGCGAGTGTGGAGCAGACGTCTGTTGCGGGGTATAAGAGGAGTTTGGATGAGCCCCCGCCCCCCTTCCCCACCACCCCCCAAAAACACACAAAAAAAACCAACCAAAAAAAAAAAAACAAAGAAAAAGAAAAAGTACCCACTGTCCTAGTTTCTGGGCGGTTTGAAAGTGGGTGATGACGGGGTCTGGACACGCCAGGGACGCGGCTTTTAATGCCGTCATCAAAGACCATTCAGGACAGACTCCACGTCCTGTGGAAGATTAAGATAAAAGGAAAAGAGCAAGACATCTGTCCAACTTCACAGACGCACAACACACACTCGCACGCATGCATGCATGCACGCTCGCGCGCGCACACACACACACATGCGCACGCGCGCGCGCACTCACACACGCACACACACAAACCATGCGCGTGCGCACACCTCGCACCCCCCCCCCCCCCCCACACACACACACAAACACTCTCTCTCTCTCACATACAAGCACATTCCCACCACGTGCACACACACACACGCACACACACACATACGCGCGCGCGCGCACGCACGAGCACCTACACACGCACGCACCCATGCACACGCGCGCGCGCACATCACACACACACTACACCACACACGCACACGCGCACGCGCACACGCACACACACACACACGCACGCACTGTCATCTCATATGAAATGAGGTCACCAGTTTGACACAAATGTACAGGTCTAGTCTGTTGGGGAACAAAAAAAGGACGAGCGAGTCCGAGCAGTCGGAAATGTACTGCCACGATTTCAGATGGTACAAGCTGAAATGTTTTCATACAGAGGGTCATACGTTCATCAGCTTAGGTGACACAGAGAGAGAGAGAGAGAGAGAGGAGAGGAGAGAGAGAGAAGAGAGAGAGAGAGAGAGAGAGCGAGAGGCCTGTATCGGTGCTTATGACTTCAGAGAAAGGCACTATGTCAGAACCTATGACTTCAGCGAAAGAGAAAGGCTCTGTCAGTACCTATGACTTCAGAGAAAGGGTGTATGTCAGAACCAATGACTTCAGAGAAAGGCTCTATGTCAGAACCTATGACTTCAGAGAAAGGGTGTATGTCAGAACCTATGAATTCAGAGAAAAGGCTCTATGTCAGAACCAATGACTTCAGAGAAAGGGTGTATGTCAGAACCTATGAATTCAGAGAAAGGCTCTATGTCAGAACCAATGACTTCAGAGAAGGGTGTATGTCAGAACCTTTGACTTCAGAGAAAGGGTGTATGTCAGAATCTATGACTTCAGAGAAAGGCTCTATGTCAGAACCTATGACTTCAGAGAAAGGCTCTATGTCAGAACCTATGACTTCTGAGAAAGGCTCTATGTCAGAACCTATGACTTCAGAGAAAGGCTCTATGTCAGAACCTATGACTTCAGAGAAAGGCTCTATGTCAGAACCAATGACTTCAGAGAAAGGCTCTATGTCAGAACCTATGACTTCAGGGAAAGGCTCTATGTCAGAACCTATGACTTCAGGGAAAGGTTCTATGTCAGAACCTATGACTTCAGAGAAAGGCTCTATGTCAGAGCCAATGACTTCAGAGAAAGGCTCTATGTCAGAATCTATGACTTCAGAAAAAGGGGTATGTCAGAACCTATGACTTCAGAGAAAGGCTCCATGTCAGAACCTATGACTTCAGAGAAAGGCTCTGTCAGAACCTATGACTTCAGAGAAAGGTCTTATGTCAGAACCAATGACTTCAGAGAAAGGCTCTATGTCAGAACCTATGACTTCAGAGAAAGGCTCTATGTCAGAACCAATGACTTCAGAGAAAGGCTCTATGTCAGAACCAATGATTTCAGAGAAAGGCTCTATGTCAAAACCTATGACTTCAGAGAAAGGCTCTATGTCAGAACCAATGACTTCAGAGAAAGGCTCTATGTCAGAACCTATGACCACAGAGAAAGGCTCTGTCAGAACCAATGACTTCAGGGAAAGGTTCTATGTCAGTGCTTGCATCGTCAGATAAAGGCTCTATGTCATTACTCATGACTTGAGAAATAAGCTTTGTGCCAAAACGTATGCCTCGAGGGAAAGGCTTTTCCCCAGTACTGATGACTCCAGATGGAAGTTCTATGTCAATACTCATGACTTCAGAGAAATCTCCATGTCAGGACCCATGAATTCAGAGAAAGGCTCTGTGTCAGTACTTATGGCATCCGAAAAAAGGCACTATGTCAGTTCTTATGACTTAAGAAAAAGGCTCTATGTCAATGCGATGACTTCACAGAAAGGCTGTATATCAGTGCTCACGACTTCAGAGAAAGGCTCTATGTCAATACCGATGACTTCAAATAAAGGCCCTATGTCAGTACTCGCGACTTCAGAGAAAGGCTCTATGTCAATACCGATGACTTCAGAGAAAGGCTTTATGTCAATACTGATGACTTCACAGAAAGGCTTTATGTCAATACTGATGACTTCACAGAAAGGCCTTATGTCAGTACTCTCGACTTCAGAGAAAGGCTCTGTGTCAATACTGATGACTTCAGAGAAAGGCTCTGTGTCAATACTGATGACTTCAGAGAAAGGCTCTGTGTCAATACTGATGACTTCAGAGAAAGGCTTTATGTTAATACTGATGACTTCACAGAAAGGCTTTATGTCAATACTGATGACTTCACAGAAAGGCCCTATGTCAGTACTCTCGACTTCAGAGAAAGGCTCTGTGTCAATACTGATGACTTCAGAGAAAGGCTCTGTGTCAATACTGATGACTTCAGAGAAAGGCTTTATGTCAATACTGATGACTTCAGAGAAAGGCTCTATGTCAATACTGATAACTTCAGGGAAAGGCTCTATGTCAATACTGATAACTTCAGACAAAGGCTCTATGTCAATACTGATAACTTCAGACAAAGGCTCTATGTCAATACTGATAACTTCAGACAAAGGCTCTATGTCAATACTGATCACTTCAGGGAAAGGGTCTATGTCAATACTAACTTCAGGGAAAGGCTGTATGCCAGTACTCACGACTTTCAAGAACGACTCTATGTAAGTACAAAACAAAAAGACAAAATGTCTGTGTCAGTATTCATGGCCTGAGAGAAAGCTCTACGTCAATGTTCATGACTTGAGAGAAAGGCTCTAGGTCAATGCTCATGACCCCAGAGAAAGACCTCAGTTGATAACTCGTGTACTTGATTTTCAGGATCAAAGTGAGGGTGGGGCTTAATGAGGAGAGAGAGAGAGAGAGAGAGAGAGAGAGAGAGAGAGAGAGAGGCGGAGGTTAAGGGGGTGGGGTATGAAAACGGGAAAGAAGGGGGGGGGGGGGGGGGGTGGAGGGGAGGAGGGAGGGGAGGCAGGTAAAAAGGAATACGGGGATTCCAGCCCATTTCTTCCCAAAGCCCTGAACAACAGAGCGACATGGAGGACGATCAAAGGGAAGTAACTCGCAGGGAAAATGACGGGGATCAGTTTGGCCAGGGGCGGTGTGATGGTGATGAAAACCGTAATGGCGGTGAGGGTCAGGGCGGTTTATCACCCTGCATGGCCAGTTATGTCCAGGTCGATTCTTCACATTGTTGTGCCAGTCTTCCGTGGACAACTCCGGGTAGACGGACAAGGGAAGGAGGGGGGGGGGGGGGGGGGGGGGGGGTCGTTAAAGGCTGGTAAGATGCGATGGAGGACGCGTAAAGTGAAGGGGCTTCACCCGTTTGCTGTGGTGACCTGAATATCAGCAAGACATGGTCATCATCACGACGGTGGAAATGGGGTGTTAGGAACTGATCCGAAATTACATGTGGCTGGTAGCTATCGCCATCAAGGTTTTCATAGAAGAACCGAAATTTGACCCGGTTAAGCTCAACTATTGTCCAAGATCACGTGGTAAGTCTCCATACGCTTCGATAGGTAATTTTACCGAGTGTGTGTGTGTGTGTGTGTGCGTGTGCGTGCGTGTGTGTTGTGCTGGTGTTTGCTAAAGGTGCCTTCACACGTCGCAGCTTTTGTATTTCTTAAGCTTGTCTGCGTTTGACCGCATGGCGTAGAAAACAGTTGAATAGCGATTTGTTTGAGTTATCTACTAAAGTGATTTGTTCGAGTTATCTACTTAAGTGATTTGTTTGAGTCATCTACGGGTGATTCTTTCCGGAATTAGGTAAAGAAAAAAAGACAGCCTGTGATAAGCCGTTAGTCTTATTTTCTTTTTGTGCTATTGCCTCCATTCTCTAATACACCACATAAACATTAAAAAAAAATACAAATTTCCCTTTTTTAAGGGAAGGGAGGATGGAAAGGGGGGGTATGGAGAGGCTGACGAGTGGTCAGTAGACATCGTAACTCAAAAGTTTGGATGCGTGTACGACTTTTCCCTACACACACCCACACCATACGAACATAGATAGCCAGGCACACACGTGTTATATTTTCTTCTTTTTATATGCTGCCTGAACCATCAATATGAATCGTTACCAAATCAATACATGCCATTACATAGAATACAGATCAATGCACGTCAATTAAGACATCAATACATAAGAAGCAGAAGGTGAAAGTGTTACGGGACACTGGTTGTTCATGTGGTGTAGTAAGAACAACGCTGGTCGAGGAAGGGGATTTGACAGGGCAAATCCAGACCTGTACTCTAATCGATGGCACTGTGAGGAAGTTCCCAGTTGCTAAGATAGAAGTACGTACCCCTTACTTCTCAGGCGAGTTGTCTGCGCTGGTGATGGAGAAACCCTTTATGATTTGATCATTGGAAATATTTCAGGTGCAAGGGATCCAGGGGATCCTGAGTTGTTGACTGCTACAGGGGCAGCAGTTCAAACACGGAGCAAGAAGGAGGAAAAGGTTGATAAACCGTTAGTCGTTCCAGCAAGGAAGTCAGGCATAGATGTGTCGCCTGATGAGTTTAGGGCAGCGCAGGAACAAGACCTTCGCTCGTGAAGTCTTGGGAGTTGGCAAGAGGTGGAGAGAGAAACAGGTGGTTAGAGGAGGTGAGACAGAATTTCTGGTGAAAGGCGGGTTGTTGTACCGAGTGTTTACCAAGGGGAAGACAGGTAAGGTGACAACTCAGTTAGAGGTACCAGCATGTTATCATGACACTGTCATGTCAGTGGGTCACGAGTCGCTCATGCGGGTCATCTCAGCACCGGCAAAACAGCTGACCGATCTTTGATGATTTTCACTGGCCAGGGGCAATGGCAGACATAAAGCGGTTCTGCATGTCATGTGATGTGTGTCAAAGGTCAGCCACAAGAGGGGTGAAGAGGAAGGCGCCTCTTAAACAGCCCCCTTTAATTGACACACCATTCAGGAGAGTGGCTGTTGATCTGATTGGCCCAATCTCGCCCTGTTCCAAAGGTGGGCACAGGTATGTGTTGACGCTCGTGGACTACGTGACCAGATATCCAGAAGCAGTCGCATTGAAAGGCGTAGATACGCAACAGGTCGCTGAAGGGCTAGTGGACATCTTTTCTCGCGTGGGTGTGCCATCACAAATTCTCAGTGACAGAGGGTCACAGTTCACCTCAGGCGTGATGGAGGTCAACAGGCTGCTAGGGATCACACAGTTCTCACTACCCCATACCACCCACAATGTAATGGCTTGGTGGAAAGATTCAATGGTGTGCTGAAGGGCATCTTAAAGAAGCTCCGAGAGGAAAGACCAGCAGATTGGGACCGTTACATTCCAGCGGCATTGTTCACCTACAGGGAAGCCCTCAGGAGAGCACAGGCTTTTCACCATTTGAGCTGCTGTATGGGCGGACAGTTCGGGGGACCAGTGTGTATTCTCAAAGAGCTATGGTCCGGAGAACAGGAGTCAGAAGAGGTAAAAACCACTTATCAGTATGTGGTGGACCTACGCAAAGGTTAGAGGAGACATGTAAGGTTGCAAGGGAAGGTTTGCAGGAGGCTAGGGTCGTGCAGAAGAAGCATATGACAGGAAGGTGAGGAAGCAATCCCTCAAGGTAAGAGATCAAGTCCTGTTACTGCTTCCCACGGATCACAACAAGTTGCTGATGCATTGGAAAGGACCATTCACCATCATTGAGAAGGTAGATCAGGACTACCGAATTGATGTGAATGGGAAACCAAAACTTTTCCATGCGAATTTGATCGCAAATATATTCAGCGTGAGACTCAGCACATAGGCGCAGCAGCAATCATTGATGGAGGTGAAGGAGACCCAGCAGAAGGGAGATTTTGTTGCCTGAGTTTCCAGGAGAAGAGTCATAAGGGATGTGTCACTGTATGAAGGGATAGACAGGAGACAGGAAGTTATGGGGGTTCTAAAACAGTTATAGGGCGTCCCTGACTGATAAACAGCAGGACAACTCTAGAGACCTGTACGATGGAGTTAACATCGCAAAAAACCCGTACATGTGAAAGCCTACCCGGTCCCGTATGCCACCAAACAAGCGGTCGAGGAGGAGGTGGAAAAGATGTTGGACCTTGGGTGATTGAACCGTCCAAATCATCGTATAGTGCACCCGTCGTCTTAGTGAGGAAAAAGTCAGGTGAGCATCGATTCTGTGTTGACTATAGACGTCTGAACAGTGTCACCAAGGTCGATGCAGAAGTCATACCGAACGTGGAAGACCTGTTCGCTCAGGTCGCCACAAGCAAGAGCAAGTATTTCACCAGGATAGATCTGAGCAAGGGTTATTGGCAAATAGTCTTGAGTGAGGACTCAAAGGAAGTCACAGGCATTCTCCACTCTATGGGGCTATACCAGTGGCGAGTACTTCCTTTTGGTATGGTCAACGCACCTGCAGTTTTCTCGGATGATGAAGTTATTGGCGGGTTTGGAAGGCGTAGTGATTTCATGGATGACATTCTGATAGCATCTGGGACATGGGAGGAGCATATGAGGCAGCTAGTAGCAGTTTAGAGAGGTTGAGACGAGCCAATCTCACAGCCAGACCAACAAAGTGCCAGATTGGTTTTCCAAGCCTGGAGTTCCTAGGTTTTGTTGTTGGAGGCGACACAAAGCAGCAAGAAAAGGGAAAGGTGGAGAAGATGAAGAATTCAGAGAGACCAAGACCAAAACAGAAGTCAGGAGTCTGCTAGGTTTTATTGGTTTCTACAGGGAATTTGTTTACCAAATTTCGCAGCAATCACGAGTCCTCTCAGTGATTTGGTCAAGGCAGGGAAACCGGCAGTGGTCGAGTGTCAGACGCTGCAGAGCAAGCACTGCAGACAGTGCTAGAACGACTAGGTTCCCATCCCATCTTGAAGCTACGGATATGTCTAAACCATTTTTGTTGCGTACAGATGCGTCAGGTGGTGGAGTAGGTGCAGTATTGTTGCAGGAAACACGAAGGGGTCGAGTTTCCTGTGAAGTATGCTAGCAAGAAGCTGACGAAGTGTGAAGAAGGGTACGCAATGGTTAGAGAAGGAGTGTTTGGCTGTTGTGTGGGCCGTGCAGAAATTTCACAAATACTTGTATGGGAAAGAGTTCGTGATAGAGACTGATCATCAACCACTCAAATTCCTGCAGGAGGCGCAGCTGAAAAACAGCAGGGTGCTGCGTTGGGCAATGGCACTGCAGCCCTACAGATATCGAGTTCAGTACATCCCAGGTCGACAGAATGTAGGAGCTGACTATTTAAGCCGTGTAGTCTAGCAAGCTGCAACTCAGAGGAAGTTAGTCATATCCGGGGTGCATAGCTACCTGTAAATAATGTGTTGATTAGTTATGTTGAGTGGATATGGGTTCATTCCCCTTTGGCTATGGTTCATATTTTCTTTGTGAGGCTTGTTCATGTAAATGTAGTTATGTTTGGAGCATACAGTCGCTTGTGTAGTAATGCACTGTTTGCGATAAGTGAGGATGGAAATTCCTCAGTGAGGTGTCATGGATCGCGGTCATATCAGATTGTGCTCTTCATAGTAGTTGTGAAGAGAAGAGGTGGCAAATCCGCAGGTAGGGGAATTGCATAGGTGCGCACAGAGGTTATTAGAAAATGAGTTGAAATAAGTCAAAAGCGCACGTCAATGATAACCCATTGGGGTGATATTTACTAGTGATACATGCTTATAATTTGTAAACCGTTTGTTGTAAATTATTTTGCAAAATCTTGCACGTGTAGCTGTGTTGTCAGCAAATTCGGTTGTTGTTTTTTTTGTAGTTGTTTTGAGACAATGCTGAGCATAGTCTTTTGCAGGGGAAATTGTCACGGACAAAGAAAAGAAAAACCGAATTCGTGGTCAGTCGCCAGCCAGTTCAATTGGACATAAGTCCAAACTCAAACATCTGGTTTCAGGCAGACGACTTCATGTGTTGCGTCAGCCAATTAGGCACGGCGAAGAGTATTTTTAGTTCGTCACGGGGACAGCACCGTCCCGCAGACAGACTGAGTGGCTTGACCGACGTCTCAATAGGTTGGTCAGACGGGTCTCGGCGCCTGGGTCAGGACTAATACAGCTAATTTGCAAGACCAGCGCCCACAGTTAAGCCAGACGTCGCCGGTTGAAGTAGGAAGGGGGGAAGGTATTGTGTGGTGGGGGTGAAATCAAGCTAATTAATTAAATGACCCATTGACCACCACAGAGAGCAAGGCCGGTAGATGTGACTTTGATGATTTGCATGTCCAATGGAATTAGAGGGGAGGTAACCTCGTTACAAGGCGGGAAAAATACTGACCAATGGGACTCACCCTTTTGACCGGCAGGAAGAGGATAAGAAGCTATGGGAGTGGGAGCAAGGATAGGAGAGGAAAGAAAAAGAAGAGACATAGAGAGGTTCTGGGAGTAGGCTCTGCACGAGGGAAAAGCAGAGAGATGAGGAGGAGTGAAGAGAACCGAGTTGAAGCATTAGCACGATATAGAGTCTGCTGGGGAAGGACTAAGGAGAGATGTGAGAGGACAGTTGCTAATTAATGAAGAGAAAAAAAAAGAAGAAGAAAAAAGAAAGCAACCATGTCCATTTGATAGAGCAGACTAGAGAGAAGAGAGAGTGCAATGCGTTAGTGAAGGAAGGAAGAAAGAACAGATCGACGCCTGGTAGTCCTGTTCAATCTGAACCGGGGTTCGACCTCTTACCTGGCAGCGCCACTTTCATCGCAACACGGCAGCATACCTACCAGTGCAGCAGTCCAACCCTGACCAGTGCGGCGTCCAACCTGACCAGTGCCGGCGGTCCAACCTGACAAGTGCCAGCAGTTGTGTCGTGACTGGTGCTTGTGAAGCGAGTGAAAAGAAAAGAAAGAAGAAAAGGAAAGACAGTGATTCGTAAATAGTTTAAGATCACCTGGCCAGGTAAAGTAGAAAATCTATTTATACCCGGGTTAGTTATGATGATTTAGATAAATGGTTTTGTGAAATTCAAGGAAAGAGAGAATGTTTTATTTTGTTTGACTCCATGCGCATTGATGTTTCTTTCCATGATTATGTGTAGTAAAGTTATAGACTTTACTAGTGGTTTGATTTGACGAATGCATGATATATGAATGAGATTGTAAGCAAGCTGTGTGTTTGGGCTGTGCGCTAGTCCTTCCTCCACTGACATACCGAGGTTGACAGATATAAACTGCTTGTGTATGAACTAACTTGAAACGTAAGGAAATCTTGAATGAGGCAGGGAGCTGTTCCCTGTAAGATTTCCTTTCCTTTCAATCCAATTGAGGTTACCTGCATCTGTTTCGCTCGTCCGTGTACTTATCTAAACAATATTCAAGATGGAAAAGGCTGTGCCAGTCTTGAATAGATGAATTTGTAGTGTTCATTTTCCAGTTGTTGCTGCTGTGTAGATGTGTCCGGTACGGGGTGATAGGCAAGCTTGGAACATCCTTTTTGAGGGATGTTTCATTGTGTGCTCTGTGCTGTCATTTCTGCCAGGCGATTCGGAGTCGTAAGCAGCGTTCCTTTGTAGTTGTGGGCGGGCCTTTATTTCGTCACAGGAGCAAGAGTTGCTCTGGTGTGAACATGAAACGCGCCCGACCCACGAAGTCAACTGAGTGGATGACTGTGGAAAAGCCTTTCATTTGTCGATGTGTGCGTGTGAGGCAGTGACAAACTCACCTAGCTCGCCTGCCAATGATAACGGTCCGTGTGGTGTGTGTGTGTGTGTGTGTGTGTATGATAGTGACAGACTAACACAGTAGGGTCACGAGTGATACTGGTCCATGTGGTGTGTGTGTGACAGTGAAGGACGGATCAGAATGGACCACCAGTGAAAGCAGTAGATCTGTGCCAGACAGTAATAGATCTGTACAGCACCAGCATAAGCAATTTTGTGCCAGACAGTGACAGACTGACCTGTGGGCATCAGATCTGTGCCAGGAAGTAACAGATGGATCATGTTTGCCAAAGACCACTGATGCAGCAATCTGTGCAGCAGTTGACGATGTCATGGTTGGCCACAGTGATGCAGTCAGATGTTTGTGGAAGAACAGTGATGGCATCATTGTTTGTGCAAGACAAGAAGGCAGTCATTGTTTGTGCAAGACAGTGATGGTCATTGTTTGTGCAAGACATGATGGCAGTCATTGTTTGTGCAAGACACAGTGATGACAGTCTTGTTGTGCAAGACACAGTGACAGTGGTCCATATGGTATGCGACAGTGACAGACTGTCCTGGCAGGAGCGTAAGATGACAGTCCATGCGCGTGTGACGGTGATAGAACGACCCCATCGGCCCACGAGTGATAGCAGTCGATGTGTGTGTGTGACAGACATAGAATGACCGCATAGGCCCACGAGTGATGCAGTCGATGTATGTGTGAGACAGGGACAGACTGACCCACACAGGTGCATGTGCGTGCGACAGTCCAGAATGACCCACACAGGTGCATGAACGATAGCCTGTCCACGTGCGTGTGACAGTGACCTAACATGATTCGTCGACATCACGATGCCACATGCATGAACGATAGCCTGTCCGTGCGTGTGACAGTGACAATGACCGGCTCATGCCGTCCGCGTTGAATGACTAATGACCCATGGTGCGAGATGTGTCCAGGACAGTGACTGAGCATGAACCACGACGGTCTGACGGGTCCATGTGCAGTGACATGACAGCCGTCTCCAGCCATGAAAAGGCGGCCTGTGAGATGCGTTTGCAGACAACTGCACGCCAATACATCCGAGTCGGGTCATGTGCAAGCATTCGTCCCCCATGGGTACGAGTCATCCGTTTGAAGATCCCGCCAGTATCGTTCAGTGTGGATGTCTCGGGATGACCGACTGATGAGAAATGTCTTCGTTTGAATCGCTGGCATTCGTTCTTCCTTACGCTCGGTGTGCGCGCTCGAAAAGCAAGAGGAAAAGACCGAGTACGAAAGTTAGATCGATCACATTTTGTTTTTGAGAAGCCGCATGTGCGTGCGATAGTGTGAGCAATGTGAAATAACATTATTGATGCGTGCTGCGTTGGCAGGCCGGTTTGAGGATGGAGATGTGGGGTGGTGTGTGTGTGTGTGTGTGGTGAGAGAGAGATGGGGGCTATCTCATCTTCCATACTCCCCCCCCCCCCAATTCCCTCCAGTGGCATCACACCCACGCCACTCGTTGCGGCGTTCCCGTACACACACAGCAACACCCAGAAGGCAACCCGTAAGAGGAGACACCGCACTGTTGCGGAGTCACTTCCAGTTGTGTTCCTTTGTGGCCTGTTCTGATCCAGCGTGCGCAAGACACCACAGGCTACCTCTGTTCAGCGTCCATCTCCCATCGCCTCCGTTCGTCCCCCTCCTCTCTGCACTGCCGAAAATCACTGACAGTTGTGACAAGCTCCAAAATCCCTCGAAGTCGGAGTGTGGCTGCCCATGTGGCGGGGTAATCAAAAACGGTCACACGTCATGTTCTCATCCCCAGCTGATGCATTTATACCATAGTGTTCAAGTACTTCGGCTGTTTGGATGATCCCTGGAATCTTTTAGCCAGGGTACGACAACAACTACTGACTAGTCGCAGAGCCGGAGAGAGCGAGT
>CM031603.1:94721300-94756300 GCA_018398815.1 Conus ventricosus
GGCCGGTCTGCCTCTGGAGGGCGCCATCACGACCAATTGACGGTGGTCCCCGTGTCCTTGTTGCCGATGTCGAAGACTTGACAGGTCTCATTAGCTGCTGACATTTTGTATGTAATACTGAAGCTATAAGCGTACTGTATCCAGTGTTTGGTGACGGTTATGTTGCATCACTTCGCTTTCTCACATTTAAAATGGTATTTTAATGCAGTGCGTATACGTGGGGACGTGTCCGCGCGCGCGTGTGTGTGCGTTTGTGTGTGTCTGTCTTGTGCGTGGCGCGGTGCGTTTGCGCGCGCGGGTGTGCATGTATTATGTGATGTGCACGTTTGTGTATGTGTTTTCTCTCTCGCTCTTGTGTGTGTGTGCGCGCGCGCATCAGCATGTGCGTGCTTGTGTGTACTCGCTCGTGCGTGTGTGCTTCTGTGCAAGGGCGAACGAGTATGGGAGCTGGGACAGGGTGCATGCATTAATACCTACCATTTTAAATTCAGCAAATTTATTGAATTCCAATTAGCCCCGTTTAAACAGCTTGGAACGGTGGGCGTAGTTTAATTTAAGCTGAACTCTGCACGATTTATGTTTTTTGTAAAATGTTTGGCACTCTGTGGGTTTGTTTCCTTGGTGTGTGTGTGTGTGTGTTACATGCCCACAGCCTGTGTTTGGGGAAGAGGGATGGGTAGCGCGGGGGTGGAGGGAGGCCAGTAGAACAACGTGATGTGTCTTTTGAACATCGATTGAAAACTGATCGACCCTTTTGACTCCGACTTGTATGCATTCCAAACAGAGGTAACATGGTTTTAGCATTAGCACCGAGTTCCCTGGCAATCATCTCGGCAAACAGAAGCATAGCTAAGGCCCATGCCAGACATCAGTGGTTTCACACCTAAAACATGCATTTCAAAAGGTGCAAACAAATAGCTAAGGCCCATGCCAGACATCGGTGGTTTCACACCTAAAACATGCATTTCAAAAGGTGCAAACAAATAGCTAAGGCCCATGCCAGACATCGGTGGTTTCACACCTAAAACATGCATTTCAAAAGGTGCAAACAAATAGCTAAGGCCCATGCCAGACATCGGTGGTTTCACACCTAAAACATGCATTTCAAAAGGTGCAAACAAATAGCTAAGGCCCATGCCAGACATCGGTGGTTTCACACCTAAAACATGCATTTCAAAAGGTGCAAACAAATAGCTAAGGCCCATGCCAGACATCGGTGGTTTCACACCTAAAACATGCATTTCAAAAGGTGCAAACAAATAGCTAAGGCCCATGCCAGACAGACATCGGTGGTTTCCACCTAAAACATGCATTTCAAAAGGTGCAAACAAATAGCTAAGGCCCATGCCAGACATCGGTGGTTTCACACCTAAAACATGCATTTCAAAAGGTGCAAACAAATAGCTAAGGCCCATGCCAGACATCGGTGGTTTCACACCTAAAACATGCATTTCAAAGGTGCAAACAAAAATAGCTAAGGCCCATGCCAGACATCGGTGGTTTCACACCTAAAACATGCATTTCAAAAGGTGCAAACAAATGGGAGCAATGAGTGTTTCGAAGTCACTTCGTTTAAGGCACGTCATTCGATAAAACGTCCACAGCAAAACAGCGGTCTCTCTCTCTGTCTGTCTGTGTCTCTCTCTTCGTTCCTCCGCTAGAACCTCGAGTTTGCGACCGTTTCCAATCCGACCCATTAAAAGTAATCACATTCCGTCCCAGGGATATGTATGAACACAACACCAACTTCCCATGTGATCCATTTTTTCCTGTCACCCACCGCGTCCAGCACACGATTGGCCTACTGTTCACCGAACGATGGAACGGATATAACGTGCGCTCAAGATTTTTTCCTGCCTGCGTTCACGCACGAGACCCTCAGTGTAAACTCTCGTGCGAAGGACCGGCAGGCGACTGGAGTGTGGCCAAATGGTTTTTAACTCCGAAGGGAACATCTCTCCCTATTTAGCTGTCTCGGGTGGGAATCGAATCCCGGATCCTTGGAACAAGAGTCTGACGTTTTGGCCACGAGGCCAACCAGGCTGCAATGCGAGGTTTGAATGGTTGCGATTTACCGCCGATTGTGCGACTGGTGGGCAAAATCGTCAGACACCCAGCCCAGTGGGTTTTCGCCAGTTGTCTCTTATCTTTTTTTTTTTTTTTTCTTTTTTGGTCCTCCATCCTCAAATTTCCCCCCTTTTGTTTTTGTCCTTTTTTGGTCCTCCATCCTTCAATTTTTTTCCGGGGGGGGGGGGGGGGGGGGGGGGTCCTTTTTTTTCGTTTTCCACCATTTTTGAAATTTTTTTTAATCAGTGGGGCCCCCATCCTATTTCCCCACACTTTTTTGTCAATGACCGTCTCCCGCTCACAGTACAATGTCAGCATGTTCACTTACAAATGAACTTTAATTTTTCCTGCTGATTTTTAGTGTTTCGGGCGTTGGATACAAAGCATCCGAGTTTGTTCGTGTGGTGTATTGACACTTTCATTTCTGTATTTCGATCTTGTGTGTCACGTCCTGTTGACCACGTCGCCTTGGAATACGCACACGAAGCTTTCACCACACCAAGAGTCCGAATCCAGTCAACCCAGTTCTGGGCAGCAAAATTCATTTTGGAGCGAGGCGTTGTTACATGACCATGATAAGCACGCCGCACATTGGCTCAGGATAAAAATCCACGAAACGTTTGTGTGCAGAACTAGAGCATGTAATGAAATAATAGCGCACGTGGGAGTAAACGTCCTGCTGCACGTGTATTTCGGTGCTGAACTTTGTTCCAGAGCAACCGCATGACATGGTCCCAAACCTCCAGCATTCCACCACAGTTATGATCCCAGATCAAGGTCACAGCAGTGCTCTTTAGTGTTTTTCATTCAAGTTTCAAATAGTCATTTTCCGCCCATTGTTGGACTGGTTTTGTGATGAAAGCTGAAAAGCCTGGTAGAAACGATCGTTTTTTTTATCGAGGTCACAAGAAGGTTAAAAAAAAGAGTTTGTAGTTATTAATGTCAAATCGTCTAGTAACTTAATGGCGTTGAACTTTCTCTCATCATACGCACGCACACACACACACAGAGTAGTGGCAGTGACCGAGATCACGATAGCCAAGACTAGTGCTTCGGGTTAATGCATAAGCCAGACATCTCCAAACAGTTCTGCATTCGGTGAACCTCAGCAGGTCCAGTCTTCTAAAGATCGGGATCGCTATGAGGATGTCGAGCCCAGAACAATCACTGATTCAAGATTCATGAATTTGTTTCGTTTCGATTCGTGAAAATCGCGATGGACTCGCAGACTGCTGTTTTCTACGAGTGCAAAGAAGAGCATTACTGTTAATTCAGAGCAAGTGATGGCCATGCACGTCGTGATTCTCCTGTCTTGTTCCTTCCATCGTGCAAATGGTTACCGTGATAATCACATTCCCAGAATATCAAGCACACGTACATGATGCTGAACGATCCTAAACGAGTTCAGTCCGTTCTTGACGCAGATTATCTTTGATTACAATCCCAGTCTGGCCATTGTGGTTGGCCGGGCTGAAAACAACAAAACTGACCCGGAGTTCATTCGAGCATAATTGCTGTTTGTTTGCCAGTCAGTGTAACCATGGTGCTTAACTCACCACCGTGCTGTTCTATAGTTGATGGTGTGTCACGTGAGGAGGTAACAAATAACGTATCAACTGTGTCGTGTCATCTTCGTTGCGTTCATTACAGTTAAGTCAAGTCAGTCCTTCATGTTTGCGACTGATAGCAAACTATTTAAAATCCGTCCAAACCTGAAAGAGTTTTTGCCATGTTCCAGAGGCGGCCGTAAAGAAGAAACAGTCCTGTGCTGCTTGCACACAGGCCACTCGTTTTATACCCATTCTTATCTTTTAAAAAGCGAAGAAGCTCCGTGGTGTATTCCATGTCATGTTCCACTCACAGTGAAACATTCTTTCAGATTGTTGGGACTTGCACGATGTGAGACATAATAAACACTTTACAGCAGAGTCCATGAAAACCCTGTTCAGAGATGTCCCACCCGGCGTGATCTTTTAATTTCTGAGATTAACTTTTTTAAAAATCTGATTTAAGATTTTGCGGAAGACAGATTTTTAACGAAGTTTCTGGTGCGTTTTTAGAAGAGATTTTAAAGAGATGTGAAAAGTTATTTTAATATTTTTTTAGATGACTTGTGAGTTGATTTTAACGTCATAACAGCCCTGATATGGCCCTTTGCGGTCGGCTGGGCTGTAGGCAACATTACCTTACTTCGTTGATGTCTGCATCGCCACTGTGAATGGGGATGACGAGCAGAAAGGAGTGAAGACTGATTTTTGTAGGATGCGTACAAACACCGATTCAAAGGCATCACAGGTAAATAGCATTCTGAGATCCAACGTTCATCTTCGTCAAAGCCATCACAGGTAAAGCATTCTGAGATCCAACGTTCATCTTCGTCAAAGCCATCACAGGTAAAGCATTCTGAGATCCAACGTTCATCTTCGTCAAAGCCATCACAGGTAAAGCATTGAGATCCAACGTTCATCTTCGTCAAAGCCATCACAGGTAAAGCATTCTGAGATCCAACGTTCATCTTCGTCAAAGCCATCACAGGTAAAGCATTCTGAGATCCAACGTTCATCTTCGTCAAAGCCATCACAGGTAAAGCATTCTGAGATCCAACGTTCATCTTCGTCAAAGCCACAGGTAAAGCATTCTGAGATCCAACGTTCATCTTCGTCAAAGCCATCACAGGTAAAGCATTGAGATCCAACGTTCATCTTCGTCAAAGCCATCACAGGTAAAGCATTCTGAGATCCAACGTTCATCTTCGTCAAAGCCATCACAGGTAAAGCATTCCGAGATCCAACGTTCATCTTCGTCAACATCCAAAGGAAAGATATTCGTGTTTTCGTTTAGGATTTTGTTTAGCTGTTTTGTTAGGTAATGTTGCTTATAGCCCAGCCGACCGCAAAGGGCCATATCAGGGATGTCACCACGTTAAAGTCGACTCAAATCATTCATTCACACAACTCTTTAAAATACATCTTCTGAACAACGCACCCGAAATTTTGTTAAAAATCTTTTCACTGTAAAATCTCAGATCCGATGAAAAATGTTAATCTCTTTCAAGAATTCAAAGATCGCACCAGGCGGAACATCTCTGAACAAGGTTTTCATGGAATCTGCTATAAAATGTTTGTGTCTCACATGCAAGTCCCAACACTCTAAAGGAAACATGTTTCATTGTGAGTGGCACATGACATGGATTGCACCACGGCGCTTCCTCACTCTTTAAAAGGTAGGAATGAGTAAAATACGAATGGCCGGTGTGCAGCCGGCATAGAACCATTTTTTTTCTTTGCGACCACCAGACGTGGATGAGAGGAACTCTTTTGGTTTGGACGGATCTAAAAGAGTTCGTTATTCGTCTGTGCATTCCAATCCTCCTGCAAGAGGTCTTTGATATAATCATTAACTTTTGGTTTTTGATCTGTAGGGGATAGACATTTTGTTGGGTGAGGAGGAGGGGGGACGAGAGGGCGGTGGACATTCCTGTCAGCATGGTTTGTGCTGTTCTCCGTGCTAGGTGAAAACGTACAAGCAACGTCAGCTTACAGTAATGTTCATGTCACGCTTTACCTTGTGAGCAAAACTTGGCTTCGTTCCTTCTAAGAAAACTCAGTTTTGTAGTTATTGTCATCTCTTCTACACCCTTCCATCAGTCTTTTCTCATCGAGTTTATACGGTTAAACACGGACACAAATTAAGGAGGCTGACGTAGCGTATCTTTTTCGTGCGTGCGCGCCCCTTCAAAGTCCGTCTAGATTTATGTCGAAGACAATGGATAGGCATCATGTTGAAATGAGAGCTTTATCCGGGGGGAAGAAATAAACTCATTTTCACCTGAAATCCCAGAGAAGATAAAGAAAGGTTAAAAAAAAGGGAAGGGGGCGGGGGGATAAAGGAAATGAGATTGAAGGGTGGGAACGAGGCAGTGACCTCAGGTCATCAGGGGAGGCAAGCGGATCAAGGTTATAAAGACGGAGATTGTCGTGCGCAGCTGACGTCAACCGCCACAGCCGCGCTTTCTCTGCGATGGTGTTCACGTGACAGGAAGGGGGGCTGGGGGGTGGCGAGCGGAAAGAGGCCGAAGGATAAAGATGGCGGACAGGAAGTATACGTCTGTGCTGTGGTGGTTTATTGTTTCCGGTAATGCCTGTTATGTCTAGAATCAGGGGTTTATCTTGGTTTACACTTGACTGTGGCGCGTCCGTTTCTTCTGCCTTTCTTTGCAGTGATCCTGGTTTACTCCGATACGTCTGTTTATGCTTTTTTTTTTCAGTGATCTTGGTTTACTGTTTACTCTTAACAGCGACTTGGTATGCCAATTCTGCCATTGTTTACTGTGGCCTTGGTTTAAATGGCGATCTTGGTTTACTGTCGTAAGTCCATTTCGCTTCGAGTACTGTTAACAGTGATCTTGTTTACTGTTTATTGTTAAGTTATCTTGGTTTACTGTTTACTCTTAGAGTGCTGCAAGTGTGCATGTCCGAGTGAGCGAGCGAGAGCGCGCTCGCTTTTATGCGTGTGTGTGAGTGCATGCGTGCGCGTGTTTCTATGCGACTATTGTACTTATGCGTGTGAGGGATGGATGCGTATGATCAAAGAAATAAGTACTTGTACTTTGATCTTTTTTTTCTGTTGAATAAACTTGACTTTTTGATGTCATGTTTACTCCTATCTTTCATGCTTTACAATATTGCACACTGAGAATCACCATCATTATTATCTTTGATATTTTTCTATTATTGATGTTGTTGCAGTATCGTCTCGCCGTCCACCCGGTGTCCACCTGATGCCATCTCGCCTTCCACACGGCGTCATCTCATTGTACATCATTTTGGTCACTGGTCATCTCGCCGTCCACCTGGTATCATCTCGCCGTCCACCGGGGTCATCTCATTGTACATCAGGTGTCATCTCGCCGTCCACACCGGTGTCATCTCATTGTACATCAGGTGTCATCTCGCCGTCCACCCGGTGTCATCTCGCCGTCCACCCGGTGTCATCTCTCTGTCGCATCTCGCTCCCGCCGACTTGAGGTCCATCCTGTGCAAACTGGCCGTCTACCTGGCATCAACTCGCCGTTAAATGCAAATTATTAGTTTTACGTATGCTAAAGATTTTTTTTTTCAGCTACGATGGAAACACACACCAAAAAAAAAAAAGAGGAAGGTGAATGGGCGCGGATTCATGACAGCAAAGATTGGATGGCAATTTCAGAAACGGGTATGTGGGATACAGCCATTCAGAAAGCAGCGAAGCCTCTTCCATCATAAGTGAACTGTTTGGTTCGCCAGAACTCGCTTTCTGCTTAGTGCCAGTCAATTCGTGGTTTAGCGCTAGGATGCAATAAACGTCCCATTATTCTATTTGGTGTGATAAACGGCCTACCCTTCCATTTGGTGTAATAAACAGACCATCGTCCTACTTAATGTGATAAACAGACCATCGTCTACTTAATGTGATAAACAGACCATCGTCCAGCTTGATGTGATAAACAGACCATCGTCCAGCTTGATGTGAAACAGACCATCGTCCTACTTAATGTGAAACAGACCATCGTCCTACTTAATGTGATAAACAGACCATCGTCCTACTTAATGTGATAAACGGACCCTCGTCCTACTTGATGTGATAAACGGACCCTCGTCCTACTTGATGTGATAAACGGACCCTCGTCCTACTTGATGTGATAAACGGACCCTCGTCCTACTTGATGTGATAAACGGACCCTCGTCCTACTTGATGTGATAAACGGACCCTCGTCCTACTTGATGTGATAAACGGACCCTCGTCCTACTTGATGTGATAAACGGACCCTCGTCCTACTTGATGTGATAAACAGACCCTCGCCCTACCTAGTGCGACCCATCGTCATGTTTGGCGTGCCGAGCGGGCCATATTTGGTATATGAACGGTTTGTCATGTTTGGTGTAAATGAACGGCCCATCATAATGACGTAAACTGAACGGCCAGTCATATCGGGTGTGATGAACGGCTTTTCATTGTATTTGATCGTGTTTAACATGATAAACAGCCCTTGATGCTGTTTGATAGGATGAATGGTCTCATCTTCCTGTCCAGCATTGTAAGCGGTCGCTGGTCAATTCTGGTGATATGAACGGTCGCTGGTCATTTCTGGTGTTATGAGCGGTCGCTGGTCATTTCTGGTGTTATGAGCGGTTGCTCATCATTTCTGGTGTTATGAGAGGATGCTCGTCATTTCTGGTGTTATGAGCGGTCGCTGGTCATTTCTGGTGTTACGAGCGGTCCATCATAACGGGCGTTACGAGTGGTCGCCGTTATTTCTGGTGTTACGAGCGGTCCATCGTCATAGCAGGCGTTACGAGTGGCCGCTGTTATTTCTGGTGTTACGAGCGGTCCATCGTCATTTCTATCGTTACGAGCGGTCCATCGTTATTTCTATCGTTACGAGCGGTCCATCGTCAAGTCTGGTGTTATGAGCGGCCCATCGTCAAGTCTGGTGTTATGAGCGGTCCATCGTCAAGTCTGGTGTCATGAGTGGTCCATCGTCAAGTCTGGTGTCATGAGTGGTCCATCGTCAAGTCTGGCGTCATGAACGGCACAACGTCATGCTCGGTGTTCTGAACAGGTCCATCATATCTGGTGTTACGAACAGCAAGTGATCATACGTGTTCTGATGAACGGTCAGTCATCTTATTTGGTGTGACCAACAGTCCTCTGTCATAGTTCATTGGCAGCCCCACGAAACAAGCGAGCAGCGAATACGAATCACGATATAGATCAGGAACATGCGTTACCGAAACAGCCCGGTACCGTAGCCGATTGAGGCTCTCTGTGAGCGGGGATAGTTATCACAGGTTGTGCAGATGACGGACGATGATCTCTGGCATGCGTTTGCATATTCATTATGGAATAATGTAGTGACTTTTTTTATAACGGGTCATGCGCTAGCTCTCAAAAGGAAACGGAGAATGGCAGCAGATCGAGAGATAGTCGGGGAGTCATTCAAGGTACCTCAGCCACCCATGAACCAAAGCGAAGTCACAGAGACATAGCATGAGAGTTTGGGAACTGCCTTTTTTTTAAACATAGCTAACAAGGTTGAAGGACGCAGAATGACCCGAATGCGTGCAGTGGTTACACAAAGTAGACAAACTGTCAAGCGTCACACTGATTTATCACACAGAGGGTCCAGTGTTACAGTGTGTGTGTGTGTGTGTGTGTGTGATGAACCAAATATTATCACGTCAAAATTATATAGAGACGATGCTGGAATGTTGTTGCAATTTGACCGAAAAAAGAAGCAACCACGCCACAGACCACAATTACGTGAAAACTGACAAGAGAGAGAAAAACAACCTTTGATACAGGACTGAACAGTGCAACGTACCCCAACATGGCAAACCTTATTTTTTGCGTGATGACATTTGGTTTGGGTTAAATGTCTGGCTCTGAATATGCTCCATAAGCGCTTATCCAAAGATGTATCTAAAGATGACACTGTTCGAGTTCAAGAGTTTGGCGCGCGTCCGCACACACACTGTATAACACTGGACACTGAGAAGTTAATGACTCTTGACAGTTTAATTTGGAAAGGGGTTAGTTACCGCCAAGGACACGGACTAACAGAGTACAGGACACGACACAATGCATCTCGATCTCTTGGGTCTTCTTCAGGCGAAAACAAATAACATTTAGGACAGTGAACGAAGAACGTGAAATCACTTAGCTCCTCACGGTCGCCACGCGTTCAAAATGGCCACCGGACGGAAACGGGACCACCCAGAAAGGGATCATGGGAGAGGAAATAGTGGGAGGGAGAAGGGTGTGTGAAACAATGTGGTTTGTACCTTGGTTTGTAGAATAGTATGATATATTAGTGATGGTAGTGAATAGAGGTGGAATGATGATAGTGCTTAGTGGGGAAGAAATGAATATATAAAAATCAATCAAATAGATGACTTTAATGGGTGGTGATAGTGATATCATGTGGGGGTATGGGTAATAAAATAAAATATATAAAAATAATAAAATAATAGTAAAATAAATAAACATATATAAAAAAAGAAATAAAATGAATAATAAAGAATTAAATATATACATATAAATGAAAAAAAATGATAAAGTAAAAAATAATGAAAAAAATAAAATGAAATAAATTTAGTTGCAAAGTGAGACGACTGCAGGCGGAAATCTAAATAAATCTTAAATAAATGTTAGCGAACCGCCCAGAGAAACGTGGACAAACGAGTCAAGACAAAATGAAATAAAACAGAAGTTGCAGCCACCCTCCATTTATTATTTTCTAATTGAAGTGGGTAGTGGGGGTACGTTGGTGTGTAAGTGTGTGTGTTGGTTGAAGATATAGCCGACTGCAGCTGAAGTGTGAATTGAAAGGTGTTGAGGACTAGCGAGTTTCCAACTCTCAGGCTATGCCTCTGCCACGTCCCTTGGGTTCATGGGTAGATGACACACTCGACACCCTGGCCGTACCTCCCCATCTGCTGCCATTCTCCGCACGACCCGTCATCAAAATACGACACCAGATTATTCCATAAATCTGCTGACAGGGAGATAGTGTTCATCGAGCTGGACGTCAAGAGACCAACAACATCGAAACGGTCGCCGCCGAGACATGAATATGCAAACGTGTGCCAGCGATCATCGTCCGTTATCTGTACAACCTGTAATAACTATTCTCGCGACCGCTCACAGAGAGCCTCGATCGGCTACAGAACCGGATTGTTTCGGTAAAGCGCGTTCCTGATTTATATATCGGCCAGACAGCTGGCCCGCATCCAAAGCCAGTTCATTATGGTCGGTCCATTGGCGCGCGATATTCCTCGGTCATCGCGGGCCGTGTTTGGTGGCTGAATATTCCCGATTCATCCATTTGCACATGATGGTCTTGACTGGCTCCCCCCGCTCGATAGTTTGGTGGGGTTGCGAACGAAATATGAAAGGACTGTTCGTGGCACCAAGTGAGATGACTGACCGTTCAAACCACGTGTGAGCCGAGTGCTGTTCGTAACTCCAGATATAATGGTGGACCCGTTAATAACGCAGAATATTCCCCACTGGGGTCTGCCCTGAGGGACCTGGGTGGGGTGTCTTATTTTTAGTTCTCAGGGTCACCCTCTTGTGCCCCCTTGAGGGTGGGACTTTGTTTTAGGTGGGCGTTCTTTTTCTGTTTTGTGTTTTTTTCTGCCTACCCATGGTTCTTTCACCTGCATTTCTTTCAACATTCTTATTAATCTGCAGTTTTCTGTTTTGCCTATCTTCTGCCTTTATGGATCTTTATCCTATTCTTTTCCTTTTTTCACAAGTCTTCTGTAGCACTTTCTATTTTCTCTGTGGCCTCTTGGTCCACCGTGTTGACCGTGCGACCCGTGTCGGGGGAGAATGGTGTCCTGGTGGTTGAGAGGGACTCGGAGTAGGATCCGCAACAGCCACTTTGGCCTGGACCGAGATGGAAAGTCAGGGTGTTCTGCAGGTCCATAGAGTTAAAATCTCTAAAGGAAGTGACTTAATTGAAACCAACACGCTATTCTTGACTTTTGCTATGCCATCTCCAGAGTTTGTCAAAGTGGGTTATGTCCGAGTGAAAGTTACGCCTTTTGTACTATCCTTTGCGGTGTTTCAAGTGCCAACGCTTTGGGCATTCCAGCCGAGCTTGTCGGGTCAGGAGATCTGTCGTGACTGGACAGAAGAAGCATGATGAATCTTGTACAAATGCTGTATACTGTGTCAATTGTAAGGGTGATCATTCAGCAAATTCAAAAAGTTGTCCAGTGTGGAAAAAGGAATGCGAGATTCAGAAAGTAAAGATTGAGAGGAAATGTTCCTTTCTTTTAGGCTAGGTTAGTGGAGGCCAGGGCTCGTTCGGCTGCGACTTATGCACAGGTGGTTAACGATTCTGCGAACCGGTGATGATCTGGGAGCAGCTCCATTCACTGCTCTGGAGAAGAAAATTGACAAATTGTCATCGGTTTTGGGTCGGCTTACCACACTTGAACAATCAGTTGAGGTTTTCTCAGAAATGCAATAGTGTTCCGTCCAGCAGTGTACAACAGGCTTCAGTCCCTGCTGGTGAGGGAAGAAGTGTTCAGTTGTACAAAGTGCTGTGGGTCAGGGGTGAAGGATCGGAGGAAAGATGTCCCCTCGCTCACAGGCCAATAACAGCAGTACGAGACAGGCACGCAGTGAGGAGCGTCCTTTTCGGACTCCAGACCCTCCTAGGGGAAAATCTCGAAGTCAGGTATTTGATGCAGCAGGTTTCAGTCCAGTAAGAGCAAATTCCAAGCATGGCAACAAAAACTTAGAAATTTATCAGGAGCATCAGGCTTCTCTTTTCTTGAACTGTTTTAGTTCTTTGGTGGACAGTGAAGTTTCTGGAGAAGAGGGTTGATAAATTATAGTGTTAATAATGTATATAGGTGTCGGAGTTGAACAGATAATTGTGCTTTTGTCCTCAAATGTTTAGCGATGTGTTGATACTAGTGTGGGTATTGGTATCTTGATTCAGCAGATAGGTCCTGATTTGGTTCCTAGTAGTCCGCTGGACCCTATAAACAGTAAGATCAGATATAGTAATTAATCCGTTCATGACACTAAATGTGATGTCGGCCATTTCGCAAGACCAGAAAAATACTAGACCCGTTTACAACGCTGAATATGTTGGGCCGTTTGAAAGACCTGATAAGACAATGGACCGACTATTCGTAACGCCAGATAGACCCTTCCTCATAAGTATGGGCTGCTCGTTACACCAAAATATGACGATGGGCCGCTGATTAGTGTACCAAATAGGCTGTTCATAGCACCAAACAGTATAAAAGGTCACCCCTCGTCCCCCAAAATGGGCAGTCCACGTTGAACAGGACGATGTCTATCCATCACATCAAGTAAGAAGAGGATGGGCTGTTTGTCACAACCAGACAGAATAATGGACCATTTATTGCATCCTGGTGCCGACTGACATGAAGTAGAGAGCCGGTTGTCTGGGTCATTGGAAGCGTGGATAGTAGACCCGGCGCAGCTGGCTGCCTCGCACAATTTTCTATGACGCGCGATATGAAAAAGGCGCTCATGAGAGCGAAAAATGGAGGAGAAAGACGCCGTTTTTCTGTGCACCTGAACCGAGACAGAACATCTGCTGAAACTCGGCTGTGGATCGAGATCTTCAGTTAAAATGGAGGAAGCGAGAGACGCAGATAAACGTACGCGTTTTGTCACAGGGCGTAGATTTGTATCACTGTCAGAGAATGTAAATATCTATGTTCAAGCTCACCCTATCTTATTTTGCACGAAAACCCCCCTTTTCACATACAAGTCACGTCCATCTCATATCATTTTTGGCTAAAATTAACACCTTTTCACAAACAAAATTAACACAAAAACCTCTAAAATTGACGTAATCAGTACATTAAAATGGGGGGGGCTTACGTGCAAGATAAGATATGGTGATCGTGAAAAGATATTTACATTCTCTCAAGGGACATAAAAACATTTTAACATTTATATGGCTCGGCAGTCCTACTCCAGACTGGCTCCAATCAATATTGGTTGCTGACAGGTTGCACGGTCTGCTGCACAGGCCAGCAGCTAATACAGGTTCTAATCGATATTAGCCGGGGACTGCCTTGCAGGGTCTGCTGCACAGGAGTCTGCAGCTAATACTGCATTATTAATCATCACGTGATGGGCTGAGCTGTCACGTGTGCACGTTCAACCAATCGACAGGGGGTATGACATTTTTGGGCCGGGGACTTAGAGCCTGTTGGCCTAGCTGCTGGCCGCTATCATTCTTCAGCGGGCTGTCTACGAGACAAGACGCGTTTTAACGCTGTTACTTCACGAGAAAATGGCAGAGTCAAGTCTGGAAGCTAGTTTGTCTTCACAAGAGACCGCAATGAATGTTAGTTCTCAAGAAAGCCAAACTGAGCATTTGCTGTATTCAGGTGAGCAAAAAGAAATATTGAAATACAAAAAGTATTATCGGGAAATGATTTTGTATCTTGAAAAATTAGAACGTGGCGAGCCTTGCTCAAAACCAACCCAGCCAAAAGAGTAAATCTTTTGGAAACTTAGCAAGGAAAACGTGAAATGACAGCAAGTGAACTGGATGATTTTTTACGTAATTGTTTTGTAGAGCAACTTGATGATGAGGCGATTGAAGGTTCTTTTATGAAGCTGAAAAACATGACTGAAATTAACGCCGTTTTACTGAAAGCCGGTTCTAAGATTAAAGATGGAAATCGTAAAACTCTTCGACAATCTTAGGCCATTGGCTTGAAAGAACAAAAACTGTTTTTAAAAATCTAACTCAAAAGCGTCCTGGGATAATTATTTGAAAACTGAAATTCTGATGGAACCCACGCTGTGCAGAAAACTGATGGAATTATCATTGTTTTTTCTACTATCCAAAGTTTCACAAGCTCGGAATTTCGATCCACAGCTTGTATGAGAAAAAAAGCTAATTGTAAAATATATGCAAAGTGACATTGACTTTCGCGAGTTCTGGCAGAGTGATTAAACGCGGTCTTCTGGCTAGCTGCTGTGAAAAAATCAATATTAGCCCAGGAAGCAGACTCCAGCCTAAAGGCTAAAAATACGCCAGAACTGTCACTTATCGGTAGCCGACAAGTGTCCTAGAAAGGCCCTCAACAGGGCTAAAAATAATACTAAGGGAGGTAACTCCTGCACACCCCCACACCCCACCCCTCACCCCACTCGCGTTTTGGCCTACAAAGCAGTGCAGTAAACTAGGTCAAAAACGATCTGATTAAACCATGCACACCCCACACACACCACCCCACCCTACTCAGGCCCACACAATAATTTCCCAAATTTTCCCCCCCCCCCAAAACAAAAAATAATTACTTTTTTTTTTAATTTTGATTTTATTTGGTTTAAAAATGGCTCGAAGTAGTACGAGTTTTTATTTTTTTGGGTTTGGGTTGGGAGGCTGAAAAAGTCGTTAAAGAGGGGTTTTTAAAGATTTTTTATGATTTTTTTGAGGTATTATGGGGGGAAAGCGGAAGCAGGCCATCGTAAATCCAGATTTTTGGGCCCCCAGGGTTATAAAGTTTTTTCCCATTTTAGTTGTTGGGCTCTGAAGTGTTATCTGACTGTTTCTACTGACTCTGAAGGGTAGCTTTCTTTTTAAATGAAGTCGGGTTTTCGATTAGAAAAGTATGATAATAGCTGAATTTTACATTTACAATTTATTTTTTTTTTTTTTGATTTAAAAATGGGTCCCGACTCAGTGAATCTGATTTAAAGAATATATTTTTAAAGTGGAAATTTAAAAAGCAATCAAGTGATAAACATTGTGTGAAATTTAGAAAAAGTTTAAAATAGGGTGTTATTGAAATTTTGCGTGTCTTGATGTTTGAAAACGCTTGGGTGAAGAATAAACCCTGTTTTATTACTTTTTTTACTTTTTTTTTTTTTTTTTACGTAAAATTTGAGTTAAAAAAATGAACCTCCAAGCGGTCTAGTTTGAAAAACTGCCACCCAGCGCACTGGTGAAAGGTAGTGACAAACAATTAAAGCAATTGTTTTGTGAATGGAACTTAACCCCTCGAACGTTCAGAAAAGGTTTTAGCACATGCTTCTCTAAAAATTCCAGGTTTCGAGGGAAACCCCCCGAAAAATTGTGTGGGCCGTTTGATTTTTTTTATATAACGCCTGATGTTAGTAACATGAAAGTCTGGGTTTCAATAAAAGAAAGACGTATTGCTTCACACCTTAATTCTGAAGGGTTTTTCTTGCTTCTTTTAAAAAATGCAAGTGAGGAGGCCAGAAAGGGGGTCGGGTTGGGTCTAAAGGGACAGTCCTTAAAATCGATTGAGGCAAACAAAGTTTCTATCCTTATTGGGATTCTTACCTTCCTTTCCAAAGATTTATTTTTTAAACGAGCGTTTTAAACTAAAAAATTCAAAATGTGTTTTATGTGGTGTGTTTTAGCGCATTTACTCTTTTAAAAAAAAGCAAAAGGTATTATTTTTAAACAATTTAAGCGGCTGAATTTTAAATAACTAACCTTTCCAGTAAGAAAACGTATATCTCATTTGAAGAACAAAAACAATCAGAAAAACGAAAAAATGGTCGTGAGCCGATTGTCCCTTTAAGGGTTTTCCCAAGCCCCTTTTTGGCGAATCATTTAATCATGTAGACTTGATACGTTTGCAGTAGTACAAAAGTCATTATGTTTTTAAGAACTTTAGCAGGTTTGGTTTTACTACAAAGAATTTTAAAAAGGCTTTGTAGAAGGTTTTTTGGCCCAAAATTCTACTTAAAAGCAGTCCCCAGTATAAAAACTTTTGTAAAATTTTTGTAGACGTGTAACCCAAATCCTTACACCTAACCCAGGGTTAGGCAGTTTTAAAAATTTTCCCAAAATGAAAAAGAGTCTATGTAGTTTATGCTGACTTTGAATGCTTTGCCGCAGTACTAGGGCCCACAGCAAAAACAAAAAACGCCTTTTAAACCTTTCCATCAGATTTGTTCTTAGCCTTTGTTGTTTTTTGGTAGAGGGGGCACCACGCCAGGTTTTACAGGGGCCCCGCAGCTAGTAGATTTTTAGGCAGATGAAACGATTTTGCATTCAGTTTAAAACAAATAAATCTTTAGACTTGTTATGATTGAAGACGAACGTTAGCTATTACAATGTTGGATTTGCGGCAGAGTATCCAACAAAAAAGACGCGACGTGAGAGCCCGTTCAATTACGGCAAATTCAAAGGAGGGCACCAATGTTGTAATTTTAAACTTGGTTGACCAAAAAAAAAATGCCTATCTTCTTCAATTACGGCTACGATTTCTTTTATCATGAGCGTGTTTGAATTAAGGGGGTTTTCCCCGCATTCCCAAAATCTTCAAAAAAAGTACTGTTTTTTTTTGCTTTTCTTTTGACTTGCCCAACATTGTGGCTAGTTTAGATAATTAGCAGGATCCTAAAGATTTTAAAAAATTAAACAACTTTGCCCATTTTTTGTGCGAAAAGGGTTTACCCTTATGAATACATAAACTCGTGGGATAGGTTTGATGAAGCTCGCTTCCTCCTAAAGGCGCTTTTTTTTTTTTAGAGGCAAAGAATAATGACTCTGAATAGATACGCCGAAAGCCTGGACAAAATTACAGTAAAACAATGGGCGTTTATGCCTCTTGTGGCTGAGTGTGTTTTTTGGCAGGTTTTTCGAATTCAGTTTACTTGCTGAACACTATGTCTAGTCTCACTTTCATCTTGCGCTGGCCTTTTTTGGGGTTGTTTTCTTAAAGTCTAAAAACATCAAGATTGACTTAATTCTGTCCAAAAAAACAAGTATTTGGAGATTATGACCCTCCCAAACCGCCCAACTATCTATGTATTAGCGCCAACAATTTGTATGGGGGCCTGAGTAACCACTTCCATGAGAATTTTTAAAAAATGAAAAAAGGCCCTCTGTGTTAATACTGTGTTAGGATTCTGTAAAAGCTTCCCCCGATAACCAGCAGGCAAATTTTAAAAGTAGATTAAAATACCCTAAAAAAATTACACGATCTCCATAACGATTACCCATAGCGCGAAGATTAAAGATGAGTCGTTCGAACCCCCTAAACTTGTGCCTAACTTAGACTAAATAAATTGTTCCCATTACGGGACCCCTACGTTTTACTTAAGACAGGATAAGCTGACAGCTTTTTCACAGAATAATTATCTGTTTTTCAAGAGCCCTTTTTGAGGCCATACTAAAAAGGACACTGATTTTGAACCCAAGCCATGTGCTTCAAAAAAAGATTTTTTTACTGTGACAGCTGTTTTGGTAAGCCCATGGAGAACGTAAAAATCGTAAAGATGTAAATTTTTTTAAAAAAAAAAAAACCAAGAAATTAAAGTTTGCCTTTTAAAACCTAACTATCAAGACTTTAAAAGATTTAACGACAGGGGTTCGATTTGATGAAAAAAAAAGGGTTTTAATTTGGGCAACCCGGTTTTTAGGGCTTTACCGTTTAGAGTTGCAAAGTTATTGATTTTGGGGAATTTCGTCGACTATTTTAAAACCGGGGGGTCCCCAGAAGCAAGGTCTTTCACAGACATGATGTTTTTTCTAGACGCCCCCACAAAAGATTTAAAAAGGATTAGAAACAAAAGTAGCAAAAGGAGTTGATGGAGGGTACGACACTGGACTACCCAAAAGACAGCCCTTTACATTAAAATGGAAAAAAAAGTGTTTGGGAAAAGAAAAGGGATGCTAAAATGGGACAGTTATAAAAGAATATTTTGGTTTGCGGTGAGATGTATGCTTTGCCAGCCGACTTCTGTAATAAAGAAGGTAAAGGCAAAGTAAAGAATTTGTAAAAAAAAAATTAAAACTCACAATAAAGAAAGTCTTTGAAAACAAAGTATTTTATCCACAATTTTAATCTGCGCTCTAGCTTCAAGTAAACACAACTGCGTTAATAAAAAATCATAGTCTCTAACAATAACAGAGAACTTAGTAAATCCTGAGTTTTCTTGCTGTAGGGCTTTGGGGAAAATTTTAAAAGAAAAATTGATGACTTGGGGCTTTTTACTTACTTAGAACCTAACTAATATAAGAACCTACAAGAACTTACTTAAGAACTTAATAGTATTTGCAGAACTTATAATTTACTTACTTTAAATTGTAATTACTTGCGTTTAAATTTTTAAAAAGTATTTTTTTAAACAAACTTAACTTGACTTATCTAGTTCGTAATTTGGACTTTATCTAGTTTTTAAAAAAAATTTTCCCATAGAATGGAAAAAACCCCGGAGGTTGCACTTTTTTTTTGCAGAAGTTGGTCTTTTACGTGGGGCTTGGTTTTTTTTTTTGGTATGGTGTTAGGTATTTGTATGTAAAAACCCCCCCAAACAACAGCAGCTCCCAATAAAAAATGAAATTTTATTGTTTGTTGGATTGTGTTGTTAATTGTGTTGTTAATTTGGGGGCGTTGGTGTGGTGGTGGTTTTACAAAAACAATTTTTTTTTTGCGTTGGTTTGCTTTTCTCAGTCTGCCCCCCCCCAATTTTGCTTGTCTATGACGCCGCAACACGTCCAGGTTTTTTTGGTTAGTAACATTACTCACTTGTGGTACATTCACTTGCGGTACATTTTGCTCCTGTGGGGGGGTCGCGGCGTCTTTGTCGCTCTTTTTTTTTTTTATTGCGTTAAAATTTAAATGTCAAAATTTAAATAGATTAAAAAGTTTTTAATCATGATGAACGGGATAACATCCCCCAAAAATCTTAAACATTTTAAATGCAAGGTTTCTGGGGATTGTTTAAACCGGTTTTGAAAAGTTTTTTTAAATTTCTTTTAATAAAACCGGCGCCATTTTCAAAAATTGATTAAACTAATTTTGTCTGACCCCCGATCAACCATTTTTAACCAAAATGCGTTGGGGTACCTGGAGTATTTTAACGTCTAAGTAGATTTTGTTGGATTTGTTCAAATTATTTCGTGCTAATACTGTTTATTTTTTTCCCACAGCAGCCGAGAGTTTTATCTTTTTTTAGGCAGTGGTTTTCTGAGTAGCCTGCTGCTCCTCCATTTAATAGTTCGTACAACCCTTTTTTAAAAAAATAAAAATAAATAAACTTTAAAACCTGAGTTTAACGGGGTTAATTTTGCAGTCCCTACTTTGGTGTTATAGTTTATTAAACCCCTTTTGCAAATGTTTGTTAGAATAAAAACCGCCCAAAAGGGGGGAAGTGAAGATTCCCCAAAAATAGTTGCAACTTTATTTTTGCTTTAAAACAAAAGATTATTGATTAAAAGCACAAAAAATTCTTTGTTTTGAATTTTTTATTTTTTTATTTAAATAGATGATGAAAAAAAGTTTTTTCAATACTTTTTCCATTGTGTGATTGGCGGTCTTAGATGGCTTTGTTTGTTAGCAAAAAAACATGTTAAAATGGGCCAGCCGCCTGGGAAAGGTTTTAAAATTTGAGGTGTTTTTAAAGGTTATAGTTGTAATTACTGCAGGGATTGCGTCAAAAGACTTTGTTACACAGGGGTTATCCCAAAAAAATTTTAAAGTAGAGAGATTAATCTGAAATTTTTGTTTTTAAAAATGTCGGATTGGTTTGATGGTGGGGGGGCTTTGTTAATGTTTTGCCTTCTGGAAGAATTATTTTTGTAAATTGGGTTGTGAAGAAAGGGAAAAGCCTTAACAAGGAACAAAAGATTTAGCTAAGGAAAAGAGACGCTTACGAGAAAAGACGAATTGTCATTTAGATTTTTAATAAAAAGTTAAGGAAACGGGTCATGCAGAGCCACATTTAAACGTTGATGACGAAATGAATGAGTATTACTTGTGACAGGAAAGAAGTTTCAACATCGCCACTGCCGAACTGCCCAAAACTTTTATAAACCGTTGGGGAACGAAGACTGCGAATGTTTTTATTGCTTTGGCAGCCTCAGTCTATTTGGTGCCATTTTTGTTTTAAATAAAGCTTTTAAAATATGGCAATACGAAGTACAAAATTATTTTTCCCCTAAAGGTTATTGGGAAAAGGAAAGGATGCTATTGAAAAATGAGTAAAGCTGCTAGAGGTCTGTATCGATGCGAAAGTTGGTTTCAAAACGGGAAATTTGGCAAATATCTGCCTCCCCCAAAAAAAGTTTAAAAAGGGGCCAGATTTTTTAACCATTTCCCAAATGACCCCCCACCGATGGACTTGCTGTATTTTCCCAATGAAAAAGTTAGAAGAAAAAAGTTTAATTTTGCTTGACAGTTGTTGACATGGCTTCAAGATATAAAGACGTGAACCTTTAACGGTAAAAGCTAAAACTGCTGTGGCTGTGGTTTCAAAAAATATACAGCGGGTATTAATTTCCCCTGGATGTTCGTTGTGAGGGAAAAGATTTTTAAAGGCTCTGTAAACAGCTTTTTTTTAAACTCAGTTACATTTAAAAGGGGGATCCAGGCAAACAAATCGATCCAGGCCCCTAGTAAAAAATTTTAATAGAATCTGCTGAATCCCTGTTTCCCTATAAAATTTCACAAAAAAAATTTTATGGAAGAAACGGTAACACAGAAGGGGTTTGGGAGATTGCAGCAGTTTTACGTGCCTGAACAATGAGATTTAAGCAAACGGGCCCAAAAACCCAGTAAACGCAAAAAAAAAATTAAAAAAAATTTGCTTATGAGTGTGAGGGGCCAAAAAAGCCCTTTTGGCTAAAAGTAATTATTTTGTATGCTCCTGGGGAGGCAGAGGGCGATGTTAGAATTGACCCACAGCCCCATATGGGCTAGCGTTTTAAATTTGAACAAATTTTTAAAGGGCCCCCCCCGTGTTTTTTTTAAAGAAAAACTTTTCTGCAGTGTATACTTCTAAAAAGCCTCCCCCTAAAAGATCCTTTGTTCGTTAAAGAGTGCGTTGTCCTGCCAAAACACGGGGGTTTAACAAAAAAAAATTTTTTGCAAAAAATTATTTTTTGTTAAAATATTTTTTAACCTATTTTGGGTTTAATGTCATGTTTTTTTTTTCAATGTTTGTTTTTTTGCATAGTTTTTACCTGTCGTGAGAAAACCGTCTTTCTCCACCCCTTTTGAAGTTCAATTTTTTGCCGTTTTTTCCTCCCATCGCTATAAGCTTCTAAAAATTCTTGGCCGTAAGTTTTTTTGTAAGATTTGTTTTCTAATTTAAATGAAAGTTTTGTGATGTAGGGCAACAATGGCAGTGTGTTTTTGTAATTTTGGGTTTTATTTTTTTTAAAACAGCACTTACATAGACATGGTCCAAAACCCCCAAAACCAAGGCCCCTAAGAAAAAAGGTGGGCTCCAACCCCCCGTAGCTAAAACGCAACCCCCAGACCCCGCAAATTTTGCTATAGAGTGAGGGGCCGGGAATTTCATTTGAAAGGTATTTAAAGCTTTGCTATTTTTTTGGTAAAAACCCCAACTTATCCAATCGCTTTCTTTTTTCCCTTTTGAAGTTTGTTATTTGCTTAACCCAAAAATGTTTAAAAATCCCTTTTTTTAAAAAATTTAATTTTTTAAAAAGTTATTACCTTTTGGTAGCACTTCATAACAGAGTAAAAAGCAATAAAAAACAAAATCTTAAGAAAAGGTCGAGACTGTTAGTTTTGGGTTTTGTCAACATTCACAGTTTCCCTTTTCGATGTGAGAAAATGTTTATTTCATCCCCTTTTTTTGGGTTTTGGGATAAAAAGCTTTAAAAGGGCCTCCCAAATTTTCAGACGATAATTGTACTCCCCCCGTTACATGTTCTGGAAACTAGAATTAGACTCCCTGGGTAATTAATAAAACAAAAATCAAAGAGCAGTGTTTTGGATTGGGGTTTGGGGATAAATTCTGGGTTACGTGTCATCCCCACTTCCTAAAGGGGTTCTTTTGCTCAGCAATTTTCCGCTTATTATAGATCTTTACAATCTGCTTTTTTTTGTGTTCCTGGAAAAAGTAGTAAGAAAGGGACCTGCATTCAAAGCCTTTTTAAAAATTTTTTTTTTTATCAAAGATCATTGGGCTTTGTAAGTCAAATTTAAAATCCAGTTTTTTTTAGGGCGCAAAAAACCCGTTTTGTCTTGTCTATAAAGCCTGTATTTTTTTTTGCGTAATCAGTTGTTTTTGTTTCTTTTTTTGTTCTGTTTGGATATTGCTGCGTTTTTTTTTTCTTTAAATTTTTTTTTGTTGTAACCCCTTTTATTGTGTTTCAAATCTTTCTTTCCCACACCCCCTTTGATCAAATCGCTGTGTCTGTGGTTTTTAACTCTCTGAACGCATTTAGGAGCTAGTTGCGCTTTTGATTTGGTCTTTGGGCTTTTTTTTTAATATTTAAAATTTTAATAAAATATTTTTTAAGCAAACATAAAAATTTCAAAAAACAAGTATTGAATGGGGGGGCGCCCTAAGCATTGTTGCGTGCTTGATTTTTTAATGCTCTTTTTTTTTTTTAATCTTTTTTGTCCCCTTTTTTTTAATTTTCACTTAAAATTCTTTAAAACTATTTTGTCTTAGTTTAAAAAAATCAACGATTTTACTGCGATCGAAAATTTTTAGACAGCTTTTTTTTGGTTAAGGCCAAGAAAATAAAGGTGTGCGTCCATAAAGGCTAGCTTGGGGAGAGCTTTTCTTTTTTTTAACAATGTCTCGTTAGCGAACGTCTCAATAATAAACTGTGTTTGGTTCCTCAAATGTCTATAGTAATGTTTTAAACAGTCGTCGTTTGTCGCTAGGATCATCTAAAATATATTCTCGTCTGTCCCAAATTTAAATTCCCTTTTTGTAAGACTTTTTGGTTAATGGGTTTTGCAGAATATAACAATGTGCTGTATGAAACCTTTATTGTTTGTAAAAAAAATCAAGACGAAGCAAATTTTCCCCCAGCCCGTATTCCGAGATAAGAGAACAGTGTGTCTTTTTGGCAGAAAATTCAAATATCCTTGTTTTTTTTAGAAATTTCTTCCTTTTAATAAGCCCCTCTTTTAGCTGTTTTTTCAAAGTTTAATGGGGGATCCAAACCATAAAAAACAGCTTTTTTTTTGGCGTTTCCGTTGCTTTTGTGAATATTTTTTTATACCCTTTGCCCCACCCCTTTTTCCATTCCAAACAAATTTTTGTCAAATGTAGATCTTAAAACCCAAACACCCCAATATTTTTTTTGGGTTTTAAGTAGTCTTTGATTCTTTCATCATAAAGGCGAAGTTTTTTTTAAAACCGATCAATGCGGATCTTTTGCTACCTCCAGCGAACAACTTTCTTATTTCATCAAAGTGTTGGTGAGGTAAAAAACCCCCGACCCGAATACAATGTCAGACTTGCCATTTATTGCACAGTAAACCCTTTTCAATTTTTGGTTATAAAACGTTCTGTTCTTAGAAAAGGGGGTTGTTTCTTCAGTAAACAAAGAACAAAATTCCTTTTAAAGGCTTAAAAGACTGATTTTTATGTTTGTTCCCAAAAAGTGTCTCGCTTGTTTCTATTTTCTGTGTGGAGTGTATAACTCTTTTATAATAAATTTATTATTTTTATTTGGGTTAAAATTGTTCTGGCCCGTTTGGGGTTGTAACAAAATCAAACTCAAAGGAAATGTCCTAATGTGATTTGTAAGGGGTTTTTAGCGAAAACAGAATCGTAGGATTAAATGTCAGTATAAGCAAGTTTTTCTTTTTGTGCGCCTTGGTAATTTGGTTTTGCGTCTTTTAAAAGTCAAAATCTAGGGGATTTTCAGAAAACTGTTGCCAATTTCTTCTGCTACTGCCCCATCTTTAACTCATTTTTTTGCTCCCCGCTTTAAAACCTTGCTTGAGACCCTTTGGGCTTTGTATTCCGTAAAATTTCTTTTTTAGGCAGCCATAGGTCAGAATAGGGCAAAAGTTGCCTCGTTTGTGCAAAGACTTCTCTGCCCCCCAGTTTAATTGCTATGTGTTTAACGATGGCCCTGCCCAAAAATTTGCAACAACGTTTCATTAAGATTGTCGATTTAATATCTGTTTGAATGATAGTTTGCGTTCGGTTTTAACTCGCCGCGCCAAGACAGGGAAATTTACTATTAAACTTGTCCAGGCTGAAAATGTTGAGGGTTTTACCTAATTACAGTTGCTTAATTTACGCCTGGGGTTCCTTCTCTTTTCTGTATGGACGAGGTCAAAACCGTATGGTTTTTTTATAAAAAAAAAATTAAATAAAAAAATATGAAGATTTTGACGCGATTAAACCTATTGAAGAAAAAGATGAAAAGAACTGGGCCCTTCTTGCAAGAAAAGCTTGAGGAGCGGGTTCTTTACCCCTGCAAACGCCCAAGAAATATTTCGAGAAAGAAATTTAAACATTTATAGAAGCTTAGGACGGAGCTACCCGGGTGTTTATCCCAAAAGTTTTGGGAAGTGGGGGCATTTTTATTTAAAAAATGGTTTTTAGGGGGGGTGTAAAAACTACTTCAAAGCCCAAAAAAAAACAAGTTTTTAAAACTAAGCCAATAAGGCGAAAAATCCCATTTTCTGGGAACAATTAACCTTTTGAGTTAGAGCGAAAACCCTTGTATTTACAGAACTTGGGGGGGGTGCCAACACAAATTTAATACAAAAATACTCTTCAAGATTTAACTCGAGAAGAGATGATGCAAATTAAAAAAAAAAGTGAATCAATTAGAGAGCAGAAGAATAATAGCAGAAATTGAACGGGAGCACAGTTTAAAACAATTGAGATTCTCCCTTGCTATGCGTGAAATCCTGGGGTTATTTTTGGGTCTAGGCAATAAGGGGTGAATAAGAACCCAATTTTGAAAACTTGGCGGCTTGTAAGGGTGAAGAAAAAAAAAAAGTGGTGTGCAGATGTAAAATTTAGGGCAAGAAAAAAAAGGCTAGAAAAACAGAAAAAAATAGGTTTGGCTACAAAGGGGGGCCGGTTAGGTGTGTTATAAAAGGCGCGTAGTCACAAAAAAGCAGAATAAGAAAATTTAACAGAACTTTATGAAAAAAATACGCTAGCTGAAAGATAAAGGGCTTATTTAAGAACAAGGGATTACAAAGTTAGTATTTAAAAGTGTTTGGGTTTGCTATTCTCACTGTTTTGCTTTAACGGGGCGCACCTGGGGCCCAGTAGCGCCCCAACACCTCGCCTGGAAAAATTGGATTTGAAAACAATTGCATCATCTAGCAAACTTATTTTTAAAAAGTTAGCAGTAAAACTTGATGCTTGCCTGGGATATTGCAGTGTTTTTAGTTGGGTTTTTTTTTATTAGGCAAAGTTGCTGGTTATATGGTTTCCATTTTGGGGGTTGGGAGTGTAGCTGTGGATTAATTTTTAGGAAAAAAAAGTATGGCATCCCGTTTAAAAAGTTCAAACAAACAAGGGCTGTTCTTTTCATAGTTGTCTGTCGTGTGAGGCAGTCAACAGGGGGGTGCTTTGTTGGTGCTTTCTGGCTGTGGGGCGCTTATAACTGGGCGCTTTCTTCGGGGTAGGTCTTTCTTTAAAATGGTGGGCGGGCCTTTTGTTTAAGCCCTTTATGTGCCCTAAATTTTGGTGCTCAGCTATAAGAATTTCTTGTTATAATTCTGTTCATACCTCTGAGTCTAAGGGGGCAGGGGTGCATGTTAATCCCTGGCTACAACAAAAACAACCCTTTTTCCCGATGTGCAAGAACGTCTTGATCCTTTGTATACTGGCGGGCAAACAAAAGCGAGTTTAAAGATCTTCAAATGGGTAGAAAATTTTTTTTGGCATCAAACCCTGTAGTTGACCACTTGCTAGACTTGGTTGTGCTTTTGCTCCTAAAGACACCCAAAAGTATGTCCGTTGGAGTCTTTTGTTTTGCATCCTGGGATTGTTAGGCCTTTCTTTATCTAAGTTAAAAATTTTCCCAGTTTGGGTGTTTTTTTTTCATGGGGTTTATCGAATTTTTTGTCTGGTTGAAAAAAGGTGTGGCCGGCCGTGTATAAATTATTCTTTTTTACCCCCAAGTACAAAGTGCCTAACCCTGTTGCGGTCAAATTTTGTCAAAAACAGTTGAAGGTTATGTTAAATTGTTTCAGTTCTTTTATATGCATTATTATCCATTGGGCTTTTAAAGGGGGTAAAAGCTTGTTAGGGAGGGCAATTTTAGTTCAGTTAGTTTTTTCGTACTGGTAAAACTGTAAGTTATTACGCCTACCAAAAAAAATTGGGGGGGTTTTTAAATGGTTTTTCATATGAAAACCGGCAGTAGTTGCGCAGAAATGGCAAATTTAAAGATTCTGGTAGAAAAGTTTTGGGCGGTGCCATGCTGAGGCTCTCTTCACTATTTTTGGGGGATTTAAAAATTTGTTAGTGGGTTTCAAGTTGACCGGAAACCTAAGATTGTTTCGGCAAAGGTTAAAATTGCTGAAATCTAAGATTTGGGGTTATAAAAACGCTCCACATTGTAAGTGGGACTTTCGTTATATTTAAAAGGTTCATTTTTTTAATAGTTTTTTTTAAAAATATAAAAAGATGACATCTTTTAAACCCAAAAAAACAAACGTGTGTTCTTAACGTACCCCCAAATGACATTTTGGCCCCAGGGTTGTAGGATTGCCCTTTGAGAAATTTGGTTTTTAAAAAAAATGGATTAAAATATTTGAGATAAGAATAACTTGGTGGATGTTTAAAGGTGAACAAGGCAAAATTTTTTAAAAAAAAATTTTAAAAATTCCCGAGGTTCTAAGCTTTTGTTCTTTTAAAAGAAGTTTTTTGCAATTTTGGGATTAAATTTTTAAAAATTTGAGGAAAACTTATTATATGAATTTTTCCCGAAATTCAAGAAAAAAGGGAGTCGTTTTCTAGAAGCCTTGCTCGAATTTTAGGCTTTTTGTAGTGGTGAAAAATATTATATTAAAACACATTGCACTTAAAAAACGGTTTTATGAGTATGTGGCAGTAGACCAACGATTTTTTCGTGAAACCCCCAAAGTTGTATGTCCATTTAAACCGTTAAAAAAAAAAATATAATTTGTTTAAGGGTATCCGTTACAGTTCTCGAGCCTGCCCCTCAAATTAAGGGGGTTTTTGGTTTCAGTTATATAGTTTTGATGGAAAAGGCCAATTTAAAGAATTAATTTAGGGACCATAAAACATTAGATGTAAAATATAATCAAAATTTAAAAAACCTTGTTTGTTCTAATTTTTAATAGTGCTGGAAGTGAGCTTACTGAAAACCCTTAGTTTTTATGTCCTTGAGGAATGTAAATTCTTTTTTACGTTTACCCTATCGTTCTTGCACTAAGCCCCCCATTTTAAAGTACTGTTCGTCAATTTTAGAGGTTTTTGTTGTTATTTGTTTTGAAAAGGTGTTAATTTTTGCCAAAAATGTTGAGATGGCGTGACTTTTTTGGAAAAGGGGGTTTTGTCAAAATAAATAGGGTGAGCTTGAACGGTGAGAGTGTATAGCATGAACACAATTGGGGGACGAAAGAAAAACGATTGTCAACTGAGACACAAAAGACAAAGTACGGAAACACTTTTGCAGTCCCGCTTTTCGACCCCCTCATAAGTTAGAAATGTTTCTTAAATAAATATAATGTATAGCTTTTGCAACATACGAACGGGGATGAGTGTCAGTGCACCAAACATTTGAAATTATTAAAATCCAGATGCTTGTCTGGTCAAAACATCAAATTAGCATTTTAAAGTCCCTCGTAAACAGAACCAGGTCTGCATCGTGGGCTACTGCGATATGAAAGGGGGGAAAAAGAAAAAAGGAAAAAAAATTTAGGTGTAGGCCCTTTCAAAACAAATCCAAAAAAGACGTAGCAAAATAGCCCCAGAGAAAAAAAAAAAGGAATGTATGTATGCAGCTGAAAAAAAGATGAAATGTCTCCCAAACAGAAACAAGACAAAAGAAATGTAGACGAAAGAAAGCAAAAGAGTAAACAACCGGCAGGAAGGCGCAAACGACTAAAAAAAAGGGGACACTTGCGAGGTAAAGAAAATACATACCCGAAAAATATGAAAAAATAGTTTAAGAAACACAACACCCACAACACACACACACAAAACACACACACACACACACTGTGACAAAAACAGTTACAAAAAATTATATTGTGGGTTTGATGTAAAGTCGTTTCTACCTTGCTGGTGGACTGCCCAGGCTTTGGGCCGACATTGGCGTGCGTTGCCCCAAAAAAACGAGAGAGGGGGGTGGTGGTGGTGGTGGTGGGGGGGGGGGGGGGGGGGGGGGGGGTGTTTGCCAAGGGGTTTTATGGGTCTGCTGCCTTTTAAATCTTGATTTTACGTCTTCAGCTTCGTGTCTCTCGCGTACTTCTCTTTGGGGTCAACGACGGGCCCCCCCCCCCAAGACCCCCTCTTCCCCCCCCCCCCGACCCCCCATGCCCCCCTTTTTTTTAAAAAATTTTAAAAAAATTTTAAAAAATTATTTTAAAAATAAAATTTTTTTAAAAAAATTTTTCCCCCTTTTTTTGAATTTCTCACTTAAATTAACCCAAAAAGGGGAAAATACTGCCCCTTTCTGATTTTCGTTTGGGACCCAAAAGGGGTTTAGGGAATGAATTTTTATGCACCCCTTTCCCCAAAAATTTGCCCCAACCCCCAATTTCCCCCTTAAAAATTAAAAATTTTTTCACGAAATTTACTACCAAGGGGTTGCCCCTTTTTAAAAAAGGCAATGGGGGTTTCAGAAGAAAATACGGGGGGGTTTTAATGACCCCCAAACCAAAAGAAAAAAAAAAAGGGGGGGGGGGGGGGAAAATCTAAAGGAAATTAAAACTCGGGGGAATTTAACCCCCAAAAGTGGGGCCCCTAAACGTCACCCCTGAAATTAGGACCAAAAGGTTTTTTTCCCCCAAGGAACAACTGACCGACCATCAACCAACTAGCCAGCCACCTATCCATCCATCCAGCAAACCAAACAATTAAAGCAGAAGAAAACAGGCTGTGTGCCTAAGCTCAATCTCAACTCACCCTCACTCGCCCCTCACCTTCACCCCCCTCCCCCTCATCTTCACCCCCCCTCCCCCTACCACGCAAGGGGGGGTCATACGGGATGAACTAATTTGGGGTGGAACAATCACAATCCCAAGGCAGGACTCTTTTACGGTCACAGAATAACTTCTTGGGCACACGTCCAGCCTCCAGCCATCCAAGCAAGTCAGAAGAGAACAAGGAGCCTCTCGCTCAGAGTTTAAACTCTTAAAGGCCACAGTCCTGAAAAAGCTTATTAACTGACATAAGTCGAGCTTTTTCACAGAACCCCTAACACACGCACGAGCAGAAGAACGCCTTGAAGAGAGTCACCATCCGGAGGACTCGGAGGACAAAATACCAGGAAGGCGTTACCGTAACTCAAATCCGAAGGGGGCACAAACGGAACGCTTCGGGAATGCTACAAGATAATTACTGGGAGACACACTCTATGCGTATGTGTGATGTCAAGCTTTTTCACAGAACCCCTAACACGCACGAGCAGAAGAACGCCTTGAAGAGAGTCACCATCCGGAGGACTCGAGGACAAAATACCAGGAAGGAACATCTTCCGAGAATTTAGAGAACATAGGAGGCACTCTCCATCACTCCTCAAATTATGACCAAAAGGGTTTTTTTTCTCAAGAAACACTAACCACCCGACCAACCAACCAAATCAAAGAAAATAAGGGTATAACCCAACACTCAATTTTGATTCTCTAATCCCCCTCCCTCGCCCTTTACCTCCGTAGCCCCCCCCCTTCCCCCTCCCCATGTGGAGTCGTAAAAGATAAGCAAATTTAGGGGTGGAAACAACCAAAATCCTAGGGCAGGATCTTTTGCTTTAACAGAACTTCTTGGGTGCACGTTCAGCTTCCAGTCGTCCTGGCGACGTCAGTAAAGACACAGGCAGCCTCTGGCTCGAGGTTTAAACTGTAGAAGGCCACAGTCTTGAAAAGGCTTATTAACGATATATACGAACATCTTCCGAAGAATTCAGAGCACAAAATACTGGGAGAAGGTGTTACATTAACTCGAATCCAAGGGGGTAGGGGAGGGGGGAGGGGTACAACGGAAACGCTTCCGAACAGCTGAAAAGAAACTGCTCGATCACACCCCACTGCTTTACGAGACTCAATCACTCTCAAATTAGGACCAAAAGGGTTTTTTTTTTTCAAGTAACACCAACCAATCGACCAACCAACCACCTGTTAAAGCAAAAGAAAATAAGCGTATATCCCAAACTCAATTTTGACTCTCATCCCCCTCCCTCGCCCCCCCCCCCCTTTGAGGATGTCAAAGGATAAGGTAATTTAGGGGTGGAATAACCAAAATTTACCTCTGTTCAGCAGTTATGTCCCTTGGATTCTTAATGGAGTGTCCTGCGCGTGCCTGTACCATCGTCAACACAGCGCAGGCCTCCAAGGTGGTACAGGACTGCTCTAAAGGCAGGTGAAGACAGTGCTTCTCTGGGTCCTCCCCAGCACCTTCGGGTGTTTCTTTTTTCTTCATAAACCAAAATCCTAGGGCAGGATCTTTAACAGTCACAGAATAACTTCTTGGGCACACGTTCAGCTTCCAGCCATCCGAGCGAAGTCAGTAAAAGACACAGGGAGCCTCTCGCTCGAGGTTTATAAAAGCTTATAAATTGACAAAACTCGGTGGGGTGGGGTAGGGGCAACACACGGAAACGCTCCCGAAAGGCCACAAAGTAACTTCTGGGAGTCGTCCCCCAATGCGTAGAGGGCGTAGGGGACTCTCAATCACACTCAAGTCTGGGCCGAAGTGTGCCTTTTTTCCCAAGAAATGCAAACCAATCGACCGACCAACCAACCAACCTGTTACAGCAAAAGAAAACAGGCTGTATCCCCAAACTCCCATCAATTCTGACACTCATCGCCTCTTACCTTCCCTTCCGCCCCCCCCTTCTCGAGTAGTCATAAAGGATAACTCATTTAGGGGTGGAACTACGGAATCCTAGGGCAGGACTCGTGTACCAGTCACAGAATGAGTTCCAAGCGAAGTCAGAAAAGAATTAAAACAGGGAGCCTCTCGCCAAAGTTTTCAACTCTGAAAGGTCACAGGCCCTTGACTTAAAGAATATGTAATGTGTTTTCAACGTTCTCACACACTTCTCTTTTCACTTTAGAGTTTGGGGGAGGGGGGATGCTCACAAGACCCCTGCAAGATTGAGGGTTCAAGTCTGATTCACACACCCCCCCCTCTCCACTCTGAGCAAGCACACGCGCGCGCGCGCACACACACACGCGCGCACATTCTACTGTCTCCTATTCGACATGCATTCACCACGTCGTAGCGTAAAGATAACTTATAGATTGTTTTCCAGACGCTTCAGATCAGCTGTTCGTTCAGGAGCAGGGGGTGGGGGGTGGGGGGGGGGGGGGGGGGGGAGGGGTAGGGGGGACGGGTGGAAATCCTCCCGCACAAAAAGGGGAAGAATCAAGGTGCCAAGCCTAGCACGTGCGCGCCTTCACCACCAAAGGCAGGAGCAGAGGGCGGGACTGAACGATAGATCCCCGTCTCGGTAGATCCCATCTCGATAGATCCCGTCTGGATAGATCCCCCCTACATGTGGACGGATTTCCGTCTCGATAGATCCCTGTCTCAGTAGATCCCCATCTCGATAGATCCCCACTACATGTGGACGGATTTCCGTCTCGATAGATCCGTCTCGGTAGATTCCCCATCTCGATAGATCCGTCTCGATACTAAAACAAGTTAAAGGAAACGAGGATTACCGATACCCCATACAAGGCGAGAAATATGCATGCACAAGTTGAATAATTGTTCAAGGAAAATCATTTAACAAAAAGTCACTCATCAGATTTGAAGGGGGAAAAAACCCAGTTACGAGGATCCAGACAGGGATCAATCGAGGACGGGTATCCATTGAGATGGGGATCTATCGAGACGGGGATCAATCGAGGACGGGGATCCATCGAGACGGGGATCTATCGAGACGGGGATCTATCGAGACGGGGATCTATCGAGTGCCCCCCGACTGAACAAGCACTGTCCCGGTCCAGTTCAGTTCGCTTGGGACTTTAGATTGCCTCACAGCTTTTTGTGTCCCAATCATCTTATTTATAAAATAATGGTTGCATAATGCATGCATATGCTCGGGATATATTTTACTCTATTCTGTCAATCAAATTGGAATTTTAACATATTTAACTTTGCGTTAGAATCCAGAAGGTTTTTAAAAGTATTCAAATCTTTTCATAATCATAGATTATAACAATATTTATTTCAACAAGGTAGGTGAAAAGGGGTCTGAATCGGCTGAATAAAGATATTACAACACATTTTTTTTTTCGTAATAATTTTGACGATTTGAAAGAAAAAAGATAACCAAAGGTGCGGGTACGGCCCAGAAAAGTAGGCCTACCGTCGGGTGCATCTTTTTTTCTTTCAGATCAAGATAATTTACCACGAAAAACAAATCTTGACCAATATATATCACATAACTATGTAATATTGTATATACCATGTTACATAATTACGGTTATGTATGTTATATTTTTTCGTGATAACCAATCTTGACGATTTGGAAAAGAATTTAACAAAAACCTGAATTTTGACTTTGAAAATACCAAGGCCGTTTCCTCGCACACCAACAACTCACCGTGACGGGTTGCGGGGATCTGAGGTGAGAGGCAAAGAGTACCCGGCCCTCACGCAGCTCACACACACTGGGCCAGAATGACAGTCGCCGGTCGCTCTGTGTGTGTGTGTGTGCCCAGTGAGTTCTTCTCACGGGTCAGAAAAAGGTCACAGCCCGATCGGTCGACTTTATGAAGAATCTCGTGCAAAACGTAAAGAATAAAGCCCAAGAAGGGAAAAGTGTTGATGCTTGATATTACTCCACCTCCCCCTCCCCAACCCCATCTCCTGTCCCTTCCTCCTCCTGAAGAAAGAAATCGCCAGATTTCTGTGCACGCACAAAACCAAAATTCTTACATCTAGTTGCAAAGCGAGACGACTGCAGGCGGAAATTCTTACAGTATTAAATCTTACATATACAAAAATAATTCAGGTGGATGCACCACACACACACACACACACGCGCGCACGCACGCACGCGCACACATACGCACGCACGCACGCCACTCACACTTACGCGCTCACACACACACACACACACACGCACGCACGCTCACACGCAGGTGCATGCGCGCGCGCGCACACACACACATACACACACATCACACACACACTCACCCTCTCTTTCTCTCTCTCTCTCTCTCTCTTCTCTCTCTCTCTCCCACACACACAGACACACACGCGCGCGGCGCGCGCGCGCGCACACACAACACACACACACACACACCACACACACACACACACCACACACACACACACACACACACAAACCAAGGAGGATATCAATACAACAGGAGGATACCAAAGGATGATTTGCTCACGATGCTAGCGAGGTAGGACGCAGAAAGTTTCCTGAGAGACAGGACACAAGCTCTACAGAGAAATGGTACCCTGCAGTGGCAAACCCACAAGGATCAGACCAGTATTCTTCGAGTTGCTCTGGTGTGGACACATCACTGGCCTGTGATTTTGTCTGAAGAACAAAGGGATGTGCCCACTAGTCTTTGGCCAACTTCTCCACAGCTCGAACTAAAACTACACACTGCTCTCTTTCTCTACACTGCTATAGCTGCTCTCAATGTACCCCAAAAGTTCCTGCTACATGAATAATGGGATGCCAAAGTATCCCACAGAGACTGAGCAACGCCGCACGACACCAGTGCTACAGGCTTCTGTTCTAGTTACGAATGATGGAGGAAAGATCGGGCAATCTTAAAACGAATAGTAGCCATAACCTGCAGAAGCAAACCCTGCTTACAATCCTCCATCAATACGACGGGTTTCCTGCTAACTCCTTCGGTGAAATTAGTGTGAGGGGAACTGTAATAGCTGCAAAATGGGGAATGAACTTGCTGTAGTGACTCGGAAACTCCATTAAGGAACGAACCTGATTTTAGAAGATCTGAGGTAGAAAGAATCTGTTTATTTATGTCTTCGTGTCGTGTAATGATACTCCAGAAAAATACATGTCCTAAAAACCGCTACTCTCTAAAGGCAAGGCAAGGCAAGGCAAGGCAAGGCAAGGCAAGGCAAGGCAAGGTAGGTGATGTGGCCTATAGCCCAGCCGACCGCAAAGGGCCATATCAGGGCTATCATCGCGTTGAAGTCAACTCACAAGTCTTAAAAAAACTTCATTCACACAAGCCTTTAAAATACATCTTCTAAAAAGACACCGAAAATTTTGTTTAAAAATCTTTCTTCTGTAAAAGTTAGATCAGATCAAAAATGTTGATGTCCTCAGAAATTCAAAGATCACATCAGGTGGGACATCTTGAACAAGGTTTTCATGGAGTCTGCGCGGTAAAATGTTTATGTCTCACGTCATTTAAGTCCCCAAACCCTAAAGCTGTGTGAAGGCAGCACACATCTTGGATGGTCGAGCCGTGAGTCGTGCACTCTGAACACAGCCAAGGACACACAAACTG
>CM031603.1:94760331-94765331 GCA_018398815.1 Conus ventricosus
CCCTACCCGGGATGTTTTTTCCCAGAAAAAAAAAACCCCTCTATCCTGGATGTTGTTCCAAGAAACCTCCTATCCTATGTTGTTTCTAGAGAGAAAAACCCTCCTCTATCCCTGGTGTTGTTTCCAGAGAGAAAAACTTCATCTATCCTGGATGTTGTTCAGAGAAAAAACCCTCCTCTATCCTGGGAGTTGTTTCCAAGAGCAAAACCTCCTCTATCCTGGATGTTGTTTCCAGGAGAGAAAAACCCTCCTCTATCCTGATGTTGTCTCCAGAAAGAGAATAAACCCTCCTCTATCCTGGATGTTGTTTCCAGAGAAAAAACAAACCCTCCTCTATCCTGGATGTTGTTTCCAGAGAGGATAAAAACCCTCCTCTATCCTGGATGTTGTTTCCAGAGAGGATAAAAACCCTCCTCTATCCGGGATGTTGTTTTAGAGAGAAAAAAAACCCTCCTCTACCATGGATGCTGTTTCCAGAGAGAAAAAACCCTCCTCTACCCTGGATGTTGTTTCCAGAGAGAAAAAACCCTCCTCTAACCTGGATATTGTTTCTAGAGAGAGAAAACCCTCCTCTATCCTGGATGTTGTTTCCAGAGAGAAAAAACCCTCCTTATCCTGGGTGTCTGAAACGGGCATTAAACCCAGGAAGCGTGAATCAAGAGAGCAGCGTGGCGTCAGGTCTGCCAACCAAACCCTCGCAGCGCGGGAGTCGATGCTCAAAGCCCCGTCGCTGTTTACTTCCATGTTATGGATCGCCCTATCCCGCCTGGCGTTTGGGACAGGGATGATCGATGGGTAGATCGATGGTATGATGGGGCAGAGGTGAGGGGAGGATCGAAAAGAAAGTAAGGGTAATTCTGCTTGTACCCGCTTCGAGAAGATGGGGGGGGGGAGAGAGAGAACGGTGAACAACTTATACCCAAGAAAATGAAATCGCTTCAAACCCAGAAACGCTCTACATTTCTGTATCAAACGAATGGCAAAGTTGTAAAATACATGGAGCTGAATACATACAGCTACACGCCTGTGATGGAATCGAATGACAAAGTCACCATAACTTACATTCACTCTGTTATCTGGATGAAGAGGGACGAAAAAGATCTTACAATTGAAAAAGAAAAAGAAAGAAAAAAGAAAATATACTGAACACCGAATGACCTTCTGACTTTTTCCGTCGTCGGTTGGACTGGTTTCTTTCAGCGTTGTAACTGAAGTTGACAGGTTATTTATCGCCCCCCCCCCCCCCCCCCCCCCCCCCCCCCCCCACACACACACACACACACACACAACACACGCTGCCTTGCCTGGCCTTTCAGGGGAAAGTGACCTTTCCAGATGGAACTCTGGAACTCCGGAGCCTGGCTTGTATGGTTTGGGTGATGATTGACGTGCGGATGCGGAACCTCAGAGGTGGAGGCTGGACTGTTTGTGGTGAAGGAATGCCGGGAAACTGTTGTGGAGGTCTCCCCAGGTCTGACCAGATGAGAAGGCTGCGGGGATCTCAGCTCCCCCACTCCATGTTCTGTCTGTGACACTTGATTTATTCTGTTGTTTCCAGTTTGCTGGTTTGGTGGATTGGCTGCATTGGCAGATAGGTTCGGCAAAGTTCCAGTTCTGCTGATGTATTTTGCTGGAGTGAGTTATTTCACCAATGTTTTATTTGCGGATGGAGAACGTATGTCTTGAGCACTTTCCACAAATGCAGTAGTGACATTTGAAACAGAAAGAAAACAGGGTTTTATAGAGGACTGGAATTCATTTTCCTCATCTTGCCATTACAGCGCATCTCGCAGTTATCTAGTTAGAATCATGGTTATTCCTCAGTCTCGTACAAGTCGAAGCATGTTTCTACTGACGCCATGTAAATATAGATTCTATCGCTTCGTCTCCCTGTCCAACAAAAACAAACAAACAAACAAAAAACCAGGGTGGAGGCATTATGAACAGGATAGTGAGCTGAAGCATTATGAACAGGATATGTGAGCTGAAGCATTTATGAATGGATATGTGAGCTGAAGCATTATGAACAGGATATGTGAGCTGAAGCATTATGAATAGGATATGTGAGCTGAAGCATTATGAACAGGATATGTGAGCTGAAGCATTATGAAAAAGGATATGTGAGCTGAAGCATTATGATAGGATATGTGAGCTGATGCATTATGAATAGGATATGTGAGCTGAAGCATTATGATAGGATATGTGAGCTGAAGCATTATGAACAGGATATGTGAGCTGAGCATTATGAATAGGATATGTGAGCTGAAGCATTATGAATAGGATATGTGAGCTGAAGCATTATGAACAGATATGTGAGCTGAAGCATTATGAACAGGATATGTGAGCTGAAGCATTATGAATAGGATATGTGAGCTGAAGCATTATGAACAGGATATGTGAGCTGAAGCATTATGAACAGGTATGTGAGCTGAAGCATTATGATAGGATATGTGAGCTGAAGCATTATGAACGGATATGTGAGCTGAAGCATTATGAACAGGATATGTGAGCTGAAGCATTATGAATAGGTTGTGAGCTGAAGCATTATGAACAGGATATGTTTAGCTGAAGCATTATGAATAGGATATGTGAGCTGAGCATTATGAACAGGATATGTGAGCTGAAGCATTATGAACAGGATATGTGAGCTGAAGCATTATGAATAGGATATGTGAGCTGAAGCATTATGAACAGGATATGTGAGCTGAAGCATTATGAATAGGATATGTGAGCTGAAGCATTATGAACAGGATTGTGAGCTGAAGCATTATGAACAGGATATGTGAGCTGAAGCATTTTTGAATAGGATATGTGAGCTGAAGCATTATGAATAGGATATGTGAGCTGAAGCATTATTGAATAGGATATGTGAGCTGAAGCATTATGAATAGGATATGTGAGCTGAAGCATTATGAATAGGATATGTGAGCTGAAGCTAATTTACGCGAAAAATTTAACACTTTTGCGGTCTCTTTCTTTTTTTTTTATATAAAAAGCTAACAACGACGAAGTGAAAGCAAAGTGGGTTTGATTGGTAACTGGTGAATTGTGATCTCAATCAGTGCTAGTCACAGAGTCGTTGGGTTTGATTGGTAACCGGTGAATTGTGATCTCAATCAGTGCTAGTCACAGAGTCGTTGGGTTTGATTGGTAACCGGTGAATTGTGATCTCAATCAGTGCTAGTCACAGAGTCGTTGGGTTTGATTGGTAACCGGTGAATTGTGATCTCAATCAGTGCTAGTCACAGAGTCGTTGGGTTTGATTGGTAACGGTGAATTGTGATCTCAATCAGTGCTAGTCACAGAGTCGTTGGGTTTGATTGGTAACCGGTGGAATTGTGATCTCAATCAGTTGCTAGTCACAGAGTCGTTGGGTTTGATTGGTAACCGGTGATTGTGATCTCAATCAGTGCTAGTCACAGAGTCGTTGGGTTTGATTGGTAACCGGTGAATTGTGATCTCAATCAGTGCTAGTCACAGAGTCGTTGGGTTTGATTGGTAACCGGTGAATTGTGATCTCAATCAGTGCTAGTCACAGAGTCGTTGGGTTTGATTGGTAACGGTGAATTGTGATCTCAATCAGTGCTAGTCACAGAGTCGTTGGGTTTGATTGGTAACGGTGAATTGTGATCTCAATCATGCTAGTCACAGAGTCGTTGGGTTTGATTGGTAACCGGTGAATTGTGATCTCAATCAGTGCTAGTCACAGAGTCGTTGGGTTTGATTGGTAACCGGTGAATTGTGATCTCAATCAGTGCTAGTCACAGAGTCGTTGGTTTGATTGGTAACGGTGAATTGTGATTCAATCAGTGCTAGTCACAGAGTCGTTGGGTTTGATTGGTAACCGGTGAATTGTGATCTCAATCAGTGCTAGTCACAGAGTCGTTAAGTTTGTATGGTAACCGGTGGGAAATTTTGATCTCAATCAGTGCTAGTCACATAGCAAAGTGGTCGATTGGTAACCGGTGAATTGTGATCTCAATCAGTGCTAGTCACAGAGTCGTTCACAGAATTCGGCAAATCTCAAAGTCCGACGCACACACCGTTCTTGTTGATATGTATCAGAAAAAGACAGTTGAATCAACTTCAGTCAGAAAAAGACAGTTGAATCAACTTCAGTCAGAAAAAGACAGTTTGATCAACTTCAGTCAGAAAAGACAGCTTAATCAACTTAATCAGAAATAAGACAGTTGAATCAACTTCAGTCAGAAAAAGACAGTTTGATCAACTTTAGTCAGAAAAAGACAGCTTAATCAACTTAATCAGAAAAAGACAGTTGAATCAACTTTCAGTCAGAAAAAGACAGTTGAATCAACTTCAGTCAGAAAAAGACAGTTGAATCAACTTCAGTCAGAAAAAGGGCAGTTGAATCAACTTCAGTCAGAAAAAGACAGTTGAATCAACTTCGTCTCTGACACAGTTTTTTTCTGTGTAATATCAGTGAATCTTCAATACAAGAAGATTTTTGTTTTGTTTTTTACGAGAAGAGGTCAGGAAAGGAGTTTCTTTTGGCGGCACCATAAATAGTGAGTGGCACTTCAGCACTGTCAGCCCACTCCTGTCAATTCTCAGTGCCATGCTTTACACTCGAGGAACGTCAGTACTGCCAGCCATCTTACTGTCTGTCACAACTTGTCACGCGCTACACCGCAACATTGTGACCACCCAGCGAGCTACGGTCGGTCACGACTGTCACGTGCTACAACAGAGAACCTCAGCACTGTTCAGACACCTCATCTCAGTCATGAGGGTCACGTGTTACACTCGACACCACCAGTATCGTCTGATTAACTAGAGTCAGCCAGGACCGTCACATGTTAAGTTATAAACCATTGAAACTGTCAAGGTCATGTTGCTTATAGCCCAGCCAACGCAAAGGGCCATATCTGGGCTGTCACCACGTTGAAGTCAACTCACAAGACACCTTCTAAAGACACACCGCAGATTTCGTTGAAAATCTCTCTTCCGTAATATCTTAGATCAGATGAAAAATATTGATC
>CM031603.1:94767831-94790331 GCA_018398815.1 Conus ventricosus
CTACTACTCCCTATTTCTGCTGCCCCTGCTGCTGCTGCTGCACTACTACTACTACTACTACTCGTGCTACTACTATTCATTACTACTATTACTATTACTACTTCTATTTATCATTATTATTATCATCATCATCATCATCTTCAGATAAATCATCATTACTGTTGTTATCATTATCATTATTATTGGTAGTAGTAGTAGAAGTAGTATCATTATCATTATTATTATTTTTTATTATTATTATTATTATTATTATTATTATATTATTATTATTATTATTATTATTTAATTATTATTATTATTATCATTATGTTATTACTATTTTTTATTGTTATTGGTGTTGTTGTTGCTGACCTTCTTTTTCGTCTCTTCCTCCTCCTCCTCCTCCTCCTCCTCCTCCTCCTCCCTCCTCCTCCTCCTCTCTTCTCCTCTTCCTCCTCCTCCTCCTCTTTCTTTCTTCCTTTTGTTTGTTCATCCTGTTCTCATTACTATTATTATTACTATTAGTACAATCAAAATAATCATAGAGAACATGAGACAACGGACTGACATTAACATGAAAGCATAAGCATCGATGACTGCTTGATAATCGCATTTTGTTTTGAATAACATAGCTACCCCCACACCACACCACCCCCTCTTCCCGCCCCAATCCCCCCCCCACCCGCCCACCCCCCCCCCCCCCCCCCCCCCCCCCCCCCCCCCCGCTCTCCCCTCCCTCCTCCGCCTCCCCCCGAAAAAAATTCTTGCAAAACGCGCCGATGTAAAATGCAGATAATCATCGGGATCCATCGGGGGAAAAAATGAGTGAACGACGTGGGCTTTGAGACGCAGACGGGAGAAGAGCAGATTGAGAACTCCGGAGAGGAATATCTTGGATCGATCATCACTGTTAGGCCCTGTTATCCCGCACAACACCGCCAGTAAAGGGTCTATGTGATCGATATCCATCAACTCTGTCTGTCTTTCTGTCTGTCTGTCTGTCTGTCTGTCTGTCTGTGTCTGTCTGTCTATCTGTCTCTCTCTCTCTCTCTCTCTCTCTCTCTCTCTCTCTCTCTCTCTCTCTCTCTCTCTCTCTCTCTCTCTCTCTCTCTCTCTCTCCCCTCTCTCTCTCTCTCTGCTTTCCTAAATTTAATGTCCATCCACATTATGTGAATTTAACCCTAAACAACGACAAGATCTCATAAATGTTAAGATATATGCATGTGAAAATACGCAATCAACGTTAGCCTTATGAACACATGTTGAACAACAGCTCCCCAGCACAAGTAACAACAGAAAAGGCTTCAAGTTAGCACTAATGCAGTGCCAGACAGTCGGGTTTTTTTTTTCAACCTCATCTAAGCATAACTCAGAAGTCAGATGACCGGATGAAAAAAGCATCAAACCACTTTTTTACGTCACATATGCACTTTACATTTTCGGAAACTTTGAGGTTTTTTTCTTTATTATTATTATTATACACCACACTGTGAATCGAAGAAGGTTTTGATTTTGTATTTAGCAAAACAAATTCAGATGACCGAATGGAAAAGCGTGTAATCCCCTTTTTTTCGCCACAAATACACGTTACATTTTCGGAACCGTTTGTTTTTTTAAGACGCCACGCTAAAATCCGTGAATCGAAGAAGGTTTTGATGCTGTGTTTAGCAACTTTTAACCATAATGAGATCTTGAAATATTGTTGAACATTTGATGCCGGTTTTCTGGATGGAGAGCTGACATATAGCCAGAATCTTTTTTTTTTTTTTGTCTCTCTGGCGCGTTTCCAATAGGCATTTTATATACATTGTATCTCTCCATAAAGGATAAGTAGAATGTTTAAACTGCACACAAGACAAATGTTGGTTGCTGGTCTGTCGACTAGTTCATTACAACGGATTCCGCTGTGTGTGTGTGTGTGGGGGGGGGGGGCGACCTACAGGAGGCCAGAATGCAGCAAATGGGGGAAAAGTGTTAGAGGATTCATTCCGACGTTCAGGTCTGTCCGACATTAGAATTTCATTTACATAAAGCATGTAACCGTGTTTTTGAATCGACACAGAGGAGATAAGATAATGTTGCTCATAGCCCAGCCGACCGCAAAGGGCCACATCAGGGCTGTCGACACAGAGGAGTATTTCGTATACCTTGTAGGGAACATTAAGTAAACGAAATATAATAATATATAGAGCCCTAAGAAAAGCAGTGAATTTGGCAAAGGAAAATTTATGGATCTGTGTGGTCCGATAAAAAAAAAGGTTTTCCTTCTTTTAAGCAAGGAATTATAAGTGCCACACTGTCTTATCCAAGAGGATGTATCATTACAGATTTCACGATGATCAGGATATTGGGTTGCAGATGTCACGATGATCAGGATATTGGGTTGCAGATGTCACGATGACAGGATATTGGGTTGCAGATGTCACGATGATCAGGATATTGGGTTGCAGATGTCACGATGATCAGGATATTGGGTTGCAGATGTCACGATGATCAGGATATTGGGTTGCAAAGTGAACGTGACTGTGGGCGGAAAGTGAAACACGCTTCAAAAGGTATTTGAAATAACTCTGCAGTTACCATGGACACACGAATTACCAGACAAAACACACGACACGTTTCGACCTCTTAGGTTTTCTTCAGGCAGGATAGACAAGCACTCGGGACAACGAAAACGAAGACCGACCAATCACTTGTGGTGTCAAATTCGCCCAACTTGTGCCGGATTTGACACGATAAGTGATTGCTCATTTTCGTTGTTTATCTGGCCTGAAGAAGACCTAATACTTCCAAACGCGTCGTGTTTTGTCTTGTAATTCGTTTGTCCATGTTAACTGGCGGAGGTATTTCAAATACCTTTTAAAATTTGTTTCAGCATGTTTGGGTAAAGGTGGATAGTCTGGAGTCGGCAGGTGGAGCCTTGTTGCCCCAGGGTGTATTCTGCATGGTCCTGGACTTCAGTCTCCGGGGCGTGTCACGTCGTGGAAAGGCAGGTCGTCTTGCAGGAGAATGGGTGTCGTGTGTGCCTGCTGGTGTTACCCACCCTCAGGTCTCCGGGGCGTGTCACGTCGTGGAAAGGCAGGTCGTCTTGCAGGAGAATGGGTGTCGTGTGTGCCTGCTGATGTTACCACCAACAACACTCTGGATCCTCTGGATGTCGGGTGCAGACCGTCCTTCATTAATCTACTGTTGGCTTGCAGGTCGGAATGCTCAGGAAGAAGACGTTGTCATCTCCAAATACGGATACGGATATTTTGTTCGTATAGGCCATTACCCCTCATGATTGGGGTGTTGTGAACAGATCTTTTCAAAGAAGAAAAAAAGAACTCGATACCCATCAGTGTGCAAGAGGTAATAGCAAACCAGGTATTACACAGTACACAACCATTAGTTCTTAACTGCTTACTATACTTCGAACCTTAAATGTCTTGTACAAGAAAATAGCAAAACGTTTTATGGTAGTTTCGTTTGTGAATGCCATAAGTAATAAAAGTCGAAATTAAAAAAAAAAAGATATCTACAATATTTTTGATCAGTCGACTCCTCAGATCATTCAAACTAGGTGAACAGAACACGAAGTGAACTTCATTTTCTTCGGCACTTTTACATAACGGACAGAAAAGATTAGCGTTTACTATGCCGTCTGTAACGATAGTAAGAATTCTTATCTCCCAATAGCTTTGTTGTGAGGCTATAAGAGCATTACAAAGTTCTCTTTTGACTTTGAGCACTGGATGGGATCTCTAGCCAGAGCAATGAGTTCTGAAACTCTGACAAGAACAGTCTTGCTAAAGGTTGTTTGTATTTTCCTATGATCAGTGGAGATGTAAACTGTTTATCTACACAAATCTTAAAAGTGTTTATAATGAGTTCGCCAAAGAACGTGGGGAAAAACAACTAATCACAAGACAAAACACGACGCGTTTTAACCTCTCAGGTCTTCTTCAGCAAGAGAAACAACACTCAGGACAACACACACACACACACACACACACACCACACACACACACACACACACACACACACACACACACACACACACACACCACGCACGCACACACACACACACACACACACACATACACACACACACACACACACGCATGCACACACACGCATGCACGCACGCACACACACACACACACACACACACACACACACACACACACACACACACACAACACAACACACACACACACACACACACACACACACACACACACACACACACACACACACACACACACACACACACACACACACACACACACACACACACACACACACGTCCTGACCACAGGTTGGAGACTCTCTATGAGCACGTTTCAAACTGAACATCTCACTTTTGATTGCAGAAGGAGGGAAACACGTTTGTTTTTCATTCAATGACTCGTTTCTTAAACCATCCACCGCTTTGATTCCCCGAACACAACGTTCACAACACCACCTCTCTCTCTCTCTCTCTCTCTCTCTCTCTCTCTCTCTCTCTCTCTCTCTCTCTCTGAGCGATGATCTGTCCTCCCCTAGAGGAGATCGGCTGAGCAGAGATACAGAAGAAAGGTGTAGGGGCTTATGCTTAAGGCCTGTCGTCGTTCCGTTCAGCAGACGGCTGAATGATTATCATTCCGCGGCTTCATCATCAGGGCCAAACCTCACAGCCACCGTCGCGACGTTAAGGAGGCAATAACAGAGCGACAAAGGCCCGCAAAACAAAGAGGATTGACGTCACTCACATAGGCTGTATCGGATTACCAAGGAGAAATGTCAGCGTTTTGGGTGGAAGAGACGAAGTGGAAAAGGAGGAGGTGGGGTGGTGATGGTGGTGGTGGTGGTGGTGGTAGGGGTGGAGGATAGGGCAGTGGGTGGGGGGGGGGGGGTAGCTGAAGGTCAGGTGATGGACTAAAATCTGTGATAGAAATCTGTGAAGGTTGATGAGAGTGATGAGGAGAAAACGGTGGGGAGAGAGACAGACAGACAGACAGACAGAGAGAGAGAGAGAGAGAGAGAGAGAGAGAGAGAGAGAGAGAGAGAGGATGCAACCAGTCACAAAGAGAGAGACACAGAGAGATGGAGAGAGACAGAGATGCACCCAGGCCTCAGAGAAAGAGAGACAGACAGACAGAGACAGAGACAGTGAGACACAGACAGAGACAGAGACAGAGATGCACCCAGTCTACAGGTTGACATTTTGCATAAACAAAAATGTATCCTATTTAAAGTATTCGGAAAATAAATCCTTCAAATTCTTAACCTAAAATGACTTCCCCTAGAGAAAAACTCGTTTCCCATGGTTCGCTCCGACCTTGACATAACGTCAGCGCTGCCTCGAGGGTCCTTTATATTTTCTTATCTTCATTGATGGCGTTGGCAGAAAAGATACCCTTCCAACCGCCCCAGGGAGCCGGAATAGCTCAGTGGTAGAGCGCCGGACTCGTAATCTAGGTGATCCTGGGGTTGCGGGTTCGAATCTCCGCCGAGCGGTTTCGGTACAGGTGGGGAGGGGGGGGAGGGTGTTCTCTCGGAGTTAACATTGGTTCTGACTTCATTTCCCATACAGTGCTTCGAATGAGACTATAAACCGAGGTTCCGTGTGTGATCGCACGAACAACATCTTGCACACACGTAAAAACCTATCATCAACTTAAGAAAAAAGAAGGCCAGTTTGGCCGTTGGTATGGATGACACGTTACACATAACATGCACCTTCTCCGAAATTGGACTATGACTGCCTTAATTAATGGCGGGATAATAAAAAAAACGGTCATACACACAAAACTCCACTCCCTTTGTTGGGTAGATGGGATTAATCCTTGCCTGTCTATACAGGGAGTGTTCGCAGGAGTATCAACCTGCATACTCAGAAGGAAAGGAAAGGAAACCCGCCCTACACTTTGGGGTTTGTTTTTCTCCTATCAACTCCTCCATTTGTGGTTCTAACCAAGTGGACTTTACCGCCTGTACAGGTCTTCTTCTTCTTCTTCTTCTTCTTCTGCGTTTCCTGGTCATGCTGGTCAGATAGAAAGTCCGGTAGCTTGGGCAAAGTCAGCGGTCCGTCGGAGTGAGTCCGCCGTTCCCCACAGCTTTTCTTGGAGTTCCACTGCACCGGGCCAAAACTCACGCCGCAGGCTGTCGAAGTGGGACAGGACTGAAGTACGTGGGCTGGGTTTTGTGGGCCAGTACCGCATGGGCACTCATCTGTGTGTGATATATTCAGGCGATAGAGGTGGGAGAGCAACTGACAGTGTCCAGTTCTTAGTCTGAAGATGGCGACTTGTTGGGCACGCTCAAGATGGTGAATGTCATCCTTCCCTACCCCCACCTGTAGTTCTTCCTGTACAGCTCATTTCCCGAGGTTCCCTGACGAACAGGGAGTTGTGTCCGTACACAGCGAATAATGTCATAAGATGCTGATTCCGAAGAACTGTTGGGGGCACTGATACCCACGACGGGATACGGGTAAAAACGGTGTTCGTTTCACGGCTCTTTTTCGTGTTCGTTTTTTCTTACGTTTCTCTGGCTTTCGTCCCACCAAGCACCCAGCCACGCCTCCAGGGGCAGTGCAACCAGCTCGCCCTGCCTTCTGTCCACACAGACCTCCAGGGGCAGTGCGACCAGCTCGCACTGCCTTCTGTCCACACACACCTCCAGGGGCAGTGCGACCAGCTCGCCCTGCCTTCTGTCCACACACACCTCCAGGGGCAGTGCAACCAGCTCGCCCTGCCTTCTGTCCACACACACCTCCAGGGGCAGTGCGACCAGCTCGCCCTCCTTATGTCCACACACACCTCCAGGGCAGTGCGACCAGCTCGCCCTGCCTTCTGTCCACACACACCTCCAGGGGCAGTGCAACCAGCTGGCCCTGCCTTCTGTCCACACACACCTCCAAAGGCAGTGCAACCAGCTCGCCCTGCCTTCTGTCCACACACACCTCCAGGGGCACTGCAACCAGCTCGCCCTGCCTTCTGTCCAGCCAGCCCTCCAGGGGCACTGCAACCAGCTCGCCCTGCCTTCTGTCCACACACACCTCCAGGGCAGTGCAACCAGCTGGCCCTGCCTTCTGTCCACACACACCTCCAGGGGCACTGCAACCAGCTGGCCCTGCCTTCTGTCCACCCAGACCTCCAGGGGCACTGCAACCAGCTCGCCCTGCCTTCTGTCCACGCCAGACACAAACCACTACAGAAGATGCCATTTTCTGTTTTGAATTTGAAGCGTTTGATTTAATCAGTGAGAGAGAGAGAGAGAGAGAGAGAGAGAGAGAGAGAGAGAGAGAGAGAAGAGAGAGAGAGAGATGTGGGGGGAGAGAGCGAGAGAGAGGGAGGGAGGGAGAGAGAGAAGGGGGAGGGAGGGAGAGAGAGAGAGGAGAGAGAGAGAGAGAGAGAGAGAGAGAGAGAGAGAGAGAGAGAGAGAGGGGGGGGGGAGAGAGAGAGATGCAGACATTCAGACAGACAGACAGACAGACAGACAGAGAGACAGACAGACAGACAAACGAACACTCGCACACGCATACTGACACAGAGAGACAATTAGATAGACTGGGGAGAGAACGCCAGACTGTAATATTGGAAAACTAAAGGTTCAACCATTTATAGGAGCAGCCGTTTAGGAGAGAGACAGAGACACAGAGAGAGAGAGACTGAGAGGGGGGTGGCAGAGGACAGACAAGCACACACACACGCGCGCGCTTAATATATATACACACACACACACACACACACACACACACACACACACACACACACACACGCTTGTACGCACACACGCAACACACACACACACACACACACACACACACACACACACACACACACACACACACACACACGCATGCATGCACACACACACGCACGCACGCACGCACACACACACACACACACACACACACACACACACCACACCACGCACACGCACACACACACACCACACAACACACGCATGCACGCACACACACACGCACGCACACACGCACGCACACACACACACACCACACACACACACACACACACACACACACACACACACACACACACGCGCGGCGCGCGCGCGTGCGCGCATGCACGCACGCACACACACCACACACACACACACACACACACACACACACACACACACACACACACACACACACACACACACACAGAGATTCAGCGAGATGTGACCTCCACACTGTAATATTGGAAACTCATTGACCCTTCATAGTTCAATGGAGAGACAGACAGACAGACAATAGACAGACATAGACAGACATAGACAGACATAGACAGACACAGACAGATAGACGGACGCAGACACTAATACAGAGAGGCAGATTCAGAGAGAAGTGACCTCCACACTGTGATATTGGAAAATCATTGACCAACCTTTTATAGTTCAGTGGAAGGAGAGAGACAGACAGACAGACAGACAGACAGACAGACAAAGATAGACCGACAGACAGACAGATAGACCAGACAGACAGACAGACAGACAGACAGATAGACCGACAGACAGACAGACACAGACAGATAGGCAGACAGACAGTCAGACAGACAGACACAACAGATAGACGCACACACTAATACAGAGAGACGAACAATCAGAGAAGAAGTGACCTCCACACTGTGATATTGGAAAACCATGGATATTTATTTATAGTTCGGCACTGAGAGACAGAGAAACAGACAGACAGACAGACAGACAGACAGAGTCAGAGAGAGAGAGACAGAGAGTGTGTAAGGCTGACAGACAGACGGACGTGTAGATGCGCACACTAATACAGAGAGACAAACAGATTGGAGAGAGGGGAGAACTTCAGACTTTCATATCGGAAGACCATTGATCAACCATTTGTAGGTCAGCACAGAGAGAGAGCCAGACAGACAGAAAGACAGACAGACAGACAGAAAGACAGATAGAGACAGAGAGACCGACCGACAGACAGACAGATAGACACACAGACAGAGACAAGGAGAGAGAGGGAAAGACTTAGAAAGAGAGAGAAAAAGAAAGAAGGAGAGGGGGCGGGGATGAAAGGGATAGAAAGAGAGAGGGGGAGAGAGAGAGAGAGAGACATAAAACGTGGGAGATACAGAGGTGCGGGGGGGGGGGGGGGGGGGGTAGAAAGAGTGAGAGAGAAAGAAAGGGAGATAGAAAGGAAAAAAGAGACAGAGGGAGGAGAGAGAAAAAAGAGAGGTGAGAGAAAAAGAGAAAGAGAGAGAGATAAAAAAAAGGAGAGAAAGAGAGAAAAAAGAGTGAGAAAAGACAAAGAGAGACAGATTGAGAGAAAGAGACAGACAGACAGAGACAGAGAGAGAGAGACAGCCAGACAGACATAGACAGACTCAGACAGATAGACAGACAGACAGTCAGTCAGACAGACAGACGCACTCACTAATACAGAGAGACAGACTCAGAGAGAAGTGACCTCCACACTGTGATATTGGGAAACCATGGATATTTATTTATAGTTCAGCACAGAGAGAGAGACAGAGACAGAGACAGACAGACAGACAGAGACAGTGAGAGAGAAAGAGAGTGTGTAAGGCTGACAGACAGACGGACGTATAGATGCGCACACTAATACAGAGAGACAAACAGAATGGAGAGAGGAGAACTTCAGACTTTGATATCGGAAAACCATTGATCAACCCTTTGTAGGTCAGCACTGAGAGAGAGAAAGAGAGAGAGAGAGAAAGAGAGAGAGAGAGAGAGAGAGAGAGAGAGAGAGAGAGAGAGAGAGTGACAGACAGACAGACAGACAGAGACAAAGAGAGGGAGACAAAGAGACAGACAGGGAAAGATATAGAAAGAGAGAGAGAAAAAGAAAGAGAGCGGGGGTGGGGAGGAAAGGGATAGGAAGAGAAAAATGAGAGAGGGAGAGAGAGAGAGAGACATAAAAAGCGGGGAGAGAGAAGGGGAGAGGAGGTAGAAAGAGTGAGAGAGAAAGAAAGGGAGAGAGAAATAGACAGAAAGAAAGAGAGAGAGAGAGAGAGAGAGAGAGAGAGAGAGAGAGAGAGAGAGAGAGAGAGAGAGAGAGAGACAAATAGACAGACAGACAGACAGACAGACAGAAGACAGAAAAAAGACGAGAGAGAGAGAGAGAGGAGAGAGAGAGAGAGAGAGAGAGAGAGAGAGAGAGAGAGAAACAGACAGACAGACAGACAGACAGAGACTTACTAACGGAAGACCCGCCGATCCAGCATTACAGTTTTGCTCACTTTCTACCAGGCCAGGAAATGGCTTAACATTAGCACACTTCCTCCACACAGCTTGGTAGGCGGCTGTAGGCCCTACGGATGAAGAGTTGGTCTGTTTGACTTGGACATTAGTGCTTGGCATAAGGACAGAAGGGATGGGTGTGTGGGTGTGTGTGTGGTGGGGGGGGGGGGGGTATGGGTGGATGGGAGGAGAAGTCTCAGACTGAAATCTTGGCTCTTAACTCTACAGCCCGAAGAGGTGTTCGGTCAAGGGTACTTTTACTTTTAACTCTGGTTCCAGAATATCCAGCCTGTACAAGATTTTCACTGTCTGGCATCGCATTTTATTTTACTTTTTAAAAAATCTATTCATTAGTAACAACGATAATGCAGACTATTTTCTGTAGCACGCCTTTTAGACGCTACTACCACCCCCCCCCCCCCCCCCCCCCCCCCCCCACCCCAATTAGTTTATTTAAAGGAATTTTAAGTAACTCCGCAGATTAACATGGACAAACAAATTATAAGACAAAACACACCATGACATTATGCCTTAATTGCATTTAATTATCTTTTCCCCGTGCCTATTTCACATTCTTGGTGAGCTTGTTTATACAGTCTTCGCATCACCTATACATAGTAAAGATGTTATCACGCATGCATTATATACAGTACTAATTACGTAAGGGATTGTGTTTTAAGCCCGTCTTGGATCATTCGTTTTGGTATTTCACATTCTTGGTGAGCTTTTTTATACAGACTGTGCTGGCACGATCCACACATGCTCAAAGATGTTTCCATGCCTACATTGTAGACAGCACTGATTATGGAAGGAATGTGTTTCAAGCTTGTCTTGGACCGTTGATTTTGGCATATTTCGCATCCATTGTGGGCATCTTTATGCAAATGGTCCTGACCCTCCACACACATACGTATTCAAGATGAAATCATGCAGACGTTATGCGTGCTACTTATTACGGATGAGGTGTGTTTTAAAGATAGATAAATAGATAATAGAAGGATAGATAGGCAGGGAGGTAGTAGGTAGATAGATAGATAGATAGATAGATAGATAGATAGATAGAAGACAGACAAATGGATGGATAGATAGATAGATAGACAGATAGACAGACAGACAGATAGATAAATATATAAACAGATAGATACACAGACAGACAGACAGCAGATAGATAGATAGATAGATAGATAGATAGATAGATAGATAGATAGATAGATAGATAGATAGATAGATTGCTAGATAGATAGATGTAGCGAGAGAACCGGAGTGCCTGACAGACAGAAGTTATGTGTTCCACGTGGCTTGCGCTTGGAAAAAGAGAAGGTCCTTTTTTACTGGTGGTCTCAGTTTTTCACTGTGGATACTCGCAGGAGACGAGCGTCAAAAGGAAGAGCGAAGCCGACGACTGGCCAGTTTATTGACAGGTATCATTTCACTGGTAGTGCCCACGCATACTGGTCTGCTTAATCCGGATTGTGTGAAAGTACAACATTCTTAATGCGGCGGCCTTTTCAGAAACAGCTATCCTTAATGGGGACCGGAATAACTCAGTGGTAGAGCGCCGGACTCGTAATCCTGCGGTTGCGGGTTCGAATCTCCACCGGGCCGTTTCGGTACAGGGTGATTTTTCCCTCGGAGTTAGCATTGGTTCTGACTTCATTTCCCAAACAGTCTTTCGAATGAGACTATAAACCGAGGTTCCGTGTGTGAACGCACGCATAACATCTTGCACACACGTAATATCCTTTAGTTGTTAATAAAATAACACACACCACTCAAAGACCTTGAGTACAGTTTCTGAGTTTTTAATAACTCTAGAATGGCGGTATAGGCCACCCAAGAAAACCAAGACTCCTCAGTCGTTAAACACAACAACAAGGGCAGGAACTCTCTGTTCCTCGACAACAGAAGAAGAAAGATAACTTTCAAAACAAACATGAACGAACTGTGCTTCGTGGAAGCCGATGTAGTCGCTACAATCCCATCACTAACTTTCGGAAGAGAAGGCCAGTTTGGCCGTTGCTATAATGACACGTTACACATAGCATGCACCTTCCCCGAAGTTGGAGTATGGCTGCCTTAATGGCGGGATAAAAAAAACGGTCATACACACAAAACTCCACTCCTTTTGTTGGGTAGATGGGATTAATCCTTGCCTGTCTATACAGGGAGTGTCCGCAGAGTATCAGCCTGCGTACGCAGAAGAAGAAGAAAAAGCTATCCTTAATAAACTCCTTAATAATTCTAAGGAGTGTGTAGACGGACACATCATGGTGGTACTAACTACTGTCTGAGTATTCACCACGGCATTTCTGTGAATATTGAGGGATTCCTGGCAGTGCGCATCTCCTCTCTAACTATGTTGGCGTGCGCTGGGTATTTGTAAGTTCCCATACCCCATGGAACGCTGACAAGGTTTACCGGACTTTGAACATACCTACCTACTCCTCTGTACACATAAACGGAGATTAACTACCTGCAGATCTGCGCCGCATGATTTGTATGTTGTTGTCCCGATATATCGGAGAGAAAAAAATTACCGATAAATCACCACACTAGACTTGAAATTTACCACCTGAAAAACACCACAATACACCCGACACAGACAGGACTCGAATGTTGAAGAGCAAGTCTTCTAACCACTATTGTGCTCATCCGTTCTTTCCACTATCGCACTCATCTCTGCGGCTGTCTCTCAAGATAGGACATAAGTGTTCAAATCAGCGTGGCGCCATCCCCCCAGACATTTAATGGTGGCAATTATTGGCAGACGAGTGGCTGGTAAGCCTTACGGGGAGCTTTTTTTTATTCCTGGACAAAGACTGCCAATAACAGTGCCAGCAGACCTATAGACCCACGGTTTGCAGCCTAGCATGTGGGATAATCTTTCTTCTCCTTCTTCTTCTTCGTCTTCTTCTGATTATTATTGTTATTATTATTAATAGTAGTAGTAGTAGTAGTATTTTTGTTGTTGTTATCATCAGCAGCAGCAGCAGCATTATCATCATTATTGTTATTATTATTACAATTATTATTGTTGTTGTTATTATTATCATTATTGTTATCATTATCATTATTACTATTGTTGTTGTGGTGGTTATCATCGTTCTTATCATTATTATGATTACTATTATTCTTGGTATTATTATCATTAGTATTATTCATTTCATTTTTATTATTATCATCATCATCATCATTATCATCATCATCATCAGTAGTACTAGCAGCAGTAGTAGTAGTAGTAATAGTAGTAGTAGCAGTGGCGGTAGAAGTAGCAGGAAGAGCAAATATGAAGCACCTCTCCTCGATTAGAGACCAAGCTCTGAGGAGCTTTACAATCCACACTCTCCTTTACACAATGGGCTGCCTATAGGGGCCATACTTACATGTCGTGGGTAACGGGGAATTTACCTACTACCTCGTTGTAAGCGCGAAGGTCCATTACTTGCAGATCCATATGTCGAGAGTTACCTTTAACCTCGTGGTTGCAGTGGGTGAGGGATGGGGTAACTTACAACGAGTATAGGGCATGAGTTCGCCGTGGGTTAGATAAAAAAAAGCCATTGGACACGTTCAATGATCACGAACTTCACGCAAAGTTAAGATGTCGTCGTCACAACATCTTCCAGCTGACAGACACTCTCCGAGAAAACATTGAATTTGATTTGCACAGACTGAGATATGGAACTCGGCCTCCTGCTCTACAAGCGTGTCTGTAGCTCCCAAGTTCGTCTGCTACGATAGTTTGCTTAGCTCTTGGTGTGTGTGTGTGAGAGAGAGAGAGAGAGAGAGAGAGAGAGAGAGAGAGAGAGGGAGAGAGAGAGAGAGTGGTGTGTGTGTGTGTGTGTGTGTGTTTGTGTGTGTGTGTGTAGGCTAAATCTGTCTTCGTGCCTGTGTGTGTCACTGTTACTTTGTGTCCGTGTGTGTATGATGTGTGTGTGTGTGTGCGTGTGAGTGTGACTTCATCATGTTTATGGCCTTTTAATAGTTTTATCAAACTTGTTTTAGGTAAATAAAGGGAAAAGGTGCCACCTTTTCCCTTTATTTATTTGAATACGAGTACAGCAGTCACTACTTTATTTTTCTGTTGTTTTAGGTAAGCCGCGTTTTCAGTCTTTGTGTCAGTGTGTTTGTGGGCATGCGCAGAAGGTTGGGGTTATTCAAGACATGCGCAGAAGGAGGGAATCCCCCTTTTTATCTGACCTTCACCCTTTACTTTCTGGACACTTCGTAGGTAGAAAACGAGACAAAACCCAGAGGATATAGGTACGAAAGTAGAATGCGCTGAACCCACAGGGTTTGTACGCAGGAGTTAATCTCGTTGTAGAAGTAAGTTTACCGACAACATGTAAGTATGGCCCCTGGGTAGTGCTGCCTGCTGCCTGCAGTCGTCATTGTCCAGTCAATATCACTCACTCAGTTTTCTTCCTTCATTCCCCTGATTTTTCACGCAGGGTGCATGCTATGTGTGACGTGTCATCCATACCAACGGCCAAAACTGGCCCTCTCTTCCAATGGGATGCTGATGGAATTTTTGACATATTTTCAAGATGCTATGCGCGCCTTCACGCAGGAAACCTCGGTTGTTCGATTCGTTCGAAGGACTTTTTAAAAAGTATGGAGTCAAAACAATGTTAATTCCGGGGGAAAAACTGTATCGAAATGGCCCGGTGGAGGTTCGAACATGCAACACCAGGGTCACCAGGATTACCAGTCTGGCGCTCTACCACTGAGCTCTTCCAGCATCCTGCCCTCTCTCCTATTGACCAACGACTGGTACCACTGACCCCGTGAAATTGGCCACCTCATCCGTCTGACATATCTGTTGTGTCGGTGGTACCACTCGTGTCATTTCTGTTCCAACTGACGACTACTTTTGTCCCGAAGTCGACACCTTTGTGCACAGTCATCCATCATGGTCCCCATCGAATGATTTGACTGGATTTCCTTACACACACACACCCACGTGCGCGCGCATGTGTGTGTGTGTGTGTGTGTGTGTGTGTGTGTGTGTGTGTGTGTGTGTGTGTGTGTGTGTGTGTTGTTTAGGGAAAAGGATAAGGAACGGGGGTGGGAGGAGAACGGGGAGGGGCTGTATAAGGAAGGTGAAGTGTGAGTAGCGGTCAAACCCGATAGACACATTCTTTACTTTTATCTTCTTTTCTCTTCGTTTCTGTGCCGGAACTTCGAAGTTCGCCACTGTGACATTTCACGTATGCGTTCGTTTTTTAATCCCACCATTAAGGACAGCCTTCATCCATCTTCAAGAATAATGTCTAGACACCACATGCCCCAGTGTGTATGGTTTGTCGTTATCCCTCCTTCCGGGACGTATAGCTTAGTCTGTTCCTTAGGGTGGACAAGGATTTTTAGGTTCTTATGAGGAGGGTTGTTTTGTTAGGGTTTCAATGTAAGCTTTCTGTCAGGGGATCCGAGTTCAAAGTCTTGTGGAAAGGACATGGGAGGGGGAGAGGGGGGACGGAGGTGGAGGTGAGGATTTGTTGTGGTAAGGGTGGTGAGGATATGTGTTTGCTGCAGAGGTTCAGCATCTTCGGAATAGACCGTCTGAAGCAGAGAAGACACCTACACCCTTTCGGGTTAAAAGAACAGTTGCCTTATCCACCCGCCCAACTGAGGAGTGAACCAAGACGGAAAGTCGAAAGAAGTGAACGTGATGTGAACAACAACAACAACAACAACAACAACAACAGCGAGAGAAGAACTAACTCTAATGTGAACAACAACAACAACAACAACAACAACAACAACAGCGAGAGAAGAACTAACTCTAAAGCCTGTGATTGACTGCATGACCTTGTCTCTTAGACATGAACAATTCAGTCTGCAATAGTATGCTTTTACTGTGACTATGACTGTTTGTGCGTGTGTGTATGTGTGTTGGTGTGTGTGTGTATGTGTGTGTGTGTGTGTGTGTGTGTGTGTGTGTGTGTGTGTGTGTGTGTGTGTGTGTGTGTGAGGGGGGTGTGTGTGTGTGTATGGGGGGGGGGGGGGGTGTCGCATGTGTGTGTGTTTTAGTGTTCGGGCATTGGGGCGGGTGAGTTTGTGTTTTTATGTATTGTTTTAATAATCTATGTAATGTTTTTCTGTCTGATGGATTTAATGTTTATTTCATGTGTGTGTGTGTGTGCGCGCGTGTGTGTGTGTATGTGTGTGTGTGTGTGCGTGTTGTGTGTGCGTGTGTGTGTGTGGTGTGTGTGTGTGTGTGTGGTGTGTGTGTGTGTGTGTGTGTGTGTGTGTGTGTGTGTGTGTGCAGGTGTGTGTGGGGGGGTGGGGAAGGGTGTGTGAGTGTTGATGTATATACAAATACATATGATAACACAGGCTTTCATGTAACGATTTAAAATGTCTCTTTGCAATGTCTTATGTACTTGTGAAATGATGTGGAGCAGAAAGAAACATTTCCGATGGACAACAAAGTTGATTGAATTGAATTGAATTGAATTAAAGAGACGACCTGGCAGCCAGTGAACTGGTCAGTCCGGTGCCATGTCTCCTCCTCTCCCTGCTGTCTGTGGATTCCTCAGCAGTGCCAGAGGCCAGGTCCCCGCTGTCTGATGGCATTATGTGAACTGCAGTGTTTGCATAGGGAGGCTGTACACACAGACTGGACAGCTGGAACCTGCAGAGCGCACGGTAAGATCCTCCCCCCCCCCCCCCCCCCCTTCCCTCCCCCAGCGAGGTGTCAGCCAGCCTGACCAGTCACGTGAACCAGTCTGACCTCTTTCCCCCCTATCAGCAGTTTCTCTCTTTCCCGTATCAGTTGTTCGCTCGCGTTTGTTGTGTGACATGAATGTGCTGTGCTGATCTGGGGCTTGGGACAGTAGACAGGGTGTAGACAGTAGTCAGATTGCCAGTCTGGGAGTGGACTGGATATTTGTGCCTGTGTACGGGTGTGTGTGGTGTGTGTGTGTGTGTGTGTGTGTGTGTGTGTGTGTGTGTGTGTGTGTGTGTGTGTGTGTGTGTGTGTGTGTGTTGTGTGTGTGCTCGTGGGTGTGTGTGTGTGTGTGTGTGTGTGTGTGTGTGTGTGTGTGTGTGTGTGTGTGTTGTGTGTGTGTGTGTGTGTGTTTGCGTGCGTGCGTGCATGCTGTGTCTGTGTGTGCGCGTGCACATGTGTGGAGTAAGAGAGAGTGTGAGAGAGAGAGAGCGTGCGTGAATGTTTGCGTGTTTATGTGCGCACCGCTCTAAGCTATAAGTGAATGTGGTAATTACAGGCTGGCCATGTTGAATGGCACTCAGTAATTACACAAGATTAAAGACAGAATGCAGCAAATATGAGTAGATAAACAAACGAACAAATGAATAGATATAAAATGAATATATAAAGAAGTGAAAAATTCAATCATAAAAGAAACAAACAGATTTTTATAAAGCTTCAAAGAGAAACACGTTAGATGGATATCCTTTCCGTTTTAAGTTTTTCCTTGACTATTTCTTGTGAGAGAAAAATTACATATTTTATGCCAATTGCGAAAACGGGAGGAATACGAACAATACAACACGCACACGCACGCGCGCGTACTCACACACATAGACACACACACACGCACAGACACACACACTTGCACACTGACACGCACACACACACACACACACACACACACACCACACACACACACACACACACACAACACATACAAATACAATTACATTCTCTCTCTCTCTCTCTCTCTCTTCTCTCTCTCTTCTCTCTCTCTCTCTCTCTCTAAGAAAATACTGACATCAGAAAATGAAGACAGTATTAGATCACTTGCTGCGTTCATTGCGAAAGCAAATAATATTAGGAAGAAAATTTAGATTGTTAGTTATCAGATCATTTATCATGAAATGTAACTCCGCTGGGTATCTACTATGCGTTATTGTGCTGAAAAAAAAAAGATAATAACTGTCACTAATTGATGACTCACAGGTCGGTTGGTCGAAGATTACGACCCAGTACTAATGGATGTTTGTGCAAAGCTGTTTGATTTCGCATTTATCTTCGGTTGTCGCCAGATATAATCTGCATTTTGTTTTATGTTTGCGCTTCCTTGGCATTAGAGCCGAAAGAGCTATTGCCAATAAATTCTTTGTCATTGTCATTGTCATTGTCATTGTCATTGTCTCTCTTCTCATTCTTACTTTGGGACACTACTTATGTAGGATGTCGTCAATGGAAAACATTCAGCAGTAGTCCAGGAACTCATTTCATGTTAAAGTATTACCTGATGTATTAGCAGAGACAGAGTTCCTTTTGGGATGTTTCAGTCATTCCGTTTGGTGTCATACAGTTTTAAAGTATGAATGTTTAAGTCTATGGATAGTAAGTGTCAGAGAATTTTTTTTTTGATTGATGACTTAGCTGTATGTCGAAACCGAATATCGATCCATATCATTTTCAGTTGATGATTTAGTTGTAAGACGAAACCGAGAATCGATGCATATTATTTCTAACTGATGACTTAGTTGCATGACGAAATCGAGTATCGATACATATTATTTCTAACTGATAACTTAGTTGTAGACGAAATCGAGTATCGATCCATATCATTCTTAATTGTTCGCTTAGTTGTAGGAATGTACTGAGTATTAATCCATATTATTCTTAATTGATTGCTGAATCGTATGACCAAACTGAGCATCGATCCATTAATGCACACACGAAATAAAACAACCAAAACACACACAGGTGAAAACAATGTTCTGAACATTTGTTTGATGGGAAGACAAACTGCTTTGAAGTCTTTCACGAACAGCCGAAGTATACATTGTTGACGTTTTAAGGGACCGTTTACTAGGCCACATTCATACGTAATAATTATAACGTACATTTTTGACGTTCTCGTGTCTCTTCAGTTTCAGCAAATCCCAAAGATCAGAAACGGCCGTTTGTCTGTTCCTTCCCCAAGACGTAGAGGAAATTGTCTACTTTAATCGCAGAACAGAAAAAGAGCAAACTTTGCCGAAAATAAAGTCATTCGTGCGTCAGCGTTGAAGTCATTCTGCAAATCCATGGATGCCCAAGTCGTGAGATTGTTGCCGTCATGTCCTTTGCATCAGGGAATTTAGCGGCGTTTGTTGCCTGTGAGGAAAAGAAAAATCAATAGTTTGACATGGAATGGCTCTTATATATTCCTTCTTGTTCTGTCTGATCGCCGCATTGAATACTTTTCCTGTTCAGTGTGGCAAACTTGTTGACAGGTTTGTGCAGTGTGGTGTGTAAACGTGTGTGTGTGTGGTGTGTGTGTGTGTGTGTGTGTGTGTGTGTGTGTGTGCGTGTCGTGTGTGTGTGTGTGTGTGTGTGTGTGTGTGTGTGTGTGTGTGTGGTGTGTGTGTGTGTGTGTGTGTGTGTCTGTGTGTGTGTGTGTGTGTGTGTGTGCGTGTGTGTGCGTGCGTGCGTGCGTGCGTGCGTATGTGCGTGCGTGCGTGTATGCGTCAGTGTGTTTGTGTGCACGCGCGCGTGTGACAGAAAAGTCCGTTTGGCTTTTGAAATCATCGACCATTAAGGTTGTAGGAGTTTACAATTCTGCTGCAGTGAGAAAGAGAGTTTCATCATTTTTTATCATTATAATTAAAACTAGTAGTAGTAGTATTGTTGTTGTTGTTATTATCATTAGTTATTATTATTATTATCATCATTATAACTTTCATTATCATCATCAATATGATGATGATGACTTTTTATTATCATTATGAATATTAACATTATTTTCATTTATAATTATTATCATATTAATGTTATTATTAATGTTGTTGTTTATTATTATTATTCATCATTATTACTATCATCATTATTGTTATCATCACCATCATCATCATTATTATTGTAGTTACTGTTATTATCAATATTGTTATTATTGTTATCATTATTATTTTCATTATCATTATCATCACTACTAGTAGTAACAGTAGTAGTAGTATTGTCGTTTTTGTTGCCGTTGTTGTCGTAGGCGCGCAAACGCGCGCGCGCGCGCGCGCGTGTGTGTTGTGAGTGTGTATATGTGTGTGTGTGTGTGTGTGTGTGTGTGTGTGCGCGCGCGCGCATGTTGTGGTGTGTGTGTGTGGTGTGTGTGTGTGTGTGGTGTGTGTGTGTGTGTGTGTGTGTGTGTGTGTGTGTGTGTGTCTTAAGTTAATGAGAGGAAATAATCAAGGGGTTCGGAAATATTCGCAACAGGAAGACAACAAACTACTTTTGATTTGTTTTTCCGCGAACCATCGAAGTGAACATCGTTCATGAGTCTAGGACCACATATTGGGCCACCCTCATACGTCATGTTGCGAACTGTCTCAGTTCGTTTGCCTTTCTTGTCTGTTGAAATCATAGGGATCGGAACAGCCGTTAGTCTGTTCTGTACCCCGAAGGATTTGAAGAAATGTCTATTGAAAAAGGAACAGAAGAACAGGCCAAGAAAAGCAAAGTTGGCGGTCGTGTCGAGGTATTCCTGCTCTCTGCATTCATATCAGTCTGCAAATCCATGATGCAAACGTGGCGTGATAGTTAGCCGTCATTATTTTGCTCGGGAGATGCGCGTTTATTGCCTGTCAAGACAAGAAAATCCATAGAATAATGCGGAATAACACTAATATATTCGTTCTCGTTCTGGCTGATAGCCGGATCGAATACTTCTTTGTTTTCAGTATGGCCTCTCGTTTCAGGCATGCAAATTCGTTTTCAAGTTTGTGCTTTCCTTTGTGTGTGTGTGTGTGTGTGTTGGGTTTGGGTGTGTGTGTGTGTGTGTGTGTGTGTGTGTGTGTGTGTGGTATGCGCGCCTGTCTGTCTGTCTGTCCTTGTGGAAGAGTTTGTTCTGCTGTGGTGTCCTTGATCATTATAGATTGGGATGTTTACAATTCTGCTGTAGGAAAAAGGGTTTTGTTGTCATTATCAGTTGTAGTATAGTAGTTGTTGTTGTTGTTGTTGTTGTTGTTGTATAGTAGAAGTAGTATTGTTGTTATTGCTGTTGTTGTTATTATTTTTAATGTTGTTGTTGTTCATCTTCTTCTTCTCTTCGTCTTTTCTTCTTCTTCCTTCTTCTTCTTATTATTATTATTATATATTATTATTATTATTATTATTATTTATTATTATTATTATATTATATTATTATAATTATTATTATTATTATTATTATTATTATTTTGCTATCATTCTTCTTCGTATTATTATTATCATTATTGTTGTTATTAATATTATTATTATTGTCGTGTTGTTATGTGCGGGTGGATAGAATTTTGGATTTCTGTCCTGTGCTCCTCGATGAGAGCAGCCGTGTCTGGGCGTTCATGTGATGAGCCTTGTGGTGAAGCCTGTGGTGATCACTGAGTAGTGGCGATTCAATACTGTGCTGCTCTCTCTCTCTCTTCAGGAAGGACTGTGTCTCTGAGAATGGTCATGATGTGGATTTGTAGCATATTGCAAGACGCATGTCGTGAGTACAGAGTATTACGATGCCAGCTCCTGGTTTCAAACAGTGTTGATGGTCTGTGCTTTTCCCAGGGTGAACTATACTGCCTTACCTGTTGGGGACTGTCTGCCTGTTCTCTCCACCAGCACGGGAACTCTTAAAGCTGGACTCTAGCCTAAATGAACCGTTGGCACTGGGTACTATACTTAGGCCCTTAGCTCAAGGGTGAGCATAGGCCATCGACACCCTCCGCCATTGCACTCGGTTCTGGGCTGCTCGCTGAATGCCTTCCGTTGGTCCCCTGCCTCTTCATCTCTGCCTCAGTGTCTCGCCTCCAGCTGCTGCGAGGTCGGCCTCTCTTCCTTTTCCCCTGCGGGTTCCATGTCAGGGCTTGGCGTGTGGTGCGGGATGCTGGCTTCCTGAGAGTGTGTCCAATCCAGCCCCACCTCCTCGCAGAATCTGCTTGGCCCCTGGTTCCTGTCCTGCTTGCTTTCATGGTTCTTTCATCGTTGATTTTCTCTGGCACTGGGGGGGTTAGATCCCTATAGAGAATCAAGGCGCGAGGCTCCAGTTCACTATGTCAAGATGTTAAAGTGATCGATGGGGATGGAGGCATGCGCTTCTTGAGAGGTTGGGGTTTGTAGGATTAAATCATTGTGGTGTCTGCCACTGGCCTGTGTTGTAGAGTTGAAGGCAATTAGTTCCTATGTAAAGACAATACTGACAGCCTGAGGACAGGTTACCATTCCTCTGTTGACCTGTCTTGATATGAAGCAGTTCGCATCTCCATGAGCAGTGAGGGTACAGAAGTAGGCGACAGAGAAAGGGACTGCGACTGCAGCACAGTTGTACATACACATGATTCAATTTTCTTACCATGAGGGGCAATAAGTGATGGTTGATGTATTTTATGACCAAGCCGCTAATC
>CM031603.1:94795331-94807831 GCA_018398815.1 Conus ventricosus
CACCCTACTTCCTTCTCTCTACTCCCTTCATTCTTTCAGTTTCTCACGCAGGGTGCATACTATATGCAACGTGTCATCCATACCAATTTCCAAACCGGCCTTCTCTTCCAAAAGTTGGTGATGGGGTTTTTCGTGTGTGCCAGATGTTACGCGTGCGTGCACACACGGAACCTCGGATTATAGTCTCATTCGAAGGACTATTTTGGAAATGGAGTCAGAACCAATGTTAACTCCGAAAGAAAAATCCGCTGTGCCGAAACGGTCCGGCGGAGATTCGAACCCGCAACCCCAGGATCACCTAGACTATACTGAGCTATTCCGGCCCCGAAACGGTTTGTTGTCAATGGTGTGCAGCCAGTGGTTGTGTGCATGCAGGCTGGGCGTGATAGCTGGGTCCTGGCTGGGTCCAGTGGATGATGATGACGGCAATAAAGTCCTGTGAACCCACACTGAATGACCGTGGAAATCCGTAGCATCTTTTCATCATCCGCATTGTCATCGATCAGCATTTTTTTTAAAAGGTCTCAAATTCCATGTTCTGTGGCCCTCCATACCCTGCTCAGTTTCGAAGCCCGCTCCATGTCTGTGGCGTTTGCTTTGATTCGTCGGGGTCACGGTATCGGCAAATTCTGGAGACTGTCGTTGGACCAACATGGTGGCGCCTCGAGAGGGAGAGCTCACTCACGCCGGCTCCGCGACTAAGCAATTATTGTCGTCAGTAGGGGGCTTAGTAGGTGGTGTCCTGCGTATGTTGGATCAGAACAGGCGCCACTGAACACCACCGAAGTGACTCGGCAGCAGTGCAGTGTCTCCTCCGGTGGGTTGCCTCTTGACTTAACACTGACTGCTCCCTGTGGGTTGCCTGTGCCGGGGCTGCGGCGGGCCGGACCAGGCTGTGGCTGTGGACAGAGGGGAGGATGGGGAGGGGGATGGGGTGTTCGGAATGAGCGGCGTGATTGCAATGCCACTGATGTGGCACTGAAGATGGGACAGCAAAAAAAAAAAAAAAAATACTGACTGACCATAGTTTGTAGCTGCATACACACGATTTGTGTTGGGTGTTTTGAAGTTCTAACGAATGCAACCTTACTGTGTACAGCTGAAAACATAGGGGTGAATCTGACAGCCCTGTTAAAGTCTTCTAGGACATGACATGACTCTCCATAACTGAATATTTAGGGATGATGTCGACAGCCCAACTGCCGTATTGAACACATCTTTACTTCCATAGCTAAATACATAGGAATGATAGAACAAACCTTTAAGTCCTATGAAACACAAGGTGACTGCCCCATAGCAGAAGACGTATGGGTTATGTCGATCACCTTGAAGTCCTACTGAAACACGTTACAGTCGACAGCCTGATACATGTGGGTGATATTGGCATCCCCTAAAGTCCTATGGGATACAACCTGTCGTCCATCTGATAAACACGTCGGGGTGATTGTTCAGAACCATGAAGTCCTGTGGAACACAAACTGATGGATATACATGGAGATGATGACTTGACTTACTTGGCTTGGTCCTCTTCGCTCCTTGAGAAGCATAGGGCCTCAACAGCAACCTTCCACCTCCGTCTGTCCCTGTCACAGGTCCTGATCTCCCTCCAGGTCAGGCTGGGAGATGATACTCCTATAAAAACCCAACTGTCTTTTATATACAGCCGTATACATGGATGATGCTCACAGTCCTAAAGTCTTATCGTTCATAGCTATATACATAGGGAGAGGGGGAGGGGGTTGCTGCCCCCTAAAGTCCTGTTGAATGCAATTTTAAAGTCCGTAATTCTCTATACAGGGAAAATGACGTTGCCAGCCTCCCTCTCGTGCTCAGAGAAGAGATGGGGCATCGACAGTGAAAAACCCTATAGCACACAACCTTATGTCTAAGACAGACAGACAGACAGACAGACTGCTCGATTGATTTGAATCCATCTGATGCCAATTGAGTGCAGAAAGAAAAAGGAAGCGAGCAAGCTGGTGAGCTACGGAGAGAGAGATAGAGAGAGAGGGGGGGAGGAGGGGAAGGGACAGGGAGAGTGAGAGAGAGAGAGAGGGAGAGAGAGAGAGGGTGAGAGAGAGAGGGTGGAGAGAGAAGGACAGAGAGAGAGGGGGACAGAAAGACAGACAGATGTACAGACACACGCAGATGCACGTGCAGACGCTCAGAGAGAGAGAGAGAGAGAGAGAGAGAGAGAGAGAGAGAGAGAGAGAGAGAGAGTTAAACAGACAGATGTACAGTTACACAGATGCACACGCGCAGAGAGAGAGAAAGAGAGAGAGAGAGAGAGAGAGAGAGAGAGAGAGAGAGAGAGAGAGAGAGAGAGAGGAGAGATAGTGAGAGAGGGGGAGAGAGAGAGGGAGGGAGAGAGGAGAGAGAGAGAGAGACAGAGAGAGAGAGAGAGAGAGTTAAACAGACAGATGTACAGTTACACAGATGCACATGCACACGCGCAGAGAGAGAGAAAGAGAGAGAGAGAGAGAGAGGGAGAGAGAGAGAGAGATAGTGAGGGGGGAGAGAGAGACCGAGAGACAGGGAGAGAGAGAGAGAGAGGAAGAGAGAGAGAGGCGAGGAGGGAGGGAGGGAGACAGACAGGCAGACAGACAGATTTACAAATAGACGGTCGGACGGACAGACAGGCAGACAGACAGAGAGGAGGAAAAGAGTGTGTGTTGGGGGGGGGGGGGGGGGTTTAGCTGGAATTAATAATGATTGCTTTTAGTCGTTCTGAAGCACTGAAAGTGCAGGCGCAAATTCAGAATCAAGATATCATCATCATGGAACTGTGACGTCAAGGAGAAGGTTTGGTGTCTTTTTGTCTTTCGCTCCTCTGTAATGCATGTGTGTGTGTGTGTGTGTGTGTGTGTGATGTGTGTGTGTGTGTGTGTGTGTGTGTGTGTGTTGTGTGTGTGTGTGTGTGTGTGTGTGTGTGTGTGTGTTTTGCACATGCTTACTTGAATGCATTTTGTACATGCTTACTTGTAAGCATGCGTGTATGCGTACAAGTGCGTGCACGCGCGTACGCATTTGTGTGTGTGTGTGTGTGTGTGTGTGTGTGTGTGTGTGTGTGTGTGTGTGTGTTGTGTGTGTTGTATGCATGTGTGATAATGTATTATGCGTGTGTGAGTGCGTGTGTGTGTGCTTGCGCCCGCGCACGCACACACGCACGCACGCACGCACATGCAGGCGTATAACATGCACTTTCACCCGACAGCTCGGAGTCCATTGCACCTCCCAACTTTACACAGAGGACCTGACAACCGTCGGAAAATCGAACATTAAATCATTTCGATGACAAGAGAAGATGGGCATAAAATGATAGGAAAACCATCAGCACATGAATGATTTCTTCCTTCATCTATCCAGCAACATCCCATTCATCAAACACAGCCTTCACAACACCACGTCTGTCTTTCAGGGGATAATAAGGAAGAAGCATGGAGTGTGGATTGAAGACCTGTCATCACACTGTTCAATGGAGGACCGGTATACCCTCTTCACCGGCTTCAGCAGCAGCAGCTGATCCCAACGACCGCTTTGTGACGTCAAGGAGGCAATAAACCAGCGATAGACGGTCAGAAAACAAAAGAGGCTTGACGTCATACACACTATCGAATAACAGAGAAGAAATGTCAGTGTTTTGTTGTCGGGGGAGAGAGAGAGTGCGAGAGAGGAAGAGGAGGAGGAGGAGAAGGAGGAGGACGAGAAGGAGGAGAGCAAGATGATGGGAGGGGAGGGGGGGAGGAGGAGGGGGAGCTGAAGTTGAGGGGATGCAATGTATGAAAGAGATTTGGAGTGTTTGTAAGTGATGAGATATCAGTTGGCGGGGGGGGGGGGGGGGGGGGGGGGGGGTTGGGGAGAGAGAGATTGAGAAAGAGAGACAGACAGACAGAGACAGATACAGTGAGAAAGGACATACACACACGCGCGCGCGCGCGCGTACGCACGCATGCACGCACGCACGCACGCACGCGCACACACACACACACACACACACACACACACACACACACACACACACACACACACTCACACACACACACACACACACACACACACACACACACACACACACACACACACACACACACACACACAGATGTACAAACAAAGAGAGAGAGAGAGAAGGGAGAGAGATCTTCTTTCTCCTGTGTGACAGTCTTGTAGAACTAAATTAATAGTAATCCGTGTCCAGAGACATACATCAAAATTATTAGTATATGAAGCCGTTCAAAGAAAACAACACCACGCCACCAGTCTGAAAAGGTCAGTAGTAACAAAGATACTCAAATGAAATCAATCGTCCCTTATTATCCTATAGAAACAGAACGAGAAAGAGACACGGAGAAAGGGGGAGGGGGGGGGGGGATGAGGAATTAGGATGAGGAGGGAGGGGGGGGGATAATTTGAGTCGTGTATGCTGTCCATTCAGCACTTTTTGTTTGTTTGTTTGTTTGTTTTATGACTTCGAAGCGCAGTGGATATTCTAGGAACACAAAAAATCAATATTTCCAGCGCTTTGGTAACGTAGGAAGAATGGTCTTTTGCCTCTTTATTTCCCAGGTACGAGGGTTGTTCAATTTAAGATGACACTAGGCTTGCCGTTTGGAAACGAAGCACCGCACAGAAAAATGTTTATACCAAACACAACTTTAAAGTTTACCTGATTAGAATTGCAGAAAATAAAGTTGACGTCATGACGCAACTCGGAGTATGACGTAATTACAACTGTGTTTCAAACAGCTGAGCCTGAAAAAAATGGACGTCACCAATGAGCAATTTCGTTTCTACACTTTCACAAGGCTACAACTTGGTGACGATTGTAGGAGGATACACGCAGATTTGCAAGCTGTTTACGGAACGGATTGTGTGTCTTACCGCACAGTTTGCAGATGGGTCAAACAATTAAGAGCAGTGTAGGGCGCCATCTGATTGGGGTAATCGTGCAGAGCGAGCTTTACCAGCTCGGAACGAACAAAACATTGCATTTGTGAAAAGACTGATAGAGGAGGATCCACATTCGACTGTGCGGGAATTAAGCGAGGCATGTGAGCTTTCAATTGGCACCATTAACAACATTCTGCACAAAGACCTTCACATGAGAAAACTGGCTGCAAGATGGGTGCCACATCTCTTAAGCGATGATCAGAAGCAGCAGCGGGTGGCATGTTCACGCAAACTGCTCGACGAGTTTGAGCCCAATGGGCCAAAACGACTGTGTGACTTAGTGACGGGAGACGAGAGTTGGCTGACATTCTACGGCATCCCCAACAAACGCTGCAACCGCATGTGGGTTGGCCCTGACGGAGACCGACCAGTTGTTCTTCGCCCAGGATTCCAGAGTCGCAAGCGAATGTTTTCTATTTTTTTCAACACGCAAGGCCTTGTGGCAATTGACATTTTGCCTGAGAAATCAACAATCACTGCCTCCTACTATACCCAAGTTGTGCTCCCAAAAGTTGTAGGAAAAATCCATGAGCAGCGCCCAACCGTCAGCACCCAGAGGACCCTTCTTCTGCATGACAATGCCAGTGTCCATAAGGCGAAGGTCACCACGACCTTCCTGAGCGAGCAAGGAATCCAAGTTTTGGACCACCCACCCTACAGCCCCGACTTGGCCCCATGCGACTTCTGGCTGTTCCCTGCTCTGAAGGAAAAGCTCGCTGGGCGTAAGTTTGACCGGGTACAAGACCTCGCCAAAGCCGTAAGATCAGAGTTGTCCGGTCTGCCTAAAACCGACTACCAGAGGGCGCTTGAGAATTGGCGTAGGAGGCTTGAAATTTGCATTCGAGCCAACGGAGAATACTTCGAGGGGATGTAAAAGTTTCAAGTTGCTGAGATGAGAGGTACGTTTTTTTAAGGGGGTGGTGACATCTTAAATTGAACAACCCTCGTATCTGTGCAGGTTGGCATTCGCTTGTGCGTGCTTTCCTCTGTCGTTTTGCAGACAGGTTACAGATAGATGTCTCCCGGGGTTCTCTGCAGCCGTATATACAAATCTGGGCTGTCAGCATTAACGCTTTTATACATTGATGGCAGACGATTATTGTGTTCTGTTGCTGGTGTCACGACCGACCCTGGAGGTCTGCCCTGACAGGATCGGTCTAGATGGGAGTGAAGGGAGTGACTGACCTCACACGCCCGCAAGAGACCACACAAGAAAGATTACGATACAACACCCCATTTATTCACATCAACACACACAATCGCAAATAAATATTTCAAACCACGCACCATGCACAACCACAATCAAGCATTCCAACACACACAACATGCACAATCACAATCAAGCATTTCACTATACGACATACACAATCACAATCAAGCATTTCAACACATATAACATATACACATTATAAATAACCATTTCCAGCACCCATCCCTTTCCACACCATGGAGTGCCTCCACACCCCTGCCTCTCTCAAAAGTCTACTGGGAGCACCCTGTCGCACTAGGTGCTCCAAACCGGGTCGGTTCTGAAGAGAGTGTTCAAGGCCGACACCCTTGACACGCACAACGGACGGTGGAGAGCGCGCCCCGGGGGGGGGGGGGGGGGGGGGAGCGGCGTTGTTGTTGGAGGTCCTGGACGGGGATCAGGACCGGCTAGCCAAGCCCACGGGCTTTTCCACCAGTACGTGGCCTCAACCAGTGCGTGGTCCCAACCAGTGCGTGACCCCAACCAGAGCGCCGGTACCAACCAGTGCGTGGTCCAACCAGTGCGTGGTCCGAACCAGTGCGTGGCCCCAACCAGTGCAAGCTCCGGGTGAAGCTCCCAGGAGGAGGGAAAAGGGTAGCTGGGAGGAGAGAAGAAAGGGAGGGAAGGGCACTGGAACACCGCAGTCAGTACAGTCTGACCCATGCTGTTAAATCCTAACAGCCACTCGCATGAGGGGCGAGGGGAGGTCTACTAAATACACCAACAACACCAGCTCAACACAGACCTGAGCATAACACAGCAAACCAATCAAATCAGGAATGTTCGTTAAAGTCTTCTCACACGAAGCAGGTAGAGACTGCATTAAATTAACAGGCTATAAAACAAATATGAATTATCTTCATCCTTCTCTCACTCACGTTTAACATTTTCCTTTCTTAGGAACTGAACTAATCGCTTTACATCTGCCACCACATTTGCCAATAATAATAATTCAATGGCACAATTATCCCCACATTTTATATCAATATTTCAATGCATAAACAAATCTCCAACCACACATCTAAACGACTAGTCATGCGTACGCACGCTCGCGAACATAAAACTCGTTCTCCTTGCACACACAAACAGACGGTGGCCGAAGAATAAGAGTCCGGCGAATGTGACAGGGGCGGACGAGCGAGACCAAGCAAGTACCAACCTGAATCACCCGGTTCTCTCCATCCCCACCGACTACCGCATCACCAGATGCATAAACAGGAGAAAGAATTTTGGATATAATTTAGAATGGCCAGGTTAAAGATTGAATTAACCAGAGAAAAGGTCTCAAACAATATTTCTTTTACAATTTTGAAAACAAAAGAAAAAATTGCGCAAAAGAGAAGAATAAGCCGGCTAACGACAAAAAAACCAAAACAAACAAACCACGAAACTGATGCTTACCAGCTACCCGTGGGTGACCCAGAAAAAGGGGGTCAAACGACTCTCTCTGCCCTCTGTCCAGTCGAGAGGACAGAAGCGCAGATGCGGAAAAGAAGAAGTGATGTCCCTCTCCTACAGGCGCTGTAGGAAATGAAGGTACCCACTGTACCTTCGACGATAAGGTGAAGAACCAGGACCGGAGCAGGCGCTCCCCGAGACATCTTCCGCTCGAGTGAAGAGAAAACCTGCCTAAGCGATGGCGGCCAACATGCCCCGCTACGTCACAGAGTGAGCATACCTCAAACTAACAGAAATGAAGCACGTGGCGACAGGTTAAAGGACAGGCGAGAGGCCGACAGAAGAAAGTTCGAGAGGAAAGGTAAGAACCGTTGAACCTTGCAGGATGAAATCGCACGGGCAGTGAAAATTAGAGAGAGAGAGTGAGGAAAGTAAACTAACCTTGAACTGAACGACATTTAAGGTGCAACGCACACAAACCCATTAAGGGGGAGCCGGATTACACGGACACAGCAACGGCAATAAATAACTGAGTAATTCCGCCAACCTAGTGGGTCAAACGTCGTAGGCCTCGTGCAAATCGTGACAAACCCCGCTTCTAAAAGCATCGTTCCCTGAGATCAGTGCTCCTTTTGACCTCGGCGCTTGTGCAAATTCACACAATGGACCGAACCCACCCTCTGTGGTGATCGACAGAGTACGATAAACCAATACAAACAATTTCCACGATAGAATCAAACAGGGAACTACATAATACTAGATTTATCAAACAATAAGCAAACCTTCAACAATGAAAGTAAAAAAATAAAACCCAAAAATCGAAACGATTGGTGATTCACTATCGTTAACATCCACTGAAGTGAAACTGTCACGACACCTGATACAGAAACAAAAAAGGGATATAACCCTGGTCGAGGGGAAGTGTCCCTCTGACTGGGATTTTCAATGTGCTGGAATACGGAGCTCGGTAAGATCGTCAGTCCGTAGTATGGAAACCTTGATATGACGGGAAAGTGATTCTGCAGTTCACTGCCTAACTCATGTGAGATCGACGACTGAATGGCCGGATCCGGTCCAGGCACTGGAGAGGTTGATGATCTCGCTCTCAGTACAAACTTCCGGACGTATTCTCTTGGGCACGCCAGTGCGTGTCCAAATCTTGCGGAGAGCATCAGCAATAGTAGGGGATCGAGAGTCATAAGCGGGGCAGCCTTCTGGGCTTCGAGGACGCATCGTCTCCCGCTACGAAATGTAGCGGTGACGCGATTGGATGGTGGCTTAATGGGTCCCACCAGGTCGACCCCAACCTTGCTGAATGGCTTCTCCCCAACAGAGGCACTGACCCTAGGGGAACCGCTTTCAAGCGACCCCTAGCGTTGTCCGTTGGCAGACATCGCAACTGCGCAGTAATGCTAACCTGTGAGTTCATCCCTTGGCCAAATGAAGTCTTGTCTCTACTCTCTGAGAGTCCGCTTTGAGCCCATTTGACCTGCCTAGGTGAATCATGGGCCTGCGGAGACAGATTCTCTCAGCTTTGGGGAAACAAATAGTGCTTGGCGACCGATCTGCCCGAGTGAAAAACCTAAAGAGGATCCCTGTGTGGAGCTTGAAGCTCACTTGGCGTATGTTGGGCGACTGAGCGGGACGATCTACCCAGTTGTGCCAGGAGTTTGGAATCCAAGTCCTGGCCTTGAAGAGGACCATGGTAGCAGGATCAGCCTAGCAAGATACTATCGTCAGAGATCAAGCTGAAGAAACGGGACGCAATTCCTGCTCCTGTTTTTAGCTTTGGAGCGTGTGGTAAACTCCACACACGACTGTACGGGCAGACTCCGTAGCCAGGATGACTGCGTCCGTCCGCAAAGGTGATAGTATTCCCTATGAGAGGGAAATACATTGGTCGTCCCGCGATGGGCCACACTTCGCCACAGAAGTAGGAGGGTGTGGAGACAGGAATGAGTACAGAAGGACGGGTGGAGGTTTAAAACAGCCTCAACCACACATATAACTAGTGCCCCGCCGGGCCTTAGGGGAAAAGGATACAAATCCTTATCCTCAAAGTCGTTGATGCTCCGATCCCTGATGGTGTTCGACAAGGAAGATCCAAACACAGAAAGAAAACAAAGGGCACTCTGCACCACAGAAGCTTGGATGGAACCCACGTTAGCCGAGGCACGAGGACGCTGGAAAGGACTAGCCCCATGAATACCAGGGCTATTTAGGACATCTATCCAACTGTGGCCAGGACGACACAAGGAAAACACAGTCGGGGTGCTGAAAATCCGAGAAATGTGCCTTGTTCTCCCGCTCGCAGTTGTCGGGCGCCTTTTTTCACTAAACCAGGCTTGGAGGGCTTCCTCTCCGTATCTGGGCGATGCCCATAAGCTCTGCGAGGCTCAGCAAAACACCTAGCGGTATGAATGCAGCCGCGAAATCTGAGGTGCTTGTAGCGCCTATACGGGTCCTAACTCAGGGGAACACAGTGTGGTGAGTGTTTCAATGAGAATCAGATCCTCCAGCTCCAGCTTGCCAACTGAGCCAGTACCCTAGCGTTTGCGAGCCTATCTCCAAACTGCACGAAGGTCTCATCGTTATTCTTTTTCAAGGACCTAAAACTTCCTCTGTTACGTCTCTGGGGTTAAGGTGGAAACGCTTAGCAGAGCTAACTGCATGTCGGCATAGACGCACTTCATTTAGAGTGAGCACACACTCCCTTGCAGCACTGATAATCCAGAAAAGGTGCATGGCCTTTTGTTCTCAGACTATTGGTATGGAACTAGCAACTTGTCAAAATGCTTAAGAACATTCAATGTCCTCATAGTTGAACTCTGGAGGACAGCTTTAACTTTGGGCTCTAACTCTATCACCTGCTGTTGATTAAACCCCTGATTTACAGACGCGGGAGTCCGCGGAAAGTAGTTGTTCCAATCTCTTCCCTACGCGGGCCTCCATCCTATCTAGTTCTTCTACGGAGGGTTCCTGTCTGGCAGCCCTCTCCCTTCGCCTATCTTCCTGTCTGTCCAGCCTCTTCCTATGCAGAGCATCTGGTTGGCACAGCTCTTCCCTCGCAGATATAGCTCTTCCCTTGGCAGATTTCCTGTCTGTCAGGATCCTCTCTGGCAGAAGCGCCATTCTATCTAGCTCTTCCCTACGCAGGGATTATGCCTACAGCCTCTTCCCTCGAAGGGCTTCTGCCTAGCAGACTATTCCCTACGCTGTGTTGCCTCTTCCCTTACGAAGGGCGTCCTGCCTATGCAGCCTCTTCACTACGCTGCCCGACTCCAGAAACATACGGACGGGAGGCGATGTCCTGGGCAGGAATTCACCACTCCCGACACGGGGGATGACGTTTGACCCGTTCCCTTGGGTCTAGACTTTTCCCATGAGAAGTCTCCCGGGGCATGCTCCTTACGCGGGGAGCATGAGAAGAGAGGGCTTCGGTTTCTGCGATCAACAGAAGCCCATAGTTGTTTGGCTTTACTCTGACGCTCCGAGCGGGAAGTGCCAGTCGGGAGTCTCAAAGGAATGACCCCTGGCGAGCAGTAGTGAAAGTACTCACTGGACTATCGGCTACAGGCACTGGATAAGTGGAGTTCACTGTAGTCGAAAGTACTGAGTACTAATAGTTGGAACTACATTTTGAAAACCTTCTCTTGACGCACGCGTCGTGCATTACCCACCAGCACGGACGGTGCCTGAAAACAATATCTACGGTTCTCAAATACAGGGGAAAGACAATTCACTAGAAAAAAAAAAAAATATTTTAGGGATGTGTGAGTTGTGTTGTGCGGATGTGTCCGGCTGCCGCTCACTCTGGACACACCGCGCTCACCCTGCACGAGCAACAGTGCGGTGGGGTCACCGAAAAAAAAAAAAAAAAAAAAAAAAAAAATGTCCGGCTGCTCCCACTATGGCAACACCGCTGTCCACAGCATGAGCAACCAGTGCGGTGGGGCTCACGGGAAAAAGAACAAAAATGGCCAGACGGAATCCGGAGAGAGGAAAAAGTGACACTTACTGTCGATACACCACCTGTACTCACCACCGGTTAGAAACTGGTTAAACACAAAACAGAATAGCCGACTGAGTGGCAACCCAGAAAGGCGAGATTACGGCCGCATCTGCGTGACAGTACCGGCGGAAAGAGGTCTGGACGCGGTCGACTCTTCGTCTCGACTCGACTCCAGGTCACGCCCGGATGTTCCTCAGGCCACCAAAAGACTCCCTTACGTAGAGTCACCAGCCAACCACCCACACAACACCACACCTAACTAATAAACGAATAAAAACAGACAGAACTAAACAGGTACTCCGCGAAACGAGAAGAGACCAGTCAGAGCCCTTCACACGCCCGGACGAGCCACAACAAATTGTCAAGACCGACCCCTGGAGGTCTGTCCTGACAGGATCGGTCTAGATGGGAGTGAAGGTGAGTGACTGACTCCACGCGCAAGAGACCACACAAGAAATATTACGATAAAACCCATTTATTCACATCAACACAACAATCGCAAAATAAATATTTCAACACACGCACCATGCACAATCACAATCAAGCATTCATCACACACAACATGCCAACACACCCTACGCATTTCACTTTACAGACATTACACAAATCAAAATCAAGATTTCAAATATAAACTATACACAATTATAAATAACCATTTCCAGCACCCCATCCCTTTCCACACCATGGAGTGCCTCCACTCCCTGCCTCTCCAAAGTCTACAGGGATCACCTGTAGCACTAGGTGCTCCAAACCGGGTCGGTTTCTTGAAGAGCAGTCGTTCAAGGCCGACACCCTTGACACGCACAACGGACGGTGGAGAGCGCGCCCCGGGGGGGGGGGGGGGGGGGCGGCGTTGTGTTGGAGGTCCTGGACGGGGATCAGGACCGGCTAGCC
>CM031603.1:94815331-94820331 GCA_018398815.1 Conus ventricosus
CTACACAGGTTTACATCTTAACTTTTACCGTCATCATCATCATAAACATTATTATTGTAATTCGAATTAAGATTAGTATAAAATGTGTTGATATTTTTGTCATAGTATAGACGAAGGTGACTGCACCTTTCACAACAGCGCACACTGTAACCCATGAAGGACGATAGCTTCCACATTGTGAGAGAAAAAAGTAGCAGCAGCTGTATGAGAAATGAAAACAGAAAAGAGTGGCTCAAACCACCAATATACCAGCATTCGTTCTTCAAGAACAGAGAGATTCCGCCATTGTTCTCCTCCTGATCCATCTGAATATATCTGAAAATACCCACAATAAAGACAGAGACATGCAGACAGACAGGCAGGCAGGCAGACAAACAGACAGAGACAGAGAGAGAGACGGAGAGAGAGACAGAGTCAGAGACAGACAGACGGACACAGACAGACACACAGACAGACACACAGACAGACAGAGACAGAGACAGACAGACAGTCAGGAGTAGAGTCTGCTTTAACTACAATGGCAAACATCACCAGTAGGACAAAAAAAAAGCCACAGAACCAGTGGCGGCACCATCATTCAGTTGACAGAGTACATTAAGGCCATGTGGTGAACCAATTTTCCTTTTCTCTGCAGAAAAAGCTAGGGACAGGGAGGATGGGGGGGGAGGGTATCGGACACCTTGGCCATTTCTTTTTATCTGGAGAAAGGCCGGCGACAAGGGAGTGGTAGGCTGGAGAGGGGAGGGGGTATCAGATTCATCAGTCTTTCCTTCATCGTCTGTACCCAGCCCGGAGGTGGGAATGGGTGTAGGGGTGGGGGAGGGATTGTTTGTATGGGTGTAGGGTGGGGGAGGGATTGTTTGTATGAGATGTCTGAAATCTGTTCTTGTTGATCGTTGCCTGTGACGTCACTGGTGACGGATGGATGTTTCTCTCTGTGAAGCCGGGCATGTGCTGTCTACTGCCTGCAGCGTAATGAATGGTAGACAGCGTCACACATGCTCAAACAGTGGAACTGACCATACACTTACTATTTTCATTTGCCAGCCTCTCTCTTCTTTCTGTCGCTGTCTCTGTCATTCTTTCTCTGTCTCTCTGTCTCTCTGTGTCCTCTCTCTCTTTTTCTCTCCACACACACGCGCGCGCGCACGCATAATCACACACACACACACACACACACACACATACGCACAAGCACACACACACACACACACGCGCGCGCGCACACGCTCGCGCGTGCGCTCGCGCGCATGCACACACAAACATTGATTTCACACACACACACACACACACATACACACACACACACACACACACGCACACACTACAAGATGTCCGGGGGGGGGGGGGGGGGGGGACGGAGGGGTTGAATGATGCGCGCGTGAGTTTATGTGCATGTGCAGGTGTGCATGCATGTATGCGTGCATGTGTGTATGTGTGTGTGTGTGTGTGTGTGCGCGCGCGAGCGCGCGCGCGCGCATGCGTGCGCACCTCTCTCCTTCTCTCTCTCTCTCTTCCTTTCTCTCTCTCTCTCTCTCTCCTCTCTCTCTCTCTCTCTCTCTCTCTCTCTCTCTCTCTCTCTTGTGACTGCATCTCTAAATATAGTGTATCAATATACAGAACCCAATCAGGCTCTGGAAGCTTGGTACTCCATCTTCTATAGTATATACAATAAAACATGCCCCGCTCCAAACCAAAAGAGTCAAATATCGGATAAAACCTCCTTGGCTAACAAATGAGATACAGAACGCTATTTACCAAAGAGAGTACCTGTTAAAAAATGGCCCTCGTGAAGAATATAAAAAAACAAAGAAATAAAGTAACCTCTCTCATTAGAGCAGAGAAAAAGAAATATTTTTCAAACTTAATTAGTGAAAAGAAAGACAGCAAGTCCGTATGGAAAGCCATCCATGGATTAACAAATAAACATGTTTCCTCTGCTCCAAACATAATGAATGATATATCTGCCAGTAAACTAAATCACCATTTTACAACAGTAGCAGATCAAATAATTCATGATGATAAATCAAATGATAATGACCTAAAAGAATTACAAAAAAACTGCAGGGGGAAAAATATCCATTCAGATTTAGATATCAGCCATCTAGATGTTCATTCTGTTTTCGTGTCCCTTAGGCGATTGAAACAGACAGCCACTCGTGGAATTGACGGTATAGATGATAAAATTCTAAAGCTCTCCGCACCCGTTATCGCAGAAACGTTAACTTACATTTACAACCTCTGTATAAATAAACAATGCTTTCCAGATACCTTAAAAAAGGCAAAAATCATACCAATACACAAATCAGGAAACACTGCTGATCCATCAAATTATAGACCTATTTCGATTTTTATCAGTTCTTTCTAAGCCATTAGAACTCCACATCAATAAGTGTCTCCACTCCCATGCAGTAAAATACGATTTAATCCACCCAAATCAATCAGGGTTCAGAGAAATCCATTCGTGCCACACAGTGCTAACTAGACTAATAGATAGATGGCTATTAAACATGAACTACAAACAATTTTCAGGAATTCTCTTTGTAGATTTTGCAAAAGCCTTCGACGTTTATAAATCATGAACTTTTACTCAGAAAACTAATTTTGTATAAGCTATCATACAAAACACTGAAACTGGTTTCATCTTTTCTGTCCAACCGACAACAAATTGTGTCCGTAAACTCATACAAATCTAATTCTCTTCCCAACAAATTTGGTGTCCCACAAGGGTCATATTAGGTCCTCTATTGTTTCATTTTACATCAATGATCTGCCATTGTACTTGAAAATAAACAGCGAAATGTTCGCTGATGATACAACTTTAGACACAAGTAATTCTGATGCCCAACAGGTTTGCAGGACATCCAAGAAAACATCAATCTTTTGGTTAAATGGACACGATTTAATCACATGGCTATCCATCCTCAAAAAACTAAATTCATGATGATAACTACTAGACGAAACGTCAAACTCTAAGCCAGAATCTACCAGTACTTTGTATTTCTAATGAAACCATCGAAGAAGTATCCAGTCACAAAGTCTTAGGAATAACAATAGATAATAATCTAACTTGGTCAAAACACTTAGAGCCTTTATCTAGAAACGTTGCAAGAAAAACTACATCTTCTAAAAAGGATTAAGAACTTCTTAAATTTGCATGCAAGAAAACTATTTTTTCACTCTTATATTCAACCTATTATCGACTATGCCTCAACGCTTTGGGACTCAGCGAGCAAGAATTCACTCAAAGCACTAATTAGCCTTAACAAAAGAGCTGTCAAAGTAACATTAGGTCAACCATCCTCACTGGTAGATTCAGACTATAAGCAATCAGCATTCTCCCATTTAAAGCCAAATTTCTATACAATAAGGGACTCTTTATGCATAAGGCACTCCATGGAAATGCTCCACTTTCTTTAACAAATATGTTCACTTTTAACGACTATCGACATACACATAAAATAAACCTCCCGTTTGCCATGATTAATCTATACAAGTCTAGTCTGGCGTATTCCGGTGGTTGGCTATGGAACCATCTTCCTGAAGAACTTAAAAATCAATCAAACTTTAATTCAAACTTTAAAAAATTCAAGTCTAATTTTCAAAAATATCTTATGAATGTCTCAGATTTGACTGCACTATACCCGAAAATGTATTGATAATTCTCAATTCAGATTCAATTTAACAAATATGTGATGTTGGAAGTTGACTCAATTTTACGCAAATTGCAGTGATCATCCTGTGCCATTAATGTGTTTTTTTCAAAGGTTTTCGTAGGTGTTTATCCATGTCTGCTTCATTGTATTTCTCTTCCTTTATCTCTGCCTTTCTTCCGCCAGTCGGTCGGTCGGTCGGTCAGTCGGTCGGTCAGTCGGTCGGTTTCTCTCTCTCTCTCTCTCTCTCTCTCTCTCTCCTCTCTCTCTCTCTCTCTCTCTCTCTCTCTCTCTCTCTCCCTCTGTCTCTCCCTCTCCTCTCTCTCTCTCTCTCTCTCCCTCTCTCTCTCCCTCTCCCTCTCTCTCTCTCTCTCTCTCTCTCTCTCTCTCTCTCTCTCTCTCTCTCTCTCTCTCTCTCTCTCCCCACCTCTTGCCTTGATCATTTTTTCTCGTTGTTGTGGTTGTTGTTGGTGGTGGTGGTGTTCATTGGTTTCTTTTTCTTCGTTCTTCTTTTTGTCAAAGGTTCCCATGCAAGGAAATATTTCCCATTTTTTCATGTATTTGTTTGAGTTACTTTTTTACTATATATATCGATTTTTTTGTTGTCTTGCCCAGAGGGCTGGATGTAAAAAAAGTATTCATGCTTAATCCACTACCCTCTTAAAATAAAATTCGTTCGTTCGTTCGTTCGTTCGTTCGTTCTCTCTCAAACGTTTCATATGTCTTTTAACATTTACAGCCCCTCATATTCAGCAACCTTCAATCCTCTCACTCAATTCACGCTCGTCTCTCTCGCGCACAGAACAATAACTTTTTTCCATTATCCCACGGGTTGGGTGACGTCAACCCTCTTTGTTCTCTGGTCCTCGTGGTTCTGTTATTGCCTCCTTGACGTCAGAGGCAGCCTGTAAGGATTTGCCCCTGATAATGAAGCCATCAGATGGGATTCAGCCCTCCCTGAACATTATGATGACAGGTCTTTAGGGCCCTGATAATGAAGCCACCAGCCCTCCACTGAACATTATCATGACAGGTCTTTAGGGCCCTGATAATGAAGCCATTAGCCTCATGAACATTTATCATGACAGGTCTTTAGGGCCCTGATAATGAAGCCATTAGCCCTCCACTGAACATTATCATGACAGGTCTTTAGGGCCTGATAATGAAGCCATTAACCCTCCACTGAACATTGTTATGACAGGTCTTTAGGCCTCCACCCTTCTTCTTCAGCACTGCTCAGCCGATCTCCTCTAAAGGAAACAGACATTGTCTGAGAGAGACGTTGTGTTGTGAAGGCTGTGCTGAAGGAATAATGAGTTGGAAGGATCAAGAAATAATTCTTTGATG
>CM031603.1:94825331-94830331 GCA_018398815.1 Conus ventricosus
TGTTTTCTCCTATATCCTCCTCCCCCTTCCCCCATTTCTTGTTCCCTCCTCATTCTTTTCCTCTCTCTCTCTCTCTCTCCTCTCTCTCTCTCTCTCTCCTCTCCTCTCTCACTCTCTCCCCTCTCTCGTCTCCCTCTCTTTCTCTTTGTCTCTGTCTGTGTTCTCCTCTCTCTTTCTCTGTCTCTTTCTCTGTCTGTCTGTCTTCTCTCTCTCTCTCTCTCCTCTCTCTCTCTCTCTCCTCTCTCTCTCTCTCTCTCTCTCTCCTCTTCTCTCTCTCCTCTCTCAGTCTCTCCGTTTCCTCTCTCTCTCTCTCTCTCTCTCTCTCCTTGTCTCTGTCTCTTTCTGTCTCTTTCTCTCTCTCTCAGTCTCTCTCTCTCTCTCGCTCTCCCCTCCCCCTCTCTCTCTCTCGCTCTCTCTCTCTCTCTCTTCTCTCTTCTCCTCTCTCTCTCTCTCTCTCTTCTCTCTCTCTCTCTCTCTCTCTCTCTCCTCCTCTCTCTCTCTCTCTCTCTCTTCTTCTCTCTGTTTCCATGGAGATTATAATAGACGGATTCATTTCATCGAAGTATTTTATTACTGACCATTTTAGATTTTCAATTAATGTCGTGGAAACCTTCAGACAGCTGCGCACAAAGAAACAGATCACTGTCTTTGGACAACGAGGAGTATCAGTTCATCTCCGTTCCCCTCTTCAAACAGGATCTCTCTCTCTCTCTCTCTCTCTCTCTCTCTCTCTCTCTCTCTCCTCTCTCTCTCTCTCCTCTCTCTCTCTCTCTCTCTCTCTCTCTCTCTTCTGCCTATCTGTACGTCTGTCTGCCTGTCTGTACGTCTGTCTGTCTTTCTGCCGATCTCTCTCTCTCTCTCTCTCTCTCCCCCTCTCCTCTCTCTCTCTCACCCTCTCTCATCTCTCTTCTCTCTCTCTCCCCTCTCTTCTCTCTCTCTTTCCCATGCATTCTTCTGTTTCTCTCTCTCTCTCACTCTATCTGTGTCTGTCTGCCCGTCTGTCTGTCTCCACTCTTTCACTCTCTCTCTCTCTTCTCTCTTCTTTCACTCTCTCTCTCTCTCCCTCTCTCTCTCTCTGTCTGTCTGTTTTCTGGTCCCGTCTCCTTTCCTCTATCTCTCTCTCTCACACACACAATCCCTCTCTCTGTCTGTCTGTCTGTCTGTGTCTGGCTGGGTCTGTCTGTCTGTCTGTTTTCTCCTCCCCCCTCTCTCTCTCTCTCTCTCTCTCCTCTCTCTCTCATCCTCTCTCTCTCTCTCCTCTCTCTCTCTCCTCTCTCTCTGACGGACACAGTGGCAGGGGACAGGGCAGACAAGACCATGCTGTCACTGGCCCCCTAACTTCATCAACAGGGAGCTAGGGGAGAAGAAGCTGACTCTGTAACCTTTCCCCTCTTGAGCCAGTTGGCCCTGGCACAGACAGAGGGGAAATACCACCAGACAACTGACCTCTGATGGTCAGTCCGCTTCCCTTCAAGAGATCCAACTTGAGGAATTCATCATCCATGAACAGGATTCTGAAAGGGCCGATTATCACCGAGAGCGAGACTGTTATGGCGAGGCTACCGTTCTTTGCTGATTTTGTCTCTCTAAAACTCGGGGACTCACTCCTACCAGCCCAAAGTGAATCTCTGCAAGAGACTATCCACATACCTGAACGAGATAATATAGCATTTTAGTATCTGAAGTCGAGCTAAAAAGAAAAAAAAGAACTAGCATGCACGCACGCACGTACTCAAGGATGTACCACGCACGCACAAAACGCACACACACATACACGCAGCACACACACACATACACACACGCGCCACACACACACACACACACACCCCACACACACACACACACAACACACACACACACACAACACACACACACACCACACACACACACACACACAACAACTAATAGAAATTGATAATGTTGATTTTAATAGCGCCTATTCTCTAAAGATTAGGGATCCATGCGCTTTTCACTAATAAATAAACACTCTATTTACACAACGGGCTGCCTACCTGGGTAGTGCCGACTGAAGAGCTGCCTGCCGGTGCATCATTCAGTCATTTCCCGTGTCAATCCAGTCAATATCGTAGCTCAATTTCCTTACTTCCTTCATTCTTTCCATTTCTCACGCAGGGTGCATGCTATGTGTAACGTGTCATCCATTCCAACGGCCGAACTGGCCTTCTCTTCCGAAAGTTGGTGATGGGGTTTTACGTGTGTGTAGGAAAGTTGTGCGTTTCGTTCACACACGGAACCTCGTTTATAGCTCATTCGAAGGACTGTGTGGGCATGGATCAAACCAATGTTAACTCCGAGGGAAAAATCCCCCTGTACCGAAATTCGAAACCACAATCCCAGGGTCACGAGTCCGGCGCTCTACCAACTGAGCTATCCTGGCCCCCCGGGACTCGTTTTTTTTTTTTTTTTTTTCCGTTGATGATGTTCGTATTCACTTGTCATGTGCCAAAAAGTTTCATCAACAAAACATAACGCAGCAAATACCAGTTGGTAGAAAGGGTCAGAATAATTCTGATGATACTCGAAGAAATTTACGGCTTTGTAACGTAAACAGTGTCATGCTTCCCCTAAACCCAAAAAGAGGGGAATGTGAACTGGAAATCTGTATTAGGCTGCAGCTAGGGGCCGGAATAGCTCATGGTAGAGCGCCGGATCGTAATCCTGGGTTGCGGGTTCGATCTCCGTCGAGCCGTTTCGGTACAGGGGGATTTTTCCCTCGGAGTTAACATTGGTTCTGACTCCATTTCCCATACAGTCCTTCGAATGAGACTATAAATCGAGGTTCCGTGTGTGAACGCACGCATAACATCTTGCACACACGTAAAATCCCATCACCAACTTTCGGAAGAGAAGGTCAGTTTTGGTCATTGGTATGGATAACAACGTTACACATAGCATGCACCTTCCCCGAAGGTGGAGTATGGCTGCCTTAATCGGGATGAAAAACGGTCATACACACAAAACACCACTCCCTTTTTCGGGCAGATGGGTTGATACTTGCCTGTCTATACAGGGAGTGTCCGCAGGAGTATCAGCCTGCGTACGCAGAAGAAGAAGAGGCTGTAGGCCCCCCCCCCCCCCCCCCCCCCCCCCCCCCCCCCCCCCCCCCCCGCGTGTTTTTCTGATCAGTATCGATCTACAATATCCGTTCGTGTTCTATTCCAGTCGTCGAGACGATTGCCTGGAACCCTTTAATATAGCTGCCTCAAGTGTACGTTGGTGAAATTACTTTAAAGGCTTGTTTCGTTTGATATCTCTCTCTCTCTCTCTCTCTCTCTCTCTCTCTCTCTCTCTCTCTAGTTATGTATCTATTTATCTGTCTGTCTGTCTGTCTGTGTTTATATGTGTCCATCGGTCTGTATGTCTATCTCTCCATTGATCTATCCGTCTTCCTATAAGCGTATCTGTGTATCTGTCTATTCATCCATCTATCTGTCTGTCTATCTATCTAGGTGCATTCATCTCTCTCTCTCTCTCTCTCTCTCTCTCTCTCCTCTCTCTCTGTCTGTCTTTCTCTCTCCTGGATGAAAACTGCACATGACAGTATCCCTAAGGGAATGAGTGTGTCGCACAAGGATGTCCTCTCCAATGTTTTACCCTCAAGCAACGTATTTCTACTTTCCATCCGTGTGCACGCAAAGGTCTTTTACTTCGAAATGAAAAGTGCAGTGTTTTTCTATTTCTTTTTCCTTTTCTGGTAAAGTCTTCTTTTTTTTCCCCTTTCTTTCTTTCTCCGTTTTTTGTGTGTTTTTTTGATCGGTCTGTATCTAATTTCTGACTTTGTTTCTGTCTTTTTCTTTCGGTCTTCTCTTTCATCTGTCTTTCTTCTTTATGTTTGTTTTTTTTGTTCTTTTCTGTCTTTCATTTCCTCGCTCTGTCACTGTTTCTTTTCTTTTTTTTGTACTCCTCATGTCTTCCTGCCTTTTTTTTTTTCATTTTTAATTCCGTTTTCTTTTTCTTTTTTCCTAACTGTGTTTTCCCTTTTCTCTCATTCTTTTATTCTCTCATGGACCCAACGGACTGCCCTGGTAGCAAACGAAGGCATCTTCATCGTGGCCTTGTAGCCAGCTTTGATGTTCACGGATCCATTGAATTGGTGTATTCCTATACTGCTGCTGTCATAAGCTGTTTGAATTGGTGTATTCCTATACTGCTGCTGTCATAAACTGTTTGAATTGTGCTCAACATTATTTCATTGTTAAACTTCCTTCTGCAATGTCTTTTTTTTAATTTAAAAAAACAAACTTTTCACCTCAGCTGCCTCAGAACCTTGCTGCCCATCAAAATGGCAGGACAAGGTGCCAGATACAGAGGTGCTTCAGACGGCCCAGATAGAAAGCATTCATGCAATGCTAAATACTCTCCACTCCGGAGAGCAGGACATGCACATCGTATGGGTGAAATTCGTCTCCCAAAGAGACTGCTCTATGGCGAGCTGCTGGAAGGCAAACGTTCCCATGGAGGACAAAAGAAGCGCTACGAAGACACACTGAAGGCCTCACTGGAGAGCTGCAGCATCGCCCCTGCCTCCTGGGAAGAAGCTGCGCAAGATCGCTCAACCTGGCGCACCTGCAAGTGGAGGTACAGGAGCAAAAAAAAACCTTCAGTTTCGTAAAAACAGAGCAAGCGCCACCTTTCAGCCTGGCTCACCTCCATGTCTGCCCTGTCCACACTGCAGCAGACTATTCAATGCGAGGATCGGCCTGATCAGCCATCTTCGTACACACACACACCACCACCCAGTGATAGCTGAAGTCGTGGTCATCTTCGCCCGCGAAGTACAAACAACAATACTTTGGCACAAACAGAACTGCTTCTTTCTACATGGTCCTCAAGTGTTTCTGCTCTGTTTTGAACTCCTCTTTTTCTTTCTTTTCTTAATTATTTGTCCTGCTCGTTCATAAACCTAAAAACGTTTCAGTTCAAATTCAGTTATATCAAGGAGGCGTCTTCGTCTTCGGAACAATCCATATACGCTTCAT
>CM031603.1:94832831-94835331 GCA_018398815.1 Conus ventricosus
TTACTCGAAGATTTCTAAAGAATAGAAAAGAAGATGTGAACATTTAATGATTCATTGTTATGTAAAAACAGACCGGTTTCTGCTCTGAACACTGTGGCCATCATCACCAGTACAAAGCCAGGGAGTCAGTCACAGCTCCATTATTCATTTCATGGCGTCCATCAAGGCCGTGTGCTGACATCATTTTCCTTTCTCTGCAAAGAGGCTGGGGTGAGGGGGAGAGGGGGTATCCCATACCCCGGACTTCTAGAGTGACTGGGGGAAGGGAAGGGTGTGGGATAACTTGGCCCTGTTTTTTTTTTTATCTCCTGTTACGTTTGGATGACAGATGGACGGTTTTACTCTGCGATGTACACCACAACAGGACACCACACACACACACACACACACAACACACACACACACACACACACACACGCACGCACGCGCACGCACGCACGCACGCACGCACGCACGCACCACACACACACACACACACACACACCACACACACACACACACAACACACACACACACTCACACACACACACACACACACACACACACACACACACACACACACACACACACACACACACACACACACACACACACACCACACACAAGCACGCACGCACCAGTCACACCATGAGATTCTTCACCCTGCTCTCTCTCTCTCTCTCTCTCTCTCTCTCCTCTCTCTCTCTCCTCTCTCTCTCTCTCTCTCTCTCTCTCTCCTTCTTTCTCACACACAACACATACATACACACACACGCACGCACACATACACGTACATACACGCCAGACTTGCAAAGATATGTTATTTACTATAAGCAAAGAAAATCTACCATGTGTTATTTACAACTGACCTTACACAGGCTTTTGATAGGCCTGACGAGCAGAGTAACATGAAACAAAACCTAACATGGATCAGAACCTCACCCCCCTCCCTGAACCCCCAAAAACCAGGGCATCAGTATCCACCGTTTGTGTCTGCAATGCACCTGGTTTTCATCTAATGCAGTCAGTGTTTATCATTATGAATCCTTACATCGCTTAAACTCAGTATTATCAATATAAAGATTGCACTAATCACGGTTGAATCGGTTGTTTGTGGGTCGGGACCAATCATAATAGTTCCTACATGCAACATCAAACGTGATCTTACCGTCAGTATGATCAATATGTAGGTTGCACTAATAACGGATAAATCGGTTGCTTGTGTTTCGGGACCAGCCAATCATAATAGTTCCTACATGCAACATCAAACGTGATCTTACCATCAATATGATCAATACATAGGTTGCTCTAATAACGGATAAATCGGTTGCTTGTGGTTCAGGACCAACCAATCATAATAGTTCCTACGTGCAACATCAAACGTGATCTTACCATCTTAGGGCTAGAGCAGATAGAATGATGATAGAAGGAGTGTCCATGTCAACTGACGATTCTGGAAACACTTTTAGACTCCGTTGTCATCGGAGAGTCCTGAGCCTTTAAGACGCAATGGTTCATAGCGAGAATCTGACCAGCATCACGTTACCAGCTCTGAGAGGGATTTGACTGGTGTTGAGTGTTATGTTACCAGTTTAAGGAGAATTTGACCATTCTATGTTGTTGGGTTTTTTTCAACCAGTTCAGAGAAGCAGTTATCAACGTAGGAGAATTTGTCCAGTGTCTTGCTATTTTACCAGTTCAATAGAGAATTTCGCCAGTACGCTGTTCATAACAGCCCAGAGACGAATTTGGCTATGTGCTGGTGTTTGACCAGTGAAGGGGAAAAAATCTGACCAGTGGGCTGTGGTGTTATCGTTCAGAGGCGAAGGACATTCTTTCAAACGGACTCTGCTGGGTCAGTCACGATGCCAAGAACGAATTTTATGGTGTGGAGAGATTTATAATCAATGAAACAAACAAAAACTGTCCTCAACTTAATTGTCATGCAGAAGCGGACTACAGGAGCGAGAATGATCTGGCTATTGCTTGCTTATTTTGATCCATTTCGTGCATGTCTCCATAAATAAAGAAGAATCTCTGCCTGTCTGTATGTTGGTGACGTTTCGGCGCCCTGTTTGATTGTAAAAAAATAAATGAATACGGAATGAAATTGGGAAGGGAAGAAGACAGTGATATCACCATCCCTTAGAACTACTGCACTGAAGCGTGTGCGCTTGCGCCCCCACCCCCACCCCCACCCCCACACCCACTCGAGAGAGAGAGAGAGAGAGAGAAAGACTCACAGACAGAGACAGACAGAGAGACATGGCTACACACACACACACACACACACACACACACACACACACACACACACACACACACACACCACACCAGCCGCGCGCACCGCACGCCACACAGCACACACACACGCACGCGCACACACACACACACACACACACACACACACACACACACACACACACACACACACACACACACACACACACACACACACACACACACACACAACAAAAAAAGAACAAAAGAGACAGACACACGAGAGAAGAGACAGCACAGA
>CM031603.1:94847831-94852831 GCA_018398815.1 Conus ventricosus
TGTGTGTGTGTGTGTGTGTGTGTGTGTGTGTGTGTGTGTGTGTGCGTGTGTGTGTGTGTTGTGTTGTGTGTGTGTGTGTGTGTGTGTGTGTGTGTGTGTGTGTGTGTGTGTGTGTGTGTGTGTGTGTTTTAAAGACGCAAAAACTGTGCTTTTTTTACTTAGATAACAAAACAGCATTATGCATCAAACCAGCAAACGATTATTCAACGGGATGCACTCGTTTTCCTTTGTATATACTTCAAGATCCTGTGGGTACAATGTAACCAATGATGGTAATACATCTTAATCATAGTGTACACGGCCGTGGTTCATGAAAACGTTACACATTTGACCGTGCTGAATATTGCGAGTTAATGTCCCAGTATATGTGAATACTAAAAAAAAAAAAAAAAGTACATTATTTCATGTGCATATTCTTGTGGATGAAATCAGTCGTGAAGGCTTTACGCCATACAGAATCACATGCTTTGTTATGGTTAAGACATGCGAGTTTCAGTACTCAATAAAAGATTAGGAAAAGATCGATGCGTGAATGGTAGTATTAAATTTTAAACGCATCCATCACGTACGTTACATTATCGAAAACAAAACCGAGTTACCGGATAAACATTACTGAAATCTTTTCTATTCTGTGTGCACATTTATCTTTAATTTGACTAACTCAAGCACCTTTTCCGTATCGTAATAAAAGTTGTTTGTGTGTTGTTGTTTTTTAAGAAGACAGCTAAAGATCATAATGAAAAGCGTAAAGTCACAGAAAAGAATTGCTTATCTCAAGTTTAGAACAGGTAATTATTTTTGTTACCTGCTCTAAATTTGCCGTATACTATTCTTGTCTGTGACGTTATTCCTTCAAATGATTTGTTTTTAAAGGGTTTTTTTCACTACCAAAACCAGCATTACCCATCTTAAAGTCATAGATGCGTTATGACTGGATTTTTTTCTACTGCAGAAAATAACATATCAATCAGGTTTCATATATGCGTCCACGCCAGCCTTTGTTATCGTTGCAAGAAAAAGAAAATCACAGACATGTTGAATGATGACTTTTGTCTTGCTTTATTGATCGAGTTGTTTAAGACTTCAACGTTTTTCTATACACAATGAAACGTGTTCGCTGAGACATATTCATATATATTCATATCATTGTGGAAATGTTTGACACAAAGACTCTCGACCTGTCTCTTCCGACTGGCATTCAGTTCTCTCCCTTCCCCAGTGGACAATGAATCCTACCCCTCCCAAGAGGCCATACTGTTACTGATGTGGACCACGGGCTCTGACGACCTGACGCCCCCTGAGGGGAGGGGGGCGGTCGGAAAGGCAGCCCATGCAGTATAGAGGTTCCGCCAGCATCATCTGTCTGGAGAGATAAGGATGGACGATACCCTCTCCCCTCACCTCTACCCCCCCCCCCCCCCCCCCCCCCCCCCCCCCCCCCCCCCCCCCCCCCCCCCTGCCCCGGAGTTAGTTTTCCTACCTCTGACAATCGATATCAGATCCGTCTTGTCTTCATACCCCCACCTCCCCAATTCACTACTGCTCCTGTCTGTCTGCTTCCCTACCCCCCCCCCCCCCCCCCCCCCTACTCCCCCCTCTTCTCCCTCCCCCTCCATGGTGTGATGTGGCAGATCGGGCTTCTTTTCACTTCCAGACTTACTACCTGACAGAAGCTGATTCATTCTACGACTACTGTTACCACTGCTGCTGGCACTGCTACTGCTACGACTGGTGCTATTGCTGCTTGCTGCTGCTGCTGCTGGTAGTGGTAATAGTAGTAGTAATAGTGGTTTGTAGTAGTAGTAGTAGTAGTAGTAGTAGTAGTAGTTAGTGTAGTAGTAGTAGTATGTAGTAGTATTGTAGTAGTAGCAGCAGTGGTGGTGGTGGTGGTGGTAATAGTAGTGGTGGTGGCGGTGGTAGTAGTAGGAGGAGGAGTAGCAGTAGTTGTAGTAGTAGTGGTAGTAGTAGTTGTAGTGGTGGTGGTGGTGAGGGTGGTGGTGGTGGTGATGGTAATGGTGGTGACAGTATTAATATAGTAGTAGTAGTAGTAGTAGAGCAGCAGCAGCAGCACTGCTACGGCTGCTGCTACTGCTACTACTACTACTACTGCTGCTGCTGCTGCTGCTGTTGCTGCTGCTGCTGCTGCTGCTGCTAAATACTACTACGACGACGACGATGACGACGACGACACGACTACTACTACTACTTCTACTACTATAGCAACAACTCTTACTACTGCTACTGCTGCTGCTAGTGCCTCTACTAATGCTGCTGCGTCTGTTTTTACTGCTGCTGCTGCTGCTGCTGCTACACTATTCCTGCCTCAACTGCTACGTGCCTGTGTGGGTGTGGTGTGAGGAAGATTGACGAGGGCGGGGAGGGGGGAGGGGTAGGTGGGTATGATTGTTTTTGTGCACAAGTTTGTAAACGCGCATGCTTGTGTGTTCAACAACAGACTTATAAGATGCCTGGCGTGTACACACTTTCTGCGTGATCAGAGACAGTGAGCACAGCTTCAGCAGGACGGAAACGTTGACATCATGATATGAATCTTGTATGAGTTCAGACGCTATGACGCTAGCATCTGTAGCGATAGAAACGCCACCATTAGTGTATTACCAGAGAGACTACCGCGAGCTCCTGTAGCTATGGAAACGTCAGCATTACTGGGTAAACGGAGAGAGTTACGCCAGCTTAAGTAGTTTTGAAAACGCCTCTACCATCGTTGGAACAGAGAGAGACGATCGGCCAGCCCCCATAGCTATGGAAACGTCAACATCACCGTGTGAACAGAGAGAATACCGCCAGTTCCTGTAGCTATGGAAACGCCATTGTTTTCGCGTGAGCAGAGAGTACGCCATTGTTTTCGTGTGAACAGAGAGAACCCCATTATTATCATGTGAACAGAGAGAACCCCATTATTATCATGTGAACAGAAAGAACCCCATTATTATCATGTGAACAAAGAGAACCCCATTATTATCATGTGAACAGAGAGAACCCCATTATTATCATGTGAACAGAAAGAACCCCATTATTATCATGTGAACAGAGAGAACGCCATTATCATCGTGTGAACAGAGAGAACACCGTTACCATCACGCGAACAGAGGGACTACCACCAGATCCTGTAGCAAAGGAGGGTGATGATAGCTCTTGCAGCCACGGAAACGCCATCACTATGGTGTGGACAGAGACAGAGACACCCCCATCTCACGTCGTGGCTGAAACGCCATCTTCACAACGCAACACGCAGAAAATAAGCCAGATGGTGTGGCTGTTGAAGCGCCATCATCATCATTATGCGAACAGAGACAGCGATGCCAACTCCTACAGCCATCGAAACGTCACCGCCATCATCACTGTGTGACTGTGAAGAGACTGGTGTCAACTCCTGTACGTATAGAAACAGCATCTTCGCTGTGTGAAGAGAAGGAGGAAACGCTATCGCCATCATCACTCTGTGAATAAGGAGAGTGGTGTCAACTCCTGTACCTATAGAAACAGCATCTTCGCTGTGTGAAGAGAGAGAGAGAGAGAGAGAGAGAGAGAGAGAGAGAGAGAGAGAGAGAGAGAGAGAGAGAGAAGAGAGAGAGAGAGAGAGAGAGAGAGAGAGAGAGAGACAGGGACAGGGACAGACAGACAGACAGATGCTGTAACATTCGATAGAGTCGATCGGATCGACGATAGTGCGATACTACACGAACTAGCGTATCTTTCACCATAGTGACTTCCCCTTCTTTTTACTACCCAGAGTATGGTCCCTTTTTGTTTACAAGCAACGGTTGCCAAGATGTTTCGTTAGGGTTTTTTTTCGGCTGGCGCTCACCTGAACGGCCATTATGGGGGATTTCTTGGACAGAATGTCAAACAGATTGATTCCAATGATGATGCACTATCTTGTGTGGTGCTGTTTGATCAGCATTCTTTTTGTACTCCCAGTTCTTATAGAACAGGGAGTACTTTACAATGGGAACAAAAATTAATGCTGTCTGTGTGTCTGCCTGTCTGTCTGTCTGTCTGTCCGTGGTCAAAATGTGTTTCACTCGCTCCAGACAACACTTCTGGGCCGATCTTTCTCAAAATTTGTAGGTATGTTCATTATGGGTCATGGATGATGCCCGATGTTTTATTTTACCAGAATAGCCGTTACTACCAACTATAACGGCCCAAAACGTTTTTTCTTCTTTATGGAATATCTCAGAAAGTACTTGGCTGATTTATAAGTGCTTGGATGATCTTGTGTCTGGGAGTACGTTTATATGCTTTGCATCTTGTTTGCATTTGCTTAGCCTTCACTCGCATGGTAGGCATTGTTCAGTTGTAACTCTCTGCAACGTGAACGTGACATGGTGTTCAGGATGTCGGCACAGTGAAATATGATACCGTTTTTCATTGTTTTCCTTTTTTCTTTCCTTATTTATATGCATGTACGACTGTTTTTATCTGACCTATTTATTTCCTCTTCGTTTAATTCCCTTAACTCTCAACAGTTTTTTTGAGTTTTTCCACAATCTTTTAGCAATGACTTATGCAAACACATCAAAATTTCTCAAATATTTTTTCTTGGTAAATGTGTTTGTGAAGGTTTGTTTTTAGTAAACTATTCCATTACTAACAACCAATGCATTTCTAGATGTCAATTTTCACCCAAAAAAATCTTCGACCATCGGTGATTCAAATCAAGGAAAGAACTGCAGGGAATCAATTAAGAGAAATGCTAAAACCATGCACCAAAAGTTGGTTTGGGTTCAAATCTCCTCAGTAACTCCATGTATCAATGATGTCCGATTCTGACGCTGTTTGATACCCTTTTACGAGAATGAGGTGAACCTGTTTTATAATAAAAAGACAGACAGAAGGACAGGCTGATAGGTAGAAGAAAGGAGGAGGAGGAGGAGGAGGTGGAGGAGGAGGAGGAAACGGAGAAGGAGAAGTAAGAGGAGTAGAAGAGAGAGAGAGAGAGAGAGAGAGAGAGAGAGAGAGAGAGAGAGAGAGAG
>CM031603.1:94868245-94873245 GCA_018398815.1 Conus ventricosus
CACACACACACACACACACACACAAAAGCGCACGCAGCACGCAGCACCACGCAAGTACACGTTAACACCCACCCATCCACACCCACACAAGCGCACGCACGCACAGGTGCACGCACGTACAGACGCACGCACACACGCAATCCCGCATAATTCTTTGCTTTTTTGTTTGCGTTTGTGAACAATCATGTGACGTGAAACTAAATTAATGTCATAGGGAGTGTTGCATTGTCAGTTTAGTCGGAGCTGAATCGAAATTGATGACTACTGTCAAGAAGAAGAAGAAGAATGAAAGATCGAGAAAAGGAAAAACAAGAAGAAAAAAAAAGAAGAAAAATGTAAACTTGAAGAAGAAGAAGAAGAAGAAGAGAGAGGAGGAGGAGGAGGAGGAGGAGAAGGAGGAGGAGGAGGAGGAGAAGGAGGAGGAGAATGAGGAGGAGGAGGAGGAGGAGAAGAAGGAGGAGAAGGGGGAAGAGGTGGAGAAGGGGGCTGTGGAAGAAATGAAGAAAAAACGTAGCAGACAGTGTATTAAAAACAAAAGCAAAAGCACTAACCTCACACGTCTTCCCTTAAACCTGCTTCTACCCCTCCCCCCCCACCTCCCCCGCCCCGTTTCCCTCCACAATGTCATAGCGATTCCTTTTCCAATGCCCTCACACTCAAGCTGCGCGCACATGCACCAACTGGCTGACTGTGTAACCTGTTCATTGGCAGAATAAGCTTTTGACTGCACTGACATAATTATAGTTAAATGATAATAGAATGTCCGTAATATTTCTTAGTGAAAAGGAATATTCTAACATAATTATTGGAAAGAAAGAAAAATCAACTTGGTTCACCTTTTATGAAGTTAGCACACAGAAAATCAGGAAAATTGTCTCACTCCCGCTTTTGCTTCTTCTCCGCTCGTTTTTTAGTGTCTCCCCCTCCGTTCCTCCTCCTGTTTTCCTCCGACTCCTCTCTCTCTCTCTCTCTCTCTCTCTCTCTCTCTCTCCTCTCTCTCTCTCTCTCTCTCTCTCTCTCTCTCTCTCTTCCATTGTTTATAACGAAATCTCTGTACACACTTGGCATGGTCATTTTTTTTTAATTGTTTTCGTAATGTTTAGAGAAGACGTCGTTGCTGGTATTAATGAATTAAAATCAGAAAACAGCGCAGGATCAGATAAAATCATGGCAGAAGTGCTGAAGCATGCAGAGTCATCTGTGACTGATTCCCTTGTCCATTTACTTACTCAACTTTTTTGAAAAATGAGACTTTCCTCTGGAATGGGGTACTTCAATAATCGATTATCATACGTGTCCATAAAAAAGGAGATGCGAACAATTTGGACAGCTACCGTGGAGCAGCAGTTGCCAACAATGTAAGTAAAGTCCATACTCACATACTAAATAAAAGATTAACAACATGGGCTGATACTGACGAAAATATAATTGAGGAATAAGTAGATTTCAGAAAAAATTACCTGAGATTCCAGAACAATTTACAGCGCCATATATAATATATTTACACTATACTCACCGGTACAGAAATTCTTGTTCTGTAATACGAAGGCGAATGTCACATTTTTAGATTTTAGGAAGAAATTTGACTCGTAAATTGCGTTGTTTTGTGAAATGCTCTTCGTAAAAATGGTGTGAACAGTATATTGCACATGGACATTAGAGTATTTACAGCTCAGTGCTTGCATATGTACGTAAAAAGAGTGGATATTCAGATTATTTCGAATGTCCAAATGGAGCAAAACAGGCGAAGTACCCCCCGATTGGAGGTACGCATGGGTTGTGCCAATTTTCAAGAAGGGAGAACGACACCTGGCGGCAAATTACAGACCTGTGCCTCAAACCTCAGTTGTCTGCAAGGTACTAGAGTATATCGTTCATAGCTCTGTTATGAAGCACTTTGACAACTATAAGGTTCTCTCGGACACTCAGCACGGATTCAGCAAAAACCGCTCGTGTGAGACCCAACTTCTGGTAACAACCCATGAAATGGCCCAGCACCTATCCTGCGGATTACAAGTTGACGCGATACTCCTTGACTTTTCTAAAGCCGTTGATAAAGTGCCCCACGCTCGCCTCCTTGAAAAACTGGCTGACAATGGAGTACGAAACAACACCCTCAAGTGGATCTCGTCCTTCCTCAGCCAGCGCAAACAACAGGTGCTGCTAGAGGGCATCTTGTCATCGGAAGTAGATGAAGTTTCTGGAGTCCCTCAACGTACTGTGTTAGGGCCGCTTCTCTTCTCACTTTCATCAACGACCTTCTTGACTGTATCAACTCCAGCTCCACAAAACTCATTGCTGATGACTATCTCCTCTTTCGCAAAATATCTAACACTTCTGACAGCAACCTACTTCAACAAGATCTCTCCTCTCTTCAACAATGGGAATCAGCATGGCAGATGAGTCTTAATCGTAGCAAGTGCAATGTCATCCGCATTTCTCCAAATAAAACAAAAGAAATTTTGGAAACCAACTACAAACTCCATGATCAAGTTTTGGAAGCTACATCAAATAGCAAGTACTTAGGCGTCAACTTCAGTGATGATTTATCCTGGTCAGACCACATCAAGACCACAGTCAACAAAGGAAACAGAACTGTTGGTTTCCTTAGGAGAAACTTTACAGAGTGCACGCCCACAGTCAAAGCAGCCTACAAAACCATGGTCAGACCGGTCGTAGAGTATGCATCCACAGTCTGGGACCCGACCGGCCATGGAGACATTGCAGCGCTGGAGCAAGTGCAACGCAGAGCAGCTCGCTTTGTCTACAACAACTACACCGACCGGACCCCAGGTGTGTGACAAGCATGTTGGACGCTTTGAAATGGGAATCACTACAACAACGCAAAGCTAACAACCGCCTGCTCGTGCTCTATCGCATTGTGAACACCCTTGTAGATATAGAGCCATCTAAATTCTTCAGAAGTTCAGACTCTAGAACCCGGGGTGCGAAGAGACTTCACCAGGAACACACTAGACACCCCGGTCTTCATGCCAGTTTTTTTCCCACGGACAATTAGGGAATGGAACAACCTTCCTGCCAGCCTCACTGACTCTCTTCACTGGAGAGATTCAAGCAAGGCCTAGGTTGTTCTACAAGCCTAGGTCTTCTGCCATAATCCACCAAGGCAGCATTGTATATAGTTTTAACATAGTTTTTAAACTCTTAGAGCAATGGGTCACCACTAAAACCCCTAAATAGGGAACCAGCTCTAAACCATCACCCATTCATTGGACACTAATGTTCATCGAACCCTACCCAGTATTCGGAAGAAGAAGAAGAAGAAGAAGAAGAAGAAGAAGAAGAAGAAGAAGGGTATTTATTGAACCCTGTTTTTTTTTCTTCTTCTTTTTTTTCATTAATGAATTAGCATAGAGCTATCTGGTAAACGAAGACGTCATTCATATAATACCCGGAGCAGTTGAAATATTTCTGTTATATTTTGCTGACCATGTTATTCTTTTATCTGGACCAGTTGTAGGTTTACAAAACCAACTGAATGACTTGAAAGAAGAAGCAGATCGCTTATGTTTGACAGTTAACGTTGATAAGACAAACATCGTGGTTGTTAGAAAGCGTGGACACATATCTCTACACCAAAGATGGTTTTTAGGACGTTCAAAAGTTCAGGTGGTCAATTCATACACGTATTTAGAAATAATATATTCAACAACTTTCAATTATGCGTGGAAAGAATCTCTAAGGAAGGGTAGTAAAGGCGTTATTGAAATTCTGAGGTCTTTGTAAAAGTTGAATCGCACTGACTGTGGTATATTGTAGAAGGGATTTATGCACAGATAGAACCTATTCTTACCTTTGTAGCTGAAATTTAGGGTTTGGATAAGAACTTGCAGATGTCAAAGGCGCATATGCATGCTATGAAACGCTTCCTTCAGGTGTCAGTTCATTCATCTAACACACTTTTGGATGGAGAGATGGGCAGGTACCTTCTTCGTATAAGACCTTTTGTTAAATATATCAAGTACTGGCTAAAACGTCCTATGATATGATGCTGTTACAAATGAAACGAAGCAAAGAATTCTGGGCTTAGAATGTAAAGAAAGATATATCAGAACAGGGCTTTGGAGTAGCGTGGATGACTCAAGGAGTGGCAAATGGCAGCAAGTTATTACAGAATTTAAAGATCGACTTAATCATTTTTTTCAGAACAGAATTGGCATTCAGGTATTGAGAGCAAAGAGAAGTATCGTTTGTCCTTCACTTTTAAGAACATATTTCATTCAGAAAAGTTTCTTAATTTCACTACGGATATGTAGCATAGAATTCATTACGCAAGATTCAGGTTGCGAACTTTAGGTTTTGATGCGAACGAGTGTGGAACATCTATAGAATCATCCTGCCCTTCATGTAGATATAATATGGACAACGAAGAACACTTTCTATTTTAATGCCCTGCTTATAGTGAAGTGCATGCAAAATGGTCACTTTGCATGCTGGATTTTCTAAAGTTGTTGCTTTTCTTTGCTATCATCTGATAACGATTGTATAATCAAATCACTCGCTAAATTCGTAGTAGAAGCACAGAAATTCAGACAGAAGCATTTATAATAATAGTGTATAAAAGGTATCTAATCCGGCAAATACCGATTTAATCATCATCACTTGACTGGGTAGACGATTGAATCAATCCATTTGTTTGTTTGTTCGTTTGTTTGTTTGTCTGCTTTTTCTTGTAAAGTTTATGGAGTGCTTGTATTTACGACAATGTCTGAAAAATGTTTCTATATGTTGTGTTTGTTTTGATTCTATTGGTCATGGGGAATGTAATATTGCACGTAAAGAAAGAAAGAGGGAAGTTTTATCACCGTTACCCCTCCCCCCCCCCCCCCCCCCCCCCCTTGTCAAAAGACTTTTCGGTGATGACAATTAAAATAGAGTACCAAAGTGTCCGCCTCTCTCTCTCTCTCTCTCTCTCTCTCTCTCTCTCTCTCTCTCTCTCTCTCTCTTTCTCTCTCTCTCTCTCTCTCTCTCTCTCTCTC
>CM031603.1:94878245-94880745 GCA_018398815.1 Conus ventricosus
ACGCCAAGAAAACGCAGACAAACGAATCACAAGACAGAACACGACGCGTTTCGACCTCTTAGGTCTTCGTCAGGCAAGATACAAAACACTCAGGACAACGAAAATGAACAAGCAATCACTTATCGTCATCCAATTCAGCGCAAGAAGGGCGTCAAATGAAAACCTGGTTTCAACGCCGATCTGATGCAGGGTCCACTAAATAGTCCCCCGTTCCACTCATCTAAGCTGAACGGCAGTCAGCAAGTTGATGTAACTGGAGACATCTTACTTTTGGTAATTGACTTCAGACTTATTCCACACCCTCATTTCTCTTAACCTGTTCTCTCATGAAACGCGCGCGCGCGCGCGTGTGTGTGCTGTGCGTGCGTGCGTATGCGCGCGCGCGCGTGGGTGTGTGTGCTTTCTGCAGAGATCAACCCTAACAGACACACAGACTCTCTCTCTCTCTCTTTTCTCTCTCTCTCTTCTCTCTCTCTCTCTCTTCGTGTGTGCGTGCGTGCGTGCGTGCGTCGTATGTGTGCGTGTGTGTGTGTGTGTGTGTGTGTGTGTGTGTGTGTGTGTGTGTGTGTGTGTGTGTGTGTTGTGTGTGTGTGTGTGTGTGTGATCATGTTGGTACTGCTGACAGTTCAAGTCTCTAGTATTTGTTTTCTTTCTGTAATCAACACGCACTTGGACTACCCAAGCCTTCATCACCATCATTTCATTAAGATTGGGAGGCAATCCTTTGTATCTTGCGTTTAACTTAACACAGACAAACATATTACCTCCCTCCTTCCTCCATCTTCTCTCTCTCTCTCTCTCTCTCTCTCTTCTCTCTCTCTCTCTCTCTCTCTTTTTTCTCTCTCTCTCTCTCTCTCTCTCTCTCTCTCTCTCTTCTTCGTGTTAAATGAAGTACACTTTCAGTGTATACATTCACAAACACACACCACACAGGACCTTCATTCACATTCGCATCATAACAACGAGAAGGAGACTAGAGTCTTAACAGATGAGAACTCCAAAGAAAAATCACTCCCAACCAGGCTTCTGGCCCAGGAATCGAACCCTAGGCTTTCGGGAGAAAAAAAACCCACAAAACAGCCTGATGCCTAACCTGGGCCCACCTGGTCCACGACCCTTGTCTTTTGATGGTATCATGAACACAAAACTGATTGATTTATTTATTGATTGATTTAATTTAACGTCTGTTCACAACAATGGTGATATTAGACTAGAAATAAACCAATCCAAAAAAACCACACACACACACACAAAAGAAAAAAACAGAAAAAAAGAAAAACTTAAAAACGGGCTGCGTAAGAGTTTGTGTCTGTGTTTGCGCGCGCGCGCGCGCGTGCGCGCGCGCGTGTGTGTGTGTGTGTGTGTGTGTGTGTGTGTGTGTGTGTGTGTGTGTGTGTGTGTCCCTGTGTTTGTGTACTGTGCGTATGCGTGTGTGTGCGTGTGAGTGTAGAGTGGTGTGTGTGTGTGTGTGTGTGTGTGTGTGTGTGTGTGTGTGTGTGTGTGTGTGTGTGTGTGTGTGTGTGTGTTAGTGTGAATATGCACTCATGTGTGAAAGGCTAGTTTATAAACATTCATACAATAACTATAAATGATTTAATGTTTACAATAAAAATTTGCAAGTATAGTGCTGGATAAAACTGATGCAATTTGTATCATTTCCTCGCTGTAGATTATATCATTTAAAGATCTCATTTTTGCTACATCTATCCCCGATATGTTGTATAACAGGGATAGCAATGGGCAATCAAAAAGAATATGTTCAATTGATATTGAATGACCACAAGCACATTCTACATTTTTTTGAAAATTTAGTCTTCCATGAATTTAATCGAATTTTGTAAATGAGACTAGACAAGGATCTCGAACACGGTATATTTTTGACTTTGAAGGAAGCTTTTCTGTCATTATACGACTTTCTAACATCAAATTTATTTCGTGTAAGAGTCAAAGTAGTGAGACTCTCATACACTAAACTTTACTTACTGACAGTCACCTAGTATTGGAACCACCAAGTGTAAGAACCATCTGTTAAAACCCTGATGATCACGAGGAAGCTGGGGAGGGGGTGGGGAGGGGGGAGGGGAGGGGGAGGGGGAGGGGGGAGGGAGGGGGGGGGGGGGGGGGAACGACTTCACCCAACACTCGCCGAGTGGACTGATTGTGACTGTCTCTGTTTGTCACAGTTCTTCTTCGTGAAGCACGGTGAACGAAGTTTGCCTTGGCAACCCACACGGCCCCGATCTATTCTTCTGATCTATCCCGTCAGCCGTGTACAGCTTCCGGAATCAGGACAGCTTCCGCTGAACACGTGCCGTACGTAAAGATCCTCGGACGACGGAGAAGGGGTTGGGGGGGGGGGGGGGGGGGGGGGGGGAGAGAGAGCGGAGAAGTAGGACGACCATCTTCTGTCAGCTCGTTAGTCTTTGTGTCTGTGGCCACTGTCCCCAGGACTGGTTTCCGTGTTCCTTGCACGTTTCGTCGTGTCGTTTGCTTAGCTCAG
>CM031603.1:94894042-94899042 GCA_018398815.1 Conus ventricosus
TGTCTATCTCTATCCGTCCATCCATCTGTCTATCTATCTATCTATCTATCTGTCTCTCTCCCTCTCCCTCCCTCCCTCCCTCCTCTCTCTCTCTCTCTCCTCTCTCTCTCTCTCTCTCATCCTCTCTCTCTCTCTCTCTCTCTCTCTCTCTCTCTCTCTCTCTCTCTTTCTCTCCAGACATTCTGGCGGTGCCAAAAAATTTTGTTTCTGCAGTGGGCAAGTCTTGCAGGGGAGGGGAGGGGATGGGGGTGTGAAGGGGGGGGGGGAGGGGCTTTCTCTTCAGGGACAAAGCCTACTGATGGTAATGCAGACAGACTGACAAACAGATCCACGGCCTGTAGGCTGACTCTGTGCTGTGACCTTGACCTCTCTTCCCTCCCATCGGCAAGACTGCTGGTGCCACTGATGCTGCTGTTAAATGGGCAACATCATCTGACTGACATAGAAACTGGCAACATCATCTGACTTACATAGAAATTGGCAACATCATCTGATTGAAATACAAATTGGCAACATCATCTGACTGATATAGAAATTAGCAACATCATCTGGCTGATATAGAAATTAGCAACATCATCTGACTGATATAGAAATTGGCAACATCATCTGACTGATATAGAAATTGGCAACATCATCTGACTGATAAAGAAATTGGCAACATCATCTGACTGATATACAAATTAGCAACATCATCTGACTGATACAGAAATTGGCAACATCATCTGATTGAAATACAAATTTGCAACATCATCTGACTGATATACAAATTAGCAACATCATCTGACTGATACAGAAATTGGCAACATCATCTGACTGATATACAAATTGGCAACATCATCTGACTGATATACAAATTGGCAACATCGTCTGACTGATATAACAAATTGGCAACATCGTCTGACTGATACAGAAATTGGGAACATTATCTGACTGATACAGAAATTGGCGACATCAACTGACTGATACAGCTGCAGATTTGACGACACTAGTTTTCTGTTCAAACAGATGAGTCATTTCGTATCTGAGTCGATACCTTTGTGCATAGTAATATGTCACAGTTTCCCATCAAATAAAATGATTTTTTTTTGGCATCAGTTATCGGATCAATGGAGCACCTAAAGCGGTGATTAAAATTTTTTTTTTAAAATGATTTAATTTTTTTACTCCCATTCGAGGCCCATCTTGCACTGAAGTGAATGAAGATAAGTGCTTGCTCGTTCATTTTCGTTGTCCTGAGCGTAGTGTAAATATCTTGCCTGAGAAAGACCTAAGAGGTAGAAACGCGTTTTTTTGTCTTGTGATTCGTTCGTCTATGTTATTTTTTTGGGGCGGTTTGCTCTTAATTTAATTAAAAATTTTCACATAAAAAAGTTCTTCGGAAAATTTTTCACACCTCAAAGTTTTTTTCGGAGGGACGGGGGAGGGCAAACATGTGAATGGGAGGAGTATGGGGTTGGAGTGGATGGGGGGGGGGGGGGGGGGGGGGAGAGATTATACCTGATAGATGCTTTCTTATTTTTTCTTCTTCTTCTTCTCTTCGTTTCTGTGCCAGAACTTTGAGCTTTGCCGCTTCAGGATTTTGTGTATGTGTCCCCTTTTTAATCCCACCATTAAGGACAGACTACGTCGTCTTCAAGGATGATGGCTAGACACGATACGTCCCTGTGTGTACAGTGTGTGGCGATACACCCACCGGGACACGTGGATTACTCTGCCACACACGGTGGATTCGGTTTTTATGTGCGTGCGAGGAATTATGTTTCATTTCATTTTCAATTGCGTGCGGTCGGACGAGGGATTCGAAGATAATGTTTCCCCCATAGGACATGGGAGAGGTGGGGACATGGGAGAGGTGGGGACAGGGGAGAGGTGGGGACAGGGGACAGGGGAGAGGTGGGGACATGGAGAGGTAGGGACAGGGGACAGGGGAGAAATGGGGACAGGGGACAGGGGAGAGGTGGGGACAGGGGACAGGGGAGAGGTGGGGACAGGGGACAGGGGAGAGGTGGGGACATGGGAGAGGTGGGGACATGGGAGAGGTGGGGACAGGGGACAGGGGAGAGGTGGGGACAGGGGACAGGGGAGAGGTGGGGACAGGGGACAGGGAGAGGTGGGGACATGGGAGAGGTGGGGGACAGGGGACATGGGGAGAGGTGGGGACAGGGGACAGGGGAGAGGTGGGGACAGGGGAGAGGTGGGGACAGGGGAGAGGTGGGGACAGGGGACATGGGAGAGGTGGGGACAGGGGACAGGGGAGAGGTGGGGACATGGGAGAGGTGGGGACATGGGAGAGGTGGGGACAGGGGACAGGGGAGAGGTGGGGACAGGGAGAGGTGGGGACATGGGAGGGTGGGGCAGGGGACAGGGGAGAGGTGGGGACAGGGGAGAGGGTGGGGACAGGGGAGAGGTGGGGAAGGGGACAGGGGAGAGGTGGGGACAGGGGAGAGGTGGGGACATGGGAGAGGTGGGGACAGGGGACAGGGGAGAGGTGGGGACAGGGGAGAGGTGGGGACAGGGGACATGGGAGAGGTGGGGACAGGGGACAGGGGAGAGGTGGGGACAGGGGAGAGATGGGGACAGGGGACAGGGGAGAGGTGGGGACAGGGGAGAGGTGGGGACAGGGGAGAGGTGGGGACAGGGGACATGGGAGAGGTGGGGACAGGGGACAGGGGAGAGGTGGGACATGGGAGAGGTGGGGACATGGGAGAGGTGGGGACAGGGAACAGGGGAGAGGTGGGGACAGGGAGAGGTGGGGACAGGGGACAGGGAAGAGGTGGGGACAGGGGACAGGGGAGAGGTGGGGACTGGGGAGAGGTGGGGACAGGGGAGAGGTGGGGACATGGGAGAGGTGGGGACAGGGGGGCAGGGGAGAGGTGGGGACAGGGGAGAGGTGGGGACAGGGGAGAGGTGGGGACAGGGGACATGGGAGAGGTGGGGACAGGGGACAGGGGGAGAGGTGGGGACATGGGAGAGGTGGGGACAGGGGACAGGGGAGAGGTGGGGACAGGGGACATGGGAGAGGTGGGGACATGGGAGAGGTGGGGACAGGGGACAGGGGAGAGGTGGGGACAGGGGACATGGGAGAGGTGGGGACAGGGACAGGGGAGAGGTGGGACAGGGGACAGGGGAGAGGTGGGGACAGGGGAGAGGTGGGGACAGGGGACAGGGGAGAGGTGGGGAAGGGGAGAGGTGGGGACATGGGAGAGGTGGGGACAGGGGAGAGGTGGGGACAGGGGGAAGGTGGGGACAGGGGACATGGGAGAGGTGGGGACAGGGGACAGGGGAGAGGTGGGGACAGGGGACAGGGGAGAGGTGGGGACAGGGGAGAGGTGGGGACAGGGGACATGGGAGAGGTGGGGACAGGGGAGAGGTGGGGACATGGGAGAGGTGAGGACAGGGGAGAGGTGGGGACAGGGGAGAGGTGGGGACAGGGGAGAGGTGGGGACATGGGGGGAGGTGGGGACAGGGGAGAGGTGGGGACAGGGGACATGGGAGAGGTGGGGGACAGGGGAGAGGTGGGGACATGGGAGAGGTGGGGACATGGGAGAGGTGGGGACATGGGAGAGGTGGGGACAGGGGGGCAGGGGAGAGGTGGGGACATGGGAGAGGTGGGGACAGGGGACAGGGGAGAGGTGGGGACATGGGAGAGGTGGGGACAGGGGACAGGGGAGAGGTGGGGACATGGGAGAGGTGGGGACAGGGGACAGGGGAGAGGTGGGGACATGGGAGAGGTGGGGACAGGGGACAGGGGAAAAGGTGGGGACATGGGAAGGTGGGGACAGGGGACAGGGGGAGGTGGGGACAGGGGACAGGGAGAGAGGTGGGACAGGGGAGAGGTGGGGACAGGGGACAGGGGAGGGTGGGGACAGGGGACAGGGGAGAGGTGGGGACAGGGGAGAGGTGGGGACAGGGGACATGGGAGAGGTGGGGCATGGGACAGGGGAGAGGTGGGGAAAGGGGAGAGGTGGGGACAGGGGACAGGGGAGAGGTGGGGACAGGGGAGAGGTGGGGACAGGGGACATGGGAGAGGTGGGGACAGGGGACAGGGGAGAGGGTGGGACAGGGGAGAGGTGGGGACATGGGAGAGGTGGGGACAGGGGACATGGGAGAGGTGGGGACAGGGAGAGGTGGGACAGGGAGAGGTGGGGACATGGGAGAGGTGGGGACAGGGGACAGGGGAGAGGTGGGGACAGGGGAGAGGTGGGGACATGGGAGGAGGTGGGGACATGAGGAGAGGTGGGGACAGGGGACAGGGGAGAGGTGGGGACAGGGGAGGAGGTGGGGACATGGGAGAGGTGGGGACAGGGGACAGGGGAGAGGTGGGGACAGGGGAGAGGTGGGGACAGGGGTATGGGAGAGTGTGGGGACAGGGGACAGGGGGGAGGTGGGGACAGGGGAGAGGTGGGGACATGGGAGAGGTGGGGACAGGGGACAGGGGAGAGGTGGGGACAGGGGAGAGGTGGGGACATGGGAGAGGTGGGGACAGGGGACAGGGGAGAGGTGGGGACAGGGGACAGGGGAGAGGTGGGGACATGGGAGAGGTGGGGACATGGGAGAGGTGGGGACAGGGGACAGGGGAGAGGTGGGGACAGGGGAGAGGTGGGGACATGGGAGAGGTGGGACAGGGGACAGGGGGAGAGGTGGGGACAGGGGAGAGGTGGGGACAGGGGAGAGGTGGGGACAGGGGACATGGGAGAGGTGGGGACAGGGGACAGGGGAGAGGTGGGGACATGGGAGAGGTGGGGGACATGGGAGAGGTGGGGACAGGGGACAAGGGGGAGAGGTGGGGACAGGGGAGAGGTGGGAACATGGGAGAGGTGGGGACAGGGGACAGGGGAGAGGTGGGGACAGGGGACAGGGGAGAGGTGGGGACAGGGGGACAGGGGAGAGGTGGGGACATGGGAGAGGTGGGGACAGGGGACAGGGGAGAGGTGGGGACAGGGGACAGGGGAGAGGTGGGGACATGGGAGAGGTGGGGACAGGGGAGAGGTGGGGACAGG
>CM031603.1:94906542-94909042 GCA_018398815.1 Conus ventricosus
GAGTAGGAGTAGGAAGAGGAGAAGCAGAGGGAAGAAGGGAGGGAGTGGGAGTAGAAGATGAAAGAGAAGGAAGAGGAGGGAAGAAGAAGAAAATTCATCTATTCACTTTCTTTTACGCGATCTTACATTGCTTCTCGCTACGTTTTACCCGTATCAGACAGAAAAGAAAACCATTTCTCGGAACATTCGGCCCAACTTTCCGCCTTCACCCGTTCATAATCACAGGGTCCTAGCGACGTTTTTGGATTTATATCATCTCGGGTATTTCAGGGATTCCAATATTGCTGAGAAGCTGCAGCGACGTAATGCTATGATTAGAGAGGACAAGGTTCGTTGCTTGTTCTTCCAGCAATTCCAGCGTCACCTCTTTCCGGCATTGTACTGGGAATTTCGGCACACACACCCCTCTCCGCCCCACACCTCCAACCACACCCTCTTCAAGGTAGCGAAGGTGAGGCAGGGTAGAGTTTCAGAAGATACACAGTGCAAGGCTTCAGAGGTCACTATAGGAATCTTTTCTTTTCTTTATAAAAAAGAGGTTGCATGTCTGATCTGACCATTGTCTATTGGTTTTATTTGAAAGTCACTTCTCTTCACTCTCATTTGCTGACGCATTATACAATCTGCAAGTGTCCGTGCTGTGGACTATAATGAACAACAACAAAAATCAATGTCACCTGTGTTACCAATCTGTCATATTTGTTTTGGGTTTTTTGTTCTTGCTCTGAAGAGATCTTACACAGGAAAAATGTATGTTTAGATGAAAGAATACGATATGCCTTTTTTAGAATGGAACAAACAAAAAGAAGAAGGCGTGCCCAATCAAACAAAATGTTAACAAATATGATCGTCAAGTCGAAGCAAAAAGGTTTTCTGGAGTTCCAAAAGAAAAGAAAAATTAACTTCGCCACATAAAACTTTTTTCTCCTCTGTGCATAAACAAGAACGCGCCGTATTTTTCATCAAAGTTTACCTGTTAAGAAGGTTGAAAAGTTTTCATTGATGAATCTCTCTCTCTCTCTCTCTTCTCTCTCTCTCTCTCTCTCTCTCTCTCTCCTCATCTCTTCTCTCTCTCTCTCTCTCTCTCTCGCAGTATGTGTGTGCGTGCATGCGTGCGTGCGTGCGTGTGTGTGTGTGCGCGTGCCTGCGTGCGTGCGTGTGTGTGCGCGTGCGTGCGAGCGTGCGTGCGTGCGTGCGTGTGTGTGTGTGTGTGTGTGTGTGTGTGTGTGGTGTGTGTGTGTGTGTGTGGTGTGTGTGTGTGTGTGAAACAACGGACACAATTAGTAGCACGGGTGACAACAGGTAACACTAGTGACGAACTGATGGACCAAATGACATGCTTCAGATTTCAACATGGAAACATCAATCGGATCAAAAGGCCGCCAGACTGTAAGACTCAAGTGCTGACTTCTCACATCACCAGGGGCTAGATGCAGAGCTGAAACGAAAGACATGGTACTCCACCGACAAATAAGTTTGAGGAATACGAGAGCGACATATTACACCAACGGACGCGTCGGAAAGAAGTGACTGTCAACTTTCCACGTGGCACACAGTGCAAGGCTTCAGTTCACGACTCGATGCAACGTTTCAGTAATGACACAGTGAAAGGCTTCAGAAAAGACACAGTGAAAGCCTTCAGAACATGACACAGTGAAAGGCTTCAGAAAAATGACACAGTGAAAGCTCAGAAAATGACACATGAAAGCCTTCAGAAAAAGACACAGTGAAAGGCTTCAGAAAATGACACAGTGAAACGAGTCAGAAAATGACACAGTAAAAGCCTTCAGAACATGACACAGTGAAAGGCTTCAGACATGACACAGTGAAGGCTTCAGAAAATGACACAGTGAAAGCCTTCAGAAAATGACACAGTGAAAGGCTTCAGAAAATGACACAGTGAAAGGCTTCAAAAAATGACACAGTGAAAGGCTTCAGAAATGACACAGTGAAAGCTTCAAAAATGACACAGTGAAAGGCTTCAGAAAATGACACAGTGAAAGGCTTCAGAAATGGCACAATGAAAGGCTTCAGAAAATGACACAGTGAAAGGTTCAGAAAATGACACAGTGAAAGGCTTCAGAACATGACACAGTGAAAGGCTTCAGAAATGACACAGTGAAAGGTTTCAGAACATGACACAGTGAAAGGTTCAAAAATGACACAGTGAAAGGCTCAGAAAATGACACAGTGAAACGCTTCAGAACACGACACAGTGAAAGCCTTCAGAAATGACACAGTGAAAGCTTCAGAACAGACACAGTGAAAGGTTCAGAAATGACACAGTGAAAGGCGTCAGAAAATGACACAGTGAAAGGCTTCAGAACACGACACAGTGAAAGCTTTCAGAACACGACATACTGAAAGGCTCAGAAGACCCCTTTACTTCGCTATTCGTGCGTTTCGTTATTTATTCCCGCCATTTCATTCGAGTCTTTTTCCCTTTGTGGAATACTGTACTTCCTTTGAAACTGTACTTTCTATGAGCTGAAATGTGAGA
>CM031603.1:94914042-94916542 GCA_018398815.1 Conus ventricosus
AATCCCATCATCAACTTTCGGAAGAGAAGGCCAGTTTGGCCGTTGGTATGGATGACACGTTACACATAGCATGCACCCTGCGTGAGAAATGGAAAGAATGAAGAGGTAAGGAAATTGAGTGAACGATATTGAACGATATTGACTGGATGACACGGGAAACGACTGAATGAAGCGCCAGCTGGCAGCTGTTCAGTCGGCACTACCCAGGTAGGCAGCCCGTTGTGTAAACGAGTGGGGATTGTAAAGCGCTTAGAGCTTGGTCTCTAACCGAGGATAGGCGCTATATAAGTATTCATGATAATGATAATAATAACAGATCAAAGCGTTCTTTTATGTGTTGTTTGTTTGTTTATTTGAAAGGCTAACGTCACACAACAATGTTTCCATGAAAACTATTAATTCCACACACCCAGGCAATTCAGAGAAGTGAGTATTTCGAATTTTCTTCTTATCAGACATTCCACACAGCACCATGTGACAGAGTTCAAGCCGTTGCCCTGCTGCACAAAGTCATTTATCAGTGAGTTCGGGATTACAAAAAAAAATCTGTTTCCGTCAATGTTCAATATCGCACTCCGAATAGTCAGTCGCAGTGGAATACATTTTTCTAAAACAAAATTTGTATCATGTTGAAAATGTGAAACGGGCTATTCACTGTCTGCTATCTGGTTGTCCAGCGAGACAAGAGTCACGTGGCTGGCATCAAGGCTGTTCATTGGTGATGACGAGAGATACCAGACCTGCATTTCGGCAGTGTGGAGCACGTCATGAAACGAGTTCACCCGCGAAATAGCTTCGGGTCCTTTTTCTTACAATAATACGGCCAGTGTCACGTTGAACAACAGCATTTCCTGCCGAAATAAGCGTGCAGCACGCTGTTTTCTGAGGTTGTCATTTCACTTACTTTTGTCAGTAGGTTCAGAACGTATTTGCAGATCACACGCGCGCACGCGCGCGCGCGCACACACACACACACACACACACACACGAACACACACACACAACGACACACACACACACACACACACACACACACACACACACACACACACACACATACACGCACACACACACACACAACACACACACACACACACACACACACACACACACACAGACACACACACACAGAGAAAAAGACACTCCTATACACACATGCACACACTAACACAAACACACCAACACACACGCACCCACCAACATCCTCCTAGCCCCCCCCCCCCCCCCACACACACACACACACGCGCGCCGCGCGCGCGCGCCCACTCACAACAGTAGCATGGCAGAGCTCCATAAGCAGGTTACTGACGTCATCCAACATGGCCGACATCCACACGGCGTGGGAACACTCAAACGTGCTTATTTCATCCTCAAAATACAGTGCGCTCATTTTTTTTTTCTTCAAGCGTCCCCAAAGGAATTGGATTAGCGCTATATCGTACTGAGCATTCCCGTCATGTTCTGCGTCATGCTACAGAATTTGCATTCATTAACATCAGCGTGGCGGAGCTGGTCACTGCTCGTCTGTGTGCTGGCCTAGAAAACTCTGGAAAAAAAGTCTAGGCATTTGGACAGGGGAGAGAGAGAGAAAAAGAGAGAGAGAGAAGAGAGAGAGAGAGAGAGAGAGAGAGAGAGAGAACAGAGAGAGAGAGCGAGAGAGAGAGAGAGAGAGAGAGAGAGAGAAGACGAGAGAGAGAGAGAGAGGAGAGAGAGAGAGAAAGAGAGAAGAGAGAGAGAGAGAGAGAGACGAGCGATAGAAAAAGACAGACAGAAGAGAGAGAGAGAGAGAAGAAGAAAGAGAGAGAGAGAGAGAGAGAGAGAGAGAGAAGGAGAGAGAAAGCAGAGAGAGAGAGAGAGAGAGAGAGGAGAGAAAGACAGAGAGAGAGAGAGAAGAGAGACAGAGTAGAAGCAAAACAGACAGACAGACAAACAGGCAGAGACCAGACAGAAACAGACAGACAGACAGGCAGAGACAGACAGACAGACAGACAGACAGGGAGAGACAGACAGACAGACAGACACAGAGAGATCTGTGTCGGGGTCTGTCTCTTCATCTGTTTCTCTTAGTGTCTGGCCCTCCTGCCCCATCTGGACCGGACACTGACTGGACACTGGCTGGACACTTCATTGATGGCGACGTCACCGTGTGTCCGACGGTTCACCGACGGCCAGTGGCGTAGCGTCAGAGTAGCAGAATTGTATGGAATGGGGATGGGGAGGGGGGAGAGGGCTGGACAGAGTAATAGGGGAAGAAGAAGATATGGAACTTGAAGTAAAGGAGAGAGAGAGAGAGAGAGAGAGAGAGAGAGAGAGAGAGAGAGAGAGAGAGACAGAGAGAGAGAGAAACAGAGACAGAGACAGAGAGAGAGAGAGAGAGACGCACACAAACGAATAAACACATATTTGCACGCGCGCGCGCGCACACACACACACACACACAACACACACACACACACACACACACACACACACACACACACACACACACACACATGCATGC
>CM031603.1:94926542-94934042 GCA_018398815.1 Conus ventricosus
TATAATATATTTTCTTAATTTCATGTTCCAAGTTCTCCATTTACAACTGCCCCCCCCCCCCCCCGCTTCTGAAGTCCAAAACGTTACCAAGTCATTACTATGAAGACAGTTGAGTTGTCGGCCAGCGCTTGTTTAAGCCCCACTATTAGATTGTTCGTCTTGTATTTGTCTGACTTTATTCAAGTTTAAAAGGCTGTGCCAGTCTTGAATAAAGATTTCTCTGAGTTAAAGGGTTTTTTTATGGGGGCAAAAGTTACCCCACTTGTTTAATTGTTTATTGTTCTGCCTCATTTCATTTTCAATTTCATTTCGATTAAATCGAGGTTATTTTTTATTTTTTTCTGTCCGTCTTGTGTTTGTCTTTTGATCTCCCTTGCATCTTTGGGTGGATCCTCAAGCGTAGGCTCAAAGATTGTCTCCCCACATTTTATACTATTTGCATAATGCTTTAGTTCTTCGTAACTTTTTCCTTTCCCACACTTTCGTTTTGGTTTTATTTACTACCCTTCACTTGGCTGCTTTGGGGGTGCTGTTGGATTCTTTTTTGAACTCTTTGGGGGTGACAACACCACGGTATTTTGAACTGTGGTGTGTCTTATTTGACCCAGGAGCACAGACACAACCAGCCGTGTCTCCCTGAGAGTTTCGATCCCCGGACAAAAGGCCTCGGGGCATAGCAGGGAATACAATAGATCTGCCTTCGAAAGGGGTTACGATGGTTCCCCCATGCAGCTAGTGAAGAGTTTTCATATCTATAACATATTTTCTTAATTCATGTTCCCAGTTTCTCCATCTTTAACCTCCCACCCCCTCCTTAAGTCCAAATCTTTGCCAAATCATTACTATGAAGACAGTTGAGTTGTTGGCCTGCGCTTGTTTTTCCCCACTATTAGATTGTTCGTCTTTGTATTTGTCCGACTTTATTCAAGTTTAAAAGGCTGTGCCAGTCTTGAACAAAAGTTACTCTGTGTTAAGTTTTCCTATGGGAGCAAAAGTTACCCTACTTGTTTACTGTTTATTGTTTACTGTTCCCTGCCTCATTTCATTTTCAATTAAATATAGTACGTCAACAAAAATGTAAACATGGCGAAACAAACTTATCAAGAGGTGATGTTTTATTTGAGTGTAGACGTCTCAGGGCATCCTTGCCATGTTTATCAGGTATGTCTGTAACTGACTGTTGTTCCTGATGCTAGTCGTGTTTTCAGTGTTACCTCTTGTATGTTACGTAGTTCGGAAAGGTATTTGATATGACGTTGGCGTTCTGTGTGGTTATATATCCACACACACGCGCACGCACGCTCACACGCATGCATGTAAGCACACACGCTCTCTCTCCGTCTCTCTCTCTCTCTCTCCATGTCTCTCTGTCTGCCTGCCTATCTGTCTGTTCTCTCTCTCTTCTAATATAACATAATTTTGTGAGAAGACGTAAAATAAAACTACTACTACTACCACTACTACTGCTACTACTACTACTACTACTACACACATACACACATACGCGCACATGTGCACATACCCAGGCACACAAACACACAGTCAAGTCATGTTGCTTATCGCGCGCGCGCACACACACACACACACACACACACACACACACACACACATACACACATACACACACACGCGCGCGCGCGGCACATGCATGCATGCACGCACGCACGCACGCATGCACATGTGCGTGCCATGCGCTTATATTTCATTGTTTGCTGACGTTTGTGAAGATTAATGCGACGTGATATCAAGTTAATGCCATAGCAAATTTGCATCGTCAGTTTACATGAAGATGAACCCAGATTCATGACTATTGCCAAGAAGAAGAAGAAGAAGAAGAAGGAGGAGGAGGAGGAGGAGGAGGAGGAGGTGGAGGAGAGGAGAAGAAGAAGAAGAAAGGAAGGAGAGGAGGGGGAGGAGGAAGAAGAAGGAGGAGAGGCGGAGGAGGAGGAGGAGAAGGAGGAGAGAGAAATAGAAGAAGAAGGCGGAGGAGGAGGAGGAGAAGGAGGAGAAGAAAAAGTAGAAGAAGTAGAAGAAAGCGGAGGAGGTGGAGGAGTAGGAAAAGAAGAAGAAGAAGAAGGCGGCGGGGGAGGAGGAGGAGCAGAAGAAGAAAGAAGAGTAGAAGAAGACGAAGGAGGAGGACGAGAAGAAGAAGAAGAAAAGAAGAAGAAGAAGAAGAAGAAGAAGAAGAAGAAGAAGAAGAAGAAGAAGAACAACAACAACAACAACAACAACAAATACAACAAGGACATAAAGAAAATAATCTTCGTCATACACGCCCCTACTCACCCACCCACCCCTTCCATCCTTTCCCCTTCCCTGACACCCCTTCCTGTTACGTAATGCAAGGCACATCCCAAGATGATTGGTGATGAGAAAACATTCAACCCCTCAAGACAAGCGTAATTATCCTTTTTTTTTTTGAATGGGAGGACATCTAGCCTCTAGGGAAAGGTGGTATAATGGAATGGAGAAGGAAACTCATAAACAATTGGACATGCTTTTCACGACAAAATGAATTTGGTTCCGCATTGTCTGAGCCCTGCAGAAAGGGAAGAAAAGGAATTGTAAGAATTAGGAAGAGTCTGAGAAAACTGAAAACGATCGATGCAACTTTATTCCGGAAACATTTTGCTTCGCAAATGGGACATATTTTAAGTCAGGTAGCTGAAAATTGTAGATTAGAAAATATGATTGTAAGCAAATTGAAACGATACCTACTTTGGCCGTTAAAACAGATTGCTAAACTTCTCACTGCGCGCCTCAAACGAACTTCTAAATTGAGCAAACAGAAGGATATGCACTGTATATGAAGATATCATTAAAATGTGTTGATACTGGTTGAAAGTACTTTCACTATCAATGTCAAGAAAATGTCTATCGGTTCATAAAATGTTTTTTAACAGCGCGTGAATCTGTCATTTTCAACTGGACATCAAAAGCGCAAAACGTTTCAACGGAAACTAGACATAATTATGGTATGGCTGAGTCAAGGTGTTGGATATAACACTATTTGTCTTTCTGGGTTTCTGAGTTCAAAGATAGAATAATTTTGTGTGAAAAACAACAACAACAAAACTAGCATTCTGTGCTGGAAGAAGTGTCAAGTATTGATGCTTTTATTCCTTCAAGAGTATTTTCCATCCAAAGAATATGCATGATGCATTACAAGCAAGTATCTCAGAGAGAGAGAGAGAGAGAGAGAGAGAGAGAGGAGAGAGAGAGAGGAGAGAGAGAGAGAGAGAAGAGAGAGAAGAGAGGCTGAGAGCTGAGAGAGAGAGTGAGAGAGAGTCGAGAGAGATGGACGGAGATGAGATAGAGTACAAGTGGAGAATATGAAGAGAAGACGAAGAGTCAGATGAGATGAGTGCAGGATGCACCAACGGGAGTCGTAGAGGAGAGAGAGGTACTGTGGCGGATTGATGTCAACACCCGGCTAAAGCTTCGGGATTGAAAGATGCTATGTGTGCGGATGCTCAATGGTCTTGCAGAAACATTTTGAGCCCTTGGATCCACTGGGGAAGGCTACTGACGGTGAGGAAAGACCCACTGACCACAGGGAAAGTCCTGTTGACAGCGGGAAAGACTGTAACCCTGGATTCTCTTCAGGGCGCAACGTAAGACCTTATGGCGAAAGCTTGGCCGTGTCTGGTGTTGTACTGTCTTCACCTGTCAGTGGAACAGCAACGAGCAAGGCTGCGGGATACACATTGCTTGGTGGTGGCGTTTTTCGCCGGTGGGCTCAGCAGTCATGAAATATGGGCTGGTACACCCATGGGAACGCTCCCGTGGAGGTTTGTCGCGTTACGTTCAGTGGCCATTACACAATGGTATCTGCCAGGGAGCAATTATGTCCTTGACGTCTTAATGGATGCCCTGTGCGTGCCTGCACCTTAAGTGAACACAGCGCAGGCTTCCAAGGCTGGCGCAGGATTGATCCCGGCTGGTTTGTTGGCAGTTGAGGACAGTGGTTCTCGGGGTCCCACACGCACCTTCTAGTGTGTCATTTTCTTTTCCTGGAAATGGCTTCGAGAATGGAATTCATTGCGTATTGTAAGTTACTATACTGCCTATGACGAAATCCGTAAACACTGATGATAGAATGCTTCCCCAGCGTTCCCGATGAAAAAAGATGAAACAAGTAGCAACAAAATGCGATCAGTTCCGTTGCTGAATTAATAGAACACACCACGAAGATGTATGGCAAATTAGAATTAATCTGTGAACATCGATTAATTTAAAGCTATTCTTTTCAAGACGACCCTTGTATTGGTGTGTGTGTGTGTGTGTGTGTGTGTGTGTGTGTGTGTGTGTGTGTTTTGTGTGTGTGTGTGTTGTATTGTGTGTTGTGTGTGTGTGTGTGTGTGTGTGTGTGTGTGTGTGTGTGTGTGTGTGTGTGTGTGTGTGTGTGTGTGCGCGCGCGCGATTTCTTTGATTCCTTTATTAACAAAACAATCATTTAATGTGTCACAGGAACGGAGCATTCTTTATCCGAAGTACACGATTCGGTGAGTTGCTGTAGTGCCGTCTAGACAGAAGCTGCATTGCATTTCTCTTGAACTAAATTTCGAAAGAAAAACCAGCCGCCGTGGCGAAGTGGTTAGCGTCGCGGGCTCCTGGCTGGGAGGTCATGGGTTCGAATCCCATCAGAGTCATATGGGTTTTTCTGCCCAGACCGGCTCCTACCCAGAGTTGAGTTTGCTGCGGACTCAGTTGGGAAGACTGGGACCACACAGTCGAGTTTCAATCCACTTAATAAATGCGTTTCTGAGAGTGTTGCTCAAATTTCCTGATCAACACGCAGGTGCCTGTATCTCTCGGGCCTGGTTGACGCCGGGATATATTATGAAAGGAACCGTAGAGTACAGCCCTGTCATGTAGTCTCAGACCGAAATGGAAATCCGTAGCATCATCTCAATCATCCTCATTCTCATTGATCAGCATTAAAAAAAAATGTCTCAAATTCTGTGGCCCATCATGCCCTGCTCTCATGGTGACCTCAATTTCGATGTCCTCTCCACGTCTGTGGTCTTGGCTTGGTTCCGTTGGGGTCACCGGTATCGGCGAGTCCATGGGGGCTGTCGTTGGACGGACGTGGTGGCGCCCTCCGGAGGGAGAGCTCACTCACGCCGGCTCCGCGACTAAGCAATTATTGTCGTCAGCAGGGGGCTTAGTAGGTGGTGTCCTGCGTATGTTAGATCAGAACAGGCGCCACTGAACACCACCGAAGTGACTCGGCAGCAGTGCAGTGTCTTCTCCGGTGGGTTGCCTCTTGACGACTTGACATTGACTGCTCCCTTTGGATTGCCGGGGCCGGGACTGCGGCGGGGCCGACCGGGCTGTGGCTGTGGACAGTGTGTCGGAAATGAGCGGCGTGGGTGCACTGCCTCTCAGGTGGCGCAGAGGTTGGAACAGCAAAAAAAAAAAAAAAAAAAAAAAAAAAAAAAAAAAAATCAAGAAAATCGAAAGAAAAAGCGTTTAGATTTTCTGATTCTGTGCTTATCTACGCTGCGTTTCTTTTGACGTTTTGCAAAGAAAACATCTTTCCTCAACCTGTTCTCTTCCGCCTATTACTAGAAAACAATATCGTGCATAGGCCAACCGGGAAGGAGTTTCCATTAGACACGTCTCTGAATCAATGTGATATGTTTGTCAACATCGTTTTAAACGATTGAAGTCAAAGCGAAAAGAAGACCAAAAAAAAAAAGGAGAAAGAAAGAGAGAAGGACAGAAAGGAAGGCAGAAAGGAGGACAGAAAGAGAAGGACAGAAAGAACGACGCAATAGCAGCAGCTGCGGTGGTGGTAGCAGAGGCAGGAGGAGGAGGAGGAGAAAGATGACAACGACAACGACGACAACGACAACGACGACAACGACGACGACGACGACGACGACGACGACGACGATGATGATGATGATGATGATGACGATGAGATGATGATGATGAGATGATGATGATGGTGATGATGAAGAAGATGATAATGATGATGAGATGATAATGATGATGAAGTAAAAAAAAGACGAGTCTTTTTCACATGACATTAAAAGACGACCCGAAGACAGTGGCTCAAATGCACGTGCTACATAATCCTCACTGTTCACCTCACCTGTCACCTTCGGCAATTTAATGGGGGCTGTCGTTGGACGGATGCGATGGGCGCCCTCCGGAGAGAAAGCTCACTCACGCCGGTTCCGCAACACTAAGCAATTATTCTCAGTAGGGGGGTGGGGGCTTAGCAGGTGGTGTCATGCGTATGTTGGATCAGAACAGGCGCCACTGAACACCACCGAAGTGACTCGGCAGCAGTGCATTGTCTCCTCTGGTGGGTTGCCTCTTGACGACTTGACATTGACTGCTCCCTGTGGATTGCCGGTGCCGGGGCTGCGGCGGTTTACGAGCCGTTCTGTGGCGGTGAAAAGGGGGGGGGGGGGGGGGGGGGGGGCGTTGAGAATGAGGGGCGTGGATGCAATGCCACTGTGGGGAGGCACAGAAGATGGGATAGCAACAACAGAAAAATGAAAAAAAATGAATGAATGAAGAAATAAATAAATAGATTAAAAATAAATAAAAATCATGGGCAATCTTTTAACACTGAATTCTCGGCTTCTGTTACTACTAACATCGATCAATCTCAAACATCTCCCCCCCCCCCCCTCTCCTCCCTCCCTCCCTCTCTCTTTCCTCTCGCTTCCCTCCTCTGCCATTTCATGGCTACTTCTTTCCCAATTCACTTGCATTCAATCTTGTTTGCAAACACACCTACATATTCACCGTCAAGATCAAAATGATAATATACATTTGGTCCACAAAGATGACACTGACAGGCAATGCAGCTGAAATGACGTGCAAATGCAAGATCGACATTTACATTTGATTAGCATGACAAGACGTTGCTTTCAGTGTACTGAATGTTCAATGAAATGTGCTACAAAAACACGCGCGTGCGCTGATATCGTTTTGCTTGCGTTTCTGGCTTGTGGTGCCATTTGATATTGAATTCATGACATGGCATTGTCCGTTTATCTTACGCTGAATCAGATCCATGCTACTATCGGGAAAGAAGAAGAAGAAGAAGAAGAAGAAGAAGAAGAAGAAGAAGAGGAGGAGGAGGGGGAGGAGGAGGAGGAGGAGAAGGAGGAGGAGGGGGGAAAGGAGAAGAAGAAGAAGAAGAAGAGCAACAACAACAACAAAAAGAAAATGATGATGACGATGATGATGCCGATGATGATCTTGATGATATGATGATTATTCACAAGTTATGAAGTACGAGGATACCGTTTGTCACTCACGCACACCTTACATAACCCCCAACACAACCCTACGCCTCTCTCTGCTTCCCGTTCCTCTGTCACACTTCCGTCAGGTAACGCAAACTGCATCACAATCACTAACATGAACACGTGCGTCACAATATCATCGATCATAATTCAACACTGAATATCATCGTCCCCTCCCTAAACTCCAATACCCCTCACCCCTTTTTGCACGTGCCCTCCCCTCCCA
>CM031603.1:94939042-94956542 GCA_018398815.1 Conus ventricosus
ATCCACAAAAAGAATTCCAGTAAGGTCATTATTGTTAATATTGTAAGACATCTATCGATAAGTTGTACAAGAGCAGTGTGACAAGAGTGATTTTCTCGAAAACCTGATTGATTTTCATGAATCAGATCGTAATATTTAAGATGAGAATATAGGTGTGTTTGAACATGTTTTTCGAGTGGTTTAGACAACAGGGATAATATTGAGATAGGTCTATAGTTTGAGAGATTGGTGGGCTCACCTTTTTTATATAAAGGTTAACTTTTGCTTGTTTAAATCTTAAGGGAAAGTGGCTTTTATCAATACACAAATTATGAACGTAAGTGAGTGTCTCAGCAATGGTCAATGAAGCGATTTTTAGTATCTTGCCATCAATTCCATCTAAGTCCCTTGTCCCTGACTGTTTTAAGTGTGTTAAATAATCAAATACTTCATGTAATGACAATGGTGGTATGTCAAACACGAAGAAATATTTTTACATCGACAGTATTTTTTAACATAATAGATCATTGTACTTTGTTTTATCAATTACAATAACATCCTTAGTTATATTTGCAAATGAAAGTTGAAGTCTTCTGGTGATATTTCTTTTATTGGATTTTGCATTCTTGAATTATTGTTAGTCAAGAGATTGATAGTGTGTGTGTGTGTGTGTGTGTGTGTGTGTGTGTGTGTGTGTGTGTGTGTGTGTGTGTGTGTGTGTGTGTGTGTGTGTGTTTGTGTATGTGTGGGTTTGTGCGTGCGTGTGTGTGTGTGTGTAAGGGGGGGGGGGGGTTGTGTGTGTGTGTGTGTGTGTGTGTGTGTGTGTGTGTGTGTGTGTGTGTGTGTGTGTGTGTGTGTGTGTGTGTGTGTGTGTGTGTGTGTGTATGTGTGCATGAGTACACAAGCGAGCATGCGTGCGTGTATGAGAGAGAGAGAGAGAGAGAGAGAGGAGAGAGAGAGAGAGGAGGAGAGAGAGAGAGAGACAGACAGACAGAGAGACAGACAGAGAGAGGAGAGAGTGGGAGAGAGAGAGAGACAGAGAGAGAGAGAGACAGAGAGACAGAGACAGAGACAGAGAGACAGACAGGAGAGAGAGAGAGGGAGGAGGAGAGAGAGAGAGCAAGAGAGAGAGAGAGAGAGAGAGAGAGAGAGAGAGAGAGAGAGAGAGAGAGAGAGGAGAGAGGAGAGACAGAGAGAGAGACAGAGGACAGAGACAGAGAGGACAGAGAGAGGTGAAATCGATGAACACCATTTTCGTTCAGTTCACACACGGCGACAGTCTGCAGCAGGGAGGCCGGGTGAAGCAGAAAACGCAATGATGACCGGAGCATGAACAACATGGAGCCACGACTGACTGGTGCGGAACGGCCAGTCAATGACGACAGCAGAGTCTGCATGGACGAAGAAGTGACTGCTTGGAGAAGAGAAGACAGGAGTGACGAACACATATGAAGACAGCACAGACTGCATGGACGAAGAACTGACTGGCTGAAGAAGAGAAGGCAGGAGTGACGAACACACTGACATTCATGGAGGAAAGAAAGGATCACCTCATTATTTTATTCGTCCACTTTTTTGCTCGGATCAGAAAAAATACATTGTATTCAGGTATTCACAGATAATGAATCTAAAATCCTGGGTTTCTTTTTTTTTAATTGATTTTGTATTTCCCAACCCAAAGGCCCCTTTTAAACTGTCAGTGAAAAGGGCATAATTGAGGGCGCGATATGAGCTTTACTTTTATTGTTTGCTCTTTCCAGGGGGGGGTAAATGGTTCTTTTTTATTCCTGGTGGTCAGCAACATGAGGGGGAAAAGGTAAAGGGGGAGGCGGGGGGGGGAGGAGGGGGGTGGGAGGGGGGGAAGGAAGGGGGGGGGGGAGAAAAATTCCCCCTGAGGGGTGGGGTTTGGGGGGGGGAGGGGGGAGGGGGGAGGGGGCCTAAGACACATGGGGGGGTTTTGGGGACTAAACGATGTTTGGGCCCAAAAGGGGGGGGTTTGGGGGGCGGGGGGGGCGGGGGGGTGTGGGGGGGGGGGGGGAGGGGGGGGGGCCCCAAAGACACAAGGGGGGGTTTTGGGACTAAGACGATTTTTGGGGTTTAAAAGCGGGGGGGTGGGGGGCCCGGGGGGGGGGGGGGGGGGTTTGAGGGGACGGGGAGGGGAGGGGCCCAAAGACAAAAGGGGGTTTTGGGGTATGGGACAAACCGTTTTTTTTTGGGGCCAAAGCGGGGGCGGGGGGGGGGGGGTGGGGGGGGGGGGGGGGGGGGGGGGGGGGGGAGGGGGGGGGGGGAGAGGCCTAAGACCAAGGGGTGGTATGGGACAAACACATGTTTGGGTCAAAGCGGGGGCAGGGGGGGGGGGGGGGGGGGGGGGGGTGGGGGGGGGGGGGGGGGGGGGGGGGGGGGGAGGGGGGGGCCTAACAAAAGGGGGTGGTATGGGACTAACACGATTTTTTGGGGGGTAAAAGCGGGGGCAGGGGGGGGGGGGGGGGGGGGGGGGTTTTGAGGGGGACGGGGGGAGGGGGCAAAGACAAAAGGGGGGGGGGCATGGGAACCAAGATAAGGGTTTGGGTTTAAAAGTGGGGGACGGGGGAGGGGGGGGGGGCCGGTGAGGGGGGGGGGGGGGAGAGGCGTAAGACACAAGGGGTTGGTTTGGAACTAAAAAGATTTTTGGGGGCCCAAAGGGGGGGGCGGGGGGGGGGGGGGGGGGGTGGGGGGGGGGGGGAAAGGGAGGGCCCTAAGAAAAAGGGGGGTGGTTTAGGCCCTAAGCGATTTTTTGGGTAAAAGGGGGGGGGTTGAGGGGGGGGGGGGGAGGGGACGGGGGGAGGGGGGGGGGCCCTAAGACAAAAGGGGATGGCAGGGGAAATTTAACACGATTTTTGGGCCCAAAGCGGGGGGTGAGGGGGGAGGGGGTTTTGGGGGGGGGGGCCGGGGGGAGGGCCCAAAGACACGGGGGGGTGGTTGGGACAAAGACGATTTTGGGGGGTTTAAAAAGCGGGGGGGGGGGCGGGGGTTTGGGGGGGGGGGTGAGGGGGACGGGGGGGGAGCCTAAAAAAAAGGGGCCCCAACCAAAAGGGGGGGTTTTGGGGCCCTAAGGCAAATTTTTGGGGGCCCAAAGGGGGGGGGCGGGGGGGGGGGGGGGGGGGGGGGGGGTGGAAAGGGGGGGACGGGGGGGAAGGAGGGCCTTTTGACACAAGGGGTGGTTTTGGGGACTAAGACGATGTTTGGGTCAAAGGGGGCGGGGGGGGGGGGGGGGGGGGGTGGGGTTTTGACGGGGGGAGAGGCTAAGACACAAGGGGTGGTTTGGGCCCCAAAGGGCGTTTGTTTGGGCCCAAAGGGGGGGGGGGGGCGGGGGGTGGGGGGGGGGGGGTTAAGGGGGGAGGGGGGGGGGGAGGGGCCCCAAAGACACAAGGGGGGGGTTTATGGGAAAAAGACGATGTTTGGGTCAAAGCGGGGGTGGGGGGGGGGGGTTTGGGGGGGGGGGGGGGGGGTTTTAAAAGGGGGGAGGGGCCTAAGACAAAGGGGGTGGTTGGGGACTAAGGCGATGTTTGGGTAAAAGCGGGGGGTGGGGGGGGGGGGTTGAGGGGGGGGGGGGGAAGGGGCCCTAAACAAAAGGGGGGTTTTGGGGGAAAAGGACGATTTTTGGGGTTTAAAAGCGGGGGGGGGGCGGGGGGGGGGGGGAGGAAAAGGGACTGTCGGTGAGTAATTTGCGCGGGGGTGGGAGGGGGGAAAAGGGGGGTTTTGGGGGGGGGGGGGGCGGGGATTTTTGAGAGGCGGTAAAGGCCCGGGCTTTTTATCGGCGGGCGGGCCCACTAATGAGACGGAAAACCCAATTCCCTCCTCCCCCCCCCCCCCCCCCCCCCCACCCCACCTCCCATCCTCCTCCTCTTTCGGGTTTTTTGCCCCTGAAGCGTTAGTCAATCCGCACGTTACCGTTTAAAATGTTGTTTTTTAAATTTACGTTTCTCTCTTTTCTCTCTCTCCTTCTCTCCCTCTGAACTTTTTATATTTTACTTTTGAGGGCCCATGGACATTGATTGGGGAATTGTTTGGGTTTTTCGACTTGAGTAGTCATCAACTTATACTTTTTGAGGGGGTCTTTGAAATATGAAGATTAATTTGGGTGATAATTGATAGAAAATTTAAAAGGGGGGGGTTTAACTGGTAAAGGGGGGTTTTCTATTCAGGTCTTTTGATTTGTGGCTTATGCACTTCTTAAGATAATTGTTAATTCAAATTTTGATTTGATCAAAATTTGTTTAAAATGTGGATTTAAATTTGATTTAAAATTTAATTTTGATTGGACCTAGGGGGGTTATAAATGTTTTTTCTTTTTTAGAAACAAATAAGGTACAAGATAAATGGACTAGTCAAGTAATGCTTTGTTAAATTAAATGTCGTTTCAACTTGTTTTGTTTGACCCATGTTGATGTTTGGGGCCCTTTTTTAAATTGAGTTTTGAAAATTTTGTTTTTGTTGTTTTTTTCGATTTTAAACAAGGGTGCGTGATCATGTAAAGGGGCCCCTTTAGGCCTCACATTAAAAGTCGGGGGCATTTGTGCCCCGTCAAGAGAAAAAAAAGGGGGCTCTGAACTTTTTCGATTTGGCACAAAAACCACAAACAATTTGCTCCCAAACACTTTTCTTTTTCCTTAATAGCTTTAATTTCCATCAATTGTATTTTTCCTTTAGTTCCCTCACTGGTGGGGGTGGGGTGTGTGTGTGTGTTGTGTGGGTTGGGTGTGTGTGTGTTTTTTTTGCTGTTGTGTTGTGTGTGGGGTGTGCGTGCGTGCGTGCTTTGGTGTTTTCGTGCGTGCGTGCGTGCGTGCGTGCGTGCGTTCCCGTGCGTGCGGCGTGGGGGTGTGTGTGTGTGTGTGTGTGGTTTTTGGGGGGTGTTGTGGGGTGTGTGTTGTGTGTGTGTGTGCGTGTGTGTATGTGTGTGTGGGTGTTTTTGTGTTTTGTGTTTTTGGTGTGTGGGGGATTTGGTGTGTGTGTGTTTTGTGTGTGTTTTGAGGGGGTTTTGTGGGGGTTTGTTTTTTGGTGTGTGTGTTGTTTGTGTGTGTGTTTGGGTTTTTTGGGGTGTGTGTGTTGTGGGCTTTTGTGTGTGTGTTTTGTGTGTGTTTTGTGTTGTGTGTGTGTGGGGTTTTTTGGTGGTTTGTGTGTGTGTGTGTTTTGTTTTGTTTGTGTGTGTGTGTTTTGTGTGTGTGTGGGGTTTTTTCGTGTGGTTTTGTTGTGGGGGTGTGTTTTGTGGGGTTGTGTGTGTTTTGTGGGGGGTGTTTTGTGTTGGGTGTTTTGGGGGTTGTGTGTTGGGGGGAGTTTTGTGGGGGTGTTGTTTTGTGTGTGTGTGTTTTTGGGTGGGGTTGTGTTGTGTGTGTGTGTGTGTGTGTGTGTGTGTGTTTGGTGTTTTTGGTTTTTGTGTTGTGTTTTGGGGTGTGTGTGTGTGTTTTGTGTGTGTTTTGTGGGGTGGGGTTTTGTGTGTGTGTTTTGTGTGTGTTTTTTGTGTTTTTGGGTGGTGTGTGTTTTTGGGGGTGTGTGGGGGTGTGGGGGTGTGGTGGGGGAGTGTGTGTGTTTTGGGTTGTGTGTGTGGGGGTGTTGTGTGGGTGTTGTTGTTTTGTGTGTGTGTGTTTTGTGTGTTTTTGGGTGGTGTGTTTTTGGGGGTTGTGTGGGGGTGTGTTTTGTGTGTTTTTGTGTTTTTTTGGGGGTGGTTGTGGGGGTTGGGGGGTGGGGGTGGGGGTTTTTGTGGGGGTTGTGTGTGGGGTTTTGGTGGTGTGTGTGTGTGTGTGTGTGTGTTGTTGTGTGGGGGGTTGGTTGTGTGGGGTTGTGGTGTTGTGTTGTGTGTTTTGTGGGGTGTGGGGCGTGCTTTTGCGTGCGTGCGTCCCGGCGTGCGTGCGGGGTGCTTTTGTTTGTTTTTGGTGGGTGTGTGTGGTGTGGGTGTGTTTTGTGTGTGTGTGGGGTTGTGTGTGTTGTGTGTGGTGTGGGGGTTTTTGTGTGTGTGCGTTTTTGGGGGTTTATGGTTTTTTTTGTGGTTGGGTGGGGAAGGGGGGTCGTTGGCCCGGGCCTTTTTTGGGGGCCGTGCGGGGGGTGGGGGGTTTTTTGGAGGGGGGTTGTGGGGGGGTTGTGGTGGGGGGGGGGGGGTGGGGGTGGGGGGTGGGGTGGGAAAAAGGGGGGTATTGGAGAAGAATGGGGGAAGTAATGAAAGAAAGGGGATGGGGGAAGGGGGAGGAACAGAAATTGAAGGAAAAAAGGGGGGAAAAATAGATTTTTTGGAAAGAGAAGAGGGAAGGGAGAGAGAGAGGGGAGGGGAAAAAGGGAGAGGAGAGAGAGAGGAGGGGAGAGAGGGGGAAAGGGGAGGGAAAAGGAGAGGGAGAGGAGGAAGAGAGAGAGAGAGGGAAAAGGGAGAGAAGGGGAAGGCAGAGAAAACAGACTTTCAGACAGACAGACAGACAGACGCGACAGAGTTTCAGGGGGTTAGGGCCATAACATAAAAGGGGGTGGGGGAAATCATTCTGAAGCAAATATCACGTTACCGCAACATCTGTTTGAAACGCCCCGAAGAAAAAAATCTAAAAGTCATAAAAAATCTTTGCTGCCCTTTTTCCCAAAATTTGCCTATGCCATTTATCCTCTCCACCCCCACCTTCCCCCCCACACAACCCCTCTCGGTCTTCTCCCTCTCCCCCCTACTCCCCTCTTTTTCATAAAAACGATGTGTTTTTGTGTGTGTGTGTGGTGTGTGTGTGGTGGGGTGTGTGGGGTGGGTGTGTGTGTGTGTGGGGGTTTTGTGTGTGTTTGGGGCGTTGTTGTGTGTGGGTGTGGGGGTGTGTGTGTGTTTGGGGCGTGCGTGCGCTTCTTTCCCTGGGGTGTGTGTGGGTGTGTTTTTGTGTTTTGTTTTGTGTTTTGTTTGTGGTGTGTGTGCGTGTGCGGTGGTCCCGGGGTGTAGTTTTTGTTTTTTTGTTTGGGTTTTGGGTGGGGGTTTGGGGGTGTGTGTGTGTGGTGTGTGTTGTGTTGTGTGGGTGTGCGGTGTGTGCGTGTGTTTTTTGTGAGTGATTTAAATGTGTGGGGAATAAAATTTTGCGCTTTTAGCTGGATAATTCACGGAAACTTAAAACCCAAAATAAAGGGTTCGTATGTGTGGGGGTGGGGGTGTGTGTGTGTGTGTGTTGCGTGGGTGGGGGTGGTGGGGCTTTCTTTGGTGCGTGTTTGCGTTTTTGGGTTAAAATAAGGGGGTTTTTTTTGTCATGATAATTTTTAAACAAAAATTTGAACCACCCCACACACCCCACAACACACCCAACACACACACACACACACGCCACGCCACACACACACCACAAAAACACAAACACACACCACAAACACTCACAAACCACAAAAACCCCATACACACACACACACACCCCACAACACACTTACACACGCCGCACACACACCAACACACTAACACACACACAACACACAAAACCCGGCGCCCCGAAACGCCACACACACCGCACACACACACACACACACACACACACACCCCCAACAAAACAACACACAACACCGAACTTCAGGGTTTTATTTTTTGCTTTTAAAATTTACCGGGCCAAAGGGCCCGCAATATTTACCGAAAAAGGGTTTTTTCCCCCCCAAGGGGGGGCCCGGGGGTTTCAGTTTTTGGTTTTTAACCCCCTTGTTTTCCGTGACATTTTGAATAAAAGCATAGAAAAAAAATTTTCAGTTTATTTGTTTCAAGGCATTTCAGTTCAGATCGGTCACGATTTCGTGGGGAGGGGATTCCTCCAGTTTTTTTGTGTTCTTTATAATTTTACATTGTTTTTTGTTTCTTTCCCCCCCTTCAAAAGGGGCCCAATGGCCTTTTTTGAAGTAAACCATCTGGGTTTGATCTCCTCTCTCTTCCCCTCTCTCTCTCTCTCTTTTAAAGCAACTTCAGGTTCTTCTATAAAAAGTAAAAATCCCCCCGCCCTTTCTTTTCTCTCTCTTTTCCCCCCCCTCTCTCTTCTCTTTTCTCCCTCTCGGGGGTGAAACAGTCACCCAAATATCTAGTGCCTATAAAACGGAGGCCCTCCCTTTATGGCCAAAAGGGGTTTGAAAAAAATGGCAAACCTCCAATCCTTTCCTCTCTTTCTTTATTTCGCCTTTCCCTGTGTTTGAGAGACACCCAGAGCCTTTGAATTTTCGTTTTGCCGCCAGACCTTCAATTCGGGAAATAGTGCCATAAAAGGGTTTCGGGAACGGGGGGCTTTGTCTGAAAATGTGCCCGGGCTTCGTTTTTTCCCTGAAAAGTAATACCTTTTTGAAAACCTTTGGGCAAAATGATGTAACAATAATACGGGGGATTTTGGGGGTTATTTTTTGTCTGCTGTATTATAAGCGTTATGCCAAAAACACACACACACCACCCCACCCCCCACACACCCCCCACACACACACCCACCCCACGCACGCACGCCGCACGCCCCGCACCCCACGCACGCACCCCCAAACACGCAGCACGCCCCGCACGCACGCACGCCGCACCCCACGCACGCAAGCACGCACGCCCACGACGCAGCACGCGCACACAACCCCCAAACACAACACACCCACAAACACAACACACCACACCACCCCACACACACACCCACACACACACACACCCACACGCACGACCCCGCACGCACCCACAAAACACACAAACCCCCACACACACACACACACACACACCCCACACTCACACACACCCCACACGACAAAAAACAACAAACAGACTTTTAAAATTTATGCTGTGCTTTCATACTGATATTTGTTTTGGGCCACACCACACACACACACACCACCAACACACACACACCCCAAAAACACACACACAAAAAAACCCCCCCAAACCACGCACGGCACCCCACGCACGCACGCACCCCACGCCCCGCACCCCACGCACCCCACAACCACACACACACACACACCAAAAAACCAACACCACAAACACCCCTACGCATACAAACGTGGCATGCATTTGGTTTTGGGGTTGCAGCACGCCGCCACATGCGTTTGGGCGGCACAGAGGGAAAAGAAAAGGAAGAGAGCCGAGGAGAGAGGGGAGAGGGGGGAAGGGAAATAGAGGGGAAAAGGAAAAGGGGAAAATGGGGGAGGGGGAAGGAGGAGGGAGAAAGGGGAGGGGGGAGAGGGGAGAGAGGAGGGGGAGAGAGAGAAAAAAATTTTTCATAAAAGGGCCCCTCTGAGAGATTCAAAATTATTTTTTTTCCCGTCCCCCCAAAAACCAGCTTTCGAAAATTTCGGGGAGAGCCCCCTTTAGAGGAAAGACAAAATGAACCCGGGCCTCTGCTTTACAATATGCCCCAAAGGGTGTGGTAGGGAAATCAAAAAAGGAACACTTTTTTAAATAAAAAAGAAATTTTGGGGCTTGCTTTTAGGTATAAAACACTGGAAAACGAGTTGTGGATTTCTATAAAATTTAGATTATATATATTAAAAAAAACTTTTATGTAAAAACGTTTGAATTTCCCCTTTTGCTTTAATTTAAGATGTTTGAAATTTCCCCCCTTTTTTTTTTTTCTCATTTTTTTTCCGGGGGAAGCACTAGTTCATTACAAGGGAAACCCAAAAAACATAAACCCGAAAAACCTTAGAGAGAGAGAGGAAGAGAGGGGAGAGGAGGGGGAAGGGGAGAGAGGGTGGGAGAAGAGAGGGAGGGGGTGGGGGAGAGGAAAAGAGAGGAGAGGAGAGGGGAGGAGAGAAGAGAGATGGGGGACAGAAAAAAAAAAACGTTTATTTCTTCCCCAAACAGGGGGAAAGGGAGAAGAGAGAGGGGAGAAGGGGGGAGAGAGAAGAGGGGAGATGGAGAGGGAGGGGGAGAGAGAGGAGAGAAGAGAGAGGAGAAAATTAGAGAGAGAGGGGAGGGGAGTACGGATACGGAACGGTTTCGGATGATTTAAAATTATAGGCCTCAGCCCCCCCTTTTGATGGGGTTTGGGTTTTCCATTGACAAAAAAGATTTTTGTCAGCCTATTGATCAAAAAGAAAAAATCACATGCTCAAGAACAAAAATGTGCTTTGGAAAATTTTTTTAAGGCTTTGTATAGGTACAAAGGGAAATTTTTTAACCAAAAATCCAGAACAAGGAATGGCTTTTGGGGGTTCGATTTCAGGGTCGAATATCAGAGATTTACTGGGCTTTCACTATTGATATTTAAATGGCAATTTCAGTCCATTCTCGATGGCCATTTAGTTCTGGTTTGGGTCATTTTTGGGCCCCGGTGTACAAAATAAAAAGGGAAAAAAAAAAAAGAAAGGGGGGGAAAAAAAGGGAAAAGGGCACGTACAAAAACGTAAAATAAATAAAGAAATAAAAAAAAACAACAACAACAACAAAAAAAACCCGCAAAAATTGCAACAACAACCCCAAAAAACCCCCGAAAATCGATCAGACAAAATGGTAGATTGGTACCCCCGCAGTGGAGAGAGAGGAGAGGGAGAGAGGGGAAAGAGAGGGGGAGAGGGGAAGAGGAGGGAGAGGGGAGGAGAGGGGAGAGAGAGAGGAGTGACAGAAAGACAGAAAACAGGGAAAACAGACAGACAGACCGCCAGACAGACAGACAGCCAGACAGAAGAACTTGTCAAAATTCAGACTCACGTTTTCCGTTTGAAAAAAGCATTTTAACCCATCAAGTTTTCCCGAATGAAACTGAAAATTGGGGTCAAAGGAAATTATTAAAATCGGACAAAATGAACAGGGGGAAAGAAATCCTCGCAGGCCTGTCCCTGCCCTGGGAAATGAGAAAAGTCTTTGGCCCTTTTTTTTTTTTTTTTTTTTGGGAAAAGTTGCGAAGGGGAAACGATTGCAGGCGGAAATCAAAAATTTTACCCGTTCGCTTTGAGGTGGGTTTTTCCAAAATGGAAAGAAAAGGGGGGGAAAAAAGAAAAGCCACATATTGAGGTAGGGCCGTTGTAAAGGGGGGGGGGGGGGGGGGGGGGGGGGAGGGGGATGGGTGGGGGGGTTTGGGAAAGTTGGAAGGGGAAAAATGTGGACATTCATCCAACATCAGTATGGGAGGATTTCTGGGCCCGGGGCCGGGGGGGGATTAAAATAATATTGATTAGAAAAAAAAAAATCATTGAAGATAAGATGGGTTTTTAATATTGATAGCTATTTAAGATTGAAGTTTGCTTGTGAAAACCCTTGTCAAAACGAAAAAACAAATAAGCACAAAACAAAAGACCCTTTAAACCCAAAAACGAAGGGATCCCTACAAAATGTTTCTGGCCAAAATGGACTTTTTTCAGTCTGGGGACTTTTTTAAAAGTCAAAAAAATTTTTATCTGAAACTAAGATGTTACAGAAGGGGAAACTTTTTTTTTAAAAACATTTTCCCGGGGTGTTTTTTATTTTTATTTTTAAGGGGTTTTTTGAATGGCTTTTGTTTGGTTGGTTGGGTTTTGTTTTTGTTTCGTGGGGTGTGCGTGGGGGTGTGTGTGTGTTGTGTGTGTGTTGTTTGTGTTGTGTGTGGGGCGGTGCGTGCGTGCCCCTTTCGGGGTTTCGTTTTGGGGTGTGTGTGTGTGGTGTGTGTGTGTTGTGTGGGTGTGTGTGTGTGTGTGTGTGTGTGTGGGTTGTTGTGTGCGCGCGCTCCGGCCCTGGTGGAGTGTGTTTTGTGTATGTGGTGTGGGTGTGTGGGTGTGTGTTGGGGGGTGCGTGGGTGTGTGTGTTTTGGGGGTGTGTTGTGTGTGTTGTGTGGGGGGGGTGTTGCGCGCGTGGGGTGCGGGGCGTGCATGCGCGTTTCCCCCGTGCGTTTCGTGTGTGCGTGCGTGCGTGGTGCGTGGTGCGTGGGTGTGTGTGTGTTGAAAAAAGACTTGTGAGTTGACTTCAACCCGATGCAGCCCCAATATGGTCCTTTTTCGGGGCGGTTGGGGCTGTAAGCATTTTAAATTTCCTGCGTGAAATTTGGGAAAATCTGTAGTTTCCCGAAACAATACAGGAAAACCCGCCCGGGCCCCAGTACGTCGGAAGGAAAATCCGGGGGGCCAAAGGGGGGGGGGGGGGGGGTGTTGATGGCGAAGGTCCCAGACAAGAAGTCCCCTTCCCTCCGCTCCCCCCCTTTCCCCCCCCCTTTTAAAAAGTGTTTTGGCCCCCCGGGATTTTTTTCTTAACTCTCAAGTCATGATCTCCCGTAGCCTTCGCCCCAGAATTTTTTTTTTTTTCCTTGGGGGTCATCGGAATTCGAACCAGAAAATCGGGGGAGAGGCGTGCGTCTTTTTAAAAATTTTCCTTTTTGACGGGTTACTCATATTAATATTAATACACTTGTTCTTGGTTTGGGAAAAACACGCCTTGTGCGTTCACTTTTTTTGTTTTAAATTTGAACCCCGATCCAAACTGGAACCTTCGTTTTGCCCCTTCCATTGCTGTAAGGATTCTACACAAAAAATAGTGTGGAAAAAAACCCTTGCACACAGTCATAGGTCATTCTCGAACCCTGGCACATGCAGGGACTGAACTATGGACAGAGGTTGACTTCAGACAGAAAACCTTCCCAAAACTCACAGGGTATTGAACCCCGGATCCCCCGGCAAGGGAGCAAAAGTCTCCCCGGGTAGACCAAACCCGGTCCATAACAGGGGCCCTTAAAAAATTTTAAAGCTCCGTCCCCTTTTTTTTCGATGGTTTTTTGATCTCCAATCCCTCTGGCGCTTGGGACCGGGTGATCGTTTTCCCCGTTCCGGTGCCCTTTTTCGGTTTCTGGGAAAGGGGAGAGGTGATGGAGAATTTTAAAAAAAAAGGGCCAAAAGACGAGTCTTTTTTGTACCCCCCTTTCGTCTCCTTCTCCTCTTCTTTCTGTTTTGCTAAAGTAGAAAGTTATATATCAATAGTGCAAGCGAAAAATCCTAATCGATTTTTTTAGTAAATGGTTTAAAAAAAAATTTTTTTTGTGTAAAAAATTGTTTTATGATAATACTATGTACTGTGTTATAAATTTTCACAGTAAGCTGTAAGAAAAGAAGGGTTTCATTATGAAAGTTTCGCTTGACTTCTGGCTTTGTTGGTTTCCCTTTATGAATTTTTGTTGCGGGATGTAAACAAAATGATACTCCTAACACCCGTAAAGAATGTGGGGCGAGTCGTTATTTGCCCCTTTTGTTTATTCATTTATTGTTTTGCAGATGGTGTTCCCCGGGGACCATCCTAATGGGGAAAAAACCCGAAAAGAGGTTTTTATTAAAACCCAAAGGGCTTGATGAGGAAAATGGAAAAAATTTTTGGTCGGAAGATTTGCAAACAGGGCCCCCTTTTTTTGCGTTTGGTCTCTAAGAAAAACACTCTGTTGTCGAAGTTGTTGTTATGTGCTCTTTTAAGCATAACTTTTTCCATAGAAAAAAAATATGTTTCTGGGCATCTGACCTGGCAATGAAAGGGGCTAAAAAAATGGGGGGAAAGGGGCCTTTGGGGGGGGGGGGGGGGGGGGGGGGGGGGGGGGTGAAGGGGGAGGAAGGAGTGGGAAGTGGACGGGAAAAATCAATTTCTCTAAGGCCTTGTGGAGATTGTTTGCCCCAATTGTCACGTTGTTTTATTTTTCCTTCGACAAACAAGTCCAAAAGGTTTTTGGGGTGAATTGCAATGAGTGAGTCGAATGGAAAAAAAACTGAAACAGCCGCGGTGGCCCCGGGGTTAATGCCACGAAAGGGGAATCAAAGAGCAGAACCCCAGAAAAACCCCAAAAGAAAAATGAGAGGGGAAAGGGGGAGAAGGAGGAGAAACAGGAGGGGGGGGGGGAGGTGGGGGCCCCAAAAAGAAGAAGAAAAGGGAAAAAGAGAAGAAGAGAAGAAGAAGAAGAAGAAGGAAAAAGGCCCCGCCCCAACCCACGACGACCGGGCCAAAAAGAAAAAGAAGAAGGAGAAGAAGAAGAAGATGGTTTCGGTTTAAATCTTTTTTTAAATGATCATATGTGTTTCCGGCCATTGTCAGTCATGGCCCATGCATTTGGGGTTTACCTTTTGCAATTAAAAGGTTGACTTCTCAGGGGAAACCCCCACCCTATTAGGGCTGTCTTCCATGAGGTTTTGGGGAAGGGAAAAAGAAGGGAAAACCAAAGAAAAAAAGAAGAAAAGGGGAAAAAAAAAAAGGGAAAAAAGACGAAGAAAAGAAAGAAGAAGGGAAAAAGACAAAAAACCAAAAAAGAAAAAAAAGAAGAAAAAAAAAGAAGAAGAAGGGGAAAAGGAAAAAGGGCAAAGGGAAAAAGAAAAAGAAGGGAAGAAAAGAAGAAGAAGGAAGAAGAAGAAGAAAAAGGGAAAAAAAAGAGGGAAAAAAAGGGCGGGCCGCAAAGGGCCCAGCCAGCCGCCGAAAAAGGAAAAAGAAGAAGAGCAAATTTCCCCAACCAAAAAAAGAAAGGAATTGGGAAAAGAGCTCCCCTTCTTTTTTTATTGCTCTTTTTGCAATCTTTGGGTTTAAAACCCCGCAAATTCACGGACCACTTTCTGCAAAAAAGATACAACAAAAAAATTAAAAACGAGCAAACATGGGAAGTGTGTAAATTTTTAAAAGGTCTAGTCATATAGTTGCATAACCTGGTCACCATTTTATCTTTACATGTCAGAGAGAGGGAAAAAGAGAGAGAGAGGAAAAGGGGAGGGGGGAAAAAAGAGGGGAGGAAAAGGAGAGGGGAGAAGAAGAAGCAGGACAGGCAGGGCGACAGGGGCAGACACCTACATCCCGTGAACTTCATTATTTAAAGAGAAAAAAAAAGGAATTTTAAAAACTATGTGGGGCGAAAAAGGTTTTGTTTGTGAGTTGCAAGTGTCCTTTACATGTGTCTTTCACCAAAAGGGGTTTGCTGAATGTCCTATTTTAAAACTGTGTTATCAAAATGGATATGCCATCACTTACTTATGTTAGAGTTTAAGACAATCACACACACAAACACACACACAACCACACACACCCCAAAGCCCCACGCACACACATACACATTTCAAACCCATACACACAACCCCACCCACACACCACACCCTCTCTCTCTCTCTCTCTCTCTCCCTTTCCCCTCTCTTCTTCTTTCTCTCTCTCTCTCTCTCTCTCTCTCTCTCTCTCTCCCCCTCTCTTTCTCTCTCTCTCTCTCTCAGGATTTTCGTGTTTCGATTGAAATCACCCGGCCCCCCCCCGGGTGTTGTGTACAGCTTTTGCGTTTTTTTAAAATTTTCCCTTTGGGGAAAAGAAAACAAAGAGAAAAAAGGTTTTGCACTCAAAGTCTTGGGAAATTTTAAAAGGGGTAATTGTCTTTGTTTTAAATTTTAAAAATTTTTTTAGTGTTTTAGTTTTTTTTGAACTTTTTCTTCGGAATAAGAAATTCCCCATTTATTGTCGCAAGATTTCACGTTAAAAAAATTCCCCTTTTTCATCCCTTTTATAAAAGTTTTGATTAATTCATCTCTCTCTCTTTCTCTCTCTCTCTCTTCTCTCTTCCTCTCTACTCCTCTCTCTCTCTCTCATCTCTCTTCTCTGTATATATATATATATATAATATATTATATATTATATATATATATATATATATATATATATTATATATATATACATTAGCTGAAAAAGGAGACTGCCAAATATGTACTTTACGAAGACGCCATTGATTTATATACATTTTCCTCAATTTGGAGAACTCCATCATCTGCCACACTGTTTTGGGACGGAAAAAAACGAAGGTTCATATCTCTGGGAAGCCTTTATGGAATGTTTGTGTGTGTCTCCTTCTCTCTCTCTCTCTCTCTCTCCTCTCTCTCTCTTTCTCTCTCTCTCTTCTTCTCTCTCTCTCTCTCTCTCTCTCTCTCTCTCTCTCGCTCCACACCACACACACACACACACACACACACACACACACACACACACACACACACACACACATATATATATATATATATAATATATTATATATAATATATATATATATATATATATATATATATTTAAAACAAGTTAAAAGAGGAATCTTAAAATTATCTAGAAAGAAAGAAATATGCAAAATCTTCCAAAACCACAACTTAAAGCTTACCATTGAAGCAAACAAAAAGGTAGTGAACTACTTAGACATAACACTGGATCTCAACAATCACATATATAAACCATACAAGAAACCCAACGATACACCTCTTTATGTACACACCAAAAGTAACCATCCACCATCTGTATTAAAGACCATACCCCATGGCATAAACAAGAGACTATCAAACCTGTCATGCAGTGAGAGAGTGTTAAACAATGCAGCAGTAGAATACCAGGAGGCACTACAAACAAGTGGATACAATTACAAATTACAATACAACCCACACAACAACACAAATAAAAGCAAGAAAAATAGGAAAGAAAAATCATATGGTATAACCCCCCATACGACGGGAAACTCAAAACAAACATAGGGAAAGAATTCTTCAAATCCTGACAACTTCATTTCCAAAAGAACACAAACTGTCCAAAATATTTAACAAAAACACTGTCAAACTATCGTACCCATGTATGCCCAACCTCAAAAACCTAATTGACGCATCCAACAAAATGAAAATCAACACCGCAAAGAAGGGTGAAGAAAGGAAATCTTGCAATTGCACCAGAAAGGAGCAGTGCCCACTAAACAATAAATGTCTTCACAACAACATTGTATACCAGGCTACTGTGACATCAGAAAATGAAAAAGAAACATACATAGGGATCACTGAAAACCACTTCAAAACCAGATATGCAAACCACAAACAGTCATTTAATAAAGAAAAATATAAAAACCAAACAGAACTGAGCAAATATATCTGGAAACTTAAAGACGCAAAAACAAGCTACAATATATCCTGGAAAATCATAAAAAGAGCATCACCATATAGCAATGTTTCAAAAAGGTGCAATCTATGTTTAACTGAAAAATGGTTAATACTATGCAAACCACACTTAGCAACTTTAAACACCAAAACAGAAATAGTAAACAACTGCAGGCATAAATGGAAATCGTTGTTAGTGAACACACCCAAAACAAAAACCTGAAAGCCCCCAAAAAACACGTGCAGCCAATCCGCACGTGCAAACAACCGCAAACGGGAGCCCACACGCTATATAACATCGGCGGTGGGCAAACCAAAAACCATCCTGATGACAGCGCAACCGTAGATAGTTTTAAGATTCCTCTTTTAACTTGTTTTAACTAATGTTGTTCCCCAAGGGGTTGAGCACTTAAAAAATTGTTTTAGGCATTTTAAATATACTGATCTATATATATAATATATATATATATGTGTGTGTGTGTGTGTGTGTGGTTGTGTGTGTGTTGTGTGTGTGTTGTGTGTTGTGTGTGTGTGTGCGCGCGCGCGTGTGTGCGTCCGTTCGTGCGTCCGTGTGCGTATGCTTGCGTGCGTGCATAGTGTTGTGTGTGTGTGTGCGTGTGTGTGTGTGTGTGTGTGTGTGTGTGTGTGTGTGTGTGTGTGTGTGTGTGTGTGCAATAAAAAAAAGTTACATTGCACAGTATGACCATGTTTTTGTTTCATGTATAATCATTTCGACTTT
>CM031603.1:94959042-94960066 GCA_018398815.1 Conus ventricosus
AGTTGAATGTTGTAGAATAGCAAGGACAGATTGGAAGAATAGGCACTGCCTAAAATCTCTATCCTTGAGTAATAAAGTTTTTGAGTCTTGAGTCTCTCTCCCTCTCTCTTTCTCTCTCTCTTCCTCAAGCGTACCTATTTTGCTCGAAATCAATGGTTTTCTTTTATGTGTGCGGTACATGTGCAAAGTTGAGCTTCTGGAACAAAACCAAGAATAAAGAATCTTCAGTCAAACATCTTGGAAATAAACAACAACAACAACAAAACAACAACAACAACAACAACAAAGGGAATCAAACTGTGCATTTTTCCGCGTCACTGAGGGGAAACAATCAGTTTCGAAATATCGGTATCTGACCAGAGTATTATATTTAGTGATTTCCTCCCCATTGGAGACGTCTCCCTCTTGGAGCTATAAGCTTGCTGAAGCTCATTTTGAGAAGCATTTATTTTGGTTTCTTTCCCCATTCACTCCACTCAAGCACATACGTTAGTTAGGCAGAATTATCTACCACTGCATATAGATGCTTATCTCCCCCTATTTTTTTCATCTAAGACATAAGAGCAAGCTTTGTTTATAATTGAATATTTCTTGCAGTCATTGCAACACCAAGCTGCTCTGTAAGTTGCTGGAATGGTGCGGTACTTATCCTTGAATTTATTAGTTTATTAAATATATATATATATATATATATATATATATATATATATATATCCATATAATATAATATAGTATAATATATATATATATATATATATATATATATAAATATATATATATATATATATAGAAAAGGGGGCTGGCGTATTGCACAAAGACGCCCTGAGTCATTTTGTTTTCCTCGATAAAGAGGTCCACTTGACTTCTGAAATCTATTCTGGATGTTAGAGAAATTAATGTTTATATCTCTTTATGGCATTTATGAATGTTTGCATCTCCATCTCCTCCCCTCTTCTCTCACTCTCCTCTCTCCCCTCTCTCTCCTCTCTCTCCTCTCTCCTCTATCCCTCCCTCTTCTTTTTCT
>CM031603.1:94960166-94967666 GCA_018398815.1 Conus ventricosus
GATCCTGAATGGATGGAGAGGAATTCAAACGGTATATCTCAGTGACGCTTTATAAACAAGTATGAAAACGGTGAGTTTATCATTGTCAGTCAAATGGTTAACTTAACCAGAATGGAGAAATACATTTTGCGTGGATAGGGTGAAGGTTGAGAGGGAAAGATGGAAGGACATGAAGGGGTGGTGATGAGGGGTAAGGAAAAAAAAAAGGGGGGGGGGGCAGGAGAGTATGGCTGATGCGGGTGTGTTGTCCAACAAGCATCAACTTCCTAATTCTAAAGACAGAAACACGAGAAGGAAAAGAAGAACGGAAAGATAAACACTAAGATTAGTGTGAGAGGCAGAAGCAGGGGGGGAAGAGGGGAGGGAGGGGGGGGGGGGGGGGAGGGATGTAACGCGGCTTGGAAAAGAAGGGGGGGGGGTTGAGTGGGAGAGATAAAGACAAGAAAGAGGAGGAGAAAGGAGACAAGTGACAACCAACAGTTGTTGTACATCTGACATCATCAGTGACGATACTGTTCCTGAACATTTTACTCCACCTACGTCTTTCATTCTGTTCCGGGTTATTTCTATCTCTGTTCCTGAGATTTTTCTTTTGATAGAGAAGAGACGGATATAGAACAACGGGTGGGTGGGTGGGTGGGAGGATGAGGTGAATGGGTGGGCAATGCAGGACTGGGGTGGGAAGAAGAACGAAAGAAAGAGAAGAGAAAAACGATAAAACTCGTTGCTAAAAAGAATAAAACTCGGTGGCTATAGAATAAAAGGTCGTCTGCTACAGAATAAATCTCGTAGCTAAGAATAAAATTCGTAGCTATAGAAGAACAAATGCTAGTCATAAAATTAAGTGGCCCCTCTCTCTCTCTCTCTCTCTCTCGCTCTCTCTCATCTCTCTCTCTCTCTCTCTCGTTCTCTCTCTCTCTCCTCTCTCATCGCATCTCTCTCTCTCGTGAAGTTGCAAGGCCTCAAAGTGAAAACAAGTGCAGGTGTGTGTGGGTGTGGTGTGTGAGTGTGTGTGTGTGTGTGTGTGTGGTGTGTGTTTGTGTGCTTGTGTGTTGTGCACTCGCACGCGCGCGCGGCATTTGTTGTCTGTGGTTGGGTGGGTGTGTGTGGTGTGTGTGTGTGTGTGGGTGTGGGTTGTGTGTTGTGTGTTGGAGACAGACACAAGAGAGAGAGAGAGAGCGAGAGAGAGAGAGAGAGAAGAAGAGGAGAGAGAGAGAGAGAGAGAGAGCGGGCAGATGTGGGGATAGGTTAGCAGACGCTCGAATAATGGAGAGGAATTCAAACGAAATATCTAAGTGACCATTATAAAGACAGCATGAAAACGGTGGATTGATTAGATCCAAGTCAAAATCGTAAACTACTCCAATATTGAGAACTTCATCTGCATGCACAGGGAGAAGGTTGAGAGGGAAGATGAGAGGACAGGAAGGGGTGGTGATGAAGAGGGGGTAAAGAAAGGGAGGGGGGGGGGGGGGAATGGGGGGGGGTGAAGGGGGGGGAAGGCAAGACTGAATGCGGGAGTGTTACCTAACGCTAAGCATCGACTTCTTCACTCTGAACACAAGAGGAAAAGAGAAGAACGGGAAAATAGACAGTTGGAGATGAGGAGGAGAGCCGGAGCAGGAGACGAGGGGGAGGGAGGGGAGGGGGAGGGGGGGGGCGGCGGGAAGGGAGGGAGGTGTAACGCGGACGGAAAAGGGGGGGGATGATGGGAGAGAGAAAGAGGAAGAAGAGAGGAGGGAGACAGAAGAGGAGAAAGAGGAGGAGAACAGAGGAGGAGAAAGAAGACCGTGGAGACCAACTTGTTGTTTGCACGGCTGCCATCGTCAGTGAGATAACGTTCCCGAACACTTGTCCACTCGTATCTTTGTGGCTGCTCACCGTACCTGTTCCAGCTGCTCGCCGTTAGTTTCAACCCGTGGATAGAAGAGGAAGCGGAAATAGATAATGAAGGGGGGTGGAGGGGGGGGGGGGGGGGGGGGGGGGGGGGGGGGGGGGGGGGAGGGGGGGGGGGGGGGGGGGGGGGGGGGGGGGGGGGAGGGGAGAGGAGGGAAAGGGAAGACGCGGATGTTGGGCAGTGCAGGGCTGTTGTGGAGGAGAGGGGGAGCCGGGAGGGGGGGGGGATAGCGAGAGAACGAAAGAACGAATGGAGAGAAAAAAAGAAGAAGAATGAATGAAACTCGTAGTTAAAGCAGATCACATTTCTGAAAATGAAATGAACTGTGCACCCCCCATCCCTCTCTCTCTCTCTCTCCTCTCTCTCTCTCTCTCTCTCTCTCTCTCGTCTGCTCGTCCTCTTCTCTCTCTCTCTCTCGTCTCCTCACTCTCTCTCTCTCTCTCTCTCTCTGTATTATGAGAGAGGGTAGACACATGGAGAGAGAATGTAAGCAGGTAAATGTGAGTGTGTGCGTGCGTGCGTGCGTGCGTGCGTGCGTGCGTACGTGCGTGCGTTGCATGCGGGCGGTAAATGCGTGCGTGTGGCGTGCAATGCTTTTGCGTGCGTGCGTGAATGTGAGTGTGTGTATGAGAGAGAGAGAGAGAAGAGAGAGAGAGAGAGAGAGAGAGAGAGAGAGAGAGAGAGAGAGAAGGAGATAGAGAGAGAGAGAGAGAGACAGAAAGACAAAGACAAAGAATTCCATCGTACAAAAGCTCCTTTTCGGCTCTATGCCAAGGAAGCGCAAACATAAACCAAATGCAGAATTATATCTGGCGACCACCTAAGATAAATGCGAAATCAAACACTTTGCCACAAACATCCATTAGTACTGGGGGTCGTAATCATCCGACCAACCGCGACCTGTGAGTCATCAATGTATGACAGATCTTAATCTTTTTCTTCAGCACGACAATAACGCTAGCAGATACCGCGGAGTTACATTTTCGTGATAAATGATCTGATAACAACTAACATCTAAATTTTCTCTAATAATTTGCTTTCGCAATTGAACGCAGCAAGTGATCTAAAAATGTCCGTCATTCTGTTCTGAGGTCAGGATTTTTTCTTATGTTTATATCTTTGCGCGTTGAATTAAATCAACAGACTACTTGTGTTTGGTAATTCAATATATTTCACAACAATCGAATAATGAAATGCAGTCTCATCTTCGAAACCATTCGCACATAACGGGCACCACCGAACTTATAATCGAGTCTGAAGATATCCACCCTTATATAGAATATAAACCTAAGGTTCTTGTTCACAAACTGACAAGTGAGTCACTATGCCATTTATTAGTTATTACACCAAGATATTTTCAGGAAATAATAAATATCTTTAAAGAAAAATACCACTGTATGAATCATTTCCAACCACAGCGGAGTGCCAGTATAGAGAGAAGAGAGAGAGAGAGAGAGAGAGAGAGAGAGAGAGAGAGAGAGAGAGAGAGAGAGAGAAGAGAGAGCTCGTTCATAACAGCTGCCTGCTTCTTTTAATTCTTGTCGTTTCTGCATTGATTGGTCCAATATAACTCTTGTAATACTGTCTAATGCATATCAATCTGCTCAAACGTTAAGGAAACCGAACAGGCAAAGTTCGTCGACATCAGCTGAAGAAAGACAAGAGCGGGAGAGAGCGAACAGAAACAAAAACCAAAACTTACCCAAGAACAAGGATGAAAGGTCATCTGAAAAAAAAGACAAGAAACAAACAAACATGAGAAGCATAGAAAGAGAAGAATTTGTCGTGGGGGGGGGGGGTGGGGGGGTGGGGGGGGGGGGGGGGGGGGGGGGGGGGGAGTCCCGTAAGATTGAAAAAGACAACAGAAAACAAACTAGTATACAAAAATGGCAAGAGGAAGAACAGTTTTGTTTTTCCATCAAAAGATTCTGAAAGGAAAAATAAAAGAAAGAAAAGAGACAGAAAGACAAATAACCATATAAAATAAGAAAGGACGAATAAAGGTTCTAAAAGGAAAAAAGAGAGACAGAAAGAGGGATGGATGCAACCAAAGGTAAGAAAAGGACCGAATAGATAACAAAAGAACGAAACAAAAGGGGGAAAACCAACCATAAACTTATCAACAACGGTGCTGAAGAACACGAGAGCTGAACGAAAAAAAAACAAGTAACGCCCCCCCCCCCCCCCCACCCCGAACTCCTCAGACTCGCCGGATAGGCTCCACAGATCTGCTTCGCAAATCTCCGAAGATGAATTGCCTCAAAGCAAATGATGTCTGAAAATAAGCTGGGAAAAGGTGGGGCGGTTGTTGGGGGTGGTGGGTTGGGGATGTGGGGGAGGTTTGGAAATGCACGATGAAAATAGATCGTAAGAACAAAAAGAAAGAAATCAAGAAACGTAACTCTTTACGTAGACATGAAGAGATCGAAAATCTACAGCTGGGGAATGGAGTGGGGGGGGGGGGGGGTGGGGGGGGGGGGGGGGGGGGGGGGGGGGGGGGGGGGGGGGGGGGGGGGGGGAGAAAATATCTAAGAAGCAACAGAAAATAAAGAAAGAAAGTAAAAGAAGAAAGAAAACAAAAAACAGAAAAAGAAAGAAGTTGAAAAAAAATAAAACAGAACGAAAAGAAAAGAAAAGAAGGAAAAGGAAGGAAAAAAAGGAAAGAACACAAAGAAGAAAGAGAAAGAAGGAAAAGAGAAGGAAAAAAAAGGAAAAGGAACTCAATGAAGAAGAGAAAGACGGAAAAACGAAGGAAAAAAAAGAAAGGAACACAAAGGAAGAAAGAGAAAAGAAGGAAAAAGAGAAGGAAAAAAGAAGAACACAAAGGAAGAAAGAGAACGAAGGAAAAGAAGAAAAAAAAAGACAGGAACACAAAGGAAGAAAGAGGAAAGAAGGAAAGAGAAGGAAAAAAGAAAGGAACAACAAAGGAAGAAAGAAAAGAAGGAAAAAAGAAGGAAAAAAAAGGAAAGGAACCAAAGGAAGAAAGAGAAAGAAGGAAATAGAGGAAAAAAAGAAAAGAACACAAAGGAAGAAAGAGAAAGAAGGAATGCAACAAAGAAATGTAGGGGAAAGAAAACAAAGTAAAAAAAAAGGAAAGTAAGCAAGAAAAGTGACAAGAGAGAAAGAAAGAAGGAAGGGAAGAAAGAAAGAAACACAGAAAGAAAGAAAAAAAAGTGAAAGAAAGAAAGACCGAGGAAAGGAAGAAGAAGATAAAGAGGGAGAAAAAGACAACCCACACACAGAGCCCACAGCGGCAGTGTCAAAGACAGGAAGATACAAGGGAGGAAAAAAAAGAAAAGAAGAGTAAAAAAAGGAAAACCGCTTGGCCCTGAAGCTGTATCCCAGCTAGGGCCTAAAGCTCTCCTCCACAAGCCCCCGAGGTAAGTATAAACAATCTCCGGAGAAAAATTGCCCAGGAATGTTTGGGGGGGGGGGGGGGGGGAGAAGGGCAGGAGGCGGGGGAGAGGGATGGTGGTGTAGGTGGGGAGGGGGGGGTGGGTTGCTTAACAGCTAAAAGAAAGGCCAACATAAAAAGCGGCGGAGTGGAAGAGTCCCAGTGCCACGGGCATAGAATAAACTACGCTGCACTTGCGGCGCGTGGTGCTGTCCTGCCTCAGGAAGGGGACGAAATCCCCCGTGAGAGTTGTGGCCCCTACCGTGGAGCTCTCAAAGGAATGAAGTTACAACAAATACCCACCGTGGCTTCTTCTATCCACCAATGAGAGGATGTTATTATTTCTGGCGTAAGGTGGAAGAAAGAATGGCTGAGTATAATTTAGAAAGCTTTCCTATTTTCCACCCATCTCTACTGGCCATTCCAGACAATATCCATGCAATCTGTATTGAAGAAGAAAATGGTCACAAGACAAAACGTACCTGAATGCACTTTTACGAGAGCGATAAGGCCTCGTTTTCGTTCCTCATTTCTGCCTCTTATATTTCATTTTTTTAATATCATTGTCTAAGATCGGTTCCATGAGGAAGTCCTTAGCGTCCTAATGACTGGCGAAAGAATCCAAAGAAATGCACCTGTGAAAAGGTACAAGCTCTACAATATCATGGCAGACCATCCACAATAACACTTCTTCCTAATTTCAAGAACTCCGTATTTTAACACTATGTTCTTTGTTCTTTTCGTCCAGATGAAATCTGGTTTGATTACTGTCAGATAGAGTTTTGTGCAATGTAACTGTCACCATTCCATGTGCTTTTCATTGAAAGTGTTTTTATTAAAGGAAATTTCTTGCCGGACGAATTGATAAGATGCTTATGACGTTCTATCGTTAACTCATCCTCTCTCTCTCCTCTCTCTCTCATCTTTCTCTCTTCTCCTCTTCCTCTCTCTCCATCTCTCCTCTCTCTCTCTCCTCTCCTCTCCTCTCTCCTCTGTGTGTGTGTGTGTGTGTGTGTTTGTGTGTGTATGTGTGTGTGTCGTGTGTGTGTGTGTGTGTGTGAGAGAGAGAGAGAGAGAGAGTGTGTGTGTGTGTGTGTTGTGCGTGTGTGTGCGTGTGCGTGTGCGTGTTGTGTGAGTGTGTGTATGTGTGAGTGTGTGTGTGTGTGTGATGGTGTGTGTGTGATGGTGCGTGTGGTGATGGTGTGTGTGAGCATGCGTGGGTTTCATGCGCGCGCAGCAGCGCGGCGGTGTGTGTGTTGTCTGTGTGTGTGGCGCGCTTGCGTGCTGTGTGTGTGTGGTGTGTGTGAGTGTGTGAGAGTGTGTGTGTGGTGTGTGTGTGTGTGGTGTGTGTGTGTTATTGAGTGTTGTGTGTTGGTCTTATTGACCGGTCTTCTACAGAGTTCCATTTCAGCCATTATCCTTTCTTATTGGTCATCTAGATGCAATTGATCTCAAATTTAAATCTCTGTCTGACGTCCTGTCTGTCCCCTCTCTCTCTCTCTCTTCTCTCTCTTCTCCTCTCTCCTCTCTCTCTCTCTCTCTCTTATATATAATATAAATATAATATATATATAATATATATATATGTAGCTTTCATAACTTCGGAAAAAGCTTTGATTCGATAAATAGAATTCTTCGTGCCAGTCGAGGCATAAAGATGGTATTAGAGGTAAACTGTATAAGTGTATTAGAAGTTATGTATGATAAAGTAAAAACTCAGGGTCCCGCGTGGATGCGAACCTTACAGATTATATTAATGTTCAAAAGGAGTAAAACAGGGCGATCATGCATTCCCGTTTTGTTTTCCTTTGATTAAGAACGATTAGCAATATAATTAATAATGGTAACATGTGCTCACTTTCGCTGATGCTTTTGATTGTTTTATCCTTTTGTTTGGCTGATAAAGTTATTATTGATGTCAGAAACTGTTGTAGGTTTACAAAAACAACTTTAATAGTTACACCGCGCTGCTGGATATCAGCAGTTAACAGTGAAAATGGAAAAAAAGCAATATATAGTATCCGTAAAGGATGATATTTAAGTGCTCGAGAAAGATGGTTGTATGACGGTAATCTTATGCAGTTGTCAATGCCTATAGATATTTGGGTATTTTAATCTCAACACGTTTGAGTTTTGTTGGTGCATGCAAAGACCTGTCCAGTAAGGCTAAAATGTTTTGATTTGTATCATGAAAAAGTTACATGTTCTT
>CM031603.1:94972666-94975166 GCA_018398815.1 Conus ventricosus
TTTCAGTTGCAGTGTGCCACTTTTTGCATTGCAGCAAACTAGATTCCATATCGTTAAGAGGAGAAGAGAGTATGAGAGAAAAGAGAGAAGAGAGAGCCAGCTAGCATGTTCAATTGGTTTTGTACTTCAATTATTAAAGCTCTATTCCTTTCTCAACAGCTGGTAACGGTTTGCATGAGGAGAGAGAAAAAAACCCATTAAATGTTACCTGACCAAACGATTCAAGTAGTGAGGTAGTTGAAAAAACCGAAATGGGGTGAACGGTGACTGGAACGTAGCACAACGCAAGCTGTCTGAACGGCGCGTGCACTAATACATCTCACGTTGGCAGACACTCTTGCGTTTAACGGTAGCGAAAAGAAAAACACACCTCGTTACAAATGTAAGGACCAACAATCTGTGGGTTATATTTAACATCCAGACGCAGAAAAAGAGTTACGCTCCGTTGAGACTTCTAAATTCTCCTCTATGAGTGGAGCGTCACGTTGTGCTACAGTCTCAGAAAAAAAGCAAGTATGTCTTGATAAAGATGATCATTGATTTACATAGTTCGATTTCAATCTGTTCTTAGTGGTACATGTTCCCACTCCTATCTCGTTCTCTCTTACTCTTCTAATTCTCCTCTCTCTCTTCTCTCTTCTCCTCTCTCACTACTCTCTCTCTCATCTCCCATTCTCTGCTCTGTTCTTCTCTTCTCTTTCATCTTCTTTTCTTCTCTCTTTCTTTCTCTCGCCTCTCCCTCTCTCTCTCTCTCTCTCTCTCTCTCTCTCTCTCTCTCTCCTCTCTCTCTCTCTCTCTCTCTCTCTCTCTCTCTCTCTCTCTCTCTCTCTCTTGCTGCTTTGACTTATAGTCTCTCTCTCCCTTCTTTCTCTCGCTCTCTCTCTCTCTCTCTCTCTCTCTCTCTCTCTCTCTCTCTCTCTCTCTCTCTCTCTCTCCTCTCTCTGCTCTGCATTTGACTTATAGTGTATTGATTTGTTGGTTGTATCCGTTGGGATGGATGTTTCTGACAAACCAGATTCTGTCGATTACGATAAAAAAAATGTCTCCAAAACGGTTTTGTAATACTTGGAGAGGGTTAACTTGCACAGTATTCGGAGGGCAACTGAGACCGACTTCAACTGATGAAAGAAAAGGTTCATAGGCTAAGTAGCATAGCTCTGGATCTAAATATCTAGATCAGGATTCACAGCATTTTTTTTCCGCTCCATCTGGGAAAACATTTCTTATTAGTGACTTTGCTCAATTTTGGAGATGGTTAGGGTACCTAACGCCAAGGATCATGGGGAAGGGGAAGTGGGTACACTCAGTCATTGCCGACCTCTCAATGTGAAAAGAGAACCTCCTTATATGCCTGCTACCTTTCTACATCCCCTCTTTAAAAATCACACACACACACACACACACACACACACACACAACCACACCACACCACAACACACACACACACACAATATATATATATATATATTATAAAGTTAAATAAGGAATCTTAAAACCTATCTACAAATTTGTTTCAAGCGTTTGCGCTGTCATCAGGATGGTGACAGCGCAACATGCTGAAACAAACACATCCTGATGACAGCGCAACACCTGAAACAAATTGTAGATAGGTTTTAAGATTCCCTTTAACTTGTTAAACATATATATATATATATATATATATATATATATATATATATATATATATATATTATGTATACATACATACACGCGCGCGCATGCGTGCACATACACATACACGCGCGCGCACGCTGCACACACACACACACACCACACACACACACACACCACACACACACACACACACACACACACACCACACACACACATTACTCATACAAACACTCATTTCATTAATTATGAACATGTAAACAGTATTCCTCATTTACAAGTCAAAAAACATGTACCAATACCGAAATATTGCATTTCAATATTTTATTGATTAACACTTGATGTATTAAAAACGGAATATACACACGAAGGAAAATGTATTTGTGGAGAACGAAGAATAACCAGCAAGCATCTGCTGTTTCACTGTTTACCTCTTCAAACACCTTTACCACCATTATCAGGCATGTCATTGTGTGATGTCTTTTCAGATTTAAAGCTTGCCTTCAATGTTGTTAGTCCAGTTAAGCATTCACTTTAAGATTACTTGCAGGTATGTGGTAAGGATGTTTAGAGGGACATTTATATGCACTTAGATAAACACATTATGCATACACTTACATAGTCACAGACATTTATGCATTCTCTCTCTCTCTCTCTCTCTTCTCTCTCTCTCTCTCTCTCTCTCTCTCTCTCTCTCTTCTCTCTCTCTCTCATATCACATATGTGATCAGACGTAAAACTCAAGTACAACAACAACAACAACCCAACAACAACAACAAACAACTACTACTACTAAATACTACTACTTACTACTACTACTACTACTACTACTACTACTACTACTACTACACAGAGATTATCTAGCACTGGTCTTCTTTTCTAGCAAACT
>CM031603.1:94990166-94992666 GCA_018398815.1 Conus ventricosus
CGAAAGATCTGACACCGGCGAGGCGTTCACACTGTTGAGCCTGATTAAAATGCAATTGTTCGCCATGCTCATTCTCTCTCTCTCTCTCTCTCTCTCTCTCTCCTCTCTCTCTCTGTCAAACACACACACACACACACACACACACACACACACACACACACACACACACACACACACACACACACACACACAATTTGTAACCTCTCCCACTTGAGGTGTTCACACGCTGAGCCTGATTAAAATGCATTGTTGGCCGTGCTCGCTTCTCTCTCTCTCTCTCTCTCTCTCTCTCTCTCTCTCTCTCTCTCTCTCTCTCTCTCTCTCTCTCTCTCAATTTCTCTTTCGTGCCATTGTCAATTGTTCCGATCATTCAGGGACCCAAGCTGAGAGCACTCGTCGCATTTGATCAGGTACGTGTAGCAATTCTCTCTCTGTCTGTCTGTCTGCCTGCCTGTTTGTCTGCCTGCCTGCCTGTCTGTCTGTCTGTCTGTCTGTCTGCCTGTTTGTCTGCCTGCCTGCCTGTCTGTCTGTCTGTCTGTCTCTGTTCTCTCTCTCTCTCTCTGTCTCTCTCCCTCTCTCTCTGTCTCTCTCTCTCTCTCTCTCTCTCTCTCTCTCTCTCTCTCAAACACACACATGATTTGTCACCTCTCCTACTTAACCCCCTACCCCCCACCCCCACCCTACCCCCCTCTTGCAAGTTGCATAATATTTTTTTGTATTCTCCCCCTCCCTTCCCCTTTGCATTACCTTTCTCTCTTTCAATCACGATTCGCAGCTTCATCGCCCTTACACCGTTACCTTCTCTCCACCCCCCCCCCCCCCCCCCACCCCCACCCCTTCTTCTCTCTCTTCTCTCCCCCCCCCCCCCCCCCCCCTTCTCCCATCTACTTCCTTAATATTCGCAGCCCCTCTGAAAAGATAAACGACAAAATTTACCTCCTCAATTCCTTCCAAATGCCCACACCCCACATGTCCACTCCCCTCCCCTTGCCCCCCCTCCCTCTCCCCAATATCTCCCACTACCTCTCCGCCTTCTCTCTCTCTCTCTCTCTCTCTCTCTCTCGCTCTCCTTTATACAATGAAGCCTGAACACGGGGCACGCAACCTTCCTTTTCACGAAGTGTGACGGTGGTGTCACCAGTCGAGAACAATGGAAACAAGGTTCCGTCCAACCGTTTGGCACGGTGCTAGTCTCTGTCACGGCTTTCGGCACATCTCTGCAGGTGGTCGCCGGGCTAACACGTGGAACCGACCTAAAATGCCCGTGCACAGGTGGCCCAGTCCCGGGGGGTTGCACGAGATGGCACCCTGCGGGGAGGACACAAAGACCGATTGACACGGATCTCTTCTATTCTCTTCTCGGCACTCTCCCCAGTACTGCCGCTTATTTCTCCCCCCCCCCCCTCCCCCTTTTTTTGTACTCCCAGTTCTTAAACAACAGGGAGAAACTTTAGAATGGGAACGAAGAAATGCTCTGTGTGTGTGTGTGTTGTGTGTGTGTGTGTGTTGTGTGTGCCCGTCCGTCCGTGGTCAACCTGTGTTCCACTCGCTTCAGACAAAACTACTGGGCCGATCTTTCGGAAAATTTGTTGGTATGTTCATTATAGGCCAAAGGTGATGCCCGATGTGTTATTTTACCATTATAGCCGTTACTAACGGGTGTAACGGCCTGTAACGGTTTTTGTTCTTTATGGAATACCTCAGAAAGTACTTGGCCGATCGTTGGGAAAATTCGCAGGTATTTTCATTGTGGGTCACGGATGATGACTGATGTTTAGTTTGCCGTTATAGCCGTTACTAACGGCTGTAACGGCCTGTAACATATTTTTTTCTTTATGGAATATCTCAGAAAGTACCTGGCTGATCTTTCTGAAAGTGTGTAGGTATGTTCATTATGGGTCACAAATAGTACCTGATGTTTTAGTTTACCGTTATAACCGTTACTAACGGTTGTAACGGCCTGTAACGGTTTTTCTTCTTCATGGAATATCTCAGAAAGTACTTGGCCGATCTTTGTTAAAATTAGCAGGTATGTTCATTATGGGTCATGGATGATGCCCGATGTTTTAGTCTACCGTTATATAGCTGTTACTAACGGCTGTAACAGCTTGTAACGGTTTTTCTTCTTTATGGAATATCTCAGAAAGCACTTTATCTCATTATTGTGAAAATTAGCAGGTATGTTCATTATGGGTCACGGATGATACCTGATGTTTTAGTTTACCGTTATAGCCGTTACTAATGGCTATAACTTCCCATAATAGTTTTTGTTCTTTATGGAATATCTCAGACATTACGTGGCCGATCTTTCTGAAAATTTGTAGGTGTGTTCATTATGGGCGACGGATGATGCCCGACGTTTCAGTTCACCGTTAAAGCTGTTACTAACGGCTATAATGGCCCATAACGGTTTTTCTTTTTTATGGAATGTCTCAGAAAGCACTTGGCTGATCTTTCTGAAAATTTGTAGGTATGTTCATTATGGATCACGGATGATGCC
>CM031603.1:94995166-95017760 GCA_018398815.1 Conus ventricosus
CAACACAGCCAGGAACACCGTAGGCAACCATGGCAGGCCAATCAGCAACAGGACCGTGCGTCGCCGACTGAACACAGTTGGTCTCCAATGCAGGCGTCCAGCCCGGCGACCTATCCTGACACTCCAGCATCGCCAGAACCGTCTGCAGTGGGCACAGATCCACGTGCATTGGCGCCATCGGGACTGGGCCGAGTCCTCTTCAGTGATGAAAGCCGGTTCTGCGTCGACCCAGGCGATGGCCGCATCCGGATCTGGAGAAGAGCGGGGGAACGCTTCACGGATGCCAACATCACCGAAAGGGACCCATGGGGTGGTGAAAGCACCATGATCTGGGGGGCTATCGGCATAAATCGCCGTATTGGGCCAGTCATCTTCCAGAATGTGGGTCCAGGACGTGGTAACGGGGTCACTGCTGTTCATTACATCGACCAAGTTCTGAGGCCCCACATCCTGCCGCATTTCCAGCGGCATCCACAGAACCTGTTTCAGCAGGACAACGCAAGGCCGCACACTGCCCGTGCTACGCAGAACTTCCTGAGGCAGAACAACATCAATCTGCTGCCTCACCCAGCCCGCTCTCCCGACCTTAACCCAATAGAGCATTTCTGGGATGCCCTTCAGAGGCAGTTGAACCAGCTCAACCCCAGACCCCAGACAGCAGCTCAGCTTGCTGTCGCTGTGGGCCAGGTGTGGTGGCAAGTCCCCCAGAGGCAGACCAACACTCTGGTGCGCTCGATGTACCGCAGGTGCACAGCTGTGATCAATGCTCGAGGTGGTCACACCAGATACTGACATTCTGCTGTTAACACAGGGTCAAGGTCAAGTTCATGTGACCTTATTTTCTACCAGAATGAACTTTGAAAGGACACTTTTGCGGTGTTCGATTGCTTTTTCTCACTTTCTATTACCAGTTCAAAGGAATCGGTAGCCAAATTACATCAAAATTTCTATACAGTTTGTTTTCGCGTTTTTTATGCCTCTGAGTATATTTAGCCACTTCTTTAACAACACGTTCATTGTTATTAGGTAACACTGAAGCAACGCTAGCATAAGATTATTTTGGTGGAATGAACGAGTATTCAACACACTGCAACTTTTACGTTTGTCAGCATAAGTAGTACAATAAAACAAAAAATGTTCTTCGTTCTCTAATTCATTTCCGCAAGATGGGCAAATGATGTCACTGGAATATTCAGAACTTAAGAACCATTGCTTACAGTTTTTCAGACCACTAACCCTTAACCTAAATCTGGCCAAACTGATTCTGTGCCATTTATTTGTAACTAACGTTAGGTACTTTTCTGCCTGAAAAATGTTTTTGAAGGAACAGAAATATCTATATTTATCGTTATTATCTATTTCTGCACGCCAATTTTGTTTGAAACAGGAAATGAGTCTGTCTTTGAATTCTGTTATAAAACCATATTCGGAACAAACTCCCTGGTTCAGCCAAACAATACCAAAGCCATTTTCAGTCACAGTCTTGTGTACTTCTGACACCCAATTGAAGTGACCAGATTCGTGCTGTAACAGAAACATTTCGTAGGCTTGCCTACATATTCTCGACATGGGAAGTCTGACTAGTTTTAACCAGTATTTGATGCATTTTACAGCAGTTGTAACGCGTAGAGGATACCTCCCAGTTTCTCCATACATCAGTTTATTTGATGTATGTAGGGGTACATTCAGATATCTTTTTATGGCAAACATGTGGATATTTTCAATCTGTTTACTGTCTCGTTCTAATCCCCAGACTTCAGCTGCGTATGTTAGGATAGGCTAAATTTGCGTATCCAAAAGCTTCCAAAATAAATTTATATCAATAGTGTTTAGTCTTCTTAATGATTTCATAATTTCCATCACTCCTTTTTTTGCCTTTCTACAAACATCAGACAGAGCGTTGCTAACACTCAACTTTGTGGTAAAAGCCATCCCTAAGTATTTGTACGAGTTAGTTACCAGAGAGAGAGAGACAGACAGACAGAACGAGAGAGAGAGAGAAGAGAGAGAGAGAGAGAGAGAGAGAGAGAGAGAGAGAGAGAGAGAGAGAGAGAAACAGGACAGACAGACAGAGACATACACACAGAGATACAGACAGAGACAGAGAGACAGGGACATAGTTAGACAGAAACAGAATAACAGAGTAAACAACTGCAAGTGTCAGCCCTGCCGTTTTAATTGAACCCACATCCACACACCTTTGAGTGGCGCTCCACCCCCATCTTCAGACTATGAACAGTAGACGTGCAGTCTACCTTCATCGGGAATAATGCACCGCGCCAAGACGCTAAAGGTCCGCTCTCTGACCATTCTGCAACTCTGGTAGCAAAACAAATGCCTGCACGGAGCCTTCCAGGACAATTCTAGGAGACAGCTACAGCACTCCACGTGTCGCCGAGCACCCTTCACCAGTCGATGTCCCCAGACCTGTTTCTGACAATGAAGAGGGCTTGTGGAAATCTGCTGTCTGGGGCATGTATTGAGTGCTGCCTGTTTGGGGTCCATTTGTGAATTTCGGAAATAAAGGGGGGAGGGGGGAATGGAGTAGCGGGTCGGAGTGGAGAAGATAGAAGAGGGTGGGGGGAGGGGGGGGCTGGGCGTGGAGAAAGGAGGTCATCTTATCTGCTCTGGCACACACATTACTGCCACGTCCCTCTCCCAATCTGCCCTGGGCCTAAACGGCACTCGTATGTCTGGAGTCGGAGGCTCAGACGGAAGTTTCCTTGTCGATTCTGTTTGCCTTCTGATCTATTTTACACGTGGGCTAGCTTTTGAGTGATTAGAGCCTTGGGGCCCAAGCAGCGTTGGCTCCAAGTTCTCTGTCCCTGTTTCCTGACACTACGGGGTGAAAAATGATCATACATAGTTATTGCTACTTTTACTGTTTATTGACTGACGTGCAGGGAAAGATGCTGTATGGATCTTTGAAAAATAACTACATTTCCTGTTATACACGTTATCAGTTTGGATTGCATGTGGTAGGAAAAATATTGGTCCGTCTGATTTCATTGGGGAGGGGAGGGGGGGGGGGGGGGTAGGGCATGGGGGAAGAGAGGCAAAGAGACAGTGAGAATGAGAGAAGGGCAACAGGGAGACAATGAAAAGGAGAGCAAGACAGACAGACAGAGAGACAGACAGACAGAGACAGAGAGAGAGAGAGAGAGAGAGAGAGAGAGAGAGAGAGAGAGAGAGAGATGGACAGACAGACAGACAGAGACACAGAGAGACAGACAGACAGACACAGACAGACAGACAGACAGACAGACAGAGAAAGAGATCATGACAGAGATGCAGACAGAGAAAAACAGAGTGACGGACAGGTATCAGTGACAAACCCTAGTCTGTCTATAGCAGTCAGCCCCCATCTTCAGACCGAGAACAGTAAAAGTCCAATCCACCAACCCTGGAAGTAATGCTCCATGCCAAGACACTAGCGGTCCACTCTCTGAGCCAGTCTTCAAGACACTAGCGGTCCACTCTCTGACCCAGTCTGCCTTGTAGAACTGGGGCAGCTAAAACAGGCTGTGTGGAGCCTGCCAGGACAACAGTAGAAGACTTGTGACAGCACTGCACGTGTCACCAAGCACCCTTCACCAGTCGATGTCCACAGACCTGTGTCTGACCCTGAAGTGGGCTTGAGAGAAAATCTGCTGTCTAGGGCATGCATCGAGTGCTGTCCGTTTTGGGTCGTTTTGTGGATTTGGGCAAAAAGGGGGAGAGGGAGGGGTGGGGGGAGTGGAGAAGCCAGAAGAGGGGGTGGATCTGGGGGAGGAGGTCATCTTATCTACTCTGGCTCGGACATTACTGCCACCTCACTCTCCCACCTGCCTTAGGCACAATGGCGCTACCTCACTCTCCCACCTGCCTTGGGCACAATGGCACTACCTCACTCTCCCACCTGCCTTAGGCACATGGCACTAGCAGGCCTTGGGTCAGAGGCTGAGATTGACGTTTCCTTGGTGATTCCGTTTAACTTCTAAACTACTTTTCACGTGGGCTAGCTGTTTGGGTATACCTCTTGTGGCCCGAGCAGCCCAAGCTTTAACTTTTTTCATTATGGGATGAAAAAATTATTAAACTTATTCATTGTCAATATGACTTATTGGGGTTTTTTTTTGTTGTTTTTTTTGCTGTCCCAACCTCTGCGCTACCTCAGAGGCAGTGCACCCACGCCGCTCATTCCGACACCCCGTCAACAGCCATAGCCTGGCTGGCCCTGCCGCAGCCCCGGCACCAGCAATCCACAGGGAGCAGTCAATGTCAAGTCATCATGAGGCAACCCCCCGGAGGAGACACTGCACTGCCGCCGAGTCACTTCGGTGGTGTTCAGTGGCGCCTGTTCTGATCTAACATACGCAGGACACCACCTACTAAGCCCCTACTGACGACAATAATTGCTTAGTCGCGGAGCCGGCGTGAGTGAGCTCTCCTTCCGGAGGGCGCCACCACGTCCGTCCAACGACAGCCCCCATGGACTCGCCGATACCGGTGACCCCGACGGAAGCAAACCAAGGCCACAGACGCGGAGAGGACATCGAAACTGAGGTCACCATGAGAGCAGGGCATGAAGGGCCACAGAATTTGAGACATTTTTTTTTTAATGCTGATCAATGGGAATGAGGATGATTAAGATGATGCTACGGATTTCCATTTCGGTCTGAGACTACATGACAGGGCTGTACTCTACGCTTCCTTATATGACTTTATTGTTTGTTGACTGCCATGAGAGTGTGGATGCAGCACATATTTATGGAAAATAACTACAATTAATAAATAAATACAGACAGACAGACAGAGACAGAGAGTGAAAAGGAATGACAGACAGACAGACAGACAGAAGACAAACGGAGATATGGAGAAATGGACAGACAGAGAAAAACAGCCATGTCTTTACAATGAACCAAAACCTAAACGTCTGTTCACAGAAGCCTGCACAGTCCCTGATCCCCCCACACAATGAACTATAGACGTCCAAGCCTACTTCACTGGAAGTAATGCACCTGGTTTGGACGCTAAATGTCCACTGTCAAGCCAGCCTGCCTTGTGGAATTCTGGCAGCAAACAGGGCTGCTTGGAACCATCCAGGACAATACGAGGAGACAGCTACAGCACTCCACGTGTCGCTGAGCACCCTTCACCAGTTGACGTCCACAGGTCTGTGTCTGACAATGAAGAGGGCTTGAGAAAATCTGCTGTACGTCTGGGGCATGTATTGAGTGCTGCCTGTGTCTGGTCGCTTTGTGGATTTAGGAAATGAGCGAAGGGTGGGGGTGGGGGAGGGGTGGAATGGAGAAGGTGGAAGAGGGAGGTGGGATTTGGAGAAGGAGGTCATCTTTCTTCTCTATCACAGACGTTACCGCCTCGCTAGTCTCCCAGCCTGCCCCAGGCAAAATGGAACCCGTACATCTCGAGTCAGAGGCGAAAGCTCAAGTTTCCATGTCGGTACAGTTTGCTTTCTAATTTATTTTACACGTGGGCTGGCTGAAAGATGAGAGCCCCGGAGGCCAAAGCAACACTGGCTTGAAGTTATGTGTCCCTGTTTCATTTCACTATGGTTAGAAATATTACTAGATTAAATTCTTTGTTAATTTTACTGTATTGTTTCTTGACATCCAAAGGGAGAGGGGAGGTGGCGCTGTTGGGATCTTTTGAAAATAACCGCAGTTCCTGTCATAAGCATGAACAATTTGGATTGCAAATAATATGAAACATATTGGCCAGCCTGTTTGCATTGTGGGGGGAGCCTGGGGGAGGGAGGCAGAGAAGAGAGAGAGAGAGAGAGAGAGAGAGAGAGAGAGAGAGAGAGAGAGAGGTGGGAGAGTGAGTGAAGGAGAGACATAAAGAGACACACACACACACACAGAAGACAGACAGAAGACAGACAGACAGAGACAGGGACAGACTGAGAGAGATGCAGAGAGTGGGAGAGACAGAGAGAAACAGGCTAACTGAGAGAGACAGAGGGAAACAGTGTGACACAGAGAGGAAGAGACAAACAGAGTGACAGAGAAAGAGATAGACAGAACGGCGTACAGAAACAGAATGATGGAGAGACAGAGGACATCTCTCCTGAAGCCTGCAAAAAGAGAGCAAAACGCAACGTCTATCTGTGGCACGCTGGCCCCAGTCTTCAGAGCGTCAACAGTGAAAGTCTAATCCACCCTCACAGAACGTAACGCACCAAGCTACGACGCCAGAGGTCCACTCTCAGGCCCACCAGTCTCATGAACAAGACAGACTGTAAAACTGGCCGTGCGGAGCCTTCCAGAGCAATGCCAAGTGACTGTTACAGCACTCCACGTGTCACCGAGCACCCTTCACCAGTCCATGTCCACTGCACTGTCTGACAATGAAGAGGGCTTGTGACTGTCTGCTGTCCAGCGCGTGCATTGAGTGCTGCCTCTGTTTGGTCCCTTTCTGAAATGTGTGAAATGAAGGGAAGGAGTGTGTACGTGTGTGTGGAGAATGTGGAAGAGGGGTGTTGATTTGGGTGAGAAGGTCGTCTTGTCTACTCTGGTTCAGACATCACTGCCACGCCACTCTGCAGTCTGCCCCCAGCAAACTGGCACTCGTACGTCTTGAGTCACAGATGGAAACGGAAATGTTCTTCTTGGTTCTGTTTGCCTTCCAGTTTATTATACACGTGGGCTAGCGTTTGAGTGATTCGGGCCTTGGAGCCCATGTAGCACTGGCTTTAAGTTCTACGTTCCTGTTTCCTGTCAGTATGGGAGGAAAATCTACTGTACTTATTCAATGTTAATTTGGTACATTTTTTGTATTGACTGGCACGCTAGGATAAAGGCTGTGCAGATATTTGGAAAAAAATAACTGCATTTAAGGATGTACACATCAGCTTTGATTGCGTGTCTCGGAGAAATGCATCACTGTTTGTTTTTAGTGTAATGGAGCGTGGGGACAGCAGCAGACAGACGGAGAAAGAGAGACGAACACACACACACACACACACACACACACACACACACACACACACACACACACACACACACACACACACACAGAGAGAGAGAGAGAGAGAGAGAGAGAGAGAGAGAGAGAGAGAGAGAGAGAGAGAGACAGACAGACAGACAGACAGAGACAGAGACAGATATATAATGACCCATAGAGAGAGAGGTAGGCAGAGAGGTAAAGACAAAGAGTAAGAGAAAGAGAGAGAGAGAGATAGACAGACAGACAGAGAGACAGACAGACAGGCAGAGACAAAGACACGGACAAAGAAACACACAGAAAGACACACACATGGCCAGAGAGAGAGAGAGAGAGAGAGAGAGAGAGAGATGGAGAAAGAGAGAGACAGAGACAGAGAGAGAAACAGAGAGAGAGAGAGAACTCGGAACTCTCGGAACTCGGAACAATTTTAATTGCAAAGGCCACCGACCTATCTGCAATGAGGTCAAGAAACAAAAATGAAATCACACACACTGACGCTGTACCATTTCTACTGATCACGATCATTTACAAAACTTGCTCACACCAACTGTATAATCGTAAATTGAGTATACCGAAAGATACATACAAAATCACACCCGTATGTAGCACTCTCCCAGACTCGCACAGCTCGCACATACAATTTCGCTCGCACTTACAATTGCGAGCGCGCAAACCACACACACACACACACACACACACACACACACACACACACACACACACACACACACACACACACACACACACACACATACAAGCATACATACACAGACAGACAGAATGAGACACAGAGTGACACAGAGAGTCAGAGAGAAGCAGAGTGACAGAAAGAAAGAGGCCATCAATCCCGATGTCTGCAAGAAACCCCAATGCCGCATCCATGTGTGGCAGCCTGCCCCCATCTTCAGACCACGAACAGTAGAAGTCCAACACACCATCACTGGAAGTAACGCACCGTGCCAAGACGCTAGAGGTCCACTCTCAGACCAGTGCAACTCTGGCAGCTAAAAAAAAGGCTGCTTGGAATCTTCCAGGACAACACTAGGAGACTGCTACACCACTTCACGTGTCGCTGAGCACCCTTCAACCAGTCGATGTCCACACACCTGCGTCTGGCAGTGAAGAGGGCTTGTGGAAATCTGTTGTCTGGGGCAGGCATTGAGTGTTGCCCGATTTTTTTGTTGTTTTGTTTTGTTTTTGGTTTTTCTTTATTTTTTTTTAGTTTGGAAATGGGCTAAAGGTGGAAGATGGGGGTGGGGTGGGGGGGGGGGGGGGAGCGGGTTTTGAGTTGGGGGAGGAGGTCTCCTTGTCTATTCTGGCACAGACATGACTGCCATTCTACTCTCCCAGCCTGCCCTAGAGAAAATGGGACTTTTACATCTCGTGTCGGAACTGGAAATTGAAGTTTCCTAGTCGATTCTGTTTGCCTTCTAATGTATTTTACAGTGGGTGAATGAGTGGAGGCTTGCAACCCAAGCACCACTGGCTTGTAGTTTTATGTCCATGTTTCCTTAACTACGGGATGAAAAGCTTCCAGACTTACTCACTATCAATTTCATTTCCCTGTTTATTGACTAACACGTTGGGGTGGATGGGATGCTATTCGGATCTTTGGAAATGGACTACATTCCCTGTTATACACCGCAGCAGACAGGGGCGTGCATTGAGGGCTGCCTATTCTGGGTCACTTTGTGGATTTGGAAAATTGGTGAGAGGGCACGGGACGTGGAGAAGGTGGAAAGGCGGGTAGAATTGGTGAGAGGGCACAGGACGTGGAGAAGGTGGAAAGGCGGGGGTAGAATTGGTGAGAGGGAACAGGACGTGGAGAAGGTGGAAAGGCAGGGGTAGAGGGCACAGGACGTGGAGAAGGTGGAAAGGCAGGGGTAGAGGGCACAGGACGTGGAGAAGGTGGAAAGGCAGGGGTAGAGGGCACAGGACGTGGAGAAGGTGGAAAGGCAGGGTAGGGACGGACGTGGAGAGTGGAAAGGCAGGGGTAGAGGAACAGGACGTGGAGAAGTGGAAAGGCGGGGGCAGAATTTGGGGGAGGAGGTCGTCTTGTCTCCTCTGGCCCAGACATCAGCGCCACGCCACTCGTCCAGCCCGCCCCATGCGGAAGGGTGCTGGTACATCTTGAAATGGGAGGTGGAAACTGGAGAGTCCCTGTCGGTTCTGTTTGTCTTCTGCTCTATGTTACACGTGGCCTAGATTTTGAGTGATTAGAACCTCAGGGCCCATGCAACACTGACTTGAAAGTTCTGTTCTCTGTGAGTGTGGGTGAGGGAGACAGAGAGACAGAGAGAATGAGAGAGGGACAGAGACACAATGAAAGAGAGACAGACAGACAGACAGACAGATGGACAGAAAAATAGAAAGCAGACAGACAAGTATACAGACAGAGGCAGAGGCAGTGAGATAGAGTAAGAATGACAGAGACGGAAACGGAGCAACGGACAACACAATCCAGCCCAGCACTTCAAGATAAACCCAAACTGACGTCTTTCAGTAGCGCCTTACACCCATCTTCAGGCCATGCATGAACAGTAGAAGTCCAATCCTCCCTCACAGCAACTAATGCAGCATACCGAGACGCTAGATGTCCCATTTTAGTACAGCCTGCCTTGTGGAACACTCTGGCAGCAGAACAAAGACTACGTGGAGCCTTCCCGGACAATACGAGGAGACTGCTACAGCACTCCACGTGTCGCTGAGCACCCTTCACCAGTCGATGTCCCCAGACCTGTGTCTGACAGTGAAGAGGGCTTGTGGAAATCTGCTGTCTGGGGCATGTAATGAGTGCTGCCTGTATTTGGTCCCTTTGTGGAATTGCAAAATGCGCGGAGGCGGGGGGCGTGGGGGGGGGGGGGGGGAGAGAAGAGGAAGGGGGACTGATGATGGGGAGGAGGAGGTCATCTTATCTACTCCATCTCAGGCATTACTGACATGCTTGCTTTGCCAGCCCACCCCAGACAAAATGGCACTGTACTGGACTGAATCAGAGACAGACATCTGTGTTCTGGTCGGTTCTGTGTGTACTTTTGTAGTTTTTCACAGTCAAGGGCTAGCGGAGCTTTGTAGAGCCTCGCCGTCCAAAGCAGCATTTGCTGGAAGCTCTATGTACCTGTTTATTTTTTGTTCAAAGTAGAATCAAGGTTGCCATACTGACTATTGTTCATTTCACATTCTGTGGCTGTGGACGGGGAGGTCGGAATGAGTGGCGTGGGTGCAATGCCATGAAGTGGCACAAAAGATGGGACCAAAGAAAAAAAACCAATGGGGACATTTACCAATATTCCCTCCGTGGAGTGAAGCTGAACCCTGCCCCAAAATCACTCGCCACGGAGCAGTTTTGGAACGATCGGGAGATAACTCATGCTCGGGTCTACAGTCACCTCCCGAACCTACTCCCCCACCCCACCTCCACCAATTCAGACGTAATGTGCTTTATGTGTTACATTTTTTTGTGGAGGGGACACTTTCAGAATTAGAAACCAATAGAGTGCTTTTGGACCAACAAGGGAAGGATTTACTCCCCAGGGTCGACGGAAGAAGTGTGGAGGAGGAGAGGAGGGGAGGAGGGGGTGGAGGTTGGGAGGCGGATCGCTGGAATGTGGAAATGTGTCCTTTCTCACCCGCCGGGGAGGGGGGAGGAGGGGGGGGGGGTACCCGGGTATTTTGGACGTGATGTGATTGCGGAACGTCACAACGGGACAGCGGCCAGTGACAGCTAGGGCCCTCCACAGGTCGGATGCACAGTCCTCGAGGCAGCAGCGTGGTTGGAACAGCGTGCCTGGAGATCACCAGTTCTGCCCTGTCGGGTGCACAGTCCTCAAAGCAGCAGCGTAGGTTGGAACAGCGTGCCTGGAGATCACCAGTTCTGCCCTGTCGTGGTACTCTGCAGTGCCACCGGCTTCACAGAGCACGTCCATTAGTCAGTGGGAGAGCCAGCTGTGTTACAATCTTCACAGAGAGAGAGAGAGAGAGAGAGAGAGAGAGAGAGAGAGAGAGAGAGAGAGACAGAGAGACAGAGAGACAGAGAGAGAGAGAGAAAGAGGCAGACAGTCAGACAGACAGAGAGACAGAGACAGAGAGAGACAGAGAGAGCGGGGAGGGGGGGGGGGGGGGCGACAGAGAGAGAGAGGCCGACAGAGAGAGAGAAAGAGAGAGAGACGAAAGAGAGAGAGGAGGGCGAGAAGAGAGGCCGAGAGGGAGGGAGAGAGAGAGAGAGAGAGAGAGAGAGAGAGAGAGAGAGAGAGAGAGAGGAAGAGAGAGAGAGAGAGACAGACAGACAGACAGACAGACAGACAGACAGACAGCAGAGAATGGACAAGAGAGAGACACACACACACACAGAAAGAGAGAGGGCGAGAGAGACAGATAGACATACAGACAGAGAGGGGGGGAGGGGTGCACTGGCTTTAGTCAATTGAGTGCCGGTTGTGTTACTACCATCAGAGAGAGAGAGAGAGAGAGAGAGAGAGAGAGAGAGAGAGAGAGAGAGACAGACAGACAGACAGACAGACAGACAGACAGACAGACAGACAGACAGATAGACAGAGAGAGAGGGGGGAGACAGGCAGACAGACAGAGAAGGGGGGGACGAGAGACAGCAACCACACAAACACACAACCCCCACACAACACACACCCACACCAAAACCCCCAAAACCAACACACGCGGCGCCGCGCGCGCGGCCGCGGGGGCCCCCAAACACACACACCGCCCCCAAAAATTCCCAGGGACGGGAAAAGACAGAAAAAACAGAAAAAAAGACAGAGGCAGACAGAGACAAAGGGAGATGTGTGTTGTGGGGTTCTAAGGCGATCAAACCTTTGTAGCGTTTCCCTTTTGTCAGGGAAGTGGCCCGTTTTTCCCCACGTTTTCAGCGGAGAAAAAGGACACAAAAACCCGAGAGGGGACAGTGTGTTTTTCGGGTGCCCCGGTTTTAATGCCGCACCTTTCGCAAATGGATTTTGCCACCCTGTGTTTTCAGGGAGAAGAGAGGGGTGGAGAGAGAGGGGTTTGGGAAGAGAGGGAAAAGGGGAAAAGGAGGAGAGAGAGACTCAAACAGAGACTCGGGAAAACCGTAACCCCCTTTTCCGGGACGGGGTTTTTTGCCTTTTCGAAAAATGTGACAGAAAATCCCAGCCATAAATCAACGGGGGAAACTGTGGCGTTTAAAGGGAAATGGTTTCCCCCCCCCCCTTCTCTTTCCCCCCTCTCTCTCTCTGGGCTTTCTGCTTCTTCTCTCTTCTCTCTCCTTTTTCTTTTCTTTTCTCTCTCTCCCCTTTCATTTTCCCCCCTTGGGGGGGAAAGGTGTACCCCGTACTCTTTAGTGCATGACGGGGTTGACATGGGTCCCGTATTTTTTGCAGTAGACTGTTTTTGGTCACTTGAGGGGTTGGGACAGTTGGCTCGTACCTGTGTTGGCCCCATGCCTGCAGTACCGCTCGTTTTTCCGGGTCCCCTGTGGATGTTTCGTGACTGTTTTTTTAAAAATTTCATGTGTCGTCGGGCCAAAAAGAAGGAAGAATTGAGTTGTCGGACTTTTAAGGGGGTGAGATCTTGGCTAAAAACGGTGTCATGGTTGGAGGGACCTTCCGGGTGTTTTTTGGGCGGTTTTATGCAGTGGGGTTTTTTTTGACTTTGGGAATTTAAACCCTGGCCCCCCCTAAGTTGAGGGGCAAAGCAGCCCCGCGGACGAGCAGCAGCTGAGGGTGAGTCTGGGACAGGGCGTTGCAGGTCGGGAGGACAGTGGACAGTAAACCAGGCATGAGAAAATTTAAGATGGGGTCGAAGTTACCTTGACGACTTTCCTTTTTGCCCATGTTGCCGGGCCCTTGAGCACGATTTTTTTGAAAAACATGCGGGAAAAAAATTTTTTGACAAGGTTCAAAAAGGAACCTCGGGGAGTTTAAAAGAATTTCTCTTCTCTAAAAGTTTCCGTTCAGGTTCTTACTGAAGAAGTAAAAATTTTTTTAAGACAGTCAAATTTGAACTCGCCCAATAAAAATAAGTCATGGGGAAACAATGAAAGTTTTAAAGAAAAAAAAAAACGGAGTTTTGAGTGCGACCAAAAAGAGAAAAAACCTCATTGTGCAGGGTTTCCCCAGAGCTGAAAAGGAGGACCCCTGAGAAATTGGGAAAACCCTTTAAAAGGGTTTTTTTGGGGGCGGGAAGGGGGGAAAGGGATGGTTGAGATGACTTCCCCTTTGGGCCCGGTTCATTTTGTAAAACGCCAAAAGGGAACCACCGGGTGATACCCAGTTGTACATTTAAAAAAAAAAGTTAAGATTTTAAAGGGCGAAGGGGGAAATAAAAGGGGATGTTTTTTAGGGGCAGAGGACTTTTCTCAGCGGGGTTGGGTTTTAATTAGAAAAAAAAAGTTGTCCCCTAAATCGAGGCTCCCAATTTTTCCGGGAAAAGAGGGCCCATGCCCTTCCGGGACCCCCTGGTCCCCAAAGGGGAAGAAATTCTTTCTTGTCGGGTGATGAAAAAAGATCGGGGAAAGGTGCCTTTTGGAAAATACCCGGCCTTTTTTTAAAAAAAAATGTTCTTGACGAGTTTTTTTAGTTTTTGTGTTAGTAGGTTAGGTGTTAAAAGTGGGCAGCTTTTTTAAAAAGGGACCCCGGTTTTCAAGGGGGGATGGCCAATGCGCAGGCAAAACGGGGGGGAATTAAAAATTAGAAAATCTGAATTGCGATTTCGTGTTCAGTTAGGTGAGAGGGAGTTTTTTAAAACCCCAAAGAAGTGGGTCGCATGCCCTTGTGTTTTTTTGAAAGCGTGAAAGGGCGTGTCTGGATGGTGCAGGGAAAAAAAGGGGAAATTTTGGGGAAACAGGGGTCGTTTTTCTAAAAGCACAAAAACCCTTTTTGGGTTTGATTAATGGTTGTCTTTTTCTGTATGGAGAATGTTGAACACAAGAACCTATTTTTTCTACATTGGTTTTATTTGTTTGGGTTTTCTCTATAAACTGTTGATTTGATGTTATTTAAATGTTTTTCTTTTATTTCTTTGTCTTGTTGAAACTTTCGTTTTATAATTTTCGTTTTCCCTGTTTTCTGTTTATAAAATGTTTGTTAAGCCCGCAGTTAAATTTTCCTCAGGGGAAGAAAATCGGGGGGGGGTTTTAAAATGTTGTTTAAAAAATAATTCATTGAAAAAATGTTTTCAAAAATGGTACTGGGGCGTGATAATTTTTTGTTGTTTTTTTTTTGATAAAAAATTTTTTTTCATTTGGCGAATGATAAATTTTATATGTATGTTTGTTGGGTTTCCCCCCGAAAAATCTCCCTAATTTTTCTGTGTTTAATGTTGGGTAATGGGATTTAACAAATGGAGGATTTATTAAAAGTAAAATTTTTTTTTTACAAGGACAAAAAAGTCAATAATTTATGTGTGGTGATTTTAAAGGGCCCAACGGGAGTTTCACCCCAACTTGATGAACAAACAAAAAACATTTTCTTTGGGTTTTTTAAGTCTGGTATTGTTTAAAGAGACCCTCCCCTTGAAGATAAGGTTAAATGGTTAAAGGCCAAAAATTTACTAAACATTTTGTAACGCGCAAAATTTTTATTTTTTTAAACGGTGTAGTCCTGGTTTGGACCAAATTTTTTGTTTTACTTTTAAAACAGTGAATTGGTTGTAGTTTTGAAAGATTATTTTGTTGTTTTTTGACCCCTTTTTTTATTTCATTAAATTTTTTTGTAGGGTTCATGTAAAAGAACGGAGGAAAACAGACCCCTTGGGCCCCTTTAAATTTTTTGTGGGTGCCCTCTGGGTTTAAGATTGTGAAAAAAATAAAACAAGAAAAGAAAGAGTATATAAAAAAATTTGTTTGGAAAAATAATAGGCCCCCGGGGGCTTCGGTTTAAAAGATGCATCGGGGTGAAATGAAATTTAAAAAGGGTTTTTTATGCTTTTTTTTTTAAAAAAAATTTTATGTTTTTAATGTAAATGATGCTTTGATTTGTTTTTTCCCAATTTCTGTTTTAAAAAGTGGGTTTTAAAAGTATGGGAAAAAAAGAGTAATTTTGTGAAAAAGGCCAAAAAAGACAGGGGACTGGTTTGATCTTAGTTGTTTTCGAGCTAAAAAAGATGTTTAAAGGGGGTTACTTAGGGTTTGGAGAGAAACCCCTTTTTTAAAAAAAAACCCCATTATATGTGTATCACGTTCAGGTTTTTAAAAAATTTTTTTTTTAGGAAGCAATTGGTTTACAATGATAAAATGTTTTTAAAAAAATTTCCCAATTGGAAAAAAAAGAGGATTTTGGAAAAGTGTCAAACAAACGTTTTAAAAAAACGAAACGAAACGAATAGATCACAATGGGGGGCAAAGGTATTACCCTTTTAAAAAAAAAGGGTTTGGGAAAAAGGGTATCAAACGTTGATACGACACTGGTGAAAATGGGAAAATTATTAGATGATGAATAAATTTGAAATTTTTTTATCGACCAAATTTTCAAAACAAAGAAATACAATTTTTTAATAAGGAAAATGAAAAATGGTTTAAACGCAGGGGATGGACTTTTTGGGGAATTTTTTTTAAAAATTAGGGGACTTTGCAATCGATTTTCTTGTAAAAAAATTTTTTAAAGATCCCTTTTTTAAAAAAGGGAAATTTTTTCCCAGAATTGGACCAGGGGTGATCATTTTCTCTGTTTAAAAGGGTTTACGCAATAATTTCCCAATAATTATAGAGGAATCCCTTGTGTGATATTGTTGTAAAAATTTATGGGTCTATAATAAACAAGAATTACGAATGGGGTCGAAAATTTAAAAAAAAAAAATGGTGAATTTCCCAAACAGGGTTTTAAGAAGGGTTATAGTACAATCGAAACATTTTTTCACTTAATGGCTGCTGTTTTAGGGAAACGTTTTCAAATAATCGAAGTTATATGTTGCAAATTTTTAGAATTCGGGAAAAAGGGCCCTTTTATTTTATTTTTAGAAAAACTTCTGTGGCCAATACTGGCAAAAATTGTGGAAAAGGTAAAAAAATATTTAAAAGTGTTAAATGTAAGTTGATGTTTTTAAAGCTAATATAAAGGTTGGGGAAAATTTTATGAAATTAAAAATTTGTAGTAAACAGGGGGGTTTTTAAGCGGGTTTATGTTTGTAGTCCCGTTTTTTTTCTTTTTTTTATTAACGGGAAATTGTTTGGAAAAAAATCGGAAGGGGAAAAAAATTTGGGGTTTCATTTTTATTTGATTGAAATTTTATTTTTCTTTTTTAGTTTATTTTCGGTTTTTTTCTGTCCCAAAAATTTTTATTGGGCTTCAAAACCAGTTGAACAATTTGGCCAGCGGCGCAGGATTACATTAAAGTAAAAATTTGGGCAAACAAAATTATAGTTTTTCGGGGAAAGGGGGGATTTTTGTCGTGCGGGGAAAAAAAAGGTTTTTTTGGGAAAAATTTTAAACCCTTTTGATTGTAAACGCCCAAAATATTGGGTTTATTTTTTTTTACAAAAACTAAGTTTTTTTTGTTTGCCGCCCAAAATTTGTGGGTTTAAAAGGGAAAACGTGTTTTTATTGGCCATTTTAAAACGGGCTTGTTAAAATTTTTAAAAAAAAGTCGTAAAAATATTTTTTAGAATGTTTTAACCCCGGTCCGCCTATAGTCCTTTGGCGCTTTGGGTTTGGGGGGTTTGGGGGGAAAAGGGCTTTAAATTTGAGAAATTGCCCCCTTTTTTTTAAAATTTAAACGGTTTTTGAAAGTCGATTTGGCCCTACCCAAATGGAAATTTACTTAGGGGGGTTTGGTTGAATTTCCCCATTTATTTGAATTTTTATAAAAATGTGTTTTGTTACTGGTTAAAAATGTTTCGTATGGGGCAAAATTGATGCCAGCCAAAATTAAAACATTGTTTTTACCCCGGTTTTTAGAGGGAAAACTTCCCGGGCATGGGCCCTTCGTAATGTTTTGTAAAATTTTTGGTTTTTCGTTTGTATGGTTAGAAAAAAGGGGGTTTGGGTGTGTTTAGCAGTTTCTTGGGGTTTTTTCAAGGGAACGAAAATTGATTGTAGATGGCAAGCTGGGAAAAGCCCAAAATTTAAAAAAAGCGAAGAATTTTTATTTTTTTGGGGCTGTGGGAAAAAAAATTATTTAGGAAGAAAAAGCTTTTTTGTCTTTGAACCCTTTAATAGATTTATCAGGTCTGAATAAAAAAAAATTCAGGTTTGGTTTTATGGATTTTGCTGTTTCATCGGCATGATATAAAAATCCCTAAGGGAAAATTTAAATTTTTTGTGTCCCCGGGTAAAAATTTGGGAGGGAAAAGGAATTCATTTTGTATTTTTTTGGCCCGTTCTGGTGACCTACGACAAAAACTTATTCCGTTAAATATCATCGACGTCCAGCACTGTTCAAGTTAGTCTGTCTTTTGTCGTCAAAAAAACTACAACGTTGCAAGAAATCTTGCTTTATATCTGTACAAATCATTTAAAAGAGGAGTGATTTGACATAGGTAATTTGCATATGTTGAGAATGTTTTAATTTTGTGATGAAATACCTTGTTTACTATGTTCTTTATTACTCACCCTTCAAATGGGGCTGTGGCCTTTCTGAATAAATTTTCGTTATCGTTATCGTTATCTCCCTTAGTTCATATACATCTAAATTTCACTTCCTTTAAATCGAAAGTAAATATGACGAAGTGCGGCATGCTAGTCTTTAGAGGAAAGGGAGCATTTGGCGAGGAAGGAGAGATGAACTTAAATGAAACAGCTATGTCTGTTGCAAATGAGTATAAACAATTAGGTCATCGTTCAACAACTCACAGCATTTCTGTCACACGTGAAGATTTTGCAAATATAGCCTAAATTGCACTGCATTGTGTGATGAAAAAGAAGGGGGAAATCATGTCTTTCAACTTGTCTCTCACATTATTTGCCTCTCAAATAACAGCACATGGGATGAAATAGAGGACCTTTTGCATTCGGGGGGGGGGGGGGGGGGGGGGGGGGGGGGGGGAACGATCTCGTCGATTTATATATTATAACGCTTGTTTACATTACTTCTTCATCAGAGGTCTTATCGAATAAAATGCCCAGATTCATGTTCACTCTGCTTCTCTCTCTCTCTCTCTCCTCTCTCTCTCTTCTCTCTCTCTCTCTCTCTCTCTCTCTCTCTCTCTCTCTCTCTCATCTTGATTATTGCCAAGAAGGCGTCACCATCATTTTAAAGCCTGTTCAATGTGCAGAAGATCAAGTAATGACAATAGCACCGAAAATGTTAATACTGATTGCAATGAATTGAACTTACCTATAACTGAGAGTGAAGTACTTCAAGCTATTAATTCTTTAAAGAAAGGAAAAGCGTGTGGAATTGATGGAATCACTGCAGAAATGTTGAAATTAAGTAGCAACTTTTCGGTCGTTTTTTTTAACTAAACTATTCAATGCACTATTCGACAGAGGTTCGTATCCAGACGAATGGACTAAAGCAATCATAGTTCCAATTTTTAAAAAAAAGTGACAAAACTGTAACTGACAATTACAGGGGGGGGGGGGGGGGGGGGGGGGGTTCGCTATTATGCTTAATTAGTAAATGTTTACTGTTCGATTCTGAATAGAAGACTAGTAAAATGGATCGAAGAGAACAGAAAACTGTCAGAATCTCAGGCTGGGTTTAGAAAGGGTTACTTCACAGTCGACCATATTTTTTACTTTAATGCTGTTATAGAAAGTGTTTTTCAAAAGGGGGTGGCAAACTTTATGCATGTTTTGTAGACCTAAGAAAAGCATTTGATTCAGTCCAACATGAACCACTATTTGAAATTTCGCGTACAACTGGATACATGGCAAGTTTGTGACAGCAGTCACAGCGATTTATGAGTCAATTGTTTCATGCGTGAGAATTGAAGATCGTCTTACGGAGTTTTTTTTAGTTGTCGGTAGGATTGAGACAGGGTTGTATACTTAGTCCAGAACTTTTTTCTATTTTCATTAATGAAATTGCTGCATATGTAAATGGCAGCGGTATGCATGGCATTCAGATGTTACTGGTTTTGTTGAAACTATTCCTTCTGTTGTTTGCGATGACATTGTTCTTTTATCCGGTACTGCCAGGGGTCTCCAAAATCAAATTAATTTATTAAATGAAGTCTGTAAAAGATTATTTTTAAATAAAAATAAAGATAAGACCAAAGTAATGGTTTTCGAAAAGGAGGATTCTTGGGTAAAAATGATAAATGGACTTTAAAATATCTATATTGGAAGTGGTAAACGAGTATAATACTTGGGTTTTGTTTTTACAACGAAAATGAGTATTTGTAAAGGTGTTGATGCCTTGGCAGAAAATGGGTAGAAGAGTATGTATGAATTTGTGTAAAACTTGTTTGCAGTCTTCATGATATATCTAATCCTGCTTCTTTAAAATTTTTGACACACAAGTTCAACCTGTCATTATGTATGCTGCAGAATTGTGGGGGCTAAAAAGATTGAAAAAACATGAAAAAAATTCATACATTTGCATGCAAACGTTTTTTGAAAGTACCCTTAAAATTACCAAACAAAATTGTGTTTGGGCGAAGTGGGTGGATATCCATTATATATTAACAGTTCGGTGAGATGCATAAAATACTGGCTAAAGATTTTGAAGATGAATGAGTCAAGGCTACCAAGATTTGCATTATATTATGTTAAAAAAAACTTGGATGAAAAAGGTAAAGCATGTTGGGTAAGTTCGATTAAAAATACTTTGTTTCGTTTAGGATTTGGATATGCCTGGGTTAACCAAGGTGTTGGATGTGAAATTTCTTTTGTATCATTGTTCAAGCAAAAGTTTGAAAGATAATTATCTACAGGAATGGGATAGTCATTAATGAACAATGACATATTTTGCACGAAACGGCTATTTAAAAATGTGTTTGAAAGCGAACCATATTTTCAATACCTTGATATCAGATGCTTTCGTGATGGTTTTGTTAAACTCAGAACGGGGTACTTCCAATAAACGGTTCCTCTTTTAGGACTACCTTTAGTGAAACGCTAAACTTTCTGTGTCCTTTCTGTAAAGTAATAGAAAATGAAAACCATTTTATTCATGTTTGTCCTTTATATGATGATATTTGAAAGAAGTCTTTGTCTGGAATTGATCAGCACTATATTCTATTCTGATGAAACAAATCCATGAAATTGACTCGAAATCTAGCTTTGTTCTCTTTTATGCAACTCGACAAAGAAGGCTGTTGACTGAAAGTCTGAAGGATGATTACACGGTGAATACTATAAAAGTTTAGATATGAAAGGAAGTAAAGTTGTATTATAGTACTGTTGCTATTAGTATTGTCTAGTCATACTATATTCCATTGTTATTCTGTTTCTTGACCTTGTATTCTAGGGGCTGGTGGCCTAAGATAAACCATTGTTCATTGTTCATTGTTCTTTCTCTCTCTCTCTCTCTCTCTCTCTCTCTCTCTCTCTCTCTCTCTCTCTCTCTCCCTCTGTGTGTGTGTGTGTGTGTGTGTGTGTGTGTGTGTGTGTGTGTGTGTGTGGTCTGTGTCTGTGTGTGTGTCTCTCTCTCTCCCTCTCTCTCTCTCTCTCTCTCTTCTCTCGTTCTTCAATAGTTATATAATGGTTTAAACATCTACAGATAGCGCCATTTTAAACACACTGCAGAAATAAAAATCAATACTTTTGTTTGGTGGTCGAAGTAACAGGGATGAAATAAAATTACATAGAATTATTTAAAAATAATTAAATTGTTGTTTTTTTAACCACGTTTGTTGCGTGCGGGCCATTCATTTTTCTACCCTTTTGTGACAACGGCTGGTAAGGTAATGTTAGTAAAATATCAGAGTAGAGACAGACAGACAGACGGACGACAGACGGACAGACAGACGGACAGAGACACAAGAGAGAGAGAGAGAGAGAGAGAGAGAGAGAGGAGAGAGAGAGAGAGGAGAGAGAGACGGAGAGATGAGAGAGAGAGAGAGAGAGAGAGAGAGAGAGAGAGAGAGAGAGGAGAGAGGAGGAGAGAGGGAGGGGAAAGGGTGGTCAATCAACGGATGGTTTACTGACGTATTGATGGGTGGCTATTATGTGACCTACAAAATCAAATCGTTTTGAATCATAAATATACCACTCAACACTTGCTAGGGATCAGCAATTAAAAACAGTGTATGAAAAAAAATCATTTTGAACTGACTTCAATAAACCGTGATCCAGCAACACAAAACAATGTGAAAGACAATCACACTGTTGCCTGCACCTTCACGCTGCAACATGCGCATGGTGAGCACGTGAATTGCGTGACCCCTCATTCTGGGGGTAAACAGGGGGAGAGGTCAGCGTCACATTTGCTGTTTTGGGACCGGCAAACCGTGGTTCAGTGTGATTCGGGCAGTGTGTATGCACCAAAATGGAACAGCAAGCACAAAGAACGACCCCTTTTCCCGCAGAAGATTTTGGCGAGAGGGTTGGGATGCTGCTAGGAGGGTCATCGCAACGAGGGGTTTTGCTGGAGCCTTGGGCGTATCCCAGAGCGTTGTTTCCGTATGTGGAATCGATATCAAACAACAGGGACAGTCACTCCACGACATTCTGGAGGTCCCCCACGTGTACAACCAGCGAGGGACGATATCTCTTGCCCGGGCACGAAGAAATCCTTTCCACAATGCCACACAGCTGCAAACATGACCCCCAGAACGCTAGGGAACGGGCGTCAACCCAGACAGTCAGGGAAGGCTTCACGACGGTGGTCTTCATTCAAGGGCCAGCAATTCGGGTTCCATTGACCAGACAACATAAACAAGCAAGGTTGCTGTGGGACTGGGCACCAGCTGGATGCTGCAAACTGGACTCCAGTTTTGTTCAGTGATGAGTCCAGGTTTTGTTTGGACGTGACTGACCGGAGAAGGAGGGTGTGGCGAAGGCAGAATGAACGATTCCACCCAACTTCATTGCTCAGCATGACCGCTATGGTGGGGCTCAGTAATGGTGTGGGGAGGCATTTCAATGAAAGGCAAAACCGATCTGCTGGTGATGGAGAATGGCACATGAATGCAGTCCGATACCGTTGACGAGGTTCTTCACCCCATTGTCCGACCCTACGCTGGTGCCATTGGTCCCGACTTCATCCTTGTTGATGACAATGCCCGTCCTCACCGTGCCCGCATTGTCAACCAGTACCTTCAGAATGAGGGAATTGCACGCTTGGAGTGGCCTGCACGCTCACCAAAACCTCAATCCGATTTGAGCATGTCTGGGATATTATTGGGCGAGCTGTCCAAGCACGTGAGCAGCGGGCCTCAGAACATCCTTTGACCTTGGAGTTGCCCTCCAGGAAGAATGGGCCAGAATCCCCCAGCAGCAGATGAGGAGCCTCATCTGCAGCATGAGGAGGCGTTGTAGAGCTGTGATCGCAGCCCGTGGTGGTCACACACATTACTCAGAGTCCATTCATTCTCAATTCACACAGACAGCAGTGGATTGTTCAGGTTGACTTTCCCTTCCATGCCCTGTTTCAGGTGGCTTTTAGGGGTTGTGTCATTTGTCCATTCTGTTTCTTGGTTTATCTGATGGAATCTCCTCATTTTTGTTTGGTTTGGATGAAACAATGACTAGTTAACAGTATTTGACCGTTTGAGGTTTGATTGACAAATATTCTGGACCATTACAGTGTGTTGAATATCTGATCCCTAGCA
>CM031603.1:95017860-95020360 GCA_018398815.1 Conus ventricosus
GAATAAGGTTTTTCTGAGAGAGAGAGAGAGAGAGAGAGAGAGAAGAGAGAGAGAGAGAAGTTCTTGTCTTGCTGTATAATAGTTCTGTTGTTGTTTTTACTCCCCTTGTTTCAGCCACAACAGGGACACGTATTGACTTCGTCGGTCAGGCGTGGTTGTCTCACATAACCTTTAGTCCCAGGAGGAATCGATTCCCACTGCATCATTAAGACAGTCTGCCAGAAAGAACAAAAGACATGGCAGAAAACAAAACACCAACAAAACAGATTTGCTCCCATGATGACGTCAACAGACTTTTGCACTTTCATGGATGTGGAGAGAGAGTGAGAGAGAAGAGAGAGAGAGAGAGAGAGAGAGACAGGACAGACAGACAGACAGACAGTCATACAGACAGACACAGACACACACACACACACTGGCAGACAAAAAGGGAAATAAATAACAGGGATGGGAGGGGGAGGGGGGACGCTCGAGCGTCTCTTCCAACATGTTTTTCTTTTCATCATAATCTTCCTAAGCAAGAAAAAGACACACAAAGCAAGAAAAAGACACACAAAGCAAGAAAAAGACACACAAAGCAAGAAAAAGACACACAAAGCAAGAAAAGGCACAAGCCAGCGAATGACCACACACACACACACACACACACACACACACACACAACAACACACACACACAACACACACACACACACACACGCACACACACATACACACGGCACACACACACACACACACACCAACACACACAACACACACACACACACACACACACACACATACACAACACACACACACACACACACACACATACACACAACATACAACACAACACACACTATGACAACACATTGTTGCTTTCGTATTGACCTGCTTGTTAGAAAGAAAGAAAGAACGAAGGAAAGAAGGAAGAAAGGAAGGACGGAAAGATATGGGAAAAAAACGAAAATCCCCTTTCCCTCCCTTTTGCCCCACAAAAATGATCTATAATCACTTTAACTTAAGAGACCTCAAACTGAAGACACGTCAGGAAGGGAGAAAGAAAGAAAAAAAAAAGACAGAAAGAAAGAAAGAAAGGAACAAACGAAAGGAAGTAAAAACGAACACTCCATTCCAGCCCCATATACATCGGTGCCCTAATGTTGACCTTCTCATATGAGAGAGAGAGAGAGAGAGAGAGAGAGAGAGAGAGAGGAGAGAGAGAGAGAGAGAGAGAGAGAAGAGAGAGAGAGAGAGAGAGAGAGAGAGAGAGAGAGACGCAACACACAACAACACACACACACACACACACACACACAACAACACACACACATCACACACACACACACACACAAAACACACACACACAACACACACACACACACACTCCACGTCAAAGGCAACACATTTTGCTCAAAGTGACGTTTTCGATCTGCTAGTGATCTATCTTTTTAGGGGGTAAAAAGGAAACTACAGCAACCCTCATTCAACCCCCCCCCCCCCCCAGCCCCTCCCCCTTGCATGTCACATTATTTTTCACCTTGATTTTGATCTTTTTGAAGGGGGGAGGGAGGGAGGAGCAAGAGACGATAAGTCAGATAGAAGGGGGCAGATAAACAACAGATAGGGACAGAGAGACTTAGGACAGAGAGATAAAGACAGAGACAAAGAAAAAGACACACAGATAGACAAGGAATCATGAGAGACAGATAGAAAGATGACACGCGCGCCGACACAAAAAATAAATTTCCGCTGGAGCAGAGGGCTTGCATACTGCTGTGCGTATATCGTGGCAGTCTCTACATTTACTAATGACTGCAGAGAATCGTCAGGCTTCTCCTGTGGCCAAAGGTCGACATGCCTATGGACCGCTCGATGCGCTAATGAAGCTTTCTGGCAATCTGCTTACAATGCATGGAGAACAGTACCTGCAGTCCTTCTAACGAACCAAAAGCTGATTGATCCTGTATTTCTCCTCAGGAGAGAGAGAGAGAGAGAAGAGAGAGAAAAAGGAAAAACAGTACCTCACACAAATATGAATATTCCAGGTTCTAGAATAGTTATGTATAAATACAGAGTTAATACAGGACGTAGAGCGAAGAAAACAGTTAACACACAAAATATAATATTTAAGCAGTGAATAAACATGAGTTGACTGTCTGTGTAAATGACCAGGCCAGTTTGTACACCCACTGCTACAATGAAGGCAGTACTGGGCTTCAAATCCACTGAACAAATGAACAAACAATTTGAATGGCTGTGTCAGAGGCCGGCAGACCACACCGCCATTTGTTAAAACAGGTCCTGCAGTCCTTCGATCTCAATCTGCATTAGAAGTCAATTCCTGAAAACACGGACCTTCTTCCTTTAACACAGGAGAAGAAGAAAAAAAGTTGGTGGAAAGGAATTTCTGGGTTGTCGTTGTTTTTGTTGTCGCTGTTGTTATTTTTTTAACGTCTCTGTGCATGTCACTTTTTGAACAAGAATGATTTTTATCACCAGGGGAAGTAATAATAGATACC
>CM031603.1:95030360-95037860 GCA_018398815.1 Conus ventricosus
CTGCTGTTCAATAACTTTGGGATTTTCAGTATGACTCACCTCATCGGCTGAAGTCTGGGTTATACTTTAAGACTGGCCCGTTATTCACAGAATGTTAGGATATATTGTATGACACTCCTGCCCCTGGCTGATATTCCAGACATACTGTAGGAGTCACCTGTCAGTCATAGGAGACTGTGTACTGCGTGATTCATCTACCGTTCGATGAAATTGGGGATCAGCTGTACGACCTGCGTGTCCTTCGCTGACAGTATCCTATATGGACGACAGATGGGTCATACTGTATTTAAGCAAACTTCAGCTTACTAATAGTATGTGATCCATAACGTTTATGCTAACCAGTGACAGATGAATCAATATCAGATCCCGAGCTTTATCGACTGGCAGACGAATTTCAAATTACATCTCACATACCAACAAAGACCCGATTCATTCAGCATATCTGGGGTTTTTACAAATGAATGACAAATGAATCTTGGACAGGGATGAAAACAGATTTAAAAAAAAAAAAAGAGGAGATTGGCGGGGATCTGGGGGTTCACCATGGGCTCCCAGTGGGGTCCATGGGCAACAGCCCGGCGGGGGTCAGGGGGCAGCGCCCCCCTGAAGCTGAAGCATATTTTGTATTAAATATGGCATAAAAATCTTTAGAAATCACTTTCTTGCTTCTAAACAACTCATTCTATAGAACAGCTTTCAACACCATGAAGACTGAGACTGATGTGGAAAGAAACTATGTCAATTGAGACAAAACATTTAGTATGATGAATCCTCAGAACTCTAGCTAAAGAAAATTTGACAAACAGTGCTTTCAGGACATAAAGAATAAGGCCTGTAGATAAGTAAATCAGAGTGGGAAATCAAACTAAGTAAATCAGATGTACAAAAAGGACTGCTGGACTTCAATAAACACAATATGAAAAATGATTACTTTGAAGTCCTTTAAAAAAAAAAACCTGAAGCTTTTGGGCCTTAGACCCTTCGTCAGGAAACACTAAACACAAAAAAGAAACATAAAAGAACAAATGACATAAAAACAAACTGATGTCACAACAGTACACCCCCCCCCCCTCTTGACAAGTGTGTGTATGGGTGTACGTGTGTGTGTGTGTGTGGGGGGGGGGGTGATTGTGTGTGTGTGTGTGTGGGGGGGGGGGGTGTTTGTGTGTGTGTGAGGTGGGGACGGGGGGGGGGGGGGGGAGGGGGCGAAGTGTGTGGGGTATGTGTGTTGTGGGGTGAGGGTGGGGGTTGGGGGAGAAGGAGGAGGAGTAGAGTATATAGGTAGTGGGGGGAGTGGGCTGGTGGAAAAGGATTTCATAGGGGGGCTGTTAGCAGACACCTAACAAATGTAGCAAACGTTTGCAATTTACCAGGGGAAAAGTGTTACACAATACTGTTGTGACATCAGTTTATTTTGATGTCATTTGTTCTTTTATATTCTTTTCGTCACTTTGACGTTTTTCCCTTGCTTTGAAGACTCTACGAGTGGAAGTACTTAGAGTAGGAGTCAAACCATCTTTGGAAATTAAACGTAGATTGTTGCATACCCAATGATCTGAAAACATGCTGTAATGGTGTGGGAAACACACACATTTTCTGTTGGTGACTGGGACGCTCGATGTGATCTCTGATTGCCACAAAGCCACGACTACCAGAGTAGACACGTTTTTGGCAAGGCTCGCAAAACACTTCAAATTCGCTGTCTTTGTCATGTTTTCTTATTACATCCGCGACTCTGCGGTCACACACGTCCTTCTGCTGCCACTCGGTCTTCTAGTGGTTCACATACTTCTTTCTTTTTTTTTTTTTCGTTCTGTTTGCACTCACTGGCGGTAAACTCTCACTGTGAATCGACGCCATGATGAGAAATGATACTGGAAGGAAACAGAATGAGAACTACACCGTTTGAGAACATTACCGACAGAGAAGAAATTCGCTGTGCTGACAAGTTGAGATCGTTTCTGAGCATCATTCTTCGAATAATTTTTCGGCGGCGGAGATGCGAAAAAATAACGGCGGAGACGGCGGAAACGGCGGAGGAGTTTTCATCCCTGTTGGAGTATATCCCAAGTCTTTCAATAAAGGTTGAAAGACAGGCGAGTCATATGGTGCATTCCAAGCTTTTTCTTATACACAAGTGAATCAAACAGTATATCCCAAGCTTCTGGTAACGAACGACAGGTGAATCACACAGTACATTCCACGCTTACCTGTAAAGGAAAGATGATTCACATAGTACATCATAAACTGTAACTAATGAACGACAGGTGAATCACATAGTGGGCTATGTCTCAAGCTTTAGCAATGAACATCATGTGAACCATACATCATACACACCTTCAACAGAAGACAGGTACTCGTGCAGCATGTCCCAAAATTCCAGCGAAAGACAGGTGGGTTTTGCAGTATTTTCGAAACGTCGACGACAGACTGGCGAGTCATACGACATTTCCTATGATCCGACTAACGAACGGCAGATCAATCATGCATCATATCCCGAACTTCAAAGCAGACAGGCAAGACATGCAGGTTATCTCGAACATTAATTCATAAACGACAGGTGAGGCACGCAGTATATACCAAGCTTCGAAGAAAGACACTGAGTCACACAGTATATCCCAGACATCAACGAAAGACAGATAAGTCATAATACATAGTTCAAGCTTCAAAGACAGAGAAGCCATATTCCAAGCTTTAAAGACAGAATGGGGCACCAAGCAGTATAAACCAAGCTTGAACGAAATAGGCGAGTCATGCGTCACATCCAAAGCCTCAGCCCATGACGAAATTAGGCCACCAGACCAATTCACACCCGAGGTATCTTCCATGAACAAGCCTGTATAAGGTCAAACGGGGAAACCGTCACAGACACGTAAACTGAGTCACGCAAAGCAGTCTGCCGTCAGCTTTAGGGAGTGACATTTCAATCCCTCCATTGATGGGAAGAGAGCGGGAAAAAAGTCCAAGACTGAGTCTGCCATTGGCGTGTGGCGTGCTCCAGGGAACGGCTCAACACCGGGACCATTAGGGCTGGCACAGTCTTGAAGAGATGACACTGATCGATCAAACCCCCGGGGACAGTCCCAGGCCAGATGGTGGTTTGATCATGTTTAGGACTCCTTGAAAATATTGATGGATGATAGTTACGCTCTGAAAGGGTGGGGTGGGTGTGGGGAGGGGGGTCTGGTTTTAGTGAACTACTGGATTTTTAACTTTATTTTCCATGTTTAAAAAACAAGAAGTTCCAGGTTGTGGGAAAAAAAGCAAAACTGATGAAAAAAATGTGTAAAACTAATCGTCAATAATACGTTTTCGACTTGATTACAGATTGATATTCAAGGAAGGACACGCGGAAAGACAGACACACCTCCCCTCAAAAAAAAAAAAAAAAAAAGGGGGGGGGGGGGGGAGGGGGCGAGTAGGAGGGCGAATGGGAAGGGGAACAATTCATATTCTAAAAACAAGTATCACCATGGAGGAAGACACATTCTGATATGTGTGGATTTTGTAGTTCATCTTTCAATTTAGTGATAGCCTAAGCTGCCTAACAGGGACTAGTCAGAGTTGTCATCACATCGGAAAAAAAAAGCAAATTACTCCTGTCAAAGGGAAAACCTGGACATCTACGACTGTCCCGTCACCATATATCTGAATATTCACATCTACGACTGTCCCATCACCATAGATCTGAATATTCACATCTACGACTGTCCCATCAAAATGCATCTGAATATTCACATCTACGGCTGTCCCATCACCATAGATCTGAATATTCACATCTACGGCTGTCCCATCACAATGCATCTGAATATTCACATCCACGGCTGTCCCATCACAATGCATCTGAATATTCACATCCACGGCGGGTCCCATCACAATGCATCTGAATATTCACATCCACGGCTGTCCCATCACAATGCATCTGAATATTCACATCCACGGCTGTCCCATCACATGTATCTAAATATTCACATCCACGGCTGTCCCATCACCATGTATCTAAATATTCACATCCACGGCTGTCCCATCACAATGCATCTAAATATTCACATCCACGGCTGTCCCATCACCATGTATCTGAATATTCACATCCACGGCTGTCCCATCACAATGCATCTGAATATTCACATCAACGGCTGTCCCATCACAATGCATCTGAATATTCACATCTACGACTGTCCCATCACAATGCATCTAAATATTCACATCCACGGCTGTCCCATCACCATAGATCTGAATATTCACATCTACGGCTGTCGCATCACAATGCATCTAAATATTCACATCCACGGCTGTCCCACACCATATATTGACTATTCACATCTACGACTGTCCCATCACCATAGATCTGAATATTCACATCTACGGCTGTCCCATCACCATATATCTGAATATTCACATCTACGACTGTCCCATCACCATAGATCTGAATATTCACATCTACGGCTGTCCCATCACAATATATTTGAATATTCGCATCTACGGCTGTCCCATCACAATGCATCTGAATATTCACATCTACGGCTGTCCCATCACTATGTATCTGAATATTCACATCTACGACTGTCCCATCACAATGCATCTGAATATTCACATCCACGGCTGTCCATCACTATGTATCTGAATATTACATCTACGACTGTCCCATCACAATGCATATGAATATTCACATCTACGGCTGTCCCATCACTATGTATCTAAATATTCCATCTACGACTGTCCCATCACAATGCATCTGAATATTCACATCTACGGCTGTCCCATCACTATGTATCTAAATATTCACTCTACGACTGTCCCATCACAATGCATCTGAATATTCACATCTACGGCTGTCCCATCACCATAGATCTGAATATTCACATCACGGCTGTCCCATCACAATGCATCTGAATATTCACATCCACGGCTGTCCCATCACAATGCATCTAAATATTCACATCCACGGCTGCCCCATCACAATGCATCTGAATATTCACATACACGGCTGTCCCATCACAATGCATCTGAATATTCACATCCACGGCTGTCCCATCACCATGTATCTAAATATTCACATCCACGGCTGTCCCATCACCATGTATCTAAATATTCACATCCACGGCTGTCCCATCACAATGCATCTAAATATTCACATCCCCGGCTGTCCCATCACCATGTATCTGAATATTCACATCCACGGCTGTCCCATCAATGCATCTGAATTCACATCCACGGCTGTCCCATCACAATGCATCTGAATATTCACATCTACGACTGTCCCATCACAATGCATCTAAATATTCACATCCACGGCTGTCCCATCACCATAGATCTGAATATTCACATCTACGGCTGTCGCATCACAATGCATCTAAATATTCACATCCACGGCTGTCCCATCACCATATATCTGAATATTCACATCTACGACTGTCCCATCACCATAGATCTGAATATTCACATCTACGGCTGTCCCATCACCATATATCTGAATATTCACATCTACGACTGTCCCATCACCATAGATCTGAATATTCACATCTACTGCTGCCCCATCACAATATACTGAATATTCACATCTACGGCTGTCCCATCACTATGTATCTGAATATTCACATCTACGACTGTCCCATCACAATGCATCTGAATATTCACATCTACGGCTGTCCCATCACTATGTATCTGAATATTCACATCTACGACTGTCCCATCACAATGCATCTGAATATTCACATCTACGGCTGTCCCATCACTATGTATCTAAATATTCACATCTACGACTGTCCCATCACAATGCATCTGAATATTCACATCTACGGCTGTCCCATCACTATGTATCTAAATATTCACATCTACGACTTGTCCCATCACAATGCATCTGAATATTCACATCTACGGCTGTCCATCACCATAGATCTGAATATTCACATCCACGGCTGTCCATCACAATGCATCTGAATATTCACATCCACGGCTGTCCCATCACAATGCATCTGAATATTCACATCACGGCTGTCCCATCACCATAGATCTGAATATTCACATCTACGGCAAATTGACAGGCCATTCCGCTCAGTTCATCCCAGCCCGACTAAAAAAAAAGAAACATTAAAAGAGCATTTAAAAATCATAATCAACAGCAAAAGCCAACTCAAGTAATTAAATTCTGTCAACATAAATGTCACATTAAAGCATAAAACTATATTATAAATTGTGATAACAGAAAATACGTGTAAAAACCATTTGAATGGGCCACAAAGATAAGGGGGAGGGGGAGGGGGGAGGGGGGGGGGGTCAACGATAACCAGCCCCTGTAGCGTAGTGGTCAGTGTCGCATATTGCAGGTTGGGAGGGTCACGGGTTCGATTCCAATCACGGCCGTTGGTTTGCGGGATTGTTCAAACCCCGACCCGGTCCTAACCACAGCTGTTTGGTTATGGGTTCAAGTGGGAAGATTGGAACCACATAAAATGACTTTCTTCCAGTTAATGATGCGTCCTTTTCCTGATCACCCTGCAGGTGTGTGTTTCCCCGGGCCTGGTTGATGTCGTCGTAACATATTATGGTAGTATGCAAAGAGCACAGCCCTTCTTGTAGTTTCTGAGCACAATGGAACTCCACAGGGGCCGGAATAGCTCAGTGGCAGAGCGCCGGACTCGTAATCTTGGGGTTGCGGGTTCGAAGCTCCACCGGGCCGTTTCGGTACAGGGGGATTTTCCCCTCGGAGTTAACATTGGTTCTGACTTCATTTCCCACACAGTCCTTCGAATGGACTATAAAAACCCAGGTTCCGTGTGTGAACGCACGCATAACATCTTGCACACACGTCAAATCCCATCACCAACTTTCGGAAGAGAAGGCCCGTTTGGCCGTTGGTATGGACGACACGTTACACATAGCATGCACCTTCCCCGAAGATTGGAGTATGACTGCCTTAAAAGGCGGGATAAAAAAAAACGGTCATACAAACAAAATTCCACTGTCTTTGTAGGGTAGATGGGATTAATCCTTGCCTGTCTATACAGGGAGTGTCCGCGGGAGTATTAGCCTGCGTATGCAGAAGAAGAAAAAAGAAGAAGAAGAAGAAGAAGAAGAAGAAGAAGAAGAAGAAGAAGAAGAACTCCACAGTCTCATCATCCTCATCCTCATCGACCAGCATTGGACACAAAGACTGGGGTTCCCTAATGCTGTGATCAGGAGGTGATCTCAGGCTGGATTTCCTCTCCGCCTCAGATTCCGTTGATGACTTTGTGCCAAGGTCGTCGGTTCGGCAAGTAATGTGACTAGTGTTGGACGGACGAGGTGACACTCTCTGGACGGGATCACTCACAGTGGCTCCACGAGTAGGCAATCATTGTCGTCCATGGGGCGGTGTACTTGTGGTGTCTGGCGTGCGTTGGATCGGAACGGGCACAACGGAACACCACCGAAGTGACTCGGCAGCAGTGCAGTGTTTCCTCGCTGGTAGACTGCTTAATGACCACTTGATACTGACGGACTGCTCCTGTGGATTGCCGG
>CM031603.1:95062860-95067860 GCA_018398815.1 Conus ventricosus
GTTCCTCTTGCTTGCATTCCTAACTTCAGTCATCGTCCTTTCCAACACAAAGCACTAGGGGTGAGCGGACATGACAGTCGAGCACCAGAAGAAAGTGAGTGGACATGACAGTCCAGAATGAAGTAGACAGGATTTCCGTTGTGACCCCTGACCCTTCAAGACACCACTTACGGTGTTTGTGCACCAGAAGAAGTGGTTTTAAAACGGCGAGAGGCCAAATTGGAAACTAGACTGCTAAAAATGTCGTCTTTGACTTCTATCTCTCAGTCTCTGTCTCTCTCACTCACTCACTCACTCACTCACTCACTCTCTCTCTCTCTCTCTCTCTCTCACTCTGTGTGTGTGTGTGCATGTGCGTGTGCGCATGCGCGCGTGAGTGCGTGCGTGAATGCGTGCATGCGTGCGTGCGTGTGCGCGTGCGTGCGTGTGTGTGTGCGCGCGCGCGCGCGCGCACACGCGTGTGTGCGTGTGTGTGTGTGTGTGTGTGTGTGTGTGTGTGTGTGTGTGTGTGTGTGTGTGTGTGTGAATGCGTGCAAGTGAGTGAGTGTGTATGTGTGAAAGTCAGAAGGGGGTGGGGGTGGGGGGGGGGGGGGGGGGACGTGACTGGCTACATTCTGTAAACTTCCTTGTGATTGGTGGAAACAGCTCTCAGAATTCCTCTGTTGCATCCAAATAAAAGCTGGTATGTCCGTATTCAGCAGCAGATTAAAAACAACACAAAAAGAAACAAACAATAACGGAACAGATTAAAAAAATACATATTGATAAGGCTCCGCCGGAAAACGACAAAGCACGGGCGTTTCGACCTCTTAGGTGTTTTTCAGACAAGATACACAACACTCGGGACAACAGGAATGAACGAGCGATCACTTAGCTTCATCCAATTCGGCGCGAAATAAGCGTTGATTGCTGGAATGGAATGAAGATAAGTGATTGCTGGAATTGAATGAAGATAAGTGAGTGCTGGAATTAAATGAAGATAAGTGATTGCTGGAATTGAATGAAGATAAGTGATTGGTGGAATTGAATGAAGATAAGTGATTGCTGGAATTCAATGAAGATAAGTGATTGCTGGAATTGAATGAAGATAAGTGAGTGCTGGAATTGAATGAAGATAAGTGAGTGCTGGAATTGAATGAAGATAAGTGAGTGCTGGAATTGAATGAAGATAAGTGATTGCTGGAATTGAATGAAGATAAGTGATTGCTGGAATTGAATGAAGATAAGTGATTGCTGGAATGGAATGAAGATAAGTGAGTGCTGGAATTGAATGAAGATAAGTGAGTGCTGGAATTGAATGAAGATAAGTGAGTGCTGGAATTGAATGAAGATAAGTGATTGCTGGAATTGAATGAAGATAAGTGATTGCTGGAATTGAATGAAGATAAGTGATTGCTGGAATGGAATGAAGATAAGTGATTGCTCGAATTGAATGAAGATAAGTGATTGCTGGAATGGAATGAAGATAAGTGATTGCTGGAATTGAATGAAGATACGTGAGTGCTGGAATTGAATGAAGATAAGTGATTGCTGGAATGGAATGAAGGTAAGTGATTGCTGGAATTGAATGAAGATAAGTGAGTGCTGGAATGGAATGAAGATAAGTGATTGCTGGAATTGAATGAAGATAAGTGATTGCTGGAATGGAATGAAGATAAGTGATTGCTGGAATTGAATGAAGATAAGTGATTGCTGGAATTGAATGAAGATTTGCTGGAATTGAATGAAGATAAGTGATTGCTGGAATTGAATGAAGATTTGCTGGAATTGAATGAAGATAACTGATTGCTGGAATTGAATGAAGATAAGTGATTGCTGGAATTGAATGAAGATAAGTGATTGCTGGAATTGAATGAAGATAGGTGATTGCTGGAATTGAATGAAGATAAGTGATTGCTGGAATTGAATGAAGATAAGTGATTGCTGGAATTGAATGAAGATACGTGATTGCTGGAATTGAATGAAGATAAGTGATTGCTGGAATTGAATAAAGATAAGTGATTGCTGGAATTGAATGAAGATAAGTGATTGCTGGAATTGAATGAAGATAAGTGATTGCTGGAATTGAATGAAGATAAGTGATTGCTGGAATTGAATGAAGATAAGTGATTGCTGGAATTGAATGAAGATAAGTGATTGCTGGAATTGAATGAAGATAAGTGAGTGCTGGAATTGAATGAAGATAAGCGATTGCTCGAATTGAATGAAGATAAGGATTGCTGGAATTGCATGAAGATAAGTGATTGCTGGAATTGAATGAAGATAAGTGATTGCTGGAATTGAATGAAGATAAGTGATTGCTGGAATTGAATGAAGATAAGCGATTGCTGGAATTGAATGAAGATAAGCGATTGCTGGAATTGAATGAAGCTAAGTGATTGCTGGAATTGAATAAAGATAAGTGATTGCTGGAACTGAATGAAGATAAGTGATTGCTGGAATTGAATGAAGATAAGTGATTGCTGGAATTGAATGAAGATAAGTGATTGCTGGAATTGAATGAAGATAAGTGATTGCTGGAATTGAATGAAGATAAGTGATTGCTGGAATTGAATGAAGATAAGTGATTGCTGGAATTGAATGAAGATAAGTGATTGCTGGAATTGGATGAAGATAAGTGAGTGCTCGAATTGAATGAAGATAAGTGATTGCTGGAATTGAATGAAGATAGGTGATTGCTGGAATGGAATGAAGATAAGTGAGTGCTGGAATTGAATGAAAATAAGTGATTGCTGGAATTGAATGAAGATTTGCTGGAATTGAATGAAGATAAGTGATTGCTGGAATTGAATGAAGATAAGTGATTGCTGGAATTGAATGAAGATAAGTGATTGCTGGAATTGGATGAAGATAAGTGATTGCTGGAATTGGATGAAGATAAGTGATTGCTGGAATTGATGAAGATAAGTGATTGCTGGAATTGGATGAAGATAAGTGATTGCTGGAATTGGATGAAGATAAGTGATTGCTGGAATTGAATGAAGATAAGTGATTGCTGGAATTGGATGAAGATAAGTGATTGCTGGAATTGGATGAAGATAAGTGATTGCTGGAATTGAATGAAGATAAGTGATTGCTGGAATTGGATGAAGATAAGTGATTGCTGGAATTGAATGAAGATAAGTGATTGCTGGAATTGAATGAAGATAAGTGACAGCTCGTTCATTTCCGTTGTCCTGAGAGTTGTGTGTCTTGTCTGAAGAAGACCTAAGAGGTCGAAACGCGTCGTGTTTTGTCTTGAGATTCGTTTGGCTACGTTTTTCGGCGGAGGGTTATCAATCATTTTTCAAATTTCAATAGATTTCTGTCTGCCGTCGCTTCACTTTGCAACTGAAAACGGAACAGCAGGCAGGCTAACGTCACATAGTACTTCCGTCTGGTAGCGGTTTATGGCTTCACTCTCGTTGACTTAAACTTCAAAGTGGTTTTTTTTTTTTCATGGTCGCAAATGTCAGTGCAAGTATTCTTTTCTACAGACCAGTCGCTAACGGTTTCACAGTGCAACACACTGCAACCAAGAAGTTCAGAAGCGATCAAGGAAAACGTGTGAAACACTTTCTGCTTATTTGAACGTCGTGTTTTTTTGTTTCTTCTCCGAACGTCAATTCTCTTACTGGCAGACACATTATGCAAACAAACTATCTTATTATTACTATCATCATCATCATCATCATCGTCGTCGTTGTCGTCATCACCATCATCATCATCTGGTTTGCGTGGCGCGCAAACCGGGGAAAAGTAAGTCGAATGTTTCAGATTTTCAAACTTTCCCATAAAAGAGAGAGAGAGAGAGAGAGAGGAGAGAGAGAGAGAGAGGAGAGAGAGAGAGAGACGTTAATCTCATATTTAAGACCTTTTCTAAATTCCATCATAGACATGACGTTGTTATTTCTATCACCGATAAAAGTAACAAACTGTGTCTTTTTTTTTAACCCAAATCTCAGTCACGGGCCCATTGATCCAAGCTGTGTTGAACATAAACTTTGCCAATAGTTTCATGAGAAACAAGCGATCTAGTGCGGGGCAAACATCACTCAGACAAACAGACAGGCAGTCAGACGCACGCATAGAACATGGCACTGCTCTTTTACCGGTTTCCTGTTGTTTAGAACTGGCAGACACACAGAGACAGAATTGCAATGCTCCGTAAAAGCAGCGGAGAGCTGGAGCCGAAGACATTTTTCATGTGGACATACACATTAAAAGGTTTCCTTGTGGCTCGACCAAATGCAAAAGCTGGGCAAACCATTGACCGAAATGGAAGAGTCAGAATTGTGGTGTTTTTTGTTTCTTTTTTGCTTGCTGTTTAAATCCCAGTGCAGCCGGCCGCAAAGGGCCACACCAGAGCCGGAACTGCGAGAAATGATCTGTATCAAGATAACACTGAGTGGGAAAAATTCCACCCTGATTGTCTCTCTTGCTCCACTCTATCCCCCCCCCCCCCCCCCCCCACCCCCACCACCATCACCACCCCACCACCCAAGCTGCCTAGCAGAACCAGTTAAATCCGCAGGAATAGTGTTTTCTCTCACCCCCACCCTGGCATTTCACTTGTCTCCCTTTAACGCCGACAAATGGCTTGGCCAGCAAGCAGGGGACAGCATGCATAGGCACCCAAAGGAAATGAGGGAGTGCTCTCCCCTGATTTCACGCTGCGGGTCCCTCCTCATTAAAGCCCAAGGGGGAAGCTGGGGCGGTGGGGGTGGTGGGGGTGGGTGGAAGGAGGGTCAAGGGGGTGGGGAGAGGCTGGAACAAGAGTGGCTGAGGCTGGAAGTGAGGGATAAAAGGCCGGGGAGGCAGGGGCCTCCGCCCTGGAGGTAATGGGGCGGACCATAATGGACCACAGACACGGGAGCCACCATAAAAAGAAATGAGAGAGAGAGAGAGAGAGAGAGAGAGAGAGAGAGAGAGAGAGAGAGAGAGAGAGAGAGAGAGAGAGAATGACAATGACAATGAATGCAGTTTAATGTCATCAGCAAAACCTGCTATTTGACATGGGG
>CM031603.1:95080360-95082860 GCA_018398815.1 Conus ventricosus
AGAGCGTCCCCCCACCCTTCCCTCACCCCCACCCTCACCCCCACCCCTGCTACCGTTCTGGGAGTAGGGGTGGGAGAGGCAGCTCGGTATTCTTCCTTATTGCGCTGAGTACGCGTCACTGAAAACGACATCACGCTCCCCCCCCCCCCCACCCCCCATCTCCCGCCCTTCCCTTCACCTCAGTTCCCCCTTTCTCCGTCTTTTCCTCCCCTCCCCTCCATTTCTCACTACCCCCCCCCCCCCCCACCCGCTGTTCCATTGTACTCCCCCCTCCCGTCCTCCTCCTCTTTCCGTGTTTCCTGATCCCCTTTCTCCATCCCCCGTCATAATACCCCCCCCCGCCGCCCACCTCCCACCACTTCCCCCTCCGTTGGCCTGAGGCCTCCTTCTCATCCTTCGTAGAAAATCCGTGAAGCCGAGACAGAACAAGGGACCTTTAGATCTTCACTCTACTGCTGTCCTAACTGAGCTCTTCGTTTAAGCCGAGACAGAACAAGGGACCTATAGACCTTCACTCTACTGCTGTCTAACTGAGCTCTTCCGGCTGACAGAAAGCAGGGCTTTTTTTCTTCTTTTTTTTAACCCACATGAATACCAACGGCGAGCATATTCAACTGCCTTGGAATCCGATACCACTTCGCTTTGTCCTATGGTCGCTTTAAAAATGCGATTAATGCATTTCCTTTTTCTTTCTTCCTTTAAAAAAAAAAAATTTCAGCACCAAAACGATTCGCTTTGGATGTGTCAGATATGCGTGGGAGTCACCATGCTAAATATGTAAGAGTATCGGACGAAGTCTGTGGATTTTCACAACCGATCAGAAAGACCGCAGGCTGCACGGACAGACAGAGACAGACAGAGAGACGGACGGACAGACAGACAGAGAGACAGACAGACAGAGAGACAGACGAGACAGACAGAGACATACATAGAGACGGACGGACAGACAGACAGAGAGACAGACAGACAGAGAGACAAACGAGACAGACAGAGACATACATACAGGCGGACGGTCCGACAGACAAACAGAGAGACAGACGAAACAGACAGAGACATACATAAAAACAGACAGACAGACAGACAGAGACGGATAAGACAGACAGAGACATACATAAAGACGGACAGAAAGATAGATAGACAGACAGACAGGCAGAATGAGAATTCGCTTTATATGTCAGATAACACGTGTCAACTACACTTTTACGACCAGACAATATCTGGGTTTTGGAATTATTGGGGGTTAAGTCTCATTATTATTCGGAACGAAGCGACAAACTAAAACACTAGCAGGGCGACATGAAAACGGAGCAAAATGTGAAGAGAGGGTGACTTTGAAAAAAAAAAAAAAAGGCAATTTGGGATGACCTCGATCGACAAGATCCTAGGTTATTACGGACGCAGCGTTGTACAAACACCAGCAACAGGTGCTCTTTCAACACCAAAAGTGCTCTTCCGGCTGTCTATCCATGTATCTCAGAGAAATCAGTGATCAGTGGATTGCGACGTTGAGACAGAGAGAGGGGAGAGAGAGAGAGAGAGAGAGAGAGAGAGAGAGAGAGAGAGAGAGGAGAAGAGGGGAGAGAGAGAGAGAGAGAGAGAGAGAGAGAGAGACAGCGACAGACGTATACAAGACACACACACACAGAGAGGAGAGAGAGAGATGAGAGAGAGAGAGAGAGAGAGAGGAGGAGAGAGAGAGAGGAGAGAGCAGAGAGACAGACAGACAGACAGACAGACAGAAAGAGAGAGACAGAGACAAAGAGAGAGAGAGGACAGACAAGACAGAGAGAGAGACAGACCAACAGACAGACCAACAGAATAGAGAGAGAGAGAGAGAGAGAGAGAGACGAAGACAGAGAGAGGAAGACAGACAGGACAGACAGACAGAAGAGAGAGAGAGAGGAGAGAGAGAGAGAGAGAGAGAGAAGACGAGAGAGAGAGAGAGAGAGAGAGAGAGAGGAGAGAGGAGAGGAGAGAGAGAGAGAGAGAGCTCCGAAAGGTCTTCCTACCAACGAGAAAACGTGACCATTTTGAGAGGCACGGACGGATAAACTCCGGACTGAACATCAGATTCTGAAAAGATTTCGTTTTCCACCCTAGCCCTGAAAGACTACATTTCCTTTTATTGTTTATATTGAAGATGACGTGGATTTGAAAGAAGCTGAATCAAAAGCTGTGTCTTTCAAACATTCTTGTCTTTTTTTGTTCTCTGTTTTGTTTGTAATAATCATACGTACTTGTTGTAAGCTTAAGCGAGTTACACTACGTAATGTAACTTCGCTGTACGCCGGGCTCAAACACTCTCAAATAATGCGCGCGACTAACACACGCACGGCCGTAACACCAAACACACACACACACACACGCGCGCGCGCCACACACACACACACACACACACACACACACACACACACACACACACCACACACAGGGGGGACACACACACACACACACACCACACACACCACACACTGTACAGGCGTAAACTCAAAACAGACAC
>CM031603.1:95087710-95090210 GCA_018398815.1 Conus ventricosus
CACACACACGCACGCACGCACGCAGCACGCACCCACACATACACACACATACCACACACACACACACACAACACACACACACACACAACACACACACACACACACGCGCACGCACGCACGTACGCATACTGCTAGCTAGATAATCAATGACTGTATGAAATGCTTGCCGTATTTTGTTTTTTTCTGTGGAGTTCGTGAACAGATGGATGATGATGACGGTAACTGCATTAGCGAGAAAGAAAATACAGTATTCTAATAAAAACACTTGTTCTCACTGAGTAGGAATAGTGAGTGGTATCATTTACCGACATAACTAGAGCGGTAACAACGTACACATCTGTAACTGCTCATGATCTAAGCGATTACCGCGTAGTACTTCTATGAGGCAGTGAAGTCTACTAGAAAGAGTTTGTGATATGTGTGGAAAGTCTTTTGGAAGGTGTGCAGTGAACGACACAATTCAAAGTTTGGTGGAAGAGCGTTCCAAACGGATGAACTTGAAAATGCAAAACTAGTTTTGAACATGTCGATCCGAGAATGGTAAATATAAATATCGAAACCATATCGGCACGGGGCCTTAATCAGTGAATCTCTTAGATATTGTGGGGAAGGATAACTGTGTATTTTATTCATAAGGACAACTGTGTATTTTATACATAAGGATACTGTGTATTTCATACATAAGGATAACTGTGTATTTTATACATAAGTACGGCTCTGTTCAAATCTGGTCGTGTTAGTAGCGGCAGTATGTTTCATTTAGCCTGCGTTTCTAAAACTGATAAGCAGGAATCTGACAGAATTCTCTTTGCCGCGCTTCTGTACATTGGATCTATTTTCTATGGTGAATCTTTGCTGCGCAGCCCAGACTATAAATGCGTAGTTGATGAGAGAGAGAGAGACAATGAGCCTAGGGGAAAAAAACCCAAACGTTTTTCGAGGGTCGTGTATCTATGTCAGGCTTTCAGTTGTTTGAACTTAAAGAGACGGCCAGCCAGCCTGTTCACGACAGATTCAGTGTGAGACTACCACTTTAGTTCCTTTTTCTGCTATCACTCCCATGACTCGCTGCTCATATGTATGCCCTTGTACTCTGGTGTTGTCGTCTGAAGTCAGACTGAGACTTGGAGTTTCTGTTCGGTGTTTCTGTCTAGAAGTGACTGCCATGCTCTTTTGTCTTTTTAGGATGAACGATCATGGAATCATGATTACACCACTCCCAGACATTGTTTGAATTTTGCTGTCGAGCGTTTTGGACTGTCGGTAAGTCCACTGCGCTGGAATGAAGGGAAGTGTCCTCAGCAAAGAGCTCACACACAACACTTGGATCGGATATTCATAATGGGAGATCATTGATCAACGAACAGAGTAGGAGCGGTCCAAGGACAGAACCTTGGCGCACTCACACATTTTTGTCATCTTTGTACATCAGAAGCTGCTACTGCTAAAGACCGACACATTCTGTTCTGTTGGTGAGTTATGATTCAAACAATGATTTTGTGTTCGTGTCTTGGAGATATAAAGTGAATTTTTTAAGTAGTATTTTGTGTTCGATAAGATCAACAGTCTTTTTTTTTTTAAATAGTAAAGGCAGGATACGCTATTTTGCTTTGATTCATTGCACACAACCATGTATTGTTCACGAGGAGAGAGAGAGAGAGAAGAGAGAGAGAGGAGAGAGAGAGAGAGAGAGAGAGAGAGAGAGAGAGAGAGAGAGAGAGAGAGGAGCGCAGTAGGGAGTAATAGAGGACAGAGACACATACCGAAAGATGAGGTCAGATGAGGAGTTGCGTCACACCACACACACCACACACACACACACACACACACACACAACACACACACGCGCGCGCGCGCGCGCGCGCGCGCGCATATAAATTGCAAACAAACAAACCAACGCGCAAGTCGGCCATACATTGACATTTTGAAAAGAACAGAACATCCAGTCAGAACATCAGCTCACATGCACCCACTACACATCCCCTCCCCTCCCTTCTCTCCCCCCCCCTTCCTCCCACACACAAACACCTACACAACACCCCCACCCCACCGCCACCCCCACCCCCACCCCACACAGCATCCCACACGCACCTAAATCATACACGCAAACACACACCTCCGTCTGCATTCGCAGATACAGACAGGCTCTCTCTTCCCACCACTTTCCTGATCAGTCATTCATCCATTCATTTATTCATCTGGCTGGGACTCCTGTCCACTGGATTGCCTCTTGGGTCGGCCACTGCGGTGTCGCCTGCTTGGCCTAGCCTGCACGCGCTGACTATACCTCTTTGACCACACGGGCAATGGAAATTGATAAACACACACACACACACACACACACACACACACACACCACACACACACACACACACATACACGCACGACACACACACACACACACACCACACACACACACACACACACCACACACACTATTTACATTCTCTGTCTCTCTCTCTGTCACGTTGTGTTGTGTGTGTGTGTGTGTGTGTGTGTG
>CM031603.1:95095210-95102710 GCA_018398815.1 Conus ventricosus
CATACATTTTACGGCCATACACCACACACCACAACACAACACACACATATGCCCCACACACACCACACAAACCCACACACACACACAACAAAACACACACACACACGATACACAACACAACACACCCCAAAACCCCAACACACAACACACACACACACACAACCCCCAACACACACCACGCTCGCACGCACGCTCGCACACAAAACGCAAAAACTAATGCACAGACCACAGAAACAAAAAAAAAACGCCCTACCCCCCCCCCCCCCCCTTTTCCCAATCCCTGCTTCACATCTTTAAAAACCCTTCCCCCCCCCCCCCCCCCCCCAACCCCCCCGACGCTCCCCCCCCCCCCCCACACGCCCCCCCCGCACTTCCCTCCCCCTTCCCCCAACGCCCCGCCCAAAAAAACAAGCCCCCCCTTTAAAAACAAACCCGCCAGACTCCTAACCCCTCGGCCGGGCTCGAACCAGCAACCTCCAAAAACACAAACCCCCCGGGACCATGCCACCCCCAACAAGCCCAACCCAAAGTACATAGGCCACTACATCCACAACCACCCCCACCGCCCGACCGATCGACCGACCACCACCAAAACCACCCAAAACACAACCACAAACGTTCCTCCTAACACCGCCTTAGGGCAGACGTTGACGAACCGGCGCGCGCGCGGGGGTGTGTGGTGTGTGTGTGTGTGGGTGGTTGTGTGTGCGGTGTGTGTGTGTGGTGTGCGTGAGTGTCCACAATGACCGAAAGGGTTGCAGGGCCAACAGCGAACGAAGGGGGGGGGGGGGGGAGGGCGCAACGAACGAGCAAGACAGCCAGCCAGCAGCGTCCTTTCTCTCCTCTCTCTCTCCCCTCCTAAACTTCCACATCAAGGCCCTGTCGAATGCGCCCCTGTCCTTTTGCTAATTTTCGCGATCACGATCAGCGACATTCACCCCCCCAGTCCCCCCATCGTTGCTTGTTTTAAAACCCGGTGCAGAGAGAGCTCGCCACTAGGTCCTCGCAGATCTCTTCTGTCTTTTTCCTCTTTCTTTTTTTTTGCGCAATTCTGTCGAAAAAGGGGGTTACTTGTGGGGATTGTTCTCAGCGGGGTTTCAGCTCCAGGGTCCTGGAAAAAACCACAAGCGAGAGTGAGGGGGAGACGGGGGGGGTGGGGGGGGGGAGGGAGAGTGGGGGAGGAAGAGTTGGGAGGAGAGAGAGGGGGGGAAGAAAGAGAGAGAGAGAGAAGGGAGAAAAAGGGGAAAAAAAAAATTTCATTTTTCCAGGGAAATGAGATTAAAATTTTTGAAATGATATTTCCCCCAATTTCGGGGGACAATTTTTTTTTAAATCAAAAAAAAGCACAGGGAAAAAAAAAACGCTAGTAAATTGTCAACCTCGGTGTAATGTCATGGAGGAAGGACACGCCAGCCCAAACACCTCACGTTTGCTTCAATCTCTTCAAACATGCTTTCGTCACATCAAACCACTAGTAAAGTCTTAATTTCAACATGATCATAGAAAGACCACAATGCATAAGAATCAACCAAAAAAAAACATTCTCTTCTTCCCTGAACTTCACAAAATCATTTATCAAAAACACTTTTTAAAACCCGGGTAAAAAATAGTTTTCTACTTTACCTGGCCGGGTGATCTTAACTTTTCACAATCCGTCTTTTCTTTTTTTTCTTTTCTTTTACTGTCACTTTCCACACGACACAACTGCCGGCACGGTTTTGGTCTGAGGGCCCCTGGTCAGGTGAACTGTTGCGTTGGTCTGGGTTTCTTGCAAAGTGACGCTGCCAGGTAGAGGTCGAACCCCCCGTTAGGGTAGAACAGTGATATCAACATCGATCTGTTCTCCTTTCTTTCTTCCTCTTTAACGCATTGCACTCTCTCTCCTCCTTCTCTTTAGTTGCTTTATCAAAGGGACATGGGGCTTTTCTTTTCTTTTTTCTTTTCTTTCTTTTTTCTTCTAAATTAGCAACTCTTTTTCTCTCCCCACATTTTCCCTAGCCCTTTCCTCTGCAGACTATCTCTGCAATCTCTCAATTTGGGTTTCTTCTCTCCCCCCCTCTCTCTCCTCTCCCCCGCCCTTCTCCCTCAGAGCCCACTCAAAACCCCTTCTCCCCTCTCTCTCTGTTCTTTTCTTCCCCTCGTTCTCTTTTTTCTCTCATCTCCCACCCTTCTTTGGTGTTCCGATCTTCCAACAAGGGCGAGTACCTTTGGTCGTTTTTTTAACCCATAAACCCCCCGAAGTTAGCCCCCTTAAATTTCCATTGGATGTTAAAATCATGCCAGCAGCTGACACGCCTTACCTCTGGGGGTGGCAATTGGTCTCTAATTGATTGCAAATTTCCCCCCCACCACACACTCCTTCCCCCTCTTCTTCCGGCGACGCGAAATTGGCTAGAAGTCGGGGGTGGGCGCCAAGACGTGGCTGGAAGACCACTCGAGACTTTCTGCCAACAGCTTAGTCCGTACAGCAGACAGTGCTTCTCCCAGGCTAAAAATAGCCATTTTTGGCTGGGCGACGGGTAATGCGTGGGTCAGCATTTGCCCCGTCGGAAGGGTCGGACGTCTCCGTGAAGGTGGGATTAGCCTCCCCCTGTCCCCCAAATTTGGCTGAATCCGAACCATGGGGCCGCCGCCTACCCCCCGAAAATTTGCGTTGAGCTTAAGTCCAACTGGGTGGTGGCGATTGACCACGAATTTGGTTGATTGAATTTTGCCCGTGTTTTTCCCCCTTGCAAAAGACTATGCACCGCATTGCCCAAAAAAACAACGGTACAAAAAAGAAAAACCCCAAATTTTTGCTAAACCACAGCTACACGTGCAAATTTTGAAAAAATTTTTTACACCAACGGTTTAAAATTACAAAAATATACATTAGGGGAAACCCACCCAATGATTTCTTTGACGTCCTATTGCTTTATTTCAACCATTTTATAACGACCCTGTGCGCATTTAGAAATTTCCCCCCTACATGGGGATTTGCCATCTCTCCTTTTCCAATTCTTAGAAAAGCAAAAATATAATAGACCGATCCTGACACTTCACGGAATCCCATCCCATTTTATTGCAAAAAATGATCACTACCAAGCGACTGTATGCCCAAGCAAACTACATCCACTGAAAAGTTCACAAAGAAAAATAAAAGTCCAAACCAAAAAAAATATAAACCCTAGCCAACGGGAATGAACCCTATCCAATCAACATACTGGAACAAACATATTAAAACAATGCCCGGGGAATGATGACTTCCTCTGGGTTCAGTTGCTAGACTACACGATTTAAATAGTCAGTCCAAATTTCTGCCGACCTGGAATGTACTGCCCGATCCTGTAGGGCTGCAGTCCCCTTTCCCCAAACGCGAACCTGCGTTTTTCAATGCCCCCCCTGAGAATTTGGGGGTTTTGTGACCCGTCTCGATCACAAACTCTTTCCCATAAAGTTTGTGAATTTTCTCCCGGGCCCCACAAAAACGTAAAACCCTTCCTACGTTGCGTCCCTTTCTCACACTTTGTAAACTTCCTGCAGCGTATTCACGGGAAACTCAAAACCCCCTTCATGCTCCTGTAAAAATACGCCCCTATCCCCCCACCTGATGCTCTGTCCGCAAAAAATGGTTTGGACAACGGGTAGCTTCAAGATGGGACGGGCCCCTAGCTTCCAACACCGTCTGCAGTGCTTGCTCTGCGCGTCTGACCTTTCAACCCCACTGCCGGTTTCCCTCCCTTGACCAAATCATAAAGGGGTCGTGATTGAGCGAAATTGGAAAAAACCCCTAAGAAACCAAAAAAAACCCAGCAACTCCTGATTTCTTTTTTGGGTCTTTGGTCTCTCTGAATTCATCATCTTCCCAAACTTTCCCTTTCCGGCTGCTTTGTGCGCTTCCCCACAACAAAACCTAGGAACTCCTACTGTCTAGCCCTTATACATGCGATCCCCTTTTACTCCTCTGGAAACTTTGGGAACGAAAACTCCCCTTCTGCTGATCTCTTTTCCCCCACAAAGATTGCTGCTGCGCCTATTGCGAGCTCACGTGAATATATTTTCGGAGAAAATTTGCATGGAAAAATTTTGGTTTCCCTTCACTCAATTTGGTAATCCCGTCTACCTTTTCTGATGGTGAATGGCCCCCTTTCCAAGCCCCCAGCACTTGTTGGCCCTGGGGGAACAGAACCAGGGCTTGATCTCCCCCCCTTTAGGGATTGTTCCTCACCTTCCTTCATATTGCTCCTTCTGAACGACCCCAGCCTCCTGAAACTTTTTTTGCAACCCTTTCGTTAACCCGTGCCACCATTTAAACAGGGCGCGATTGGGCCAATAAAAAAACAGCCACTTCCCCAAAGGTGTGTCAATTAAAAAGGGGGGTTTAAAAGGCGCCCCCCTCTTCACCCCTTTGTGGCTGCCTTTACACACCACATGACTGCAAACCGCTTGTTCTGCCATTGTCCTGGCCAATGAAAGTCCAAAGACTCGGGTTTGTTTTTTTGCTGGGGCCGAGATGACCCCCCCATGAGCGACTCGTGACCACTGACATGACAGTGTCAGGCTGGGTACCTCTAACTGAGGGTCACCTTACTGTCTTTTCCCCCCGGTGAAAAACCCGGGACAACGCCCGCCTTTTCCAAGATTTCGTTCCCCCTCCCCAACCCCCTTTTTTTCCCCCACCTCTTGCCAACTCCCAAGACTTCACGAGCGAAGGGCTTGTCCTGTGTGCCCCAAACCATCAGGCGACACATCTATGCCCGACTTCTTCCTGGGAAAAACTAAAAGGTTTTAACACCTTTTCCCCCTTCTTGCTCCGTGTTTGAACTGCTGCCCCGACAGTCAACAACTCAGGGTCCCCCGGTCCCTTGCACCCGGGGTATTCCCAATGTCAAATCTGAAGGGGTTTGTCCCCTTTCCAAAGCAGACAACCGCCTAGAAGTAAGGGGTACGTACTTCTATTTAGCAAAATGGAAACCCCTCACAGTGCCTCGAATTTGAGACGGGGATTTGCCCCGTAAAACCCCCCTTTAACGCCAGCGTTTTTTCGTACTACCCCGCATGAACAACCGTGTCTCGAACCTTTAAAACCCCCTGCGGCCAAACCACCCCCCTTCCACTGGGAAACGACCACCCGCCTAGTCCCCCCCATCCCGACACGATGCTGCCCAGGCTACCATGGCTGCACTCACCTCCCGATGAATCCCTTTTTGGGGTTTCCCTGCAGGTCGTTTCCCCCTTTACGACCCTATCCACCCCCTTTCAAGGTGCGCCTTTGGAACCTCATGCGACCAAAACCCCCGCCACATGCCCTTTTTGTGACAAATGAAAAAACCTTTTCCCTTTGCCCCTTTCCCTTTTGCCCCCCCACGGGTTTTTCAGACTTTTTCAGAAAACTCCCCCGGGCCCTTTTCACTCTTTTACCTGTGCCAGCACCTGTTTCTCCTGCCCTTCGTGCCCAAAAGTGCCTCCTATACACCTCGCGAACTTCAACAACTTCCCTGCTTCTCTGCGTCTCTTTCAAATGTATGGTTAACTCAGGGGCCCCAACCGACAAAATTGTTCCTTCATAACCATCTTTCAACTCGGCGAACTCCTTTTTCGACCATCAACCTAACCATTTCTCAAAATAGTGACTAACGTGCACCAAACGAGGTCGTTCACCTGCTTTTAATTTAGCTGAACGAAATTTTTTTTCTGAATCCTTCCTCGTGAGGGCAATCCTTTCATTAAAGACCCTTCACAGCACCAAAATCAGATGTTGTTTGTGGGAACGCAGTGAAAAAACGCAAAGCCTTACCCGTCAATAGCGCGCAAAATGACTGCCCACTCTTTGGAGGCCAAACCCCTGCGGGTTTCAAACGTTCGAAACGACTGATTAGCATCAATCGAATCGGCCCTTCCGAGAATTTGGCAACTTGGGTCGGGGAGCATAGCGCGCATAGACACTGGAAACTGAACTACCATCATCGGGGGTCCCCCTCTTTTTCTCATTTCTCTAATTTTAAATTTAAACTTAAATTTTCTTTTCCTGCGTTGCCCTTATTCTTTTGTTTCCGCGCTTTTCCCCTTTTTCTTTCTGTTTCCTGCTTCATTCTTTCGTTTCCCTTTTCTACGCATACGGCGTCTTTCCGCGGTTTTATCCTTTCATCTTTGTTGTTTTCAACGAAAAGCCGCAACTCTTCTCCCGAAAAAGCCTAAATCACGAGCGACGCTCACAAGTGTTCAAAAGGGGGGTTCTTTTTCCGCCTTATATCTCTTTTTTTTTTTTGAACAAGATTTTATAACAACGAAGCCAAACGGGGGTTACCCGACCAGTGACGTAATTCACAATCCAGAAAGAAATTTTTACTTGGGGCAACGTATTAGTTTTTTTAAGACGCCCACGCCTGACCCAACTATGAGAGGAATTTTTAGGTAATCTGGCGAATGAGTCCTGGGGCTGAAAAGCCCAACCATATTAACTTCTTGGAACAAGCCCAACCTAGTATTTAAATATTGGGGAAAATACAGGTAAAAAACCCCCCGTCTTGGATTACAATGCTTGAATCCCACCCAGCTTCCCCTCTGAGAAGTTAACAATTTTAAAAATGGGGCCCAAAAATCCTGGGAGGCCCCCGCCAATAAATTGCAACCCCGGTGTAATTCAGGGAGGAAGGACTAGGGGACAGCCCAAACACCTCACAGCTTGCTTACAAACTCATTTATATATCATGCATTCGTCCATCAAACCCCAGTAAAGTCTTAAAATTTCTATACATGATATAGAAAGCCATCAATGCATAAAAACAACCAAAATAAAACATTTTTCTCTTTCCCTGAATTCACAAAAACATTTTCTAAAAAAATCATTAACTAAACCCGGGGTAAATAGATTTTTACTTTACCGGCCAGGTGACTTAACTATTCACGAAATCACTGTCTTTTTTTTTCTTTTCTTTTCTTTTTACTGTCACTTTTACAACACGACACAACGCCGGGATGGTGTTGGTCTGATGGCGCCTGGAGGTGAGATGTTTGGGGTTGGGCTGTGGTTCTGCTTGGGGAAGTGACGCGCCAGGTATGAGGTCGAACCCCGGGTTGGGTGAAAAGTGACTATCAAAATCGTTGTTCCCTTTCTTTTTTCCCCTTTTAAAGCATTGAACCCCTCTCTCTCTCTTTCTCTTCTAGTCTGCCTTTTCAAAAGGGCATGGTTGCTTTTCTTTTCTTTTTTCTTTTCTTTTTTTTCTTCTTCATAAATTAGCAACTCTCTTTTTTCCCTTTCCCCAAACTCCCCATCCTCCTCTGCAGCTATCTCATGCTAATCTCTAACTTGTTCTCCCTTCTCTCCTCCCCCCATCTCTCTCTCCTTCCCCTTCCCCCTGCAGAGCTCCAACCCAAAACCCTCTCTCCCTCTCTCTCCTTTTTCTTCTTCCCCCTTCTCTCTTCTCCATCTCCCATTTCTTTGGTGTTCCGACTCTCCAACAAGGGCGAACCCTTGGTCATATTTTTACCCATGACACCCCGAAGTTAGCTCCCCTAATT
>CM031603.1:95107710-95109908 GCA_018398815.1 Conus ventricosus
CTCACACACACACACACACACACACACACACACACACACACACACACACACACACACACACACATTTTCACACACACACACACACACCACACACACACAACACACACACACACACACACACACACACACACACACACTCTCTCTCTCTCTCTCTCTCACACACACACACACACACACACACACACACACACAACACACACACACTCTCTCTCTCTCTCTCTCACACACACACACACACACACACACACACACACACACACACACACCCCACACACACACACACACACACACACACGAAACATTGTTACGTTTTGGAGCGCAGCCCCCCCCCCATCCCCCATCCCTACCCCTTACCAATTGAAATATTTGTGACATTTTTCGTGCATAAAGCACAACAACAAATTGTAGCAAAATGTCGCACTTTTTGTGTGGAAAATTCTGCCAAGTTTCTGCTGACCAAGTGGACAGCAACATGTAACAGAGTTACAAATTACACATTAAATGTTACTGAAGAGTTCGAACACGTGGAGATAACAATTCATTTCCCAACATCAGGAAACAAAATTGTCTCAATATTCCATCGGGTCCAGCATAGTGACACCATAACACACTGGGCATATCAGGAGCGAATTAATTACGTTTTGCTAGAAAGTCGCACTAATAGAATTTTTTAACGCGACCGTAAAGCCAAGCAAGCTGATGTCGAGATTCTGACACAATCAAACTTGCCACGTTGTCGGATTGAAAACACCGAGCTGTCTGTCAGCCGAAATAGCTCAATTGGGAGAGTGCTAGATGAAGATCCAAAGATCCCTGGTTCGTCCTCGGATTTTTCTTTCATTCCTCAAGAGACTCGATGTGAATCTAAGGCAAAGAGTGGAGAAAGGGTTTGCGAAGAGAGGACGGAAAAGAGAAGAGAAAAAGGTAGTCGGGGGTGGGGGTGGGGGTGGGGGGTGGAGAAAAATGGTGGAGCGGAAAGGGAAGTGAGGAAAGGAGCACAGGGGGAGGAGAAGGAGAGACGGGGGGTGGGGGATGGGGAAAGAAGGAACAGGGAGGTAAGGTTGGGTAATGTTGCTTATAGCCCAGCCGACCGCAAAGGGTCATATCAGGGCTGTCACCACGTTAAGGAGCAGGGAAAGCGTGAATGGGACTTACGAGGGAATGGAGGGGGGGGGGGGTAAGATGAGAGAAGTGTGGAGGGTGCATGAAGGGAGACACAAAGAGAGGTGGGAGAGGGGGGGGGGGGGTAGGCGGCTAGCAGATACATTAATCAGAAAACAAAGTCGAAATAGAATTCATGGACAAGGCAGTCTCAAGTCATTGGAGGGAGAAGGGAAGGAGGTTGAAGAGGAGAGGAAGGGACAGGCACCTGCTGAATAAACGCTGCATGCCGTGAGACATTTCACACTGGCCCGGATAGTTGTCTTCGAGGTGAACCTGTTTCTTACTGTTGTGACGACGTGGTGATGCCACGTGCTGTTTAATGGGGTCTTTCCAACACAATCTGTTTCTTACTGTTGTGACGACGTGGTGATGCCATGTGTTGTTTAATGGGATCTTTTCAACACAACCTGTTTCTTGCTGCTGTAACGACGTGATGATGCCATGTGTTGTTTAATGGGATCTTTTCAACACAACCTGTTTCTTACTGCTGTAACGACGTGATGATGCCATGTGTTGTTTAATGTATGGGGTGTGGTGTCTTTCCAACACAACCTGTTTCTTGCTGTTGTAACGACGTGATGATACCACGTGCTGTTTAATGTATGGGGTGTAGGGTCTTTCCAACACAACCTGTTTCTTACTGTTGTGACGACGTGGTGATGCCACGTGTTGTTTAATGCATGGTGTCTTTCCAACACAACCCGTTTCTTACTGTTGTAACGACGTGGTGATGCCCCGTGCTGTTTAATGTATGGTGTGTGGGGTCTTTCCAACACAGCCTGTTTCTTACTGTTGTGACGACGTGATGATGCCACGTGTTGTTTCATGCATGGTGTCTTTCCAACACAACCTGTTTCTTACTGTTGTAACGACGTGGTGATGCCATGTGCTGTTTAATGCATGGGGTGTGGTGTCTGTCCAACACAACCGCAGGGCACCCTTTCATGTGGGACTCTGAATAAATTGTTCGACTGTGACCTCTGTCTCTCTGTTCGTCTCTGTCCCCTGTCTCTCTCTCTCCCTCTCTCTCTCCT
>CM031603.1:95110008-95127508 GCA_018398815.1 Conus ventricosus
TATTACAGACGGGCAGCCCAAAGCCGACAGACATGACAGTCAGTGTGGCTTAGTGAACCCAACACCAGGAGACGAACACGGACGACCGAAGACGATGCCAGTCTAGCGGATCAAAGGCGGGCACCGGTTAATGGCACTGTCGACGGACATCCAGACTCCCACCCCCCCTGACATCTATAAACGTGTATGTCGGTCTTTCCGAAAACAGGAAAACAACAACCTCTTCTCCTCTCTCTCTCTCTCTCTCTCTCTCTCTCTCTCTCTCTCTCTCTCTCTCTCTCTCTCTCTCCTCTCTCCTCTCTCTCTCTCCCCTCTCTCTCGTGATCTGTCATTCAGAGTCATTTAGGGCACCAAGTTTGCCCACCCTTGCTGTAACCCCGTCAGTGACACGTGTGTGTTGTCAGAGAGCGGTGGCCGGCAACAGAATGGCAGCGCCGACCGCAGCCAAGGACCGCCACTCTCTGAAAAGTCGGCAGAAAAAGGCAGAGTCATGCCTGCCCCCCCCCCCCTCCCTCATTCCTCCTCTGTCCAACTGTTTCGTACCCTCTCCCCCCCCCCCCCCCCCCCCCCCCCCGCCCTCCCTTCTTCTGAAAACGCAGAGCTTTAGTTTTTTTTTCATAATTCCTTTAAAATTAGGTTTTTAGTGTTTTTTGGTCTTTTAAAAATACATCTTCTGTGCAAACACACACGTGGGACAAGAAGCGGAAGGAGTTGTTCATGTAAACCCTAAAAATTTAAGGAAAACTTTCAGAAATGATTATTTGTTTCTAATACTTGTTTTAAGGAAGGTATCAGTGTTTCAAACGCATTCATGACGGAAATCATGAAACCTAAAAAGTTGACGAAACCTTAAAAAAATAAAAAAACAAAAAAAAACAGTAATCAATCAGACTTCGTGTCACTTTGGATGAAAATAGACATTAACTAATTTTAGAAAGGGTAAGCTGAAATTTTACATTATACCACTGCCTTTTTAGTTAAAAAAGGGTACAGTATGTAATTTGAATTATACCACTGCCTGTTTAGTTAGAAGGGTACAGCATGTATTGCTTATACCACATGCCGTTTATTAGAAAGGGTACGCATGTATTTTGGACATTAACCACATGCTTTTTAGTTAAAAATGGTTACAGTATGTACTTTGACATTATCCCACATGCCTGTTTGTTAGAAAGGGTACAGCATTTATTTTGAATTAACCACATCCCGTTTAGTTAAAAAGGGAAAGTATGTACTTTGCATTATACCCATGCCTGTTTGTAAAAAGGGTACAGTTGTACTTTGAAATTATCCCAAAAGCCTGTTTAGTAAAGGGTACAGTATGACTTGACATTATACCACATGCCTTTTTTACGTACACATGTACTTTACATTTTTCCCACATGCCTTTTTAGTTAAAAGGGTACAGCAGTATTTTGACATTAACCACTGCTGTTTACTGTACGCATGTACTTTGACATTATACCACATGCCTTTTACGACTTATACCACATCCCTGTTTCTGACTTTTATACCACATGCCTGTTTATGCATTTTACCACATCCCGGTTACTAATTTTCCCACATGCCTGTTTACTGACTTTAAACCCACAGCCTGTTTACTGAATTATCCCAATGCCTTTTTACGGGACATTTACCACAGCCTGTTTACTACATTATACCACATCCCCTTTTTCCCTTGACTTTATACCACTGCCTGTTTACTGACTTTATACCACACCTGTTTATGCATTATACCACATCCCTTTTAGACTTATCCACTGCCTTTTTCGACATTAGACCACTCCCTGTTTAGACATTATACCAATGCCTGTTTACTGACATTAGCCCACATGCCTGTTTACTGACAAAAAAACCACATCCTGTTTACTGCATTTACCCCCAACCGTTTACTGACTTAGACCCATCCCTTTTACTGAATTATACCAATGCCGTTTATGACATTTACCACATGCCGTTTACGACATTAACCACATCCCTGTTACTGACATTATACCCATCCCCTTTTTTGACATTAACCACATGCCTGTTTACTGTCTTTCCCTTTTGTGCAGTTTTGTTTAGTCTTTCTTTTTTTCTTAACCCGACCAAGAATTTCTAACGAACGGGAAAAAAAATGCTGCTGCATGACTAGCGTGGTAAAAAAAATGCCTGCTTTGAAAAAAAAACCCCCACAAATACAAAAAATAAATTTTGTGACCTGCCTGCTTTGATAAAAAACAACATCAATAATAAAAAAAAAATAAGTTTCTGACGTAAACGAAGGGGGACTATAGCACGAAGATGTCAAAAAAAAGGGGAAAAACGCCGACACGAGCAGGGCTGAGAGGACAAACCCTGAACAAAAACCCAAAAACAAAGATCGGGGGACTGAAAATTGTTGACATGCAACAGTGAAAAAGGGTTGAAAAGGGGGACGTACGGGGGAGGGAGGGGAGGAGGGGGAGAAGAGATTGGAAGGGTCGGAAAAGGATGAAGCGCAAACCAACGGCCTTGTATTCGAGAAGCTGACAGCGATAACAGGGCGGAATGCTGATGCCCTGGCCCCCGCGTGTTTTGGGACGGTGGGAGGGCCCCTTCACGTGTCATTGGGGAAACACAGCTGGACAGCTCCCTACGACGACCCCCCCTCCTCTAGCCCACCCACATCCGTGCCTGGTCCCCCTTTCTGAATGAACGGCCCGGCACCCCCTTGGGAACCGACCCCGAGAAAAAAAAATTGTCCGACGTGGGGGATAGAACTGGACGCTCGAACGCTTCATACGGGAAAAAAAGGGGTTGCCCCATGCGGCGGGTTGCCTAAAAGTACCGCGGGGGCCCCGTGTGGAGCAGCTTAAAACCTTGTGCCGTGCGCTCTTTTGTTCTGAGGCCCCAAAGCTGGCTGTTGAATAATTCTTAGATCTCCACCTCCCCCTTTGTGCACATGGGACGGCAAAGAACAGAAACAAAAATTTTTTTAAAAGTACCCCCATTGGTTGGAATTAGGTAGCTTTTACTGTTGTGGCGAAGGCTCTTGTACAGACGGAGGTACAAAAAGGAAATCTCTCCATACTCTGTGTGTGTGTGTGGTGGTGTGTGTTGTGTGTTTTTGTGGTGTGTGTGTGTGTGTGTGTGTAGGGGGGGGGGTGTATGTGGCAAAATGGTATAAAATGACAGAAACGAGAGGAAGAATCCCACGGCTTTTCTTTTCAGTCAAAAAATATAGGTGTGTGTGTGTGTGTGGGTGTGTTGTGTTGTGTGTGTGGTGGTGGGGTTTATTGTGTGCTTCCATGCGTGGTGGTGTGTGTGGTGTGTGTGTTGGTGTGGCCGGAGAAAACTTTGGAAAAATTTCCCCCCCCCCCCCCCCCCCCCCCCCCCCCCCCCCCCCCCCCCCCCCCCCCCCCCCCCCCCCCCCCCCCCCCCAACCTACCTAACATTTATCTGGGTTGTCTTGAAGGCGAAGAGAACTTAGATCGAAAGAATCCGAATTCGAAACGAAATTGTTATCTCCGTCTCTGTTCAGTTGTTGTTGGTTTTTTTCTCTTGCTTTTATGATGATGTCAAAGTGACAGCATGGCCTGCTACTTCGTGGCGTCGAAGCGTTCTCGTTACTGTCGTCTCCCACTGAAGAGGTCTAGATACATGACGGAAAGAAGTCTGTAGGGGAAGCAACTCGGGGTACGAAAGAAATCTTCACCCAGTAATCATGGCCGTGTGTGAGTGCGTGCGTGTGTGTGGTGTTGTGTGTGTGGTGTGTGTGTGTGTGTGGTGTGTGTGTGTGTGTGTGTGCGGTTGTGTGTGTGTGTGTGTGCGTGTGTGTGGTGTGTGTGTGTGTGTGTGTGTGTGTGTGTGTGTGTGTGTGTGTGTTGTTGTGTGTGTGTGTGTTGTGTGTGTGTGTGGCGTGGTGCGCGGACGCGCGCGTGTTCATGGAGCTGATAATAATACAGCCTTGATGCTGACAACGTGCTTTGGGACTTCCTGAGCGAGAGGCAGGGCTGGGGACACCAGGGTGCGAGGTGGGGGGGGGGGGGGAGGGGTGGACAAGACGAACCGACAGTGCCCTCGCTAGAGAAGACCGGTCCGTCTGGGCCAGGCCACCAAGCAATTAGTGATGCTGGCAGGGGGGCCCTGGGTGGGGGTGGGAGGTGGGGGCTAATTAGTCGTGGCCCGTGTAGGTCCAATCCGAACACGCACTAATGAACTGTGTGGGTAGGACCCGAACCCAGCTGGTCGTCCCCCTGTCAAGACGGTGGGAGAGAACGAGAGGGTAAGGGGGCGGGGTGGGAATAGGGGTTGGGATGTAATGGGCGGGGGATGACGATTGAGAGAGAGAGGGGGGGGGGGGGAAGAAAAACTGGGGTTTTTGGGGTTTTGGGGGGTTTCCCCTTTGGGGGATCGTGGGGGTTGTGTGTTTTGGTTGTTGTGTGTGTGTGTGTGTGTGTGTTTTTTCTCTCCTTCTCTCCCCCTCTCTCTCTCTCTCCCTCTTCTCTCTCTCTCCCTCTCTCTCCCCTCTCTCTCTCCCCCCCTCCCTTTCCCTCCCTTCCCTCTCTCCCAAAGCGCTTTGCACACGCCCAACTAAGACTCCCCAGTCCCACACAAAACCCGCACGCACGCGCCCCACGCAAAGCCCCGCACGCACGCACGCACGCACGCAAAGCACGCACCACCCCACCCCCCACACACACCCCACACACACACACACCAAAATCGGGTCAAACTCTTCCCAAACAAAAATAGGCCTAATTTCCAAAAACCCCCTTTTTTTGGGCCAGAGGGCCCAAAACAATTTGAAATTGTGACAGAACAAACCCTCCTCAACCGGGCCCGTCATGGGCGTTGGCGAAGAGGAGAAAAGGGGGAGAAAAGAAAGAGAGAGAGAGAGAGAGAGAAAGAAGAGGGGAGAGACGTGGAGGGGGGGAGGAGGGGGAGGGAGTGTAGAAATACGAAGGAAAAAAAAGGCTTCACCCCCCTTTTTTCAGATTTTCGGGGAAAACGAAGGAGGGGGACCTGAATTGATTGGTGTATTTTTCCCCCTTTTGGTTTTCTCACCATAGTTATTTCCCTTTACAAACCAAACAAAAAGGAAAAAAACCCATCCCCCCCTTTTCCCCCCTCTCCTCTCTCTCTCCCTCTCCCCTCTCTCCTTCCTCCTTCCCCCTTTTCCCTCTCTCTCTCTCTCTCCTCTCCTCTTCGTCTTTTTCCTTCCCCCCTTTTCTCCCCCCTTTTTTCCCCCTTCCCCCCCCCTTTTTTCTCCCCCCCCCACCCCCCCCCCCCCCCCCCCCCCCCCCCCCCCCCCCCCCCCCCCCCCCCCCCCCCCCCCCCCCCCCCCCCCCCCCCCCCCCCCCCCCCCCCCCCCCCCCCCCCCCCCCCCCCCCCCCCCCCCCCCCCCCCCCCCCCCCCCCCCAACCCCCCCCCCCCCCCCCCCCCCTTGGCCCCCCCCCCGTTTTTCCCGTCTGGCTTTTCTGTTTTGTCTCCTGTCTCTCTCTCTTTTTTTTTTTTTTTTAAACCCTTTCCCCCTTTCCCCCCGTCTTTTTCCACCCTTTCCTTTCCCTTTTTTTTTCCCCTCCCCCTCAAGTCTTTTTTGCCCCCTCTCTTTACCCCTCTCTCCCCCCCTCCCCCCCCTTTTTTCTCCCTTTCCCCCCCCCTCCCCTTTTCTTCCTTTCCCACCCACCCCCTCTCTTTTTTTTGCCCCCTCTCCCCTCTCATTCTTTTTCCTTCCTTTGCCCTTCTCTTTTTTCTTAAAATCCCCCGGGCGCGCGCATACCAAAACACACACCACGCCGCACGGGACGCCGCAAAAGCACGCAAAGCAAAGCGCGCCCCATTTCATAACACAACACCCACACCACCCAAACACACACACACACACCCCACACACCCCACACACACGCAAAGAATAATCGAAGCAACTTTTGCAGAAACAGAAGATTTGCGGGGCTGTGGGTTTTAAAAAGAAAAAAAGCGGGAAACAGGGGGGTCGATCCGGAAAAAAAAAAATCTATGGCTCCAAACCCCGCAGCCCAAAAAAGATAGTACTTTAAAGAACCCCCCCCCTTTTTCCCCCGTGTGACTAATTGTTTGGGTCTTTTTTTTTGATCTTCGCTTCTTCCCCTTATGTCATAAATTTTACGGGGCCCCCCTTGGCTTACGTGTTAAAATTTCAGGGGTTGTTTAAAGGCTCACGGCGATCACTGTGAGATAGGCCCAGGGTTGTTCAATTTGGGTTAACAGAAAAAAGACTGCGTTTAACGTTAAATTTGTCTTTTTTTCCCCGCTACGGCATTATAATCAAAGCGTGTTTCTTTGAAGGTATCGCGTAAAAACAGAAAGATGAGATGAAGGCTAGGGGTCTGGTGTGTTGTGTTTTGGTTGTGTTTTGGTGTGTGTGTGGTGTGGGGTGTGTGTGGGGTGATTCCCCCACGAATCAGATCTAGGGGGAAGGGGCGGGCGGATAGCAAAACATTTAAAACAGAAGTCGCTGGGCTTTTCTTTGCCATTCTCCTCAAGTCTCCCCTCTCCCCTCACTGAATTTTTTTCTGAAGTTTTGGGTTCTTCGTGGTGACGCATCAAACCCCACCCGCCCTTTGTTTACTCGGGAAAAGTCTGTCGTTGAAAGGGTTTTTGACCCCCTTTGGAAACTCGCAAGTTCCGGGGCTTTTTTTGCGGTTCAGCCCAGATGTGGCTGGCCCCTTTTTGGGCGGCTGGGCTGGAAAAAACCCTGATGTCTTCGTTGAGTGCGTTTGTTTACACGGCCCGGTTTACAAAAGTGGGGGAAAAACTTTTTTTGGGGAAATTCTGGGCCCCAGGGGGGTTTTTGGGGGTGTGTGTGGGGGTAAAACCGGGGCCCTTTTTCGGGCTGTGTGTGTGTGTGTGGTGTGTGTGTGTTGTGTGTTTTGTGCGCGGGGTTTGTGTGGGTTTTTTTTGTCTGTGTGTTTTGGGGTGCGCCGCGCGCCGCGCGTGTGTGTGGGGTGTGGGGTGGGGGTTTTGTGTGTGTGGTGTGTGTGGTGTTCGAGCCCCGCGGGGCCCGTATGTGGACCGTTTTGTGTGTGAGTATGCCCGGGGTGTGGGGTGTGGTGTGTGGGTGGGGGTGTGTGTGTGGGTTTGTGTGTGTGTGGGGTGCGTGGGGTGCGTGGGTGTTGCGCGCGCGCGCTCACGCGCCGGGGTTTTTCAGGAAACCTGAAAAGTTCTAGAAATGGTGGTGGTTTTTTTTTTTTTTCTGAGAGTAGGGCTTTGGGGCTTTTTTCCAGGGCGATCGGGTTCAAAGAGTGGGGGTCGTTCAATGAGAGGGTGGGCCCGCCCCGTGAGGCCCGGGAAATATCGAGCTACGTAAGAAACCCCCTGCCAACGCAGCTTTATTCTCTCCTCTCCCCCCTCCCCTTTCTTCTCATCTCTCTTCCCTTTTTCCTCCCCCTTTCCTCTCTTCTCTTTCCTCAACCACCCCCCCACCCCACCTCCACACACCCCTTTCTTCCCCCGTTTCTCCTTCCCCTTTTTCTAAACCTTTTTCTTCCACCTCTTCCCCCGGGGTTTTCTTTTTCTTTCTTTTCCTACCCAACACCAACCCACACCAAAAACCCCCTACCATTTCTTTTCTGTTTCCCCCATTCCCTTTTTTTTGGAATGACCGATTTTTCCAATTTTTCCCTTCAATAAGTGTACCGTTTCTAAGGGCATTTTTTATTGGGTGGTTATTGGTTTCGCTTTTTTTAAAAAACGTCCGCCCCCCCCCAGATTTGTGTGTTTTAAATACAAAACCCGTAAAGGGAGTTTGCGCGCCCGGGGGGGGGGGTGCCCAAAATTATTTTGAAATTTTGGGTTTTTAAAAAATGAAAACGGTCCCAACCGTGGGTTTAAAGGGGCTTGTGTTTTTGTTGTGTTGTTTTTGGTTGTTTTTTTTGTTTTTTGTTTTTTTAAAATTTTTACCAAAAAGGGCCAAGCCATGGTTTGTTTTTTCCCGTTTCCCCCTTTAACCAATAAAGAACCCCGTTGGGTTGTGGGGTTGCGGGGCCGGGGGGGGTGGGGGTCACGGTTATTTTTAGATTTAATTGTTAAAAAATTAAAACGGGGCCGTACCTACCGTTTTAAGGGCCCCCTTATTGGGAAAAAGGGGTTTCAATTTTTCTGTTGGCCTCTTTCCCGGGAAAAGGGTTTTCTCTTATTTTTTGGTTTTGTTTAAAAATTTAGAAATTCAATTGAGGAGGGGATTATTCCCATCTTTAAAATTTTCAGGAAGGCTTCGGCCCCCAAATTTTGCAAAAACCAATGCGGCCGTTGTGGGTGTATTGGGGGGTGGGAAAGCTAAAATGGAAAAACCGGCCTTTTCCGGGTTAAAAATTTTTAGCGTCTGTAAGGGGGGCCCCCTTTGCAGAGGTGTCTGGGGTTTCCCCCCGGGCCTGCTTAAAGGGGGCTGGAAATTGGAAAAAACCCCAGGGTTGCCCCGACATGTGGGATTCTTGTGGAAATTGGATTGTAAGGGCCCCTTCTTGTTGGGGGTCGGGCCGGGGGTTTAAAAAATTGGGGGAAAAGGGGAAAAATTTTGGAGGGGATCCCCCCTTTTTCTGGTTTTCGTCGGGTTTTCCGCTTCTGTTTTGTCCCTTTTCCCCGGTCGTCCTTGTCTGGCGGGGTTTGGCGTTTATTCCCCCCACCCCAAAAAAACCCCAACCCACCCCCAAAAATTTTTTTTCGCCGGGGGCCGCGGGGGAGGGGGGCAGGGAGGGGGCCCCCAACCCCAAAGAAAGGCCCCGCGAACCCCGGCCGGAAGGAAACCCGGGGGCCCAGACGACGACGGACCCGGGGAACCAAGGGGGGAAGACGCCCGGGCCCCCGGGGGCCCCCGGGGGAAAACAACAAAAAAAAAAAAACAAATTTTTTTAAGGGGCCTCTCTTCCCCTTTCCCCTTCCCCCTTCCCCCCTTTTTTCCCCCTCTTTCTTTCTCTTTTTTTTTTTTTTTCGTTGTCTTTTTTCCGTTTCTTTTGGTGTTGTCTTTCCCCAACCAAAACCCCCCCCACAACAAACCAAAAAACAAACCCCCACACAAAACCCTTTCCCCCCCCCCCTCCCCCCCCCCCCCCCCCCCCCCCCCCCCCCCAAACCCCCCCCCCCCCCCCCCCCCCCCCCCCCCCCCCCCCCCCCCCCCCCCCCCCCCCCCCCCCCCCCCCCCCCCCCCCCCCCCCAACCCCCCCCCCCCCCCCTCCCCCCCCCCCCCCCCCCCCCCCCCCCCCCCCCCCCCCCCCGCCCCCCCCCCCCCCCCCCCCCCCCCCCCCCCCCCCCCCCCCCCCCCCCCCCCCCCCCCCCCCCCCCCCCCCCCCTTTCCCCCCCCCAAAACCCCCCCCCCCCCCCCCCCCCCCCCCCCCCCCCCCCCCCCCCCCCCCCCTCCCCCCCCCCCCCCCCCCCCCCCCCCCCCCCCCCTGGTTCGTTTTTTCCCTTTCCCGCAGTTTCCCTACTACGGCTGTTTTTTTTTTGCTGTTCCTGGTTAAACCCCTATTTTGCTGCCCCTTTACGGCGCTACAGCTGTTCTCCGTTTTGTGCTGTGCAAAGGTGGGGGCCCGGGGGTGGTGATTTAACCAAAAAAAATGTGGGCCGAAAACAAGACTTAAAATTACCCTCTGGCGACCGTTAAAAAAATAAAAAAAAAAAAGGGTAGAAATCCTTTTGGGTTAGCGGGACGTCATCAGCCCCTTTTTTTTTTTTGTTTTGTAAAGAATGTTTAAAACAGATAATATCCGAACCCCGCTCGTGTTAGATGTGACCCTGGGCGATTTTGAAAACGGGAAAAAGGAAAAAAAAGGGGGAAAGGAAATGAACGAAGGGTTTAAAGGGGCCGTAAAACCCAAGCTCTTTGGGCACGCCCCCGGGCCAGGGCACTGTCCGCGGGGGTTGTCCGGTGGGCACCGGTCAGTGTTGGGTATTGGACACCCCTGACCCCCCATCAAATTTTCCCCGTGTCCTCGTGGTGCACCGGGCATGGGTTTGGGTATTGGAAAGTCCCCGACCAACACTCACAAAACCCCGTTGGTCCCCCGGGTCACCGGTTTAGTGTTGGGTATTGGCACGCCCTGACCAGGGCACCCAAAATATCCCCTGGTCCCCGTGGTGCCCGGTCAAATGTTGGGGATTTGGGCACGCCCTGACCAGACACTCCCTAACCCCGTGGTCCTCCCTGGGGCACCGGTCGTGTTGGGTATTGGACCCCGCCCCCCGACCGCAAATCACCCATCCCCGGGGGTTTTCCCCGTGGTTTCACCCGGGCAGTTTTTTGGGGATTGGACACGTCCTGCCCCGAACACCCTTCCCCTGGTCCTCGTGGTGCACCGGGCGTGTTTTGGGGATTTGGGCACGGGGGCCCCGACCAGACACTTCTTCCGCGTGGTCTTCGTGGTTTCACCGGGCGTGTTGGGGAATTTGGGCCTCCCTGGGCCCCGAAAACTAAACCCCGGGTCCCCGTGCTTGGGACCGGTCAGGGTTTGAGAAACTTCCTTGGGGTTAGGCAACCTGATATGATGTTTTTTTCTGCCCTCTTTGGTTTATGGCTGCACGGTGTATGTACAAAATTTTCAAGGTGATTGGTTTTTTGCCAAGTTTCGTTTTCCTTTACAAACACAAACACGCACGCACGCACGCACGCACGCACGCACGCACGCACGCACGCACACGCACACGCACACGCACACACACACACACACACATGTTGCGGGGCGGGGGTGGCGGTGGGGTCATTTTCGCCCCAGTAATCAAAACTTCTCATCAGTGACTGCCGTTTCGCTTCAAAGTGAGGTAGACCCGTGGCATTGACTCTTAATCACCAGATTTTTCGCCACATGAAATTGACGATTTCAGACGATAAATGGTTGATACAGATTGCTGAGAATCGATCGCACAGAACATATCTAAAACGTCGCCATGTCTTGAATTGAAATCAGTTTCTTTTGTCGTGAAAAGGAAAACAAAAAACAAAAAATAAAAGGCAGAAAAAGAATCTATGAGAAAAGAAATGGGACAGTCACAATTTAGAAGGTGGCTAGTACGAGCAAGATGGAGAAAAAAAATGTAAGTGACGTTTTGAAACACGTTTCTCTCAAGCATTTAGACGTAGGCTTAATTCGTCAACTACAATCTCAGTAAACTTACACAGGAAGATTACGAACGAAAGAGACAAACATATTACAAGACAAAACATGGCGCGTTTCCACTTCTTTGGTTTTAATGGAAGACAGAGATGAACAAGGACCATACAGAGATGGACTGAGAGACACGTAGAGATGAACTAGGACCACACAAAGATGGACTGGGAGACACATAGAGATGAACAAGGACCACACAGAGATGGACTGGGAGACACATAGAGATGAACAAGGACCACACAGAGATGGACTGGAGACACCAGAGATTAACAAGGACCACACAGAGATGGACTGGGAGACACGTAGAGATGAACAAGGACCACACAGAGATGGACTGTGAGACACGTAGAGATAAACACGAACCATACAGAGATGGACTGTGAGACACGTAGAGATGAACAAGGACCACACAGAGATGGACTGGGAGACATACAGAGATGAACAAGGACCACACAGAGATGGACTGGGAGACACACAGAGATGAACGAGAACTACACAGAGATGGACTGGAGACACACAGAGATGAACAAGGACCACACAGAGATGGACTGTGAGACACGTAGAGATAAACACGAACCACACAGAGATGGACTGGGAGACACACAGAGATAAACACGAACCATACAGAGATGGACTGGGAGACACGTAGAGATGAACACGGACCACACAGAGATGGACTGTGAGACACGTAGAGATGAACAGGACCACACAGAGATTGGACTGTGAGACACGTAGAGATGAACAGGGACCACACAGAGATGGACTGGAGACACACAGAGATAAACACGAGCCATACAGAGATGGACAGTGAGACACGTAGAGATGAACAAGGACCACACAGAGATGGACTGGGAGACACGTAGAGATGAACAAGGACCACACAGAGATGACTGGGAGACACTGAGATGAACAAGGACCACACAGAGATGGACTGGGAGACAGATAGAGATGAACAAGGACCACACAGAGATGGACTGGGAGACACACAGAGTGAACAAGACCACACAGAATGGACTGGAGACACACAGAGATGAACAAGGACCACACAGAGATGGGACTGGAGACACACAGAGATGAACAAGAACCACACAGAGATGGACTGGGAGACACACAGAGATGAACAAGGACCACACAGAGATGGGACTGGGAGACACACAGAGTGAACTATGACCACACAGAGATGGACTGGGAGACAGATAGAGATGAACAAGAACCACACAGAGATGGACTGGAGACACGTAGAGATGAACAAGGACCACACAGAGATGGACTGAGAGACGCGTAGAGATGAACAAGGACCACACAGAGATGGACTGGGAGACACGTAGAGATGAACAAGGACCACACAGAGATGGACGGAGACACATAGAGGTGAACAAGGACCACACAGATTGTCACGGACAAAAAAATGAAACAACCTAACTTGGGGGAAACAACCTAACTTGGGGGAACACCTAACTTGGGAGTCGCCAGTCAATTTGTTCGGACCTAAGTCCAAACTCAAACATTCTAGGCGTCAGAGAGACGGGCCCATAGGTCGGGTCCGGCCAATTAAGCTTAGTGGAGAGGCTTCAGGAAGACGGTCTGTCCGGCTATACGGGCTAAGCAGCTTTGACCGACGCCTCGATGTCTAGCGAGACGATCGCAGAGCCGAGCTCAAGCTCATCTAGCCAATTTGTGGAACCAACGTCATTGTTACTCGACGTCGTGGTGCCTACCCAGACTCAGCTGGCCAATTTAGATTGACCAGTGTCCACCACTTAAGCCACACCGCGCCAGTGAAGTAGGGAAGGGGGGAAGGTAGTGTGTGGTGGGGTGAAATCTAGCTAATCAATTAAATGACCAATTGACCACCACAGAGAGTAAGGCGTGTAGACGGGACTGTCATGATTTGAACGTCCAATGAATTAGAGGGAGACAACTTCGGGGATCAAGGGTAAAAATACTGACCAATGGTACTGGCCCTTGGACACGGGTTAGAGCATAAAGGAATGTGTGAGTGAGAGAGAGAGGAAGGAGGGAGAAAACGAACAGACAGAGAGAGAGAGGAGAGTTCGGGAGAGTAGGCTCTCGCCTACAGGAAGGCAGGAGATGAGAACGAACAGAGACAGAGAGATGAGGAGTTTTAGGTGTAGTCCTCTGCACGAGGAAAAGGCAGAGAGATGAAGAGAGGGAGAACGAGGGGAAGAACGAACAGAGAGAGAGAGGGAGAGAGAGGTTCTGAGTGGAGCTCTGCAGAGAGAAGGGCAGAGAGAGAGAGAGATGAGGGGAGGAGAGAAGAGAACCAAGTTGAGAGATTAGCATGAGATAGTCTGCAGAGGAAGGACTGAGGAGAGATGTGGAGAGAGAGAAAGAGTTGCTAAATTTATGAAGAAGAAAAGAAAGAAAAGAAAAAAGAAAAGAAAAGCAACCATGTCCATTTGATAAGAGCAGACTAGAAGAGAGAGAGAGAGAGAGAGTGCAATGCGTTAATGCAGGAAGAAAGAAAGGAGAACAGATCGATGTTGATAGTCACTGTTCTACCCTAACCGGGGGTTCGACCTCATACCTGGCAGCGTCACTTCGCCAAGCAGAACCACAGACCAACGCCAACAGTCTCACCTGACCAGGCGCCATCAGACCAACACCAGTGCCGGCAGTTGTGTCGTGTTGTGAAAGTGACAGTGAAAAGAAAAAGAAAAGAAAAGAAAAGACAGTGATTCGTGAATAGTTAAGATCACCTGGCCAGGTAAAGTAGAAATCTATTTATACCCGGGTTAGTTAATGATGTTTTAGATAAATGATTTTGTGAAGTTCGAGGAAAGAGAGAATGTTTTATTTTGTTTGATTCTATATGCATTGATATTCTTTCTATGATCATGTATAGTAAAGTTATAGACTTTACTAGTGGTTTGAATGTGACGAATGCATGATATATGAATGAGATTGTAAGCAAGCTGTGAGTGTGTTTGGGCTGTGCGCTAGTCCTTCCTCCACTGACATTACAACCGAGGTTGACAATTTATTGCGAGCTTGCCAGGATAATTCTGGCCCATTTATTATAATTGTTCAACTTCTCAGAGAGAAGCTGGGGGATTCAAGTATTGTAATCCTAAGACAAGGGGTTGTCTACTGTATGTTCCCAAATAGTTAAATACTAGGCTTGGCATTGCTTCCAAGATAGTTAATACTAGGCTTGGCATTTCAGCCCCAGAGTACTCATTTCGCACAGATTACCTATAATTCGCTCTCATAGTTGGGTCAGGCGCTGGGCTCTTATAAAAACTAACTACGTTGTCCCAAGCTAATATTATCATTCATAGGATTGGCTATTACGTCACTCGTGTCGGAAACCACCAGTTTGGCTGTCGTAATAAAATCTTGTTCAAAAAAAAAAAAAAAAAAAAAAAAAAAAAGAGATATAATGGCGGAAGAAAAGAACACCCCTATTGAACAACTTGTGAGCGTCGCTCGTGATTTAGGCTATTCAGGAGATGAGTTGCGTGCATTCGTTGAAAACCAACAAAAGATGAAAGAGATGAACGGCGGAAAGACGACGTGTCGCGGTAGAAAAAGAAGAAACAGAAAGGTTAAGGATTCAGGCTAATCAGGAAGCGCAGGAAACAGAAGAATAAAGCAAGCGCAGGAAACAGAAAGAATTAAAGCTAGGGAAACGCAGGAAACAGAAAGAATAAGGGAAGCGCAGGAAACAGAAAGATTAAAGGTTCAATTAGAGCTGGAGAAAGTGAGAATACAAAGGGAGACCACCGATGATGGTAGCTCACTTTCCAGTGACTCTGTGCGCAGCTATGCCCCCCGACCCAAGTTGCCAAAATTCTCTGAAGGAACCGATTCGATTGATGCATACATCAGTCGTTTCGAAACGTTTGCGACCAGTCAGGTTGGCCTTCAGAAGAGTGGCAGTCATTTTGTCAGCGTTATTGACGGGTAAGGCATTACAGATTTTCACTGCATTGCCAGCAGAACAACATCTGATTTCGGCGCTGTGAAGGAATCATTGATGAAAGGATTCGACCTCACAGAGGAGGGGTTCAGGAAGAAATTTCGTTCAGCTAGATTGCAAGCAGGGGAAACGTACACTCAGTTTGGTGCACGTCTAGATCACTATTTTGAAAAGTGGTTAGAGTTGAGTGGTACGAAGAAGGAGTTCGTTGAATTGAAAGAGCTAGTTATGAAAGAACAGATTTTGTCAGGTTGCGGCCCTGAGTTAACCATACATTTGAAAGAGAGACAGCCAGAGACAGCAGGAGAGTTGTTGAAGTTCGCAGAGTGTATAGAGAGGCACGTTTGGGCACTAAGGTGCAGGAGAAACAGGTGCTAGCACAGGTGAGAAGAGTGCAAGGAGACCAGGGAGTTTTCTGCAAAGTCTGCAAACCCAGTGGTGGGGCAGAAGGAAGGGCAAAAGGACCATTAGGTGTTTCATTTGTCACAGGAAGGGACATGTGGCGAGGGATTGTCGCATGAGGTTCCAGAAGCAGCAGCCTTGCAAGAGTGGATAAGGGTCGTCAGGGAAACGACCTGCAGTGGAACCAAAAAGGGATTCAGTCGGAAGAGGGTGGAGTGCAGCCTATGGCTAGCACTGGACAGCAGTCAGTGTCAGGGATGGAGGGCACTAGGCTGAGTGGTTCATTACCAGTGGAAGAAGGGTGGATTGGCCAGCAGAGGGTGAAAGTGTTACGAGACACTGTTGTTCATGCGGGGTAGTACGAACAACGCTGGTCGATAAAGGGGATTTGACAGGGCAAATCCAGACCTGTACTCTAATCGATGGCACTGTGAGGGAGTCCAGTTGCTAAATAGAAGTACGTACCCCTTACTTCTCAGGCGAGTTGTCTGCGTTGGTGATGGAGAAACCCCTTCATGATTTGATCATTGGAATATTCCAGGTGCAAGGGATCCAGGGATCCTGAGTTGTTGACTGCTACAGGGGCAGCAGTTCAAACACGGAGCAAGAGGAGGAAAAGGTTGTTAAACCGTTAGTTGTTCCAGGAAGAAGTCGGGCATAGATGTGTCGCCTGATGAGTTTAGGGCAGCGCAGGAACAAGACCCTTCGCTCGTGAAGTCTTGGGAGTTGGCAAGAGGTGAGAGAAACAGAGGTTAGAGGAGGTGAGACAGAATTTCTTGTGAAAGGCGGGCTGTTGTACCGAGTGTTCACCAAGGGGAAGACAGGTAAGGTGACCACTCAGTTAGAGGTACCAGCATGTATCGTGACACTGTCATGTCAGTGGGTCACGAGTCGCTCATGGCGAGTCATCTCGGCACCGGTAAAACGGCTGACCGAGTCTTTGATGATTTTCATTGGCCAGGAGCAATGGCAGACATAAAGCGGTTCTGCATGTCATGTGATGTGTGTCAAAGGTCAGCCACAAGAGGGGTGAAGAGGAAGCGCCTCTTAAACATCCCCCTTTAATTGACACCCATTCAGAGAGTGGCTGTTGATTTGATTGGCCCAATCTCGCCCTGTTCCAAAGGTGGCACAGGTATGAGACATGCAAGGTTGCAAAGGAAAGGTTGCAGAAGGCTAGGGTCGGTCAGAAGAAGCAATATGACAGGAAGGTGAGGAAGCAATCCCTCAAGGCGGAGATCAAGTCCTGGTACTGCTTCCCACGGGTCACAACAAGCTGCTGAGGCATTGGAAGGGACCATTCACCATCACTGAAAAGGTAGATCGGGATTACCGAATTGATGTGAATGGAAAACCAAAACTTTTCCATGCGAATTTTCTCCGCAAATATATTCAGCGTGAGACTCAGCACATAGGCGCAGCAGCAATCATTGTTGAGGTGAAAGAGACCCAGCAGAAGAAGGGAGATTTTGTTGCCTAAGTTTCCAGAAGAGTCATACAGGGATGTGTCACTGTATGAAGGGCTAGACAGTAGGAGTTCCTAGGTTTTGTTGTCGGAAGCGACACAAAGCAGCCGGAAAGAGGAAAGGTGGAGAAGATGATGAATTCAGAGAGACCAAAGACCAAAACAGAAGTCAGGAGTCTGCTAGGGTTTATTGGTTTCTATAGGGAGTTTGTCCCAAACTTTGCTGCAATCACGAGTCCTCTCAGTGATTTGGTCAAGGCAGGAAAACCGGCAGTGGTCGAATGGTCAGACGCTGCAGAGCAAGCACTGCAGACGGTGTTGGAAAGACTAGGTTCCCGTCCCATCTTGAAGCTACCAGATATGTCCAAACCATTTTTGTTGCGGACAGATGCATCAGGTGGTGGGATAGGTGCAGTATTGTTACAGGAGCATGAAGGGGTCGAGTTTCCTGTGAGATATGCTAGCAGAAGTTGACAAAGTGTGAGGAAGGGTACGCAACGGTGGAGAAGGAGTGTTTAAGCTGTCGTGTGGGCCGTGCAGAAGTTCCACAAATACTTGTATGGAAAGAGTTCGTGATCGAGACGGATCATC
>CM031603.1:95133766-95136266 GCA_018398815.1 Conus ventricosus
CTCCCTTCCCCTTTTTCTCTTCTTTTCTCTCTCTCTCTCTCGCTTTCTCTCTCTCTCCTCTCTCTCTCTCCTCTCTCTCTCTCTCTTCTCCTCCTCGCTCTCTCTGTCTCCCTCCCTCCCCCCTCTCTCTCTCTCTCTCTCTCTCTCTCTCTCTCTCTCTCTCTCTCTCTCACACACACACATACAGACTAGATATCGTAATGAGACCTGTCATTTAAAAAAAAAAAATATTTACCTACGTCGTGAAGAAATGAGAGTGAGAGTCCTGCAGTATCAATGTACAAAACTTTGAAAACGACCGACCGCGCTCTGTCATGACTTCAAAGATGAATGCTGCCGTTGTTCGGCACGACTGTCCCTACAGAGGTGTTCCTGACAAGTGGCTGATGGTCACTACTGTCCGCAGAGCCTGACATGGTGTGTTCCTGACAAGTGGCTGATGGTCACTACTGTCCCCGGAGCCCGACATGGTTTGTTCCTGACAATGGCTGATGGTCACTACTGTCCGCGGAGCCTGACATGGTGGTTCCTGACAAGTGGCTGATGGTCACTACTTCCGCGGAGCCTGACATGGTGTGTTCCTGACAAGTGGCTGATGGTCACTACTGTCGATGGGCCTGACATGGTGTGTTTCCTGACAGTGGCTGATGGTCACTACTGTCCGCGGAGCCTGACATGGTGTGTTCCTGACAAGTGGCTGATGGTCACTACTCTCCGCGGAGCCTGACATGGTGTGTTCCTGACAAGTGGCTGATGGTCACTACTGTCCGATGGCCTGACATGGTGTGTTCCTGACAAGTGGCTGATGGTCACTACTGTCCGCGGGGCCTGACATGGTGTGTTCCTGACAAGTGCTGATGGTCACTACTGTCCGCGGGCCCTGACATGGTGTTTCCTGACACGTGGCTGATGGTCACTACTGTCCGCGGGGCCTGACATGGTGTGTTCCTGACAAATGGCTGATGGTCATTACTGTCCGCGGGGCTGACATGGTGTGTGTTCCTGACAAGTGGCTGATGGTCACTACTGTCTGCGGAGATGGTGTGTTCCTGACAAGTGGCTGATGGTCACTACTGTCTGCGGAGATGGTGTGTTCCTGACAAGTGGCTGATGGTCACTACTGTCCGCGGAGCCTGACATGGTGTGTTGCTGACAAGTGGCTGATGGTCACTACTGCCCGCGGAGCCTGACATGGTGTGTTCCTGACAAGTGGCTGATGGTCACTACTGTCCGCAGGGCCTGACATGGTGTGTTCCTGACACGTGGCTGATGGTCACTACTGTCCGCGGGCCTGACATGGTGTGTTCCTGACAAGTGGCTGATGGTCACTACTGTCCGCGGGGCCTGATCCGTGTGCCTGGTTGTGTCAGAGAGGTGTAGGCCTAAATCGACCACCAAAGAAAATCGTATTCCACCGCCTGTCTGTCTGTCTGTCTGTCTGTCTGGCTGTCTGTCTGTCTGTCTGTCTGTCTGTCTGTCTCTCTCTCTCTCTCTCTCTCTCTCTCTCCTCTCTCTCTCTCTCTCTCGCTGTCTGTCTGTCTCTCTCTTTCTTTCTCTCTGTCTGTCTGTGTCCCTGTCTCTCTCTTTTTCTCTGCCTATCTCTCTGTCTGTCTGTCTGTCTGTCTGTCTCTCTCTCTCTCTCTCTCTCTCTCTCTCTCTCTCTCTCTCTTTTCTCTTTCTCTCCTCGGCCATCTCTCTCTCTCTCTCTCTCTCTCTCTCTCTCTCTCTCTCTCTCTCTCTCTCTCTCTCTTTTCTCTGTCTGTCTCTCTCTCTGACTGTCTCTCTGCCTCTGTCTCGCTCTCTCTTTCTCTTTCTTTCTCTCTCTCTCTCTCTCTCTCTCTCTCTCTCTCTCTCTCTTCTCTCTCTCTCTCTCTCTCTCTCTCTCTCTGTGTCCCTTTTGCTCGCTCGCTCTCTCTCGCTCTCTCTCTCTCTCTCTCTCTCTCTCTCCCTCTCCCTCTCTCTCTCTCTCTCTCTCTCTCTCTCTCTCTCCCAACCTTCTATAAATCATTTTGTTCGGATCCATCTCTCTCTCTCTCTCTCTCTCTCTCTCTCTCTCTCTCTCTCTCTCTCTCTCTCTCTCTCTCTCTCTCTCCTCTCTCTCTCGCCTCACCTATAAATCATATTCTGTTCAGATACATCTCTCTCTCTGTCTGTCTGTCTGTCTCTCTCTTTCTCTCTTCTCTCTCTCTTCTCTCTCTCTCTCTCTCTCTCTCTCTCCTCTCTCTCTCTCTCTCTCTCTCTCCCACCTTCTATAAATCATTTTGTTCGGATCCATCTCTCTCTCTCTCTCTCTCTCTCTCTCTCTCTCTCTCTCTCTCTCTCTCTCTCTCTCTCTCTCGCCTCACCTATAAATCATATTCTGTTCAGATACATTCTCTCTCTGTCTGTCTGTCTGCCCTGCCCTCTCTCTCTCTCTCCTCTCTCCCCTCTCTCCCCTCTCTCTCTCTCACTCTCTCTCTTCTCCTCTCTCTCTCTCTCATCTCTCACTCTCTCTCTCTCT
>CM031603.1:95141266-95148766 GCA_018398815.1 Conus ventricosus
CAAATGAATAGCTCTCTCCCCCGGGCCCGAAAATCACCTGGAGAGCTGGTGCTTCTTTCTGTCCGCCCTCTTCAGCTTGCTTCCGTTACAGAGGGCCCACAACTCTCTGTCTGTCTGTCTGTCTGTCTGTCTCTCTCTCTCTCTCTCTCTCTCTCTCTGTCTCTGTCTCTCACTCTCTCTCTCTCTCCTCCTATTCTTCCTCTCTCTCTCTCTTTTCTATCTCTGTCTCTCGCTCTGTCTCTTCCTCAGTCTCTTTCTCCATCTGTCAATCTGTCTGTCTGTCTGCCTGTCTGTTGTCTGTCTGTCTGTCTGTCTCTCTCTCTCTCTCTCTCTCTCCCCTCTCCTCTCTCTCCTCCCCCTCCCTCCCCCCCCCCCACCATTCCATTCTCCCTCTCACTCTTGTCTCTCTTCCTCTCCCTCCTCCCTCTCTCCCCTCCTTCTCCCTTCTTCCCACCCTCTACCCATCCGTACTCTCCCTTCTCCCCATGTCTCTCCAATGCCAAGCCTCCAACACGGTAGCAGAGTCAGATTTATTGCCTGCAGAAAAGGCTAGAGGCAGTGTGGACGGTCAGTCAGAGAGAGAGAGAGAGAGGAGAGAGAGAGAGAGGAGAGAGAGAGGAGAAGAGAGGGGAGAGAGACTGACTCAGACCCAGGTATCCAAGCTTCGTGTTTGAACTGGTTCATGGGGCGTGGGAGGAGAGGATAAGCACAGAGAACCATGGGGCTGTTAGGAGGGGGAATTCACTCTGTGTGGGTGGAGCGGTTTACAGGATGGGAGGTTGAAGGGAGACAACCATGGAGCTGTTAGGGAGGTGGAATTCACTCTGTGTGGGTGGAGCGGTTTACAGGATGGGAGGTTGAAGGGAGACAACCCTGGAGCTGTTAGGAGGTGGAATTCACTCTGTGTGGGTGGAGCGGTTTACAGGATGGGAGGTTGAAGGGAGACAACCATGGAGCTGTTAGGAGGTGGAATTCACTCTGTGTGGGTGGAGCGGTTTACAGGATGGGAGGTTGAAGGAGACAACCATGGAGCTGTTAGGAGGTGGAATTCACTCTGTGTGGGTTTGGGGCGGTTTACAGGATGGGAGGTTGAAGGGAGACAACCATGGAGCTGTTAGGAGGTGGAATTCCACTCTGTGTGGGTGGAGCGGTTTACAGGATGGGAGGTTGAAGGGAGACAACCATGGAGCTGTTAGGAGGTGGAATTCACTCTGTGTGGGTGGAGCGGTTTACAGGATGGGAGGTTGAAGGGGGACAACCATGGAGCTGTTAGGAGGTGGAAAATTTACTCTGTGTGGGTGGAGCGGTTTACAGGATGGGAGGTTGAAGGGAGACAACCATGGAGCTGTTAGGAGGTGGAATTCACTCTGTGTGGGTGGAGCGGTTTACAGGATGGGAGGTTGAAGGGAGACAACCATGGAGCTGTTAGGAGGTGGAATTCACTCTGTGTGGGTGGAGCGGTTTACAGGATGGGAGGTTGAAGGGGGACAACCATGGAGCTGTTAGGAGGTGGAATTCACTCTGTGTGGGTGGAGCGGTTTACAGGATGGGAGGTTGAAGGGAGACAACCATGGAGCTGTTAGGAGGTGGAATTCACTCTGTGTGGGTGGAGCGGTTTACAGGATGGAGGTTGAAGGGAGACAACCATGGAGCTGTTAGGAGGTGGAATTCACTCTGTGTGGGTGGAGCGGTTTACAGGATGGGAGGTTGAAGGGAGACAACCATGGAGCTGTTAGGAGGTGGAATTCACTCTGTGTGGGTGGAGCGGTTTACAGGATGGGAGGTTGAAGGGAGACAACCATGGAGCTGTTAGGAGGTGGAATTCACTCTGTGTGGGTGGAGCGGTTTACAGGATGGGAGGTTGAAGGGAGACAACCATGGAGCTGTTAGGAGGTGGAATTCACTCTGTGTGGGTGGAGCGGTTTACAGGATGGGAGGTTGAAGGGAGACAACCATGGAGCTGTTAGGAGGTGGAATTCACTCTGTGTGGGTGGAGCGGTTACAGGATGGGAGGTTGAAGGGAGACAACCATGGAGCTGTTAGGAGGTGAATTCACTCTGTGTGGGTGGAGCGGTTTACAGGATGGGAGGTTGAAGGGAGACAACCATGGGGCTGTTAGGAGGTGGAATTCACTCTGTGTGGGTGGAGCGGTTTTACAGGATGGGAGGTGAAGGGGGATAACCATTGAGCTGTTAGGAGGTGGAATTCACTCTGTGTGGGTGGAGCGGTTTACAGGATGGGAGGTTGAAGGGAGACAACCATGGAGCTGTTAGGAGGTGGAATTCACTCTGTGTGGGTGGAGCGGTTTACAGGATGGGGGGTTGAAGGGGGATAACCCTTGAGCTGTTAGGAGGTGGAATTCACTCTGTGTGGGTGGAGCGATTTACAGGATGGGAGGTTGAAGGGAGATAACCATTGAGCTGTTAGGAGGTGGAATTCACTCTGTGTGGGTGGAGCGATTTACAGGATGGGAGGGTTTAAGGGAGATAACCATTTTAGCTGTTAGGAGGTGGAATTCACTCTGTGTGGGTGGAGCGATTTTTCAGGATGGGAGGTTGAAGGGGGACAACCATGGAGCTGTTAGGAGGTGGAATTCACTCTGTGTGGGTGGAGCGGTTTACAGGATGGGAGGTTGAAGGGAGACAACCATGGAGCTGTTAGGAGGTGAATTCACTCTGTGTGGGTGGAGCGGTTTACTGGATGGAAGGTTGAAGGGAGAAACCATGGAGCTGTTAGGAGGTGGAATTCACTCTGTGTGGGTGGAACAGTTTACAGGATGGAAGGTTAGAGGGAGTGAACTCTGGGGCTGTTGGGGATGGAATTCCCTCTGTGTGGATGGAGCGATTACAGGATGGAAGGTTGAAGCGAGATAATGTAGGACTATTTGGGAAGCAGTTAAAAGAATAAACGTTCAAGAGAGATAAGCAGGGCATGTTTAGGAGTGTTGTTCAGTCTTGTCTTTGAGGTAGTTAAAAAAAAAAAATGGAAGGCTGCAGGGAGAGAAGTATGGAAATGTTGGGATGTGGAATGCACGTTGTGTGTGTGGTGTGTGTGTGTGTGTGGTGTGTGTGTGTGTGGCGTAAACGGCGTGGGATGTCGAAGGGAGAGAACTACGACGATGCAGAATATGGCAATCCGTCTTTACGTGTTTAAGCACGTCACAGGATGTGAGGTTTAAGGCAGAGAACTATGGAAATGTGGGGTAGTAGCATTCGGCCTTTGTGTGCAGAGAAGGGTCCACGGGATGGGCAGAGAGACAAGTTTTAGGGGATGGGGATGGATGTAGGCTCATGCACGCACAGAAAGATGGATAATGACAGTGTGTGTGTGTGTGCGTGTGTGTGTGTGTGTGTGTTTGTGCGCGCGCGCGCACACGCGGGGGTTGGGGGGGGGCAAGCATGCCCATATGTATGCCAAAGTGTGTGTGTGTGTGTGTGTGTGTTGTGTGTTGTGTGTGTGTGTTTTGTGTGTGTGTGGTTGTGTGCGCGCTGCGCTTATGTAAATCTGAGCATGTGCACATGCGTCCCTGCATGCATCTGTGTGGTGTGTGTGTGGTGTGTGTGTGTGTGTGTTGTGTACAGCATATTCACCCCCACCGCTGAAACGACTCGGTTCCTACTTCGACAATAAACCTTCGCCATGTCGGACTGTCATCTGATCGATGATGATGCAAAGTAAAATGGAATACAGAATCCATGAATGGAACAACATAAATAATCAATATTTCGCAACCAATGCCCAGTTGCTAAGGGTGTACACAAGATGATAGGAAATGTTCACGAGTGATAGATGAATAGATGGACACTGAGACAGACGGACAGACAGATACAGATAGTCTGACAGACCTTCGTCTGGCCATATAGTCCACTGCATCGAGGCAGTCTTGATAGATTTCAACGGAAAGAGTGCTCTGGTTGTGAGAAGATAAGCAACGTTTAATTTTTAGACTCGAACTATCCTCTCTTGAACCACCGATGAAACCCAAGCAAACATGACAACTTTTGAGAATTTCTGAGGTCTCCAAACCAAATCGTAGTTGCTGTAAGGATAGGAAAGAGGTGCTGTTTATTTTCATACACTCGATTTTTTTCCCCTCTTTCTTAGAACTAATTCATTTGAAACTAACCCGACCGTAACGGTTGTTTTTTTTTTTTTCTAAATCGGTAGGTTGATTTTTGTCATTTTGTTTTCCTTGAGGTTCAAGATTCTAGATGAACATAATCGTTTGACCTGGGCAGTCCTTCTCTGGGTTGATGTGACAGTGTCTCCCCAGAGGAGATCAGGTTTCTGCACGTGCACAGTGGTTGTGACGAGACAGGGCGACAGACGTAGCAAATTATACAATCACTTTGGGCCATGTAAATATCGGTTGCATGCAGTCCCTGGACCACAGTTTTATTACTGCTTCTTATGCGTTTTTTACTGGCTAAAACGATGGGGGAAATAAAATGTATTCCTTTTTTTTTCTTTCTTTTATTTAAATTTTATTTGTTTCTTTTGTTCGTGTAATTTATGATATTACAGCTTGCCTGCTCAGTCTTTTATGACTGGGCGAGTCGGACAAGTGTTGACCTTTGTTTGGTTTTCCATATTGCGCAGGTGTCGGTGCTTGTCATCAGTAACTGTGAGGAGGGCCTACTAACAGATATCTATCACCGGATCTGTTGTTTGCTGTTGTCACTATTCTGGTCTGTTCAAGTTGTTTTACGTTAGTCTCTTTTATTGTTTTTTTTTTTTTTTCGTTTTCTTGTCTGCTTGTTTTTAACTGCTGTAATGTCCAAGTTGTTTTTTGTTGTTTTTTTAATGCTTACGGACATCTGGAAGGGGTGGGTGGGGGAATCGGTCTTCTAGATGCAAGTTCACCGCTTGTACTTAGCGTGGCCTGAGGCATTAGTTGCCTGACGCGTGTGTTGCGAGCGTTAGCACAGCTGTTGACAATGAAACTGTTCGAATTCCGCTTATGCCCCCCCCCCCCCCCCCCCCCCCTCCCGAGACAGAAGAGATCCTGATCGACGCTTCCTTCTGGCTCTCCCGTTGCTATAGCAAAAAAAAAAAAAAAAAAAAAAACCAACAACATCGGACATTGGGCCAGTTTTTGACTCGCACAACACAATTGATATGACCAAACAAATGCGTTCATTTGACCTCCACTGCTGTGCTGGAGTGCCACATTTGTCAAACTCGGTTGGTTTGTTTGTTTTTTCCATGGTGCATAAAGTTGGTTTATTGAATCAGTCATAGTACGCCAGTATTGTCAAGATTTAGCAGGCAAGTGCGCGGGATCTCTTGGGGAGAGAGAGAGAGAGAGAGAGAGAGAGAGAGAGAGAGAGAGAGGAGAGAGAGAGAGAGAGAGAGAGAAGAGATTCAATGCCTGCATGAATAGGGAACAATACAATTGTGTGAGCATCAATAGAGAGAGAGAGAGAGAAGAGAGAGGTGGGGAAGAGGAGGAAGGGAGAGGAGATGTCGCGTTCCGGTGTGACCAGGGATTATGATGACGTCAATCAATAGCTGTTGAAATCTGCACGGCCTGTTAACACAGCCCGATGTTAGCGGAGGATCGATCCGTCAGCCCGTGGGGTTTGTTGTGCTGGACCGCTCCATCACCAAAGCGGGGAGGGGGAGGAGGGGAGGGATGAGGCTAGGGATCGTGTGTCAGGATGTGGAGCACTGTCAATATGTGTGGTATTAAAGGAAAATACGCCTTGTCATAATGATTTCTTTTGTTGGAGTAATTGAAGTATCGAGGACAACAAACATTTTTTTGCATGGTGTAAGCGTTCATGTAAGCTTCGCTGGGTATTAGACGGATTCAAACATGGTGAATGAATATTGTTTGAGGGCGGGCAGGCGTGTGCACATGCACAAACACACTCGCGCACACGCATACTCCCTCTTTCTCTCACTCACTCACTCTTCTGTCTCTCTGTGTCTGTCTCTGTCTCTCTCTCTCACACACACACACAAACACACACACACACATACACACACACACACACACACACACACACACACACACATACACACACACACACATACACACACACACACACACACACACACACACACACACACACACACACAACACACCACACACACACGCACACACGCACACAGAGAGAGAGAGAGAGAGTCATTGATTAATCTTGAATACTCCAAGGGTGAAGATTTTAGGTCGAGGCCCAGTCTCAGTCGGGCACACGATTTCAATGCATATCATTGATACTAGAGAGAGAAATGAAAAGATTAATAGACTGAGATAGACAGAGAGTGTGAGGGGGGAGAGAAAGTAAAACTAGGCACTCTATGTCTTACTAGTTCTGGACATGGAGAGAGGGGGGGGGGGGGGGGGGGGGGCGGGGAGAAATCAGTACCAGAGATTCGATGTCAAACCAGATATAGAATGCAGATAGAGATAAGGACATCAACAAAGTAATTCGTAGACGAAAGCCATCAAATGGCCATAAAAAGACATCAAGAAAATGATTGTTGTAGGAAACTTGTCAAGCCAGTCGAAGACAGAGCAAATACAGAGATACGTTAGCACAGCAGTTAATACCAGAAACTGGATATTTAATGAACCGTAGACTGCACATAAGACTGCACATAAGACTGCACATAAGACTGCACATAAGACTGCACATAAGACTGCACATACAGAAATTAAGGGATACACAATGGTAACCAGTGCCATGCACTCGAGAAATCAATCATAGACTTCAGACAAATAAGACGCGAAGAAAGTGTCAATGTACGAACCTCGTCAATCCAATCCGTAAACCCCAGACACAAGAATTTAACAAGGTTATAAATAAGATGCCAGTCAACCCGGCCAAAGACTGTGGACACAGATAGATATATTAACAAAATGATAAATATTAAAGATTTGTCAAATAAACAAAGACTGCATACTCGTAAATATAGTGATAAAAAAATGAATACCAGAAATTTCTGAACAAAATGCTGGGATCGACGGCAGGTGCAAAAGTAATCGTATCTTAAAATTTGAACATTTCGAATCATCTCTCTCTCTCTTTCCTCTCTCTCTCTCTCTCTCCTCTCTCTCTCTCTCTCTCTCTCCTCATCTCTCTCTCTCTGCGTGTGTGCATGCACATGTTGGCATGGCATGACGTTGACCGCTTTTCTTCTGCCTCAGTTGCTCATAAAGATGGCGGAGGGACGGGACTGCTCCCTAAACGAACAGGACAGCGCTCTCTGTTTCGCTCGCTCCGTGGGTAGAAACAGTGGGAATGTCTGGCACCGGAAGAGGCTAATGAAGAGGCTCTCTCCCCGGCCTGAAAATCACCTGGAGAGCTGGTGCTTCTTTCAGTCCGCCCTCTTCAGCTTGCTTTCCGTTACAGAGGGCCGACAACTCTCTGTCCGTCTGTCTGTCTGTCTGTCTCTCTGTCTCTGTCTCTCACTCCTCTCTCTCTCTCTCTATCTCTCTCTCTCTCTCTCTCTCTCTCTCTCTCTCTCTCTCTCTCTTCTTCATCTCTCTCT
>CM031603.1:95153766-95198403 GCA_018398815.1 Conus ventricosus
CCCCACCCCACCCCGCCCCCTAGCAATTTTGTGAGGACATATAAATGGGTGTACAACGTTAGGTGAATATGGGTTCTTCCAAAGCTTCAGTAAAATTGGGGGACAAGAATTCTATAACGTGCACGAGAAATGTGTCTTCCCTAATCTTTTTTTTTTCCTCCTCGGTTACGCGAATAATTCGTTCTACAGGTTTTTTTTTTCTTATTGGAATATTGTGTTTTATCCGTATTTCCATTTGTGTTTCATATTCCTTTTTCTAACAAAGCTTAATAGCTATACCCAGGATAACAACTGTGTACATCTGGAAATCCTGTACCTTCTTCCTATATAACTCTTTCTGCCAGAAACCCTATACCTTCTTCCTATATAACTCTTTCTGCCAGAAACCCTATACCTTCTTCCTATATAACTCTTTTTGCCAGAAACCCTAAACCTTATATAATTTTCTGCCAGAAACCCTATACCTTCTTCTTATGTAACTCTTTCTGCCAGAAACCCTATACCTTCTTCCTATATAACTCTTTCTGCCAGAAACCCTATACCTTCTTCCTATATAACTCTTTCTGCCAGAAACCCTATACCTTCTTATACAGCGCTTTCTGCCAGAAACCCTATACTTTCTTCCTGTATAACTTTCTGCCAGAAACCCTAAACCTTCTTCTTATATAACTATTTCTGCCAGAAACCCTATACCTTCTTCCTACATAATTCTTTCTGCCAGAAACCCTATACCTTCTTCCTATATAACTCTTTCCGCCAAATCAGCCCTTTCGAGTGTAGCAGACAACTTTTCAGGAATAGCGCCTGCAAAACTGCTGTGGACTCGTCTGTTTGGATTAGGCGGCGGTGTCGACAGATCCAGTCTCCTGGACAGAATTGTCCAGCACAGAACGGGTCTTCTTCACTGGAGAGTGAGAATCCTTTTCCCCCTGAGCTCTGTGTTGTCTGTTTTATGTCTGTGATCTTTTTTTCCTGAGTTGTTTACGTCGACACAGAGAAATGCCTCGAAAGCCATGTAGCTAGTGTTGCGAATGTTGGGTTGAGTTCGGTGTCGTTTTGAAATTGAAGTCAGTGCGTAGTTATTGTTATTGTTGTTGTTGTTGTTGTTGTCGGTGTCGGTGCAGCCTTGTTCCGGAAGACGTGGTGACAAACTTTTAGTTTCTTGGTTTTAGGGGGAAAAAAGTTTAAACGCACGCACGCACGCACACACACACACGCACACACGCACGCACACACTCACTCACTCACACACTCACACACACACACACACACAAATATCACAAAACAAAGCACACACACACACAAAAGTCAACAGCAACAACCGACGGGAATAAATCACTATGTGTCAACATGTATGCATGCCTGTGGTTTATCAGTCTGTCCGCCTGCCTGCCTACCTGCCCGGCGTCCCGGCCTGTCTGTCTATCTGTCTGTCTGTCAAGCGATCAGCATAGAGGCCAGCTGAGAGAGCGGCATAGACCCCATTTCTAAATGGCCGGGGAGCGCGGTGGCGCGGCACTGGAGTGTAGGCTGATTGATATCGATTGAGGCGCAGCTTCCCGCCGCTCGAGTTGGCTTGTCACTGCACACACTCGCACTATTCAGGGATGAACATTGTCATGTGACGTAGCCTCACATCAAGGCATGTGACGCTCCATCACATGTAGTTGTTGATATGAATCATTTCCCCGTGCCACAATTAAAGGAAGAATATTCATATGGCTTGACTAGTGTAGCGGGCGTCCCCAAAATAATTGTGAGTATGACTCATTCAAGAAACGAATGTGGTCATTGGGTGAAAGTGACCACTGAGTGATAGTTTAACAAGGGCTGGTAAGGTAAGGTGCTGGTCATGTGTTTTGAACACTGAGTATGCACTCACTAGGAGAAGGGAGGAAAGAGTCAGTTTTAACCCAGCAGATGGCCTAGAGACTCGAACCTGTCAGGACGGTGGTCCTCTTTGCTGACCAGTCATTACCAGCCCTTCACCCTTCACCCTTTACCCTTCACCCTTTACCCTTCGCCCTTCACCCTTCATCTTTCACCCCGTGAGGTGGTTGAAGATGGCCATGGTGTGGGGAACACACCGGTAGTTCAGCCCCAGCCAGTACCAACTCCAGGGAGAGGAGTTGAAGCTCGTCATTTCGCAAGAGACAGAGGAAGTCGCGGAAGAGAAGACGAGACTCGTATCTCCAGGACAAGAGATTCGAGGGGGCAGTATATTGTCTCAGAGAGAGAGACAGGGAATTGAGAAAGCAGGGAAGCTTTTTACTTGAGGCAGGCAGGTCCTCAGTGATTACGGGAGTTATGTATTCTCCTGGTCTGGAATTTTGGGATAACGGAATGTGAAGGCCATAGCTTTATAGAAGCGGAACTAGATTATTTTATCTCTCAGTGTAAAGAGAGATACAAGTGTGAAGATTATTTTATCTCTCAGTGTAAAGAGAGATACAAGTGTGAAGACTATTTTTCTCTCAATGTAAAGAGAGATACATGTGTGAAGATTGATTTGTCTCTCGGTGTGAGGAGAGATACATGTGTGCGGATTTATTTGTCTCTCAGTGCGGAGAGAGATACAGGTGTAAATTCTGTTTACAAGTTGTTGTTGTGATTAGTAAAGTGTTTTCCCTGAAGGAGAGGGGGAGAAGAAAAACATTCGGTAGTGCTCCTTTTGGGTGATTGGAAAGATTGCGTGTTGCGTATGGAGTAAATGCTGTCATGAATGCGGGTATGCAAGAGTGACAGTGTGACAAACATTTAAAAAAAGAAAAAAAGGGGAAAAATGTTTTTTGAGAGTTCAATATTTATCTTTTGTGTGTGGGGGAGGGTGGGGGGAGAGATAGAGAGAGGTGGAGTTTGTTATCAACGAGATTCTCTTCTCCCCATTCATTCTTTCATTCTCTCCTCTCTCTCTCTCCTCTCTCTCTCTCTCTCTCTCTCTCACCTTACCTGCCCACCTCCGTGTCTCTATCTCTGTCTGTCTCTATCTGTGTGTGTGTGTGTGTGTGTGTGTGTGTGTGTGTGTGTGTGTGTGTGTGTGTGTTGAGCGCGTGCGTGCTTATTTCTCCCTCTGTCTCTCTCTCTGTCACTCTTTCCCCTCCTCTCTATATCACTACGTGTAAGGTAGGGAGCTGGAGGAGCTATGGGTGGGGGGGAGGGGGGGAGGGCGGGGGGGGGGGGGGGGAGGGATGAATCTGATACGGCACTGTTGTGGTCCAAGCGACGAAGCCTAGACGATGTTGACAGCTAGTTCCAGTCTCTGTCGGCAGACAAATGGAACTCCGCCTCTCCCGCGGTTCGTCTGGGCAAGTGGACAGGTCCAGCGCTCTGTTATGACAACGTGAATACGTCAGTAACATGCTGAGCATATCCCTAGCAATGATCATGGCTGTTAAGATGGATCGCTTGCATCTCAATGGGAAAGATTCAGTCGCCGTCCATCGACAGCGAAGAGAATAAAACACAATGGGCCTAATCGATAACTTTACTGGATTTATTACATACGACTTTGATTGTTTACAATCGTGTTAGCGTCTGTTATTGTTTACAGTATACATGAATCGTATTGGGTTCACAATCGTTCTTTTGTGTGTTGTATAAGATTCCGTTTGACCAGGTTTTCTGCGTCGTGTCAGATGACTGCGAGGATAAAATGTATAGCAATACACGGACACTTAAGAGAAAGAGGAGCAAACGTTAAGTTTGTGGAGAAAAAATGGGAAGAGAGATTTGAGAGGGAGAGAAAAAGAGGAAGAAGAAAATGGAAAAGAAGGAAGAAGAAGGAAAAGAACTACAAGAAGAAAATGATGAGGAGCTGAAAGGAGCTGGAGAAGGAGGGGGAAGAGGGGGAGGAGGAAGAGGAGGGGGAAGAGAAGAGAAAGAAAGGAACAAAGAATGATTTATTTTCCTTTTCAAAACACACCCTCTCCACAAGCGTGCCTCAGAAAAGACGTAAGTGGTCATTCCGCCGATTGACCGCTACGTGCCGCCATAGTTTTTACCAAACGTGAACTAATAAATCATAATCAGTGATATCGTCCATCGATTTCTGTTGCAGGTCCCCGGGGATCAATGAGGTCGGCCAGTCACGTGGGGCGCGGGGCAGGTGACGGAACTATCGATCAAGGCTGCCGCGGTGGCATGGTGGTCGTTCTGGAACTCTCCATTTCCACCTCCCTGGCCCTGCCACAGAAACCTCATTAGCAGATCTGACAGCCGTTCCCTTTGAGAGGATTGAAGGGAAAAAAAACCCACAAACAAACAAGAAATAACAAAAATTTCTGCGGCTCTCTTCCAACGTAAAAATCATCGTGAGGACGAAGGCAGGGGAGAAAAACAGTGTAATTTAAAGGTTTGTGCACAAAGGAAACGGAGCGTGTGATCATATCCAAATATTGAGGAGATCGTTGGAGGAGTGAGTGGAAGAAGAAGAAGAAGAAACAATCTGTTGACAAAGAGGCTCAGCTGGAACGCTGCCGAGAGCTATTGTTGTGCCTTGCTCTCTCCCCCGCCTTGAACCAAGACGGCATCGTTCATTGTCCAAATTGGGTAGAGAACTCTTATTAAACAGTTCAGTTCATCGTTGACACTGTTGGAATAAGCCGCGGGTAACATTCCTGGTGTCTAAGAGGTTTAAAGGTGCGTGGGTGAAAAAAGGAGGGGGATTAAACAGAGATCGGACCAGCGCAAGGGGCAACAGACTGTCTTCCAGGAGGAACGGAGCCTGAAGTCTGGAACGGAACAGGTGGCAGCAGGACGGTCTGAAGTCGGAAGCGGAAGATGACGGCTGCCATGACTAATTGATAGCTCTCTCCTCACAGCGGGCGGCAGATGTGTGCAGAGTGGCCGGGTCGTCAGTCCACAGTGGAAAACCTCGGGCCCCGTGCTTTGGGGAGCAGCGGCTAGCCAACCCTGTGTCATTCCATCAGTTTGTCTATCGATCTGAGGCCGGGAGGGGGTTGTCTCTCTTGAAATCAGGGGAAACAATCACCGTGCCAGTGCAGCGTTGAGAAACGGGGACGATTGTCGCAAATGTGTTTTCCATCGACCGAATCTAGCTAAATGCTGCGCCACTGTGTCGTCGTTTTCTGGCTTTAAATTCCACGTAATTGCTAAAGGGCCTTTGTATTTTTTGTCTTTTTTTTTTTTAACTGAAGGTCTACAAAGACAAAAAAACACACAAGAATTCCTTCAAAGGAAGGTCATTGGAGGAGAACAGATTACCCCCTTTCCGACCCAAACTAACATCAGCTTGGAAATTTGAACATCTTTGGGAAGTGCACACACGCCTGAGCAAATCAACAGTGGACCGATTGTCATTTGTGACACACTGCGAGAGAGAGGGAAAAGAGAGAGAGAGAGAGAGAGAGGGGAGAGAGACCCCTGCCGTCAACTCCGCAAGCAAAGTAAGGACAAAGGCAAGCCAAGGCGAGGCGAGGCAAGAAGGGCAAGCAGGCAGTCAATACAACAACAGCAGCAGCAGCAGCAGTGCGGGCGACCCGGCCACCAAGCACGATGGGGCGACGCTGAGACAGAGCCAGGGCTAACCGACTCCCAAACCAACAGGCCGACCCCGCCAACCCTCGCTTTGTGGACACAGCGCCAACAACAAGCCCAGCCAATCCCCCAGCGCTCTCCACATCACCCAAGGGCCATCCATTTCACAGCGCTGAGGAGGAGGAGGAGCGGCCCGGGCTGTCTAACGCTCGCCAACAGCCGTCAGGGGCTGCGAGGCCAGACGGGCAGGCCGGCCGGCCGACAGCCTCTCGGGACGCGGCAGGAAGGCTGCGTGGCGGCGCAGGGAAGCGGGGCAGCGCGGCGGGCTGGCGGCGAGCGGTGCGGAGGCGCGGCAGGGGCCGAGGCGGCAGTATAAAGCGGGCGGGATGAACCTGGAGATCCCGGAGGGGCTGGGGGACCTGCTGCGGGACTTCACCGTGGCCGTGCTGAAGGAGCGGCCCCCGGACCTCTATGACTTCGCCGTGGACTACTTCACCACGGCCCGCGACAACCGCCGCCCCAAGGAGGTCCCCATGTACATCATCGTGGAGGACGACGACGAGGCCGGGGAGCCGGACCCCATCATGTTCAAGTCCAGGTCAGTGCCCCCCCCCCCCCCTCCCCCTCCTCTTCTCTCTCTCTCTCTCTCTTTGTTCTGTAGCCTGTGTGGATTCAGTGTATCTTTGTGCTACAGCAGCTGATGGATCACACAGGGTGTTTCTCCATGGCAGGTGGTGGTTATCGTTGTTGCTTTGTTGTATGTGTTAGCGCTGACGTCTTCGTCGACCACGACGGACATCCATGAGAGCAGATGAGATGAGATGTTGTTGTAGTTGGCAGCAGTAGTGGCAGTAGTACGTAGTCGTAATAGTAGAAACAACAGCAGTAGAGGAAGAAGTAGAAGCGTTCTCGTTGTCTTTGTTAATCTTCTTATTGTTGGAAATACATTTATTGATAGATTTTTTTTTTATTGAATTACAGATATTGCTATAGTTATTGTAATACAGGTATTGTTCTGGTTGTTGTATTACAAGTAGTGCTATAGTTGTTATTGTAATACATGTCTTGCTATAGTTGTTATTGTAATACATGTCTTGCTATAGTTGTTATTGTAATAACAGGTATCGCTATAGTTATTACTGTTGTCATTGTAGTTGTCATATACACTATTATCATTGTTGTTGTTGCATTCAGGTTTGACATCCAGATCATGTACATTTTGCTGTGGCTGGGGGGGGGGGGGGGACACTCGTCTCAGAGAGGGTGGCAGGGCAGGGAGGGTGGGCACCTGCTCAACGCTGCATTCCACACCACCAGAACGACAACACGTTGAAATCGGCAACGCGGGTTACATCGAGTGATAACGTCCACCCACCGAAGGGGGTGTGGCAGGTGGGGGATAATAATCAAGCAAGGAGGCTGGGGAGGGGGAGAGGCACCTAGAGAAGGGACGGGGGAGGGGGGTGTTCAACACCATTCTGACGCGTCCAGGCCAGCTTGTTAAGATGGGCAACGAAAAGAGACCCGTTTCCATGATAGACGCCACCGGGATTCGAACCAGCGGACTGTGAACTCGGTGCTCCATGACAAGCTCACCAGGCTCCGTTTCATGACGACGGGTGGCCAACATGCCGATTTTTGTTTTCGGGTGCACAAGGACCTACACTCGTTACACTTGATGTTTCAGGGCCATTTTTTCCCTCCAAACATGACTACAGCATTCAGTGTTATGGAAGCACGCTGGCGTCATAAGCCCATGATTACTGTTGTCCATGCAATGCCCAGGTAAACAAGTTATTGCCCTTCATAACTCTTCTCCCTCTTATCCTAAAAAAGTGATAAATGAATGGTTAACCAGAAAAAGGTAAGCTTACCGTTCTCTTGACGGTAAGTGACGATTATGTCCATAATAACTGGGGGTTTTTTCTTCTAAGGAAATCAAATTATCCATGAAAACAAGAACAGGGAAATCAGGTATTATCGCTTTTTGTTTTTCTATTTCGAGGAAACCGTTAGTAGCGATCAAGAAAACGGTGCAAAAAAAAAAAAAAAAAAAAAATCCGTGAGAAAAGAGATATCACCAGCGTTTCCTAGCCGATAATCACTGTTTACCTTTGGTAAATAGGGAAACATTTGTTATGGGCTTATGAAGACAATGTGTTCCCATACACCGTGGAAGATGAAGGTGGAGATAAGCTTACGTTTCCTCGCACGGTGTCGCTATCCTGCCATTTGTGGCAGAGCGTTAATACGTCTTTCATTGCGCTGGCCAAATTTGATCGTGGCATTGATGAATTGTGCTCCGTGTTTCGTAGCAACAGCAACAAAACGTTGGGAGAGCGGAGTTGAGGGAGGGGGGAGGGATGGGGGTTCTTGCTTGTCCGTGTACTGTACCTGTCGGGCTGTTAGTCTGTTTCGTCGTTGATCTCTCTGCATGTCAGTCTGTCGGCCTGCTTGTCTGCTTACCTGTAGGTCTCCTGGTTGGCGTATCTACATAACAGTGTGTTTGCATGTGTTAGTAACAGCTCACAAAACATGTCCATGTACACTGATCAACTATCGCACGACGAATGCGAATTTTTGCAGCGGAAAAGAAACGAGCAAAAACGTAGACGATAGTGTAACACCCCCCCCCCCACCCCCCACCCCCGAAAAAAAAAAGAAAAGAAAAAAAAACTTACAAGCATAACCCAGACACTAGAACATAAAAAGACGCAAAAGATAAAGAACTGCTTTTCATTTTCAGTATCTACATCTTTAGTAAAAGCTTATGCATGAATTGAGTAAATAGTCGGAGGAAACGGGGGGGGGGGGGGGGGAAGATGCATGCAAAGTGAAGAAAATAAAGGCAAAAATGAGGAAAGTAGATAGAGAGTGAAAGGAAGGGGAGGGGGCTAATGCCAGTATGTACAGCAAAACACACGCACACACACACACACACACACACACACGCACACACACACACACACTTCCCCCTGTCCTGAAGAAACACACACACACACACACACACACACAAGATTAACTCTATTGATGATTAGTGCCGTCAAGACTCAAGTCGGTTTTTAACCGCTTCAAACTCAGCGCGCCAATTATCAGTTGAACTTTGTCCCCCCCCCCCCCCCCCCCCCCCCCCCCCCCCCCGCCCCGGTGAAACCGTTCAGCGCTGCGTCCTCGCCAAGCCTCTTGCTTCAACACTTTGTATTTGCAGACAACGCTGCTGCATCATGTGTGTGTATGGGGGGGGGGGGGGGAGGTTCTCTCCCACCCCCCCACAATCTCATTCATGCTCACTGAAGATTCTTGTCCATCCAAACGCACAGCCGTTTTTCCAAAGACGCTTCCATCCGTTGCGTGTGTGTGTGTGTGTGTGTATGTGTGTGTGTGTGTGTGTAAACCAGTGCAGAGCCGTGCCCTCCAACCCCGGGGGCGCGCGATAACGTCACAATGTTACGTCAGAGCGCCACGCCGCCATGCGGATATGATAACCGGTTGTGTATGTGTGTTTGGGGTTCGTGACTCCCGCTCCAAGGCCGGTGACGTGACGAGGTCCGGGGGGTGTGTTTGGTCAGTGATCTGTGGGGCGGATTGATGATGCCCGGAAGCCACGCAGTTCCGGCCTCCGCTGGGGCTCGCTTCAAAGATGGGAGGGTGGTGGGGGGGGGGGGGGGGAGGCCCGTGGACCGCGGACCGTGTTTGTCCGTGTTGGAAGGATGGTGGACGGATATGCGCGTCTTCTTCTTCTGCCACATGTCATTTGTTTGTCTCTTGGCGAAGGGCTCGTGTGTGTGTGTGTGTGTGTGTGTTAGAGAAAGAGAGAGCGAGAGAGGGTGCGTGTGTGAGAGAGTGAGTGTGTGAGAAAGAGAGAGAGAGAAAGATAGATAGAGAGAGAGAGAGAGAGAGAGAGAGAGAGAGAGAGAGAGAGTGTGTGTGTGTGTGTGTGTGTGTGTGTGTGTGTGTGTGTGTGTGTGTGTGTGTGCAAGCGTTTACGTGTGTGTGGTGTTTGTTTTGTTTTGTTTTTGACGGCAACGAACCGAACATTCAAACGCACTGCTCACGAAGTGAAGGTCCGACCACCAAAAAAAAAAAAAATAAAGCTTTCAGAAACCAACTACATCAAAATGCACAAGTAGTGTTAGGTTGTAGCATAGTGTAATTCCATCCTTTGACGGAGGTACCATTGGACAAATGTATTGAACACGCGCCATGGATCAGTAATAGCCCAAACAGACTTCCACCCTCATGGACATGTCATGCAACAGTCACAGCGTTTAGCTCGCAGCTGTCGGAAACATGTGCGTGGTCGCTGTTCGCCATGGAGCAGCTGGTTCATCTCTGCCTCATGGACTGAGCACGAGGCCAGAGCATCGCCCTGGGGAGGACCTGCCGCTCTGGCTGGACCAGCAGGAACAGCAGGGCGAGGTTCTCTGTAGGAGGGTGATCAGTCTGAACGCGCCGTCCCAGGATGTCCGCCAGGTGCTCGATTGACGCCGGGTGCTCGATTCACGCCGGGTGCATTGATTGACGCCGGGTGCTCGATTCACGCCGGGTGCTCGATTGACGCCGGGTGCTCGATTGACGCGGGTGCTCGATTGACGCCGGGTGCTCGATTGACGCCGGGTGCTCGATTCACTCCAGAACGTGCATGGTCCTGCTCAGTTGGCCCGAGCTGCAAGACGTCTCAGACCTACGAGCTGCAAGACGTCTCAGACCTACGAGCTGCAAGACGTCTCAGACCTACGAGCTGCAAGACGTCTTAGACCTACGAGCTGCAAGACGTCTTAGACCACGAGCTGCAAGACGTCTCAGACCTACGAGCTGCAAGACGTCTCAGACAGCTACGAGCTCGATGAGGGGACGTTGTCTCCAAGCAAGAGCCAGCCCCCCCCCCCCCCCCCCCCCCTCCCCCACCCCTTTCGCCACAGCCGCCGTGGCGAGTGATGCGTCGCGACTCCCGCTGGGAGGTCGTTGGGTTCGATCCATCAGAGCCATGTGGTTTCTGCCCCGACTGCCCCTACCAGAGTAGTTTTCTGCGGGACTCATTGGAAGCTGGGACCACAGTCAGTTTCACACTTAATGATGTGTCTTGAGCGTCGCTCAAATTTTCCGACCAACTCTGCAGGTGTCTGTATCTCATGGCCTTTTACAGGGGATATTTCATGAAATAACGTCGTCGAGTGACAGACCCTATCCATGCAGGGTCTCAGACCGGTAATTGGAAATCCCGTTAGCATCCCACCTTCTTCATCCTCATTCTCATCGATCATTTTAAAATGTCTCAAGTTCTGTGGCCTTTCATGCCCTGCTCTCATCGTGACCTCAGTTTTGATGTCCTCTCCATGTCTAAGGCCTTGGTTTGATTCGGTCGGTGTCACCGGTATGACGAGTTCATTGGGGCTGTCGTTGGACGGACGTGGTGGCGCCCTCCGGAGGGAGACCTCGCTCACGCCAGCTCCGCGAGTACACAATTTTTGTCGTCAGTAGGGGCTTAACAGGTGGCGCGTCCTGCGTATGTTAGATCAGAACAGGCGCCATGAACACCACCGAAGCGACTCGGCAGCAGTGCAGTGTCTCCGCCGGTGGGTTGCCTCCTGACAACTTGACATTGACTGCTCCCAGTGGATTGCCGGGGCGGGGCTGCGGCGGGCCGGCCGGGCCGAGCTGTGGCTGTGGACGGAATGTCGCAGTCAGCGGTGTGGGTTCAATGCCACTGAGATAGCACAGAAGATGAAACGGCGGAAAAAAGAGAAAAACAGAAAAGAAAGAGCATGACCCGTGGCCTGAAGGGCTGGCACAATCAGAGCGTGCCAGATTTTCTTTATTCTACCCCTTACACCTGTGAGACTGCCCAAAACATTTTTATTATATGAGGGGCTTTCCCTGAAGACAAGTCCTCCTCAGACCCCGGAGAGCTGCCTTCATACTGGTCGTACTGATGACTGCAGCTGTCCCAAGTCGGTCTTCAAGGCCACAAACACACGCGCTTTCCTTTGTAGTCGTTACATTGTAAACCAGGATATGTCTGTGGCGAGCATTGTATCCCATGGCTGCTTTTTCTACCGCTGCTGGCATTGGCGCCACTGTGGTGGAACCTGGCGGGGCATGTGTGAGTGGAGTACGGACAGCAGCACGTCTGGCGCGAAGTTGGCAAGTGTTGAGGTGGCTGGAGGTGGCCTGCTGCTCTCTCAGACTTGGCAGTGCCGCCACTTCTGTTTGCAGACAGCTGTTAAAAGAACAAGTCGGGGTGATGGCGAACACCTGTGCCTTGGCCGTCCTTGTCTGCTGTTAAAGGTCAGGGTCATGGCGAACACCTGAGTCTTGGCCGTCCTTGTCTGCTGTTAAAGGTCAGGGTCATGGCGAACACCTGACTCTTGGCCGTCCTTGTCTGCTGTTAAAGGTCAGGGTCATGGTGAATACCTGAGTCCTGGCCGTCCTTGACCAGCTGTTAAGGGTCAGGGTCATGGGGAATACCTGAGTCTGGGCCGTCCTTGACCAGCTGTTAAAGGTCAGGGTCATGGGGAATACCTGAGTCTGGGCCGTCCTTGACCAGCTGTTAAAGGTCAGGGTCATGGGGAATACCCGAGTCTTGGCCGTCTTTGACCAGCTGTTAAAGGTCAGGGTCATGGCGAATACCTGTGTCCTGGCCGTCCTTGTCCAGCTGTTAAAGGTCAGGGTCATGGGGAATACCTGTGTCCTGGCCGTCCTTGACCAGCTGTTAAAGGTCAGGGCGAATACATGTGTCTGGCGTCCTTGTTCAGCTGTTAAAGTCAGGGTCATGGCGAATACCTGTGTCCTGGCCGTCCTTGACCAGTGTTGCCTGTTGGCTGGAGCCCTTCCAGTCCCAGCTGACGGACAGAATGGCGCACCTCTTGCAGCCTGGCCGTTTATCTCACCTGGAGGAGTGGCACAGCCTGACCAGGGGGGTTGGCCACACGGCTGGGAAGCGCAGCGTCCTTGTCGAGTCACTGGCTTCAACACGTTGCATGTGCAGGAATGCACAGCCCCCCAGTCCCCTCCCTCCCTCTCCCACCAATTCGTCTCCCCGCCCCTTCTTCCCCATTCCCCCCACCCCTACCATCTTTTCCCGCCCTTTTTTCACCACCCCTTTTTCACCTTTAAATACCCGTTGACGCTGCATTCGAAAATTATGCATGCCACCAGTCCCAGTTAAAAAGAAATGTCTGTATGGTATCATCTCGCGTTTAAATGCTCATCTCGGAGATTGATGCGGATTTGTTTTTTTTTTCGAAACTGAATGCTGTTTATTAATGATCTCTCTCTCTCTCTCTCGTCCATGAATTTCGCATACGGCATCCATGTAACATGAGAGGTCAGTCGTGTTCGCACTTGCCATGTTTTGCACGTGAGCAACGTAAACTTCCAGCCTCGCAGGTTAGCGTCAGTCGTGAGCACGTGTTCAGAAAGTCGGCATTCTGGGCAGCTGTACAGAGTCGTGTCATTCGCGCAAACCTACGTCTTCAAGCAACGTTCTTTTTACCTCGTGACTGCAGTTTGTTGGTGTACTCCCAGTTAGTTTGTCACTGGCGTTTGACCATTTGAGTGACGGAAGTTGATGTGCTTGAATCATCAATAACTTGAAAACGGGTATTACTAAGGTACGTGAGATAGTTGTACCCCTCCCCTTCTCTCTCTCTCTCTCTCTCTCTCTCTTTCTCTCTTTCTCTCTCTCTCTCTCTCTCTCTCTTTCTCTCTCTCTCTCTTTCTCTCTCTCTCTCTCTCTCTCTTTCTCTCTCTCTCTCTTTTCTTTCTTTCTCTCTCTCTCTCTCTCTCTCTCTCTCTCTCTCAACGAGTCAAAATCTTCAAATTGAAACTAAGTTGTTTGTGGGGGAAGAATACAAAAACACAGAAACTACTGTTCATGAAAAAAAAAATCTATAGATTTTCATTTCTTCCGTTTTACCAGATATGATTGGTCGCAATTAATTTTTTTTGTGGACCGAATTGACTTGTATTGTTTCCAAGTTTATAACAATACCCAATGCGTTCGTGCTGCAATGTCCAGGTGATGTTCCGACTGTTAGTACGATTTCCTGCAGTCATGTTACTCACTTGTAATTCCACGCGCACCAAAGATGAGGCAGACGGGTTTAATTAACGTGCGTACTTACCTGCGCGCGCGTGTATATATGGAAGGGGGGGGGGGGTCAGGGAGGGGGAATTAAACCTATTTAACGCCACAGCGATATCTGCAGAGAGACGACGTGTTTGGATGAGCAGGTCCGTTGCAAGTTCATGGCGAGGTTGCCGGTATTATTGGCAAGGTCAAGAGGGCTGCCTGGATAGACGTGGTGGCGACTTGTAGAGAGGAGGGGGCTTAGTAGGTAGCGTCCAGCGTGTGTTGGATCAAAACAGGAGCCACCCGACATCCTGTCTAAGTGATTCGGCTGCAAGGCGGTTTCTCCTCTGCCGAGTTTCCTTGCGGCGACCTGACTGTCGTGGCTGTCTGATGACTACGGCGATGGTGCTGCGACAGGTGTCTGCCTGAACGTCTGTCGGGACGTTGGGAGGGAGTGGTGGGGAAAGGGGGTGTAATGCACAGCGGAGAGTGATGCGGCTGGGGGAGGAAGAAGTGGGAAGGTACTAGGGATAGCTCAGAAGTTTGTCACCCCCTCCCTCAGAAAAAAAAAATGGGGGAGTGGGGGCTGATGAAAAAAATGGCCATTTTTCATGTTTGGAGTACCCACGGGATTCCAATTCGCAACGTCTGACTGCGAATTTGGTTCGGTAGAGCAGAGGTCAGGGTCGTATTACTCGCCACCCCCCCCCAACCCCCCTCCTTCCCCTGCTCCCTCCCCTTCCACCGCCTCCCGTCTCTACCCCTTCCCTCCGCACTCGTTCCCCACCAACCCCTACCTCTCCACCCCCCCCCCCCCTCCCAAATTATGGCAATGTCGGCTTTGAGCGCAGCCCCCCAGCGGGTATCCGCTGTTTCTTCTTCTGTTCTCCTCCTCCTCCTCCTCGGCGCCTTGCCGGGTGAAGGGGTGCTGGCCGTTGCAGCAAGGAGAGGAATGCTGTCGGTGCCCTTTGGATTTGGCTCTGGCACTCGGGGGCGTTCAGTAGACAACATGCAGTATCAAGGAGTGAGATACAATGCCGCGTTTCACAAGACACTGACTCTGTGTGGTGTGTGTGTGTGTGTGTGTGTGTGTGTGAGAGAGTGTGTGTGTGAGAGAGAGAGAGTGTGTGGTGAGAGAGAGTGTGGGTGCGTGCGAGTGTGCGTGCGTGTGCGGCGTTGCGTGTGTGCGTGTTTTGAACTCGTACTTGTAAGGTTCACTTGATAACTTTCCCCCCAGAGCACGAGCACTAGCAAAGGACCACCCCACTTATGAAAATGTTTGAAGAGTAAGTTGGTTTGCCTGCTTTTGTTTGTTTGCTTTCCTGTTTGTACGTCGGCACTGTTTCCACGCTTCTGGCTTCTTTTTTTAAATGTTAACCCTGTGATTTTCTGTCTCTCTCTCTGTCTGTCCCTCTCTCTCTCGCACCACGCACGCACGCACACACACACGCACTCTTCCCCATTCATTCCAGACTCGCGTCTACACAGACTGACCCCACCCCCACCTATTCCAGACCTACGTCATAGCCAAGGGCAGTTCTGTCCTCGCCCTGCGCGCACCTCTCCCTGCCTCTGTGCTGCTCCGTCATTCCAGACACGCGTCCTCTGCGCCCGCTTATCATGATCCCCTCCACTTCATACCCCCGGACAGTCTGGACCAGGCGGCTCCCATCATATCCTGCAACGTCCTTCATCGCTCGCCCCCCCCCCCCCCCCTTTCTCCCTCTCTCCTCCTACCCCCCTCCTCCACCACCACTCCCTACCTCACTCTGGATAACTGTCGTGAAGTCGTGTTTTGTTTTATAGCCCATCCGATGGCTGGGGTTACATACACCAATGCTGATAGCGAGGTTTAATGTGGAAACTTGTGTAGAAGCTTGAACAATGCCGGCACCGGTGATCCAAAGCTCGTCATCGTCTGAAAGATTTAATTCAGGGTCCAGTGAGAAATACTGATTTCTATTACAGAGAGACAGACAGAGAGGACAGACAAACATTATACATTCGTACATTATACATACATATTTCATCGATAGATAGAGATGGATGGGTAGATAGATAGGTAAGTAGACAGTCAGCCTCGATTTGACTTATGGTAATCCTGCTGACGGGTATTTAGAGGCGGACCTGTTTGGCCAGTAATTCATTGTATCCGAGGTTTCGAGTCACTGTACGTAGGGCGCTGCCTGAATAGGTTACAAGCACGCTGTCTTCTGCCTTCCAATATTGCCTTTTCTTTTCTGTTCTGTTGGCGTGTGTGTGTGTGTGTGTGGTCTCAATTTAACGTCTTTCCACTTAACATGATTACCGACAGATTGTGTAATGTGGTGTGTGTGTGTGTGTGTGTGCTCTGAATCGAAATTACCACCTGGTGTTGCTGCCTATGGTGTTGCTGTTGATCGACGTATTAATTATAGCTGTCCATATTATACACTGGGCTGGTTGGTGCCACCTAGCTGCATGACGATGCTGGCTGCCTCCAGCGAATGGAAATCCACGTAGACTGCCTTGGCGAAACTGCTAATGCTAACTGACCGACTGAGCATGTGACAAGATCCCCACAGTGCGTCCACCACTCTGACCAGTGCGTCCACCACTCTCTGACCAGTGCGTCCACCACTCTCTGCGTACAGCTTCGTGCTAGTTTATGAACGGCGTGTTTGAGTCATTTCTCCACTGTACTCGAAGCAGTTTTTTTTTTCAAAACAAAACGCACACACACACCAGGCGCGCGCGCGCACACACACACACACACACACACATGAGATTCGTTCGGGTTTGGGTGGGACCGTTTGCATGCTTTTTGGGTGAAAAGTTGTTTTTTTTGTTTGTGTGTTTTTAGTGGATGTTTGTTTACTCGGCTTCACAAATAAAATACATTAATAGATAGATTAAATCTGTTAAACCAGATGGCGAAAGGGTCTTTGTCCACATTTCTGTCACAATAGCATTCGTTATGTACTGACACATAGGGGTCAGTGTGCACTGGCCTGTACCCCTTCCTAAGACTTTATCATGGGCTGCTAAGGAGTATAGCATAGAAAAGTGTTGCTGCTGTGGTACCGTCTTAACCATTCTTCTATTTCATTGTGTTTCACCATTCAGTGTATTGTGGTGCGAGGGGAAGTATGCGTGTTTGTGGGGTATGTGTGTTGTGTGTGTGTACGTGTGTTGTGGAGAGAGAGAGAGCATGTATTGGGGGATGAGAGTGGTAGGCATGAAGGGTTAGGGGCAGGCGATTCTCTCTCTCTCTCTCTCTCTCTCTCTCTCTCTCTCTCTCTCTCTCTCTTACCCCATCCTTCTCACCCCATCCTCTTTGTCCTCTTTTTTGACCTCTTTTGACCTCTCTTCGTTTTCACCACTCTCTCTCTCTCTCTCTCTCTCTCTCTGTCACCGACCTCTGTGTCCTGTGTCTATCCAGGTCATCGTCCTCGCGCTACGCCCGTCGTCAGTCGGTGTCGGCTGAGCGCTACAACCCCGAGGAGGACGACGACGACGACGAGCGGGTGGTGTACCCAAGACCGACGCCCAGAGAGAGCGGCTGACCGAGGCCGTCAGCGGCATCCTGCTCTTCAGGTCAGTGAAGGGGGAGGAGGAGGGGGAGGAGGGTGGGGTGGGGCGGGAGGATGGGCGGAATAGAGGTTGGTTGGAAGGTGAGGGAAGAAGGTTGATGGTAACGGTAATAGTGATGATAATGTTTATATTCCAGTAGGTAAAACGCTTGGTGTGTTTGTCTGTCTCTGTCTGTCTCTCTTTCAATGTCTGTCTCTCTCTGTCGTGTCTCACACACACACACGTTCACAATGGCTTTATCATTTTTTTTCTAAATACAGCATAGCATGCGGTGTACATTCCTCATGACGTGCACACGTATGATATGGGTTGGGTTTGTTGCATTCACCTTTCATGCCCCGGTCCTCAAACGTTGACCTGGCAGACTGGAACGAACAGTGTCGGGACAAAGTGGCGGTGGGGGAGCCGTCTTAGGAGGAAGAAGCTCCAGTGAGAGTTGGCCAGGAGGTCGAGGGAGAAGTCCTTCCTCATGCAAGGGTTTTCGGATCACGAGGTCTGACGCTTCACGTGTTGCGTGCCGCTTCCAGGTCATGACCCTCGATTCCCCCTCGATTCCTTTCGTTGTCATCCGTTCTATACCGCTGCCCTCAGCTCGAGGATGACCAGGTGTTTGTGACGGGTGTTGGAACTCCGTGCGGTGTTTGTGACGGGTGTTGGAACTCCGTAGCGGGTGTTCGTGACGGGTGTTGGAACTCCGTAGCGGGTGTTTGTGACGGGTGTTGAAATTCCGTAGCGCGGTTCGCCACAGACTGCAGCTTCGCCTCCCATCCCGGAGTCTTGAAGGCCGTCGGTGCGCCACAGAAGACTTTCACCTTCATGTGGCGTGTCCGGGGCAGCTGACACCTGGCGGAGCCCGTCCCTTCTCCAGGTTCGACCCACCGCCCATGTCTTCCAGCTTGGAAGCTCGCCCTGGTCGCGGACAAGTACGCTGGGTGGCGGCCCTTCCGCCCTGGGCCGTCGACTCGGTATGGAATTTCTCCGGCCAGTGATGCCGTGTCTACATCACGTCCCTCACGTGGTTCAGCCCGCCTGCTGAAGCGGTGTACCAGAGCGTAGCGCAAGGAGCCAGCACGTGAGCTTTAGGAGCTGAATGAGGACCAGTGATCCTCGTCCACCCTGCCAGGTGGGATGCAGCTGCCAGACAATGCAAAAACGGAATTACTGGGTGGCCAAAGAAAGTACAACACAGTCTGCTTCTGTCGTTGCTTTCAGAAGTCGGGTCTTTTTAATCCGAGGAATTTATCTCTGTTTCAAAAGATCGTTTAAATCCACCCACCCATCCTGCCCTCACATTTCTTCAACCTCGAGAGCGAGGGATTCACGTCATACCTGTACACTGACGTTCACCAGATACAGCTGAGGGATTGTATGCAATGTGGGATTGACGTCATACCTGTACACTGACGCTCACCAGATACAGCTGAGGGATTGTATGCAATGTGGGATTGACGTCATACCTGTACACGCCCACCAGACACGGTTGAGGAAGCGGGCGTTATGTGGGATTGACGTCATACCTGCACACTGACGCAGACAAGATACTGCTGGTGACAGGTGAATTGCATACAGTGCGGGATTTACGACATCCCTGTACATTACGGCATACAGGCTGATAGTGGATTTTATGCAGGGAAGGGCGTTCATGTCATTCCATGCACACGAAGAGACAGGCGAAGGTGGATTGTACGTAGCACGGGTTTTCTCGTCATATTATCCTTGCTCTAACAAACGCACGAAAGATCCGCCGGTGAAAGTGGATCGTACACTTGTGGAATTCGCGTCATCCGTACACTGACCGCGCGCGCGCACACACGGCCTAACGCTGGCGAGAGCAGTTGTGAACATTTAGACTGGAGAAAGAGGGGATAGAGGCGTGGGGGGCAGCAGAAGAATAAGTAGCAATAGACCAGGAAATGTTGCAGACTCTCTCTCGTTACAAGGAAGAGGAATATACCTTCGTCCATAACGCCCGAGCACACTTATTTGTATTCTCTGTGTGTGCCGATCCAACTTTCTCCAATTCTTTGGTTGAACTTTATGTGTCTGGCTCCAGACCCGAGGCAGTACATCACTTCAAGTGGGAGAGGCAAGAAGAGGGGGGTGTGGGGAGAGAGGCAAGAAGAGGGGGGTGCGGAGGGAGGAAATCGTACGTCAGTGGTCGGAATGGAGCAAAGTGCGCTAATGGAAATGGGGTAGGGTGGAGTGGTTCGGTTGACGCGTTTGAGGAGGACGTCGACGTCATGATTGAAACACTTTCTTGGCGCCGATCCTCCCTCTCTCTCGTGATGATATTTACGTGCGTATTTCTATTATCCTGTGTTTGTACGTATAGGATGTCCTCGTTTTCTTTTTTTTTTCCCCGATCAGTTTGGTCAAAACTTTTCTGTCAGTCGGCCATTCTTGGCACCATTATCTTTGTCTGGAAGATCGGTTACCTGAGTCGTAGAGAGTAGTTCATTAATTCGACCATTTTCATTCTGTCAGTCTTGATCATCATTAATACCAGTATTTTTCTCATCCACTTCGGTAATGATGCATCTGTTTCTAGTGTCAACCACATGGGTTTTGATGATTGTTTTTATTATTATCCTTCTTACTGTGCGCTCTTCCCTGTCTTGACAGGTCGCTGGAACCGGAGCAGATACAAGAGGTGTTGGATGCCATGTTCGAGAAGCAGGTCAGTAGCTGACGGTGTCAATATCACGTGCACACAACACACGCGAGTCCTGAGAGTTCTTGCCCACGAGCCGGAAAAATCCCGTGTCGCAGGTTCAACACAGGTCTCCGGTGCACTAACACGTTCACAGATATGTGCACTCGCCCACTCTCGCAGTTTTGCTGCCAAACCATCCTGTTCCCCAATCCATGGGAAATACAGCACATTATGACGTAGATCACACCAATGTCTCGAAAACAGATTCTCCCCATATGCCAGCCAGCTGTTCTCGTTATTGAAAATCTTCAGATGGTTCTGTTCTTGATAATCAAAAAGCTGGTGCAGCCTTTGTCATACCAGCATTAAAAGATGGAGCAAATGTATCGTATCTAATCGGTGTTTCTATCTTTACTGCCGAACTTATTGCAGTGCTTATGGCTCAATCAATTCATTACCCTAAGACAGTTTGCGTAGATTCAAAATCAGTTGTATAAACGCTCAAATCTCTTAATCAAAAAAACAAGATTAGAAATAAGTCTTCGAGATCAGACTTGTTCACCTCTTGTCGATGAAAGGAACCAGCGTAACGTTTTGCTGGCTGCCATGTCACTGCGGAATTGCCACGAATGAATGCGTTGATAGAGCCGCAAGGGGAGCCCGCAATGTCGCTGGGAAAGTGACAGTTGATAAGTTAACATCCTACGAGAGACTTAAAATCTCATAGCCACTACGTTCGGTACTGTATAAGTAATCAAAATAATCTAACCATCCACGTGTCGTTTCAGACGGATCAGAAATCTCGTGATTTCACCTGAACGCCCTTCGTACTAAGCTCGGCAAAAACGCAAAATGTCGATGCGGAAATCAGCTGGCGGTTCCCCAATTACTTTTACGCTGTCCGAAAACAAGAGCCCGTTTCGAAACGACTGGGAAATCCGTTCTCGATAACGTCCTCATCTCTATGAAACACTGAATAACAGTTTAGTTGACGGTCTTGGCATGCTTCTTTGATCAGTACTCCATTTTCGGTACTTTACTACGTAACTTGTGTTTATGTTAAATACCTTGTCAGTTAATTTCTCTCTCTCTCCCATCCCCTAATGTCTCCCAGGTTTATTTGTCCAACCTCTTCTTGCTGGCGCGCGCACACACTCACGCTCCGTCACCCTCGCTAATCCGAAACACTCGCACACACATAATCATACAAACCGACAGTGTCATATGCACTCCCACTCGATCACACACACTCGCACTCAGTCGCTCTCTCGCACACATACACCCGCGCACGCTCTCTCATACACACACACCGACACACAATCTATCTCATTCACACACTTACTCAGTGCTTCACACACACACACATACTCGATCATACACGCTACTCGCACTCGCACGCATACACACTCTCATTCTCATTCACACACAGACTGACACACAGGCACACGCGCGCACGCTTACACAGGCTCGCTCGTTCGCTCATATTCACACTAACGCACTCATTCTCTCTTGCAACACACCTCGCTCGCACAACGTAACACTTGCGCACCCCCCCCCCCCCCTCCTCCACAAACGCAACATCCGCCCCGCACCCCCACCTAACACTGAACACACCCACCCCCCCCACCGACACAACCACCCCCACCCACTGAACACTACACCCACCCCGACCCTCACCCGAACACTACACCCACCCCCACCTGCACTCTCTTAACACTCTGAACACAACACCCGCCCCGCACCCCCACCACACTGAACACAACGCCCGCCCCACACTCCTTACCACTGAACACCCCCCGCACCCTTAACCACGACACTACACCACACGACCACACCCGCCCCCCACCACCACGCACACACCCGCGCCCCGGGCCCCGGCTCAGTGCCTGTGCGCGGGGGGGCCCGGCAGGCCCACTCGCACTTTAGACACTGTGGTGAAGAGCGGGGGCTGGGTGTGTGTGTTGTGGGGGGCGTGGGTTGTGGGGGTGTGGGTGTGGTGTGTGCGGGGGCTGGGTGTGGTGTGTGGGGCTGGTGGGTGTGGTGGGGGGCGGGGGTGGTGTGTGTGTGGGGGGCTGGGTGGTGGTGTGTGTGGGCGCAGGCTGGGTGTGGTGGTGTAATGTGCGTGTGGGCGGTGGCTGTGGGGTGGTGTGATGTGAGTGCGGGTGGCTGGGTGTGGGGTGGTGTGATGTGGTGGGGGCTGGGTGTGGGGTGGTGTGATGTGTGCGGGGCTGGGTGTGGGGTGGTGTAATGTGTGTGCGGGGGCTGGGTGTGGGTGTGGTGTGGTGTGTGGGGGGTGGTGGGGGGTGGTGGTGTGATGTGTGTGCGGGGGTTGGGTGTGGGTGTGGTGTAATGTGTTGTGTGTGCGGGGGGCTGGGTGTGGGGTGGTGGGAATGGTTGTGTGTGTGCGGGGGCTGGGTGTGGGGTGGTGTAATGTGTGTGCGGGGGCTGGGTGTGGGGTGGGGTAATGTGTGTGCGGGGGCTGGGTGTGGGGTTGGTGTAATGTGTTGTGTGTGCGGGGGCTGGGTGTGGGTTGGTGTGTTGGTGGGGGGCTGGTGTGTGGGGTGGGTGTGGTATGTGTTGTGTGTGCGGGGGCTGGGTGTGGGGTGGTGATGTGTGTGCGGGGGGCTGGGTGTGGGTGGGTGTAATGTGTTGTGTGTGCGGGGGTGGGTGTGGGGTGCTGTGTGTGTGGTGCGGGGGCTGGGTGTGGGGTGGTGATGTGTGTGTGCGGGGGCTGGGTGTGGGGTGGTGTGGTTGTGGTGTAGTGTTGGGGGCTGGGTGTGGGGTGGTGTAATGTGTGTGCGGGGGCTGGGTGTGGTGTGATGTGTGTGCGGGGGCTTGGGTGTGGTGTGTGGGGGTGAGTGTGCGGGGGCTGGGGTGTGGTGTGTATGTGTGGTGGGTGTGGGTGTGGGGGTGGTGTGAGTGTGTGGCGGGGGCTGGTGTGGGTGTGTTGTGTGGGTGGGGGCTGGTGTGGTGTGATGTTGTGTGGGTGGGGACCGGGTGTGGTGTGGGGTAGGGTGTGGTGTGATGTGTTGTGTGTGGTGGGGGTTGGGTGTGATGTGTTGGTGGGTGGGTGGGGGGTGGCTGGGTGTGATGTGTGGTGTGGGTGGGGGCTGGGTGTGATGTGTGGTGTGGGTGGGGGCTGGGTGTGATGTGTGGTGTGGGTGGGGGCTGGGTGTGATGTGTGGTGTGGGTGGGGCTGGTGTGATGTGTGGTGTGGGTGGGGGCTGGGTGTGATGTGTGGTGTGGGTGGGGGCTGGGTGTGATGTGGTGGGGGTGGGATTGTGGTGTGTGGGGCTGGGTGTGAGTGTGTGTGTGGGTGGGTGGTGTGTGTGTGTGTGGGGTGGGTGTGAGTGTGTGTGTGGTGGGGGCTGGGTGTGATGTGTGTGTGGGTGGGGGCTGGTGGTGTGTGGTGTGTGTGTGTGGGGCTGGTGGGGGGGCTGGGTGTGATGGTTGTGTGGGTGGGGGCGGTGTGGTTGGTGAGTGTTGTGTGGGTGGGGGCTGGGTGTGATGTGTTGTGTGGGTGGGGGCTGGGTGTGATGTGTTGTGTGGGTGGGGACGGGGTGTGGGTGTGGGGGGACCGGGTGTGTGGGGCTGGTGTGTGTGTTGGTGGGTGGGGGCTGGGTGTGATGTGTTGTGTGGGTGGGGACCGGGTGTGGGGCCTGGGTGTGATGTGTTGTGTGGGTGGGGACCGGGTGTGGTGTGGGGGCTGGGTGTGATGTGTTGTGTGGGTGGAGGGCTGGGTGTGATGTGTTGTGTGGGTGGGGACCGGGTGTGGTGTGGGGGCTGGGTGTGATGTGTTGTGTGGGTGGGGGCTGGGTGTGATGTGTTGTGTGGGTGGGGGTGGGTGTGGTGTGTGGGTGGTGGGTTGTGTGTGTGGTGGCTAGGTGTGTGTGTGGTGTATGTGTTGTGTGGGTGGGGGCTAGGTGTGGTGTGATGTGTTGTGTGGGTGGGGGCTGCTAGTGTGGTGTGATGTGTTCTGTGGGACGGTGGGGACCGGGTGTGGTGTGGGGGCCTGGCCAGGTGTGGGGGAGGGGTGTGGGTGGGGTGGCGAGCGGGTGATGTGGTGTGTGTTGGGGGAAGGTGCGGGTGGTGTGGGCGGGCGGGTGGTGTAAGGGGGGTTTCGGGTGGGAGGGGCGGGTTGTGTGTGGAGAGGGGGGGGGGGGGGGGCGGGTCGGGGCGGGTGGTGTCGTGTGGAGGGAGGGGGGGGGGTATTGTGTTCTCTCTCTGAAAAAGAAAAAAAATCAGGAGCTCGACAGAAGATTTTTTTTAAGCCCAGCCGACCACAGAGGGCCATATTAGGGCTGGCCGAGTTCAAATCAACTCGCATGTCGTTAAAGATGAAGAAAAAAAAAACATTCACACAACCCCTTACAATAACCTAAAAAACAAAACACCGGAATTCCGTTAAACATCTGTCTTCCGTAAAATCTTAGATCTGATGAAAAATCTTGACGTCTCTTAGAATTTCAAAGATCACATCTCTTTCGGGTTTGGACAGATTTTGAACAGTAAGGTGGTGGAGGGGGGGGGGGGGGGGGGATCAGTAATTCGTTCCCGATGGTTCGTGTGCATATATTGCGAAAGCGAGGGGGAGGGCCGGTGTCGTATATAATACTGTCGCTCATAAAATCGTGTCGCAGCGACAGTATTTCCCGGGAAATACTGCATTTTATGGACAGCTACAATATTCTATGGGACATTTTTCGTGAAAAGTTGTCGCACGACATTTTTTTCCAGCAATTATTGTCGCTGCAACAATATTTCACGTGAAATGCTATCGCTGCGATACAATTCCACGGCGACAGTATTATATACGACACCGGTCAAAATTTCCCCCTACTCCTTGGTAACTTTTCAGGGTAGGTAAGCTTTAATTGTACACTCGCAACTTGACGTCAGATTGTCGTCATTGTATCATTTACCCATTGACATCTCAGGGTTGTATTATTCACCACGTAACGTCAGATTTCCGTGGCACAATTTTCCCATGATGCGATAGGGTTGTCATTGCACTGCTCACCCCCATCGCGTCAGATATTGTACGCATCACCCTATGACGTCAGACGTTTTGTCATTTCCAGGTGGACCCCGGCGAGACGGTCATCGTGCAAGGCGACGACGGTGACAACTTCTACGTCATCGACACCGGCGTGTACGACGTGCTGGTCAACGTGAAAGGCGACGAGAAGAAGGTGTACCAGTTCGACAACAAAGGCAGCTTCGGAGAGCTGGCCCTCATGTACAACATGCCCCGCTCCGCCACCGTCCGCGCCGTCACGGCCGGCACCCTCTGGGCCATGGACCGCAACTCCTTCCGCAAGATCGTCCTCAAGAGCGCCTTCAAGAAGCGCAAGAAGTACGAGTCCCTGCTGAGAGCGTCAACATCCTGCAGTCCCTGGACCCCTACGAGCGGATGACGCTGGCCGATGCGCTTCAAACGCGGACCTACGAGGACGGCGAGGCCATGATCTCGCAGGGCGACATCGCCGACGGCATGTACTTCGTGGAGGAGGGCCACGTGAAGGTGACCATCACCTCCAGCGACGGGCGCGAGCAGGAGATCGCCAAGCAGTCGACCACCACCTACTTCGGGGAGCTGGCCCTCATCAACAACAAACCGCGGACTGCAACGTGTACGCCGTGGGCAGGGTCAAGGTGGCCTTCCTGGAGAGGGACTGCTTCGAGCGGCTGCTGGGGCCCTGTGTGGAGATCATGAAGCGTAACAGTCAGCTGTACACCATGTACGTGGATGACCAGTGACCTCACGCCTGCCGTGGTGAAGGGAGGGGGATGGTGGTGGTGTGTGGTCAGCGGGGGTAGGGCCACCAGGTGGTGGTGTGGGCGAGACCAGTGAAGGTCGCTGACCGGCGTCGTGGTCAGGAAGAGTGAGGAAGGGAAGAGCCGTGGCTGAGCGTCCCACCCCCAGCCCGCTTTCCCCCAGAGATGCTGGAATTGCCTCCCTCACCTTCTTCGATGGGCTTTGTTTATGTGTCGGTGTGAGATCGAGGCTTATGACTGTTCGTTGTCACCTCCCCCCCCCCCCCCCCCCACCCAACCCCGCCCCGCCATCCCGCCCCGCCATCCCCTTGTCTGTTGAGGGTTTTTTTCTTTCCTAATGCTGGAGTATTGAGTGTGGTGGGGGGGGGGGGGGGGAGTGAGTGTGTTGCGTCACCATCGTCATGCTTGCCACCTTCACCACCCAGGACTGTCTGTATTGTGTGTTCAGCATCGTTCGGCCTGGCGTGGTTTCTCAGCGTCGCGGCTTTGTTTGCAGCCCACGTGGTGTGTGCGTGTGTCCTCCTGCCGTGAGACTGTCGGGCCTATCGTTTTGTTCTCTCCCCTTGACCAGGTGATATCATATACTTGTTAATCAGTGTTGAAGCATTGATGTTGATCTGCTTAAAGGTTTTTTGAAAAATTCATTTATGGTGTGGTATGTTGTTTACATTCTAGATATCTTGGGATATACTCAGAAGCAAAATTCGCGGCCCTAAACTTTATTTTAAGTGACGAATAACGATTATATTAAGCGAAAACATAACCAGCAGCCCAGATAATCAGACATTTGGATTTGTCAAAGTGGGACGCGTAAGACATAACGGGATTTCTTCCCCTCCATACCTTACTAACGCCGAAATCATGGATGTGCTGCAAAACGCAAATGGAACCACGTTTATATTACGCATCAAAAGAAACAACCAAAAACGTCGTGCTCGATATGTGAAGTTTCGGATGAACGAAGTTTCAACATCGTAGTTTTTCCTGTCACCTTACATAGCGCAGTATAACGCACGATCATTGTAGAATGAGCTGCATAGAATTAGGGGGAAGGCCTGGCGCACATCGTCTTGCAGTAAGTTCGGCATAAAATGCAAACAAATAAAAGCAGTGCTATACCTGGAGAATGTCGGATTATAAGAAGGTACTGCGACGCATAACCGTTTGCAAAATGTCGGAAATAAGCCAGAAGCAGAATGTCGACATAAGCCAGACATGGGGAGATTGTCAGAAATGAGCCAGGCTACATGGCGAGCGAAATTAGACGGAGAATGGAACTGAAGCAGGCTACATGGCAGACTGTCGGCAGTAAGTTCCAGTACTGAGGCGCAAAACCCAGACTACATGGCAGAATGTCGGAATAAAGCCAGGCTACATGGCAGAATGTCGGCAATAAAGCCAGCTACATGGCAGAATGTCGGCAATAAAGCCAGACTACATGGCAGAATGTCGGCAATAAAGCCAGCTACATGGCAGAATGTCGGCAATAAAGCCAGGCTACATGGCAGAATGTCGGCAATAAAGCCAGCTACATGGCAGAATGTCGGCAATAAAGCCAGGCTACATGGCAGAATGTCGGAATAAAGCCAGGCTACATGGCAGAATGTCGGCAATAAAGCCAGGCTACATGGCAGAATGTCGGCAATAAAGCCAGGACTACATGGCAGAATGTCGGAAATAAAGCCAGGCTACATGGCAGAATGTCGGCAATAAGCCAGACTACATGGCAGAATGCCGGCAATAAAGCCAGACTACATGGCAGAATGTCGGCAATAAAGCCAGGCTACATGGCAGAATGTCGGCAATAAGCCAGACTACATGGCAGAATGTCGGCAATAAAGCCAGCTACATGGCAGAATGTCGGCAATAAAGCCAGCTACATGGCAGAATGTCGGAATAGAGCCAGGCTACATGGCAGAATGTCGGCAATAAGCCAGGCTACATGGCAGAATTAGAGGGAGAATGTCTGACCAAGGCCACATAGTAGACACGAAGGGAAAATGTCAGGAGTGAACTAACGCCAGACTGCAGGGGAGGTACCTATAGGTCTACTTATTCCCTTTAGGTCTATTCCTTCAAGGTCTATTCCCTTTAAGTCTATTCCAACCCTAACCCTAACCCTTTAAGTCTATTCCAACCCTAACCCTGACCCTTTAAGTCTATTCCAACCCTAACACCTAACCCTAAGTCAACCAACCCTAACCCTAACCTTGTTCCTAGAAGGAATAGACTTAAAGGGAATAGACCTTGAAGGAATAGACCTAAAGGGAATAGACCTAAAGGGAATAGACCTAAAGGGCCGCCCCCAGACTGCATTGTATTTCCACAAAGACGTGAAGTCCCATTCCCCGGATGTCCCCGAAAAGATGTCCACATGGCCCCCTTCGACGTGTTAACTGCAGGTCATGGTGAGGGTCATGGCCATCCTGTTCCTCTCACCAGACCAGTCCTGTCTGGATCTCAAGGTCTTGAATGGCTCTGCAGATTTAAGTGTTCAGCCAGCAGATCATCAACGTATCCTGTGCCTACTGGGGTATTGCTGACGTTACCTCTGATGTGCTAACCAGCGATTTGTATGAGAGGATCACAAGAACGGCCTTCCTTCAGTACAGAAGCACGGGATGGCCCAGCCTCAATCATACAAGTGCTCTTCCACAGCCATCGGAACTGACCGATGTAATTTGGACACTTCATCAATGGACTCCGGCTACTCGCTAATGCCCGCTACCCCTTCTGGGGCACAGGCCTTCCAGATGGTTTCTTCAGACCTACGTCCTGGATCTTTCTCTCCAAGTGAGCCTCTCCCCCCACCCCCCCCCCTCCTTCAGGTGTTCACTGCGAGGTCCGGTGTCCGATTGATTTTTGGGGACTTCTTGCCTTTGGGAATGGACATCGGGGTGAACTGGTGACGATGGTGGTACTGGGAGGTTCGACAATTGGGATGTACGTTTTACAGTATAGGGACAAGCAAGTCATTGTTCTCTAGAGACTGCCCTGTGAAGAACGTTCATTGGTCTGTCAACTGTGCCAATGATGGAACAGTAGGCTGACAAAGCGAACCAGGTGTTGATCCCCAGTTCAGTGAATAAACATGGCGTCCATTGTGCCCGTTCTCCGTCTGTTCGACCTGAGGGTAGCAAAAACAAACGCTGTAAGCACTCCCAGCAAACCGGTACACACAGATACTAGGAAAGATGAAGTCAACACTCAGTTCATTGTGGAACAAGAAACTCCAGATCTAAGCGCCGGCATCTGATGGATCCTTAGATTATATATGATGCATTCTGTTCTTTAAAGTTATCTAAAAGTTTTGTTTTTTTTTTCAATGAAAATGGGTTTTTTTATGCACACGCTAAAATTGAATCGGGAAGGGGTACCGTGTGAACCCCCACTCCCCTTCACCCTCGATTCGTCCTCCACTTCGCGTCCCCCCCCCCCCCATCCCCTCCTTTTCACTCGCATGAGCCCACCGTCACTGCAAACAGTGTTGATCTTCGTGACCATTTCAGACGGATGCACCACCATTATGATCACGACAGACAGGAAAGTGTGCCAACAACAACAATCAGCATTGTAACAGAACAGACGTAACGAATGGAACCCTTGGGTAGAATGGAGCAAACTGAACTGAGCTGCCATGAAGCGTACCAACAACCAACGTTGCAGTTTGTGTGTAAACAGATGGCCTGGGTGTTTGTTTTTTTTTATCTTTGTTGTTCCTCAAGTGGCATTGTAGTTCTTGTGAAACGTAAGTTTACTTGCTCTTTCTTTAAGGACTTGTGAAGGTCAGAATTAAGGGTTTTCATCTGTTACGAATGTTGCGATGTGATTTCAGTGTAAAGACCCTCATTGGTCCACCCCCCCCCCCCCCCCCCCCCCCCCTCCCATCCCACCCTCCACCTTGGAGAAAACAGGAAAGGAGGATTCAATAATAGCACCCCGTGTTGCGTTGTATGCAGTGTTCCGGTCTAACGGATCAGTGTGGTTGTCAAGGTCTTTTTACTTGCAAAGATTGGTCGTTTGGTTTTTGTTCCGATTCCGCCTGGTATGGCTCTAATGCCGATTCAGCTCGATCATACCCCCGACCCCACACCACCCCCACACCCATCCCAACATTCAACCCCTGCTCATTACGACCCCCCCCCCCCCTGTCACTGCTCGACGCTACCCCTGTCCAATATTCCGCCTGCTCAACATTTCCCCATCTACAACCGAGCACGTTTCTTGTTCGGGAGGGGGGGGGGGGGGGGTCAGCAGGAAATCTTTCCTATTCACAGCTAACGAAGGCCGCGCGCGTGCACACAAACATAAAGACATACATGCCACAGGCAAGCAGGGGTGGATTATTGGGCAGGGGGAGGATCGAACAGGGGAATCGTCAATTCCAGGGAATTTGAGACGACTCCGGCTTGGACAAGATCTCTGTAGCAGAGTGACTCGGAAGGCAATTCGCCGCAAATTCAGTCCCACACCATGTTTACGATCAACAGAACTGGCATCGTTTACAGCGTTCACGTACAACAGCGCCAAGATCTTGAAGGATTTTAGTTGGTTTCAGCTGTGCAGGATTGAAATATCGTATCTTCCGTTCATATTTTAATGACTGCTTCTTTGATCCGAGTTTGTCTTTTTTTTTTAACTGAAACTATCTTTAAACTCTTAAATGTATTGAAAGGTGGAACTAGTGATCCACCATTCATTAATTGTGTACGAGTACAGTTCTACAGTACACTGTTCTTTGTATGAAACCTTCTCTGGGATTCTTTTTGTTTGTTTCTTTTTAAAACATCTCGTCTCGATTCCGTGCTTGTGGTAAAAGGGATTGTCTTGTATACCTAAACTTTTTACTTCACTATACATTACAAAACTGTACATAACCTCAATCTATTGGTCACTGTGAATGAAAAAACACTAAACGCGAAGATCGTAAAATGGTTTTAACGTTGATCACTTTATGCTTCTAAAGTAGATTTGTTTTGTTCGTTTTGCTATTTTCAGTTGCTTATGTTTTGTCTCTACTTTTTCTTGTCATTTCAGTGTTGGTGTTAATGCTTTTGCGTGGGTGGGTGGGGGTGGGGAGGTCTGGAGAGCAGGGGGGGGGGGGTGCATTCTACTTCAAGGGGGTATTCGATTCACCGATTTTAGTGGGGATATCTTTTTACCAAAAGCAGCGAATGCTTCATTCTCAGGAAGAGCGGTTCTTTTACTGTTCGCCCCATAAAGTATAAGGATAAAACTTTTACACAAAACACAGTTTAAGAAATACATCCGTGCTTTGCTGTTTCAAATTGTGGTATTGGGATTGATTAGTATTGCCGGAGTGTGCATGTAACTTCTCATTTTGCATCTTTTGTATGATCCGACAGGAAGACCTCATAGCTGCAATTGTATTTGATTTTTATTATTTTCAGTTTGTTCATGTGTGTATCTTCGTTGTTTGTGCTCGTTCTACTCCTTACAGAGAATAGAGGGCGAAGAAGACCACAACAGTATGCTTTACAAACTGAGAATCAAGCAAATAAAATTCTTAGAGTTCTGTTGAGGGGTTCTAAAAATAATCTGCTGATTGCTAACTATCAGTCACTATTTGCCTGAGGAAGACAACCTTATACATGTGAGAAAGATCAAGTCAATCTATACCTCGCTCGTTACAGATTGCTTTACTGAAATATTTGATGTGTTGTTACTTAAGTAGGCGGGTCACATTATGGGGTAGAGGACCAGTACAACGATGCAGTGGTTCTCATAGGTTGCGAATGCGAGGTCGTACGTGCCAGTGGAGGAATTTACCAGTGGGATTGTTCAGCCCAGTTCGGAATCTACAGAGTGCTACAGACACAACTGGGTAGACCTCAACAAGCACACAGTCCAGTTTCATCCAGTTGATGGAGGAATATCTCGAAGTGTTGCTCAAATTTCCTAATCAAAACACCAGGTGTCTGTATCTCGCGGACCTGGCTGACGCTGGGATAACATTTTATGAACGCGGGGTCGAGAGCCCTTACATCGACTCAAGACCGAAAGGGAACTTCGTAGCGTCATCTCCATCGTCCGCGTTATTCAGCATGAAACGGGATAAGATTATATGACGCTTCCATCCCGGGGGGTGAGCGAATGAAAATCATCGGCAAAAGTTCCTGGGGACCGTCTTTGGATGGATGCAGTAGAGCAGGGGCACGCACACTCACGATGACTCCGCAAGGAAGCGAAAACATCATCATCATCATCATCGTAGGAAGGGTGTTTAGGAGTTGGTGCCTGCGTATGCTGGATCAGAACGGGCACCACTGAACACCTCCCAAATGACTCGGCAGCAGAGCCATGTTGCCCCCGGTGAGTCGCATTGTAACCGACCTGATGCTGGTCGCTCTCTGGAGGTTGCTGTTGCCAGTGCTGAAGCTGTGACAGGGTTAAACGCGGGTGTGGCTGTAGAAGATGGGGCCGGAATGAGTGGGGGTGGGGGGGGGGGGTGGAAGATGGGGCCGGAATGAGCGGGGGTGTGGCTGTAGAAGATGGGGCCGGATTGAGCGGGGGTGGAAGATGGGGCCAGAATGAGCGGGTGGTGGGAAGATGGGGCCGGAATGAGCGGGGGTGGGAAGATGGGGCCAGAATGAGGGGGGGGTGGGGGGTGGAAGATGGGGCCGGATATGAGCGGGGGTGTGGGTGTAGAAGATGGGGCCGGATTGAGCGGGGGTGGGGGTGGAAGATGGGGCCGGAATGAGCGGGGTGGGGGGGGGGGTGGAAGATGGGGGCCGGAATGAGCGGGGGGAGTGGGCGAGGCGGGTGGGGGGTGGAAGATGGGGCCGGATTGAGCGGGGGTGGGGTGTGGAAGATCGGGCCGGAATGAGCGGGGGTGGGGGGGGGGGTGGAAGATCGGGCCGGAATGAGCGGGGGTGGGGGGGGGGGTGGAAGATGGGGCCGGAATTTAGCGGGGGGGGGGGTGGAAGATGGGGCCGGAATGAGCGGGTGAGTGGGGGATGGAAGATGGGGCCGGAATGAGTGGGGGGGTGGAAGATGGGCGGAATGAGGGGGGAGGTGGAAGATGGGGCCGGAATGAGCGGGTGGGGGGATGGAAGATGGGGCCGGAATGAGCGGGTGGAGGGGGTGGAAGATGGGGCCGGAATGAGGGGGTGGGGGGGGTGGAAGATGGGGCCGGAATGAGCGGGTGGGGGGGGATGGAAGATGGGGCCGGAATGAGCTGGGGGTGAGTGGGCCGGAGAGGGGCAGGACATGAGACGGCACGTGAAGATGTAACGCGCGGCTGACTGGGGACGTTTTGGTAACGTGCGTGACTGGGAGCCAGTTGTAAAGATGATAGCCGGTGTGGTCGGGTGTTTGAGTACGGCAGCCGGTGACTGGGTCGCACAGGAAAGAGTCGACGCGGTGACTGGAGCACAGTTGTTTAAAGAGTTAAACGATAGCCGGCTGACTGGTCGCGCACAGTTGTTTAAAGAGTTCAAACGATAGCCGGCTGACTGGTCCAATATGTATAGTTTTGATTTCGGTATCGCCTCGGCCTCCCCCCCCCCCCCCCCCCCCTATTTGGCACAGGAGAGAGGAACGAGGGAGGATCGATCGACGACGTCTCGTGTGTGGTTCGTGTGGTGCTGTGTGGTTGTTTTGTGGTTGTGGTGGTGTGTGTGTTGCTTGCGCGCGCGCGCCCCTGTCAAGGCTAATTCTATTATTCCACACCCCTAGAACATTATTAGGCATACAATAGTGTGGGGAAGGGACGCACCACTGAAGCGGTTGGAGGGAGATTGCAGTCGACACGCTCTGTAGCCGTGTGTGCGGTGTGGTTGCAGGTGTACGTGTGAAGCGTGTGTGCGAGTGATTGCAGGCCGACACGCGCCTGGCGTGTTTTGCGAGGTGGACTGAGGCGTAACGATCCCTAAAGCCACTGCCAGGTGATTGAGTCTGACTAGAACCATGCTATGCACTCGCACAGCATCCACTTAAAGCTGTGCGGTAGCATGGCTCGTACACGCACTCCACTGAAAGCCGTGCTGCGGAGGTGGATTGCAGGGGCGGATTACCACGTCCAGGAGGAAGGGGGGGGGGCTCTAATTTATGTCTGAAAAGCCAGAACATTGGGGTGAAAGGGAAGAGGGTGCAATAGCAGCAGAACTCGGTTAATATAGTCCACTCACTGAAAACTTAACGGAGCGGCGAAGGATGCGAGGGGGAGGGGGGGGGGGGGAGTAGCAGATTTGGGGATGGGGAGAGAGCGGGCGGATGTTGGTGCATGGTCCGATTATTATCTGCCATGTTTGCCGAGAGCGTGCTTTTTAACATTTTTTTAAAAATATTAATACGATTTTTGAACTGCTTTATGATTTCAAACACATTTCAGAATATGAGGAGGGGGGGGGGAGGGGGGGGGAGACGGGGGTCGTCCATTTACCCCTTCAAATTAGCACCTGGGTTGACTCAGTTCTATTTGACTCGGCCAGACATGTTGAAATGTTTAACCTTTCATTAACGTCAGTGCCACACACACAAAAACCCGTTATATGAGCGGCTTAGAAAACGACCTCGCTGTCTGAAGTTAGATCGTGGTGAACAATTGAACACACGAATGGCCTGCTGTGAGATCATTGAATGTGCGAATCAAGTATAGAGCGACAGCTATCTACTGTGAAAAGGCTCAACCATGTACATACATCTTTGCATATAAAGCTACTTCTTGTCGCGTATGTTTACAAAAGACCCGCTCGCTTTTTTTTTTTTTTTTTTGTACTTCAGTGTTTATCTATTAAAGCAAAAGAAATGAATTTTTGACTGTCAAAACCATCCGAAGTTTAAAACTGTTTACCACCAAAGAGTTTTCCCCTTAAAGGAAGTCTTACCCGTGGGGAGGAGACATAAGCAGTCAACAGTACACCAGGAAGATTTCGGACTCCTGTGGTAAAACGACACGCATGTTGCTCCAAGTTTGTACTGCTTGCGATCTCTATTCGCCCAGCAAAGATGCAGATCAAAAGGCACATCAAAAAGATGTCCCTGAAAAAAAGGCAATTCGAAGCCAGCCAACATACCCCAGGCGGACACGTGTGAACACCTGCTATTATATCAGACCGTCCGGAAACAGCAGACCTCCAAGTTGGAACTTAACCTTTGACCTGCCTGTCTAATTGAGTTCAGGAGTGAATTGGCCAGGGGAAATAATTACTTATAAGGATTGAAGGAGTTAATACCCTTGACAGTAAGTAAAGCTTGCAAAACACGAAAAAGCCGTTTGTATCCTAGTAGTCCGCTGGACCCTATAAACACTAACTATCAATGGAATGTTACCCTATTCTAGGAAAATGTTTCGCTTTGTAGATAGTCAACAGGTAGTAAGGGGCCTACATGGCATGGACATCTTAGTGTTGTGAAATATCCCGGATCCACTTTTTCCGCCAAGGGAAGTAATTGTTGGTAGAGGTTGTAACTGCTACAAACTTGACGTAAACTCGCATGAAATGAAATATTGAATGAGATCAGATAAGATCATGTTTCAAGGGAACAATAAGCAGTAAATAAGGAATAAGCAGTGTAACACTTGCTTCCATGATGAAACAACATGCACGCCCATAACTTCAAACCAGTGCTGGTGACGATACCGAATCGCCCGGCAGAAATGACAGCACAAAGCACACACAACAAACAAGGAGACATCTCTTAAGAAAGATGTTCCAATCTCGTCTTTTTTCCCCCCTGTACCCGACACATCTACACAGCAACAACCACTGGAGAAATGGACACACACACATTAGCAGTTGTCCAAGACTGCCTCAGCCTTCTCCATCTTGTACCTAGTCAGACACACGCACAAACAGTAACGAATACAGGCCACCTTGCAACTGGGTGGTGGGAGTGTGCACGTGTCGAAAGCAGACACCGCTTGTCCATTCTGTGTGACTGGCCTCACGATGTTTGTGTCACAGCGATAACCATCATTCATTCTTTTACGGGGGGGTTTTCCCCATTAGGGTTGAGAACTGGTGTGCATTTGTTTTAAGAACGAAACAAAAAAACTTCTGTCACATTTCTAGGCAAGGAATTCGGATCTGAAAAACGTGATGGAAATTAGTGGCATGTTGAATGAATGGGGAGGAAGAGGGTGAACAGGAATAGGCGAGATACGTCTTTGTGTAGGGCTATGGGAGATGGGGCTGTGTGTGTGTGTGTGTGTGTGTGTGTGTGTGTGTGTGTGTGTGTGTGTCTGCGTGTGTGTGTTGCTTAGCCATGTACCTGTGGGTTAGTCCAGTTCCGTTTAGTTTGCAGTTTGATAACATTTTCGGCAGAACATTATTTTGTTTTCCTCGTTGGCTCATCTTTGCTTTAAAAGAACCGACAAAACGTTTAGTTACTTGTTTATTTTGTTTGTTTATTGCTTAGCTCGTACCGCTACTTTTGTTCATCGTTTCTTTTTTTACCGTTTGTTCATATATAATAAAGCGCCTTTACGCGTATTGCGTCCTGTTTGGTACACTAGGTCAAGTCGTTAAACAAAAAAATGGAAATTAGCTCATGATCAAATGAAAAGTGCACAGCTGCAATGTGTGAAATAGGGTTGTATTAGCGCACATGTTTGTGAAGCTTTTTTTGGTTGGTGAATGTCTCTGGTGTTTGGTGAGAAAACTCCGCCTGTGTTTGTGAGTCCACTATCTGTGATGTCCCGCCCCCTGCCTCTGGAGTCCTCTGGAATCCAGGAGTTCTAGAGGATCAGATACATCCTGGAGCATATCCTTCTGTGTTTGATGACTTCGTCAGCAGTTCACATACACCCCTTCTGCCCAACCTCTAGCCCTACTCTCCCTCTTCCCTTTTTACCCCCCTTCCTCTTCGTACTCACGGTGGGCAAGTCATTGGGGAGAACCGCATCAGATTAGCATTTGTTTGCATTTTCGTTTGAAATGTGCTGTATGGAGTAAGGAATGTGTTGGTGTTACTGCGAAGTATGCGTTTCATCAATGATTTTGCACACTGCATTATATCCTGTACGTCCCCGTCATCGTACTTTTTTCCCCTTCCTTCAACTCTTCGGAACTTACGATATTAATCTTGTGGCAATCCATGATGTATGAGTTACAAACTCTACGAATATTAATCTTGTGGCAATCCATTGATGTATGCGAGTTACAAAACTCGATCACGTGTCTTTTTAAAAAATCCAACCTTCTGTGACCCGACCTCGGTTGGCGGGCCGACATTAGCGTGGCTTTTTTTTTTTTTGAGTACGAGCTTTTCTGTTGCGTCTTTTAAAGACTTGTGTCAGATTTCTGTGTGTGAATATGTTTTGGTTTCATCGTGTGCTTTGGTACCAAAGGAGAACTATCAGAATCAGATGGCATGAATTAAAAGGAACCTCTGCGCCACATAAACAGTGAACTAAATCCATTGGGCAGATTATTGCCAAACGATGATTGTCATTAAACATTTCATTATAATCTGACAACGGCTACTTGTTTTCTTATTGCATTTGTCCAGCTGTTGTCCGTCTGTGGCTACATACTTGCCGTCCACGCGCCGGTCTGTCAGTCTCTTCTTTTCTCTCTGTCTGTCTACGGCTGTGTGCTTTTCTCTCTGTCTACGGCTGTGTGCTTTTCGTTCACATACAAGAGTGTCGCATTAACATGCCTACATGTTTATCTCCCTTCGTTTCGGTCTGTCCGACTATGATGTGGACTTTCCGTTCTGCTCCAAAGTCTGTGGCATTAACACGCCTACATGCTATCTGCATGCGCTTCAGTCTGGCTGGCTGTCTGTGCCTGTGGACTCGGGCAAGTCTGTCATTCCAAAGTGCCTACATCCTGTTGAGATTCTTTTCCGTTTGCCTGGTCGTGATAATAATAATAATAATATAATAATAATAATAATAATAATGATTATTTATGGCGCTTAATCTTACATCATAAGCCCTAAGCGCTTACAAATACATAAAAGTTTCAAGAAAACAAACTAAACTAATAAGATGAATATTGCAATAAGTACCATGCATCTACAAACAGGGGTGTATACTGACACCCACCCACGCGTACACACACACACACACACACACACACACACACACTGTCGCACAACAACGGACACAACAGCATGCGCCTAGTCCACGGTAATCTATCTGTCGATTTCTCTCTACATGTCTGTCATAGCTGTCTGTCGATTTCTCTCTACATGTCTGTCACAACTGTCTGTCGATTTCTCTCTACATGTCTGTCATAGCTGTCTGTCGATTTCTCTTTACATGTCTGTCATCAGCTGTCTGTCGATTTCTCTTTACATGTCTGTCATCAGCTGTCTGTCGATTTCTCTGTACATGTCTGTCATAGCTGTCTGTCGATTTCTCTGTAATGTCTGTCCAGCTGTCTGTCATAAGCTGTCTGTCAATTTCTCTGTACATGTCTGTCATAAGCTGTCTGTCAATTTCTCTGTACATGTCTGTCATAAGCTGTCTGTCGATTTCTCTGTACATGTCTGTCATAAGCTGTCTGTCAATTTCTCTGTACATGTCTGTCATAAGCTGTCTGTCGATTTCTCTGTACATGTCTGTCATAAGCTGTCTGTCAATTTCTCTGTACATGTCTGTCGTAAGCTGTCTGTCAATTTCTCTGTACATGTCTGTCATAGCTGTCTGTCATAAGCTGTCTGTCATAAGCTGTCTGTCGATGTCTTTATACATGTCTGTCATAAGCTGTCTGTCAGAAGCTGTCTGTCAATTTCTCGGTACATGTCTGTCACAGGCTGTCTTCCCGGATTGGTGTCTGCATGTGGGAACTAGGCAAACTGGCAAGGGGAGAGAACACAAACAGAAATCTCACCGAGCATCTTTCACTCAGCAGACAGCAAGACACAAACAAAACATTTGATCAACATTATGCGTGACGCTGTGGCGTCGATCTTTCAAGCTACACTCTCACACGACAAGCAGGAGAACGACCTGGAAGAGGGTCGTCATCCGGGGGACTCGAAACCTAAATTCATAGGAGAGTGTCGCGGTTGCTTTCAATGCCGGGGAAGTTACCCTTGGAAATGCTTCCGAAGAACCCATCCCCCAGCTGTTGGGGACACCACGCCCAATGCGTAGGGGAACGTCCTGACTGAATCCTTCAACTGCAATACACTCACTACATTCTGATATAATCCCCACCCCAAAACGGAGTGGATTCCGCCCATGGCTAGCACACAGTCGTCGTCGCTCTGATCACAGAAAGTTTAAGGGAGAAAAATGGGATTCTTAAGGGAAAGACAGTTTATGACTCGAAAGTTTTCACACAATTCCCGTTATTCCCTTTCTCCAGAGGAGCAGCAAAAGGATGAATTGAAAAATATAAAAGGGGGGGGGGGGGAGGGGCTTCCAAAGTCCTACAGCATGATTCCTTCAAGGTTAAAGACCTTGGGCTTACATCCAGCTCCAAGCGCGTCAAAAGGAGTGTCACAGCAGTAAAAACAGGGAGCGTCTGGCGCCAAGATTAATCAGTAAGAGGGCACGCACCTGGCCTAAGAATTTCGGGAACAATTTTTTTTTTCTCCGGCACCAAAAAAAACCAACAACAACAACAAGAAAAACACACCCTCCCTTCGAGTTCATCACATCACACACGGGGATATAACGACCAGGATCTGAGGAGAGCAAAATTTTAATGACACTATGAGGTGTCCTGAAGCCTTTTCACGGGTCAAATGACACTGAGGCGTGTGTCCTGTTGAAGCCTTTTCACGGATCAAATGACACTATGAGGTGTGTCCTGAAGCCTTTTCACGGGTCAAATGACACTATGAGGCGTGTGTCCTGTTGAAGCCTTTTCACGGATCAAATGACACTATGAGGTGTGTCCTCCTGAAGCCTTTTCACGGGTCAAATGACACTATGAGGTGTGTGTCCTGAAGCCTTTTCACGGATCAAATGACACTATGAGGTGTGTCCTCCTGAAGCCTTTTCACGGGTCAAATGACACTATGAAGTGTGTGTCCTCCTGAAGCCTTTTCATGGATCAAATGACACTATGAGGTGTGTGTCCTGTTGAAGCCTTTTCACGGATCAAATGACACTATGAGGCGTGTGTCCTGTTGAAGCCTTTTCACAGGTCAAATGACACTGAGGCGTGTGTCCTGTTGAAGTTTTTCACGGGTCAAATGACACTATGAGGTGTGTGTCCTGAAGCCTTTTCACGGATCAAATGACACTATGAGGTGTGTGCCCTCCTGAAGCCTTTTCACGGATCAAATGACACTGAGGTGTGTGTCCTGAAGCCTTTTCACGGGTCAAATGACACTATGAGGTGTGTGTCCTGAAGCCTTTTCACGGATCAAATGATACTGAGGTGTGTGTCCTACTGAAGCCTTTTTACGGGTCAAATGACACTGAGGTGTGTGTCCTACTGAAACCTTTTCACGGGTCAAATGACACTATGAGGTGTGTGACCTCCTGAAGCCTTTTCACGGGTCAAATGACACTATGAGGTGTGTGACCTCCTGAAGCCTTTTCATGGGTCAAATGACACTATGAGGTGTGTGACCTCCTGAAGCCTTTTCATGGGTCAAATGACACTATGAGGTGTGTGACCTCCTGAAGCCTTTTCATGGGTCAAATGACACTATGAGGTGTGTGACCTCCTGAAGCCTTTTCACGGGTCAAATGACACTATGAGGTGTGTGACCTCCTGAAGCCTTTTCACGGGTCAAATGACACTAAGAGCTGTGTGTCCTGCTGAAGCCTTTTCATGGGTCAAATGGGGTATCAGCCTTCCTTCTGGAATCAAGTTTTATTGTATTTCTAAGGGAACGAAATACAAACTAACCACTATCACACAAGCCGCTGAATTCCCCACTGAATCGACTTGTAACAATGCACAGAGAATCCGTCTGGTTGGTAAAGGGTGGGGGGTCAGAGAGCAACAGTCGCCTGCCCTTCTCAACCCCTTTCCATCCCTATTTCATTTTCCTACCACCAACTGACACACACCCATCACCCCACACTGATGTCCAGCGAGATGGACAAGCTATGTCATCTGCACAGATAACTCGCACACATGGCGAGGCACATCACGCACGGAGAACTTGCCCAGGGCCACAGGAAGGCAGGACGCCATCAGAAGCGACAGAAGGACTGTGTTAAAAGACAACCTGAAGGATAGAGCCCCCCCCCCCCCCCCCCTTCCTGACAGAACTCCAGTCGTGGGTTGAAAACAGAATCAACTGGCTTTGACAAAGGCTTGACCTTAAGAGAGCAATGACAATGATTATTTCATAACGGTAAAAGTATTGGCTTATTTTAAAAAGGAAGGGTATTATTGTCCTATAATCTGTCTATCGTCTGGCGGAACTAATACCCTTCCTTTTTAAAATTCGCTTCATTTCCCGCCCTCGGTCACCTGTTTTGAAACTAGTACTGGCGTAGTCTGTCACTTTCCATACATGCCCGTTGCTATTCTACGAAGCCAGTTTGACATGCCCGTTACATTTATACGAAGCCATTTTGACATGCCTGTTACTATTCTACGAAGCCAGTTTGACATGCGCCGTTACTATTCTACGAAGCCAGTTTGACATGCCCGTTACTATTCTACGAAGCCAGTTTGACATGCCTGTTACTATTCTACGAAGCCAGTTTGACATGTCCGTTACTATTCCACGAAGCCAGTTTGACATGCCCGTCACTATTCTACGAAGCCAGTTTGACATGATACAACGTATGCATCAAACCATGATTATATAAACAAGCCAGAGGGAGCGTGTCGCATGTGCCAGGAAAGGCAAGAGTCCTCAACACCGCGCATCACATACACTCCGCAGCATCACATCAACACTCCCTGCAGCATTCTTCTAGCGTTCCTACCGTCCTCGTTGCCTCTACAGCTGCTGGGAAGCATCAACATCAATAATAATAATAATAGTGAATACTTATATAGCGCCTGTTCTCGGCTAGAGACCAAGCTCTAAGCGCTTTACAACCCACACTCGTTTACACAACGGGCTGCCTACCTGAGTAGTGCCGACTGAAGAGCTGTCAGCTGGCGCTTCATTCAGTCGTTTCCCGTGTCGTCCAGTCAAAATCGTCCAGTATCGTTCACTCAATATCCTTACTTCCTTCATTCCTTCCATTTCTCACGCAGGGTGCATGCTATGTGTAACGTGTCATCCATACCAACAGCCAAACTGGCCTACTCTTCCGAAAGTTGGTGATGGGATTTTACGTGTGTGCAAGATAATGCGTGCGTTCACACACGGAACCTCGGTTTATAGTCTCATTCGAAGGACTGTATGGGAAAATGGAGTCAGAACCAATGTTAAATCCGAGGGAAAAATCCCCCTGTACCGAAACGGCCCAGCGGAGATTCAAAACCGCGACCAAGGATCACGAGTCCGGCGCTCTACCAACTGAGCTATTCCGTCCCCCAGCCCTCCCTGCAGAATTCTTTCAGCGTCTTTCTTGCCCCAACAGTTGCTTCGTTAAGCCATGTATCCCGGCCCACCATCAACGACACAGCAGCTGACGTTATCACAGCGACGGGTCACAGAAGAAAACAACGACAAGGACCCCCACACTGAGGTCGCGCTCATGCGAACCACCCCAGATTCCACGTTCACGGGAGCCACCTGCTTTGGATCGGTCACCTCCTGACACTGCGTTCTTCGCTGTCTCCCACTGGGCGGAAAAAAAAAACTCAGCGAAATGATGCTGATTGAGGTCACATTCCTCCGACCTCACCTTAAATGTAATTATGCCAATACGAGATCGGGATCACCCTCAAGGAGCGCGAGAATAGAAAAGGGTCGTGGGGAGGGGGGGCAGGGGTAGTAGTCATTCCTTATTGTTTCTTGGGTTCGTTATCATGCATGCCAAAGCTGGCACAGTTTCCACCCCGTTGCTAGGGAACAGTCCGACGTTGTTTTCAAGGGAAGTAATCCACGAAGAATCGCAACCAGTACCCAGTCACTGAGACTGTACCCACCACGATCAACTGTGTTACAGAGAGAATGGAAGGGGTGTATAATACCACACACCACACCACCAGAACTACACCACACAAGATGGGCAGCTACAACGGCAGTTTTAACGCTGGATGAAAACGGGATTTGAACCTACAACCTCTTGACTGCGAGCAGACTCAAAGCTCTACCATTGAACTGGACAGCGCCCAAGGACAGAAATCCTCACTTGAAAATTCGAACAAAGCGAATGTTTAGCTTTGAAAGTGTATAAAAGGCATGAAAGCAGGCAAGACCTTGTGACATACTGACGTCCGCTTAAACGCCTGTCCACTGCGGAAGGGACGGGACTCGGGTCAACGTGGGGATGGAGGACAGAGGAGCGGCGGGTGTGAACAGACCGGGATTAAAATCCTCTTAGTAGCAGGAGACTCGCTCCGTTGGCCTCTGTGTTGATTTCAAAGCTGAAAAGGAGACACGCTGTCAGTCTCCACTACAGAAGGCGGCCAGTCCATCACCCAATGCCGACATAAGATCGATATTACTGCGATGATTTTTTTTTTTCAAATGCTTGACCTTTAAAGAAAAAGCGATGTTTTTATGGTGACGTATTTCCATCAGACACAGTGGGAAAAGTAATGCCAGACTTGGTGAAACTTCCTTGGTGTGAGCGCACGAAGAGAGAGAGAGAGAGAGACAGACAGACAGACAGACAGACAGACAAGGAGAAAAAGAGAGTGTGTGTGTTGTTGTTCTTCAGTTTAACGTCTTCCCACTAAAAGTGCTATCAGACAAGTGTGTGTGTGTATGTGTGTGTGCGCGCGCGCGGCGTGCGTGCGTGCGTGCATGTGATGTGTGTGTGTGTGTGTGTGGTGTGTGTGTGTGTGGTGTGGTGCTGTGCGTGCGTGCGTGCGTGCGTGCGTGTGCGTGTGTGCATGTGCGTGAGCGCGCGCATCCTAATGTCAATGGGACCAATTACTGTGACTGTTCTTCGACGTTTGGGTATTTGTGTTGCCTGCAGCATGTACAGAAGTACGGGTTGACTGCGGAGGAACGAAGGCGTAAGTTCAGGTTAACCTCTCGTTTCAAAGTCACAACATCCGATCCGATGACCGGGGTCTATGATCAGAGCATGATTAGATACCGCCCACACAGTAAAGAATGAAGCGCCTCTAAGGCAGCAGAGAAAATGTGCCATTGGTGATGACCACTTACTTACCCACCCCTGCTATGGCATTCAGGGTGCGTAAGACAATCACGACATCAGACTAAAAAGAAGGCTTAACAAAATGTAGATGAGAAAGTAATGTAGGAATGTATGTGTGGTGCGACTGCATGCGATGTAATGTGCGCGTGTGTTGGCGCGCGCGCGTGCGCGACGCGCGCGCGCATTGTGTTTGTGCGTGTGTGTGCGTGTGCGTGTCGTCGTGGCGTTGTGTGCGTGTGTGCGTGTGTGTGTTGTGTGTCGTTGTGTGTTGTGTGTGTGTGTGTGTGTGTGTGGTGTGTGTGCGTGTGCGCTTGTGTGTATGTGTGCGCTTGTGTGTATGTGTGTGGTTTGTGTGTATGTGTCGCGTATGCGTGCTAGTGTATGTATGTGTGTCTGTGTGTTGTGTGTGTCTGTGTGTGCGTGTCTGTGTGTGCGTGTCTGTGTGTGCGTGTGTGTGTTGTGCGTGTTTGTGTGTGTTTGTGCGCGTGTGTGCGTGTGTGTGCGGTGTGTGTGTGTGCGCGTGTGTGTGCGTGTGTGTGCGCGCGTGTGTGTGTGTGTGGTGTGTGTGTGTGTGTGTGTGTGTGTGTGTGTGTGTGGCGAGTGTGTGTGTGGTGTGTGTGTGTGTGTGTGTGTGTGTGTGTGTGTGCGTGCGGTGTGGCATGCGCGCGCGCGTGTATGTGTGTGCGTGTGTATGTGCGTGTATGCAGGCGCGCGCGTGCGTGCGTGCGTGCGTGCGTGCGGAGAGAGAGAGAGAGAGAGAGAGAGAGAGAGAGAGAGAGAGATATGTACCAGTGGTTTCGTTTCATGCGTACATTTCATGCCCATCTATACACTCCTGCTGTTCAGTTACTTCAATTATTCTCAATTCATTTGTCATTTCAGGACTATTAATGGAAAGGGAAAAAAAAGTCTCCTCGTTTCGCCCGAGCAAAGCCGGTC
>CM031603.1:95219913-95229913 GCA_018398815.1 Conus ventricosus
TCCAGGCAGTCTGAGACAGACAGACAGACAGACAGACAGACAGACAGACAGGCTGACTGACAGACAAGAGGGGTTCCACATCCAGGCAGTCTGAGACGGACAGACAGACTGACTGACAGACAGACAGACCGAGTGATTGCAGGTCTGGCATCAAGATGCAGACAGGGTGTGGCGCGTGTAGCAAATGCCTGCACTGCTAATTCCGTCATCGGCTCGGGGTGTGTGTGTGTGTGTGTGTGTGTGTGTGTGTGTATGTGTGTGTGTGTGTGTGCGTGCGTGCGTGCGTGCGTGCGTGCGTGCGTGCGTGCGTGCGTGCGTGGGCGCCGCGCGTGTGTGAGAGAGATAAAGAGGCAGATGGGGGGGGGGGGGCGTGCAACTTGGACCAAGTCCGAACTTAGGTCTGGTCTTCAGCAGTGGACAGAGCGACAGCGTCAGTCTCCAGCCACTGCTGTAGTCCCGGAGTTCCCCCAGACTCCGTCCATGCATCACGCTGTCGACCATGAGTGAGTGTGTTCTGTGTTTGTGAACATTGTCCACGTCTGAACATCGTTTGCCACGTCACATCGAGAGAAAAAACAAAGAGTTGTCCGAAAGTCTAAGTGAGATTAGCAGTGCATGGAAAGTGCATTGGAAACACATTTTTGAAAGAATTCTTGGCCAGTCCGCCCAACAAGAGGACAAGAAAAAAAAAACCCAATAAAATCAATGTCTTGTAATTTGTTGTTATTATTATTATCATCATTATATATCATTATCATTATTATTATCATTATTATGAATACTTATAAAGCGCCTATCATCGGCTAGAGACCAAGCTCTAAGCGCTTTACAATCAACACTCGTTTACACAACGTGCTGCCTACCTGGGTAGTGCCGACTGAAGAGCTGCCAGCTGCCGCTTCATTCAGTCGTTGCCCGTGTCATCCAGTCAGTATCGTTCATTATCGTTCACTCAGTTTCCTTACTTTCTTCATTCTTTCCATTTCTCACGCAGGGTGCATGCTATGTGTAACGTGTCATCCATACCAACGGCCAAACTGGCCTTCTCTTCCGAAAGTTGGTAATAGGATTTAACGTGTGTGGAAGATGTTATTCGTGCGTTTCATATATTATGAAAGGAAGCGTAGAGTACTGCCCTGTCATGTAGTTTTCAGACCGAAATGGAAATCCGTAGCATCATCTTCATCATCCTCATTCTCATCGATCAGCATAAACAAAACGGAACCTCGGTTTATAGTCTCATTCGAAGGACTGTACGGGGATTGGAGTTAGAACCAAGGGGAAAATCCCCCTGTTCCGAAACGGCCCGGAGGAGATTCGAACCCGCAACCCTAGGATCACCAAGATCACGAGTCCGGCGCTCTACCACTGAGCTATTCCGGTCCCCATTGTCCCTGTTGTTTTGTGGACTCACCAAGAATTATCTTTCAAATGTGTTACAGTTTCCGCCTGCAGTGACCTCACTTTGAGACTGAGTTTCTGTCAGGCCAGTTGACATAGGCCAGAACACCAAGGCTACATCAAAATGTTGTTATGCTCTGCATAGTTATGCGGGCATTGTCTTCAGTTGTGACAAGCTCCTAGCATAACATTATCAGTCTCCAAAATCCCCCAAAGTCGGAGTGTGGCTGCCCATGTGGCGGGGTAATCAAAAACGGTCACACACGTCATGTTCTCATCCCCAGCTGATGCATTTGTACCATAGTGTTCAAGTACTTCGGCTGTTTGGATGATCCCTGGAGTCTTTTAGCCAGGGTACGACAACACCAACAACAACATTCGTTAAAACTGACATTTAAAGAGATACAAACAGGGTCGAACTTTGATTAAGGACCACCCCGAAAAAAGGCCCTTTCTTTTTAAATTGGCCAAAATACAAGCAATGCATTTTTTCGAAGAATTCGACGGGGAAAGGTTTAAGGGGTTAACAGAGTATTCCGCAAAGCTTGCGAAAGCTGTCTTATTGTCACGTGCGGCATGCAGAGGGGGGGGGGGGTTGAAAGTTGCACATTGTTGTCAAAATTGCTTGTTTTTTTAAGCAAGAGTGAACACTGCTTCAAACGGTTTTGCACTGAAATTCCAAATGCACGTGCAAAAACCAATGCATTGCAGAGCATTTTACTGACTGGAATGCCCCTAAAATCAGCCCAACGTGCATAATTCTTCATTACACAAAAATTCCTCCAAGACGCAAGCTGTCTGATTTTGACCGGACCCGGGCGATTGAATGGCTGCAGGATCGAGTTGGCGTTCGAGAAGTGGCCAGAAGACTACAAGTGTCCCACTCCGTCATCATTCGGCTGAGAGAACGTTTTCAAGCCACTGAAACTGTCAAAGAGAGACCCCGTCCAGGACAGCCAAAGAAGACCACTGCAAGAGATGACAGGTTCATCCGCAGACATGCTCTTCGGACCAGGACCACCACCTCCAACACCATCAGGCGTCGGCTCCAAGCTGCCACTAACACAGCAGTGTGTGAGATGACCATACGGCGGCGCCTCAATGCTGCCAACCTTCGAGCAAGGCGCCCAGTCCGGAAACCAAAACTGACTGCGGCCCACCGGCACGTCGCCTGGCCTGGTGCACAGCTCATCGAACATGGACTCGGGCTCATGGCGGATGGTGCTTTTCACCGATGAGCCCAAGTTCCAGTTGAAGCCACGAGATGGACGCATTCGGATGTGGCGGCGTCCCAGGGAGCAGCTGGCAGATGACGTCATCCAGGAGGTCGTCGCTTTTGGTGGTGGCTCCGTCATGGTATGGGGGGGGGGGGGCATCAACAGTCACCACAAGACTCCCCTGTACCATGTGGATGGCAACCTGAACGGCCAACGCTACCTGCAGGAGATTTTACGGCCTTTGGTTGTCCCAGAACTCCAGCAGATTGGGGCTCAGGCTGTGTTCATGGACGATAATGCCACCCCACATCTTTGTCGAGCCGTGAACACTTTTGTGGTGCAAGCTGGCATCACCAGGATGCCATGGCCGGCAAACAGCCTGGACATGAACCCTATTGAGAACATCTGGGGCGAGCTTGGGAGGAGAGTTCAAGAAAATCACCCTGTTCCGGCAAATCGACAGGAGCTGCTGCACTACCTGCAGCAGGAGTGGGCAAACCTCCCCCAGGCACTCATTACAAGAACAGTCAACACCACGAGGCAGCGCTGTGTGGATTGTGTGGCAGCACGAGGGGGGGGGGGGGGGGGCACACACGGTTTTGATCAGACTGTAAAGAAACACTCTTTTTGTGAATGTCATTTTGGGGGGTAGTCTCATTCAGGCACCCCTGTCTAATCAGAAAGAATGATTTTTTCGATGAAAGTGACAAAATGTTGTTCACTGATATGAAATTAAACATTTATAAAGTTTCTGTCGTTTGTCGGTTTTTCTTTCTATGTTTTGTGAGACTGTGTATAAGTGGTCCTTAATTAAAGGTTGACCTGAAACAAAGTGTCAGGTTGCATTCTCCATTCCGGTCTGCTATGCGGGGAACACAAACAGCAGCATATTTCAAAGACAGGCGGGCAGATGTTTGCCATGCCATCAACATTGCCTTACCCTTCTCTATGACAGGCCTATCATGCTGCCGGTTTCTTCAAAGCCTCCGTCTGTCGCCGCTGTTTACCTGTCTGTTCTTGTGTCCATGGGGAAAGCCGTCTCGGCACCGTGATCAGATAGTAATGGTCATGTTGCTTTACAGCCCAGCACTGTCATCAAGATAGTAATGGTCATGTTGCTTTATTAGGCCAGCACCGTGATCAAGATAGTAATGGTCTATGTTGCTGTATGCCCAGCACCGTCATCAAGATAGTAATGTCATGTTGCTTTACAGCCAGCACCGTCATCTAGTTTAGTAATGGTCTGTTGCTTTACAGCCTACACCGTGATCAAGATAGTAATGGTCATGTTGCTTTACAGCCCAGCACCGTCATCAAGATAGTAATGGTCATGTTGCTTTACAGCCCAGCACCGTGATCAAGATAGTAATGGTCATGTTGCTTTATAGGTCAGCACCGTGATCAAGATAGTAATGGTCATGCTGCTGTATAGCCAGCACCGTCATCAAGATAGTAATGGTCATGTTGCTTTACAGCCCAGCACCGTCATCAAGATAGTAATGGTCATGTTGCTTTACAGCCCAGACCCTGATCAAGATAGTAATGGTCATGTTGCTTTACAGCTCAGCACCGTGATCAAGATAGTAATGGTCATGTTGCTTTACACACCAGCACCGTCATCAAGATAGTAATGGTCATGTTGCTTTACAGCCAGCACCGTGATCAAGATAGTAATGGTCATGTTGCTGTATAGCCAGCACCGTCATCAAGATAGTAATGGTCTGTTGCTTTACGCACCAGCACCGTGATCAAGTTGTAATGGTCATGTTGCTGTATAGCCCAGCACCGTCATCAAGATAGTAATGGTCATGTTGCTTTACAGCCCAGCACCGTCATCAAGATAGTAATGGTCATGTTGCTTTACACACCAGCACCGTGATCAAGATAGTATATGGTCATGTTGCTTACAGCCTACACCGTGATCAGGGTAGTAATGGTCATGTTGCTTTACGCCCTACACCGTGATCAAGATAGTATGGTCATGTTGCTTTACAGCCTACACGTGATCAAGATAGTAATGGTCATGTTGCTGTATAGCCAGCACTGTCATCAAGAGTAATGGTCATGTTGCTTTACAGCCCAGCACCGTCATCAAGATAGTAATGGTCATGTTGCTTATACCCAGCCGACCTCAAAGGGCCATATCAGCTCACAAGTCATTAAAAAATATAATTCACACAACTCTTTAAAACACTTTCCAAAAACGTGATAAGCTGATTTCGATGTGTTTAAAAAACAAACAAGCAAATGTCTCAATATCCAGATGATACGTAGCATATGCGTAGTTTGTTATCAGAACTATTATGTCTTTATTTTTGTGGTTAGCATAATGTACGTCTAAACATTAGCCGTAATTACTACCTTCGAACAAAGTGCGAACAGCTCGAATTAAAAACATCTCGAATGAAATTAAACTGTGATGTATTCACCCCCCCCCCCCCCCCCAACAACAAAAATGGTGTCATACAAAGTAAGAGAGACTTAAACAGCACTGACTTGGATGCCATATGCACGTTTCTGACCATAAAGTTCGCGTTTACGGACAAGCTAAGATGCGCTCTTACTGAACATGAGCATCAGCACTTCCACGATAACTCCCTGCTTGCGGGCGCGCGCTTATGGACAATGCGCGCTTGTGGACAATGCGCGCTTATGGACCCTGCGCGCTTATGGACAATTCGCGCTTATAGACCATGCGCGCTTATGGACAATGCGCGCTTACCGACTGCCTCCAGACTGTCCTACGTTGAAAATGGAGAGCTGGACATCTGAATTTTTTTTTTTCTGAAGCAGATTTTTTTTTTTTTTTTTTTTTGACCAAAAACCAGTTTTTAGTGGGCTGTTTGTGTGAAAACCTGAGCGGAATGAAAATATGACAAGGCATTCAGCAGTCCTGGCCGCTCAGTTTCCGAGCGAATAACTCAAAGACAAATCCCCCACATTCTGGCGACAGGCAATTAATCAACAGGAAACGAACCGGACAATTCACATGACGTTTCAACAACAAGAAGGGAATTTCATTTTAAAGTCCCCGAGCGCTGACATTCACACGCACAAACGCGCACGCGCGCCCACACACACACACACACACACACACACACACACACACACACACACACACACACACACATACACGCGCGCGCGCGTGCTCACACACACATACACCTCTCTCTCTCCTCTCTCTCTCTCTCTCTCTCTCTCTCTCTCTCTCTCTCTCTCTCTCTCATTAAAAAGATTCGTTCGTTCGTTCGTTCGTTCGTTCGTTCTCTCTCTCTCTGTCTCGCTGTGTTAGCGCAAGCACGCATATACGCTGAAGTGTGTGCCAGCGGGGGTGTTTAAGCATGCGCGCACACACACGCTTGTGTGTGTGGTGTGTGTGGTGTGTGTGTGTGGTGTGTGTGTGTGTGGTGTGTGTGTGTGTGTGTGTGTGTGAGTGTGTGTGTGAGTGTGTGTGTGTGTGTGTGTGTGTGTGTGTGTGTGTGTGTGTGTGTGTTTGTGTGTATGTGTTTGTGTGTGTTTGTGTATGTGTGTGTGTCTGAGTGTGTATCTGAGAGAAAGAGAGAGAGAGTGTGTATGTGCGTGTGTATATATAAATGTGTGTGTGTGCGTGTGTGTGTGTGTGTGTATGTGTGTGTGTGTGTGTGTGTGTGTGTGTGTGTGTGTGTGTGTGTGTGTGTGTGTGTGTGTGTGTGTGTGTGCGCGCGCGCGCGTAAAGTGTATGTGTGTGTGATTTGGGTGGGGTGGGGGAAGGGGGTGCGGAGGAGGCTAGCTGAGGAAAAGCGAGGGCGAGGAAGGCAAAGACAACACAACACACCCTCTGTGACCTCTCCCTCCCCAGCTGAGGAAAAGCGAGGGCGAGGAAGGCAAAGACAACACAACACACCCTCTGTGACCTCTCCCTCCCCACCTTTCTCTCCTGCCTCTCACAGACAACACAACACACCCTCTGTGACCTCTCCCTCCCCACCTTTCTCTCCTGCCTCTCACAGACAACACAAACACCCTCTGTGACCTCCCCCTCCCCCCCTTTCTCTCCTGCCTCTCAAACTCCGTTCATCAGAAGAAGAAAAAACCGCCCAATTCTGATGTTGCGTTACGCTCTGTCTGGCATTCTGGGTGTTTGAAGGAAAGAACTCGAGAAATCTTTCTCAGATCTTTGTTCGGATTTATAGTTTCAGTTTTATGATACCTCATCTCTGTGTGTGTGTGTGTGTGTGTGTGTGTGTGTGTGTGTGTGTGTGTGTGTGTGTGTGTGTGTGTGTGTGTGTATGGGTGGGTGGCGCCGAGATTCAGTAAATGAATAAAATGGGGGGGGGGGGGGGATATCACCATGTCAACGATTTGAAGTAGGCCAGTTCATTTTCATCTACTCATTGATTTTGAATCAGGTACCGTTCAACATCATTGGTCATGGAGTCAAAATTCCAATTCCAGTAGCTATAAGTCGGCAATGAAGAGCTCTTAAACAACCAAGAGCCAACGTACGAGATGGCTTTGAAACCCGTTTTCCCTGAAATAGGCCAGACAGAAAACACAGACAGCATCGTCCCTCACTCATGTCGACAGTGAGCACGTCTCCAACTCCCATGTACCATGACCCTATAACGAGAAATGTCAAAATCTGATGGACCAGGAGGAGGACACATGACTCACTGAACTGTGTCAACTTTCTCCTGATTGGTGCAAAAAAAAAAAAAACCGACTTGAACTCGATGGTTGTATTCTGGATGTCAGTTCTTGATGTTCTGATTACACCTCGAAACGTAACAGAACAGTCGACAGTTAACCAGCTTTGACTGCTAGATCCACAATGATGTGAAAGGTCAGCCATATTTTTCCTGACCTGCCTTTCGCTGACTGCCTGTAGAAGCTGTTGGAAATGATTCTGTCCCGTGTGGTCAGAATACCACTGAATGAGGTAGTACATCTGATGAATACCATGCGTATCATCACTCATGATCCTGTCCCGTGTGGTCAGAATACCACTGAATGAGGTAGTACATCTCTGATGAATACCATGAGTATCATCACTAATGATCCTGTCCCGTGTGGTCAGAATACCACTGAATGAGGTGGTACATCTGATGAATACCATGGGTATCATCATTCATGATCCTGTCCCGTGTGGTCAGAATACCACTGAATGAGGTAGTATATCTCTGAGGAATACCGTGGGTATCATCATCACAGCCAAGGCCGGGGTTACTGTCGAATGTTGCCCATAGTTCCAGAGAAATGAAAGTGAACTCACCCCGGGTGCCACCAATGATTCTCTCGGTAACACAGAATGCAATGGATCCATAGGCTGCCCATGAATATTTTCACATCCCCTCTCACTCCCTCAAGCCTTCTCCGCCCACCTCTCCCACACATCTACCCTCGCCTCCTCTATCCGTCCCTCTTTGAAGAAAACATTATTTTACATATTTCTATTACCGACGAGTGAATCATTCATCTGCACTTGTTTGCCTCCGCTATTCACCTCTTCTAAATACCAATCCACTGAGACATCTGAAAAGAAATGTCCCCAGGAGAGTTCCAGACAGATACATCAGGATCAGTGCCACACGGGATCAGAGGCAGCTCATTCCGGAACATCCCCCCAGAGCTACAGTCGCGCTGCGTTTTATTGAAAAACCTAAGCCATCCAGCGAAAGCCTGTCGTGTCGTGTGTGTGTGTGTGTGTGTGGTGTGTGTGTGTGTGTTTTGCGTGCGTGCGTGCGTGCGTGCGTGCGTGCGTGCGTGCGTGCGCACTCTCAGAAATGAACTGTTCATTTCAAGCACACAAAAACCTTAAGTTGTTGAATCTAACATATACACCGGGTGGTTATCTTCATTTCACACGCAGTCAAGTTTCTCGTGTGTTTGAGCATCTTCGAAGTCAAACAATATTACAATATGGGCAGGAAACCCACTGGGTGGAATCAACACTGCCTCTCCCTTCCCCCTCCCTCTACCAACTTCCTTTCTCTGGATACTGTCCATAGCAGTTCCCCATGGATCCCCAGAAAAGAAAGGGGATTATCTTGTCAGCTTCGTTAATCCTTTCTGGGTTTCCCGACGGTCTAATCGTCAGGATAATCCTGTTACGTCACCACCACAAGATGATGGAGCGCTCAGCTTTCAGAAGTCTCCCTCTGCTGGCTTCAGGGTTCTCTAAGCGCGGGACAAGGACCGAAATCTCGTTATGGCCCAGGATCATCTGTGTGTCTGCCTTCCCAGAGAGAGAGGTCTAGGGAGATGAGATCAGTGGAGGCTGAGGTTCGAGTATGCAAAGTGGATTGAATTTTCACCTTGGAGGGTTAGTAAAACGGACAGCCAGACTGAGATAGTAATGGAACAGGTTTTCTTTGGGGTCCCCTTTTCCCGTAATAGTTACTTTTCAGTCAATCTGTTTAGGGAGATGTTTATATAAGAAAAAAAGAACTTCTGGTGTCTGTTACTATGTGGAAAGGGGGACGGGTGGATAACGCAGTCATCGAGGAGCCAAGAAGTCTGTGGTTCAAATCTTTGAGACGGTTTATCCACCTACTTTCTGTATCAAATGAGTTTCACTTGGACAGCTCGTCTTTTGGCCTGTCCATATCTTGTGGTGCCCTTAGCTATTGGGTCTGGTTGTCCGCGGAATATATCATGGGAGGATGAGAAACGGTAATCCATATCTGAACGTCAAACATAAAGATCATACTGTACAGAAACATTTTCGTCAGCCTCATCATCATGACCATCGAGAAATTCAGGAAAAAATGACGACAGAGAGAAAGAGAGAGAGAGAGGGTGAGACGGAGGGAGGGGGGGGGGGGGGCAGGCAGACAGACAAAACAGATAGGCAGAGGAGTTGGAACACACACACACACACACACACACACACACACACACACACACACACACCACACACACACATGCACGAATGCACGCACGCATGCACGCACGCGCGCGCGCGCACACAGACACACACATACACACAAAAGAGCATTCAGAGACAGATAGACAGACAGGCAGACAGACAGACAGACGGACGGACGGACGGACAGACGGACATACAGACAGGCAGATAGATAGACAGACGGACGGACAGACAGACCGACAGACAGACAGAGAGACGGACAGACAGACAGACTGACAGATGGACGGACAGACAAACAGCCAGCCAGCCAGCCAGACAGATCCTAAACCATGACATGGCCTTCCACGATTGGTCCTCAATGTGACCTTTTTTTTTATCTCTCTCTGTTTTCGCCTCCCATTTAGGTCAACGTTGAGCACGTGCTAAGGTGCCCAAGGTCGGGGATTCCTGGGGTCCCTCCTTAGAGAGACCTGGCGTTAGACGGCTGTCATTCCAGACAGCAGACTTCTGCTCAGTCTGGTACCAGTCTGGAAGG
>CM031603.1:95234913-95237413 GCA_018398815.1 Conus ventricosus
AAATCAGGATCATGGACAGGGATTGGAGGCGTCCTCATTCTGAAAATCACCACAGCTGCAGACGCTGTCTTTCAGAAATATGGAGCGTTATCAAGGGTGTGACAGAAGTGATTGGGTGCGTTCGTTGTGATGTCTGGTGTGTGTGTGTGTGTGTGTGTGGTGTGTGTGTGGGTGTGTCGTGTGTGTGGTGTGGTGTGTGTGTGTGTGTGTCTGTGTGTGTGTGATGTGTGTGTGTGTGTGTGTGTGTGTGTGCGTGTTGTGTGTGTGTGTGTGTGTGTGTGTGTGTGTGTGTGTGTGTGTGTGTGTGTGTGTGTGTGTGAGTGTGTGTGTGTGGTGTGGTGTGTGTGTGTGGTGTGTGTGTGTGTGTGTTGCGTGCTTGTGTGTGTGTGTGTGTGTGTGTGTGGTGTGTGGTGTGTGTGTGTGTGTGTGTGTGTGTGTGTGTGTGTGTAGTTATGTGTGTGTGCGTGTCTGTATACATCTCTCTCTCTCTCTCTCTCTCCTCTCTCTCTCTCTCTCTCTCTCTCTCTCTCTCTCTCTCTCTCTCTCTCTCCAACTGTTCACAGAGATTTCTAGTAAAACAGACTCACTTAAGATGTTGAACCTAGTATGTACACTAAATCACAAAGTGTTTTAATCTTCATTTCAGACGCCACCAAGTTTTCTACGTCTCTTTTAACATCTTCGAAAGCCTACAAAGTAGGCAGCAAAACCACTAGCTCGATTTCTCCTCCCCCCCCCCCCCCCCCCCCCCTCACCCTTGTGGATACTGTCCTAGGATGGTTCCCTACGATCCCAGAAACGAAGAGGATTATGTTGTCAGTGTCCTTAATCCCTCCTGTTTCCCCGACAGTCTGCCTCTCAAGCTGATCTTGTTACGTCGCCGACACCAGTTGGTGACACACTCGGCTCTCGGTGATCGTGGCTCCATCTGCTCGCGCTTCGGCTTCTCTAAGCAGCGAGGCATGTACCGCAAATTCAATCGTGGGCCAGGGTCGTCTGTATTTGCCTTCCGGCAGAGTGGACTGGGAGACGAGATCGGTGGTGTGTTGATGGTCTAGAGTTGGAGAATGGACTGAACTTTTCGTCTGGAGTGTAAGATAAGGTAAGGTAAGGTAACGTTGCTTATAGCCCAGCCGACCGCAAAGGGCCATATTAGGGCTGTCACCACGTTGAAGTCAGCTCGCAAGTCACAAAAAATCATTCACACACCCTTAAAATACACCTTCTAAAAACGCACCAGAAACTTCGTTAAAAATGTTTCTTCTGTAAAAACTTAGATCAGATGAAAAATGTTAATCTCTTTCAGAAATTCAAATTCAGAGTGTAAGAAAGGTACACGTTATAACATTGCTGCTTTTCTGTCAGTCTGTTCCAGGTAAAGGTTAGTTTATAACATCTGCTGTCTGTTTTCAGATGGAAAGGGGGATGGTGGATAACGGCGCTCGCTGAGGATGCCAAAGGTCTGTGGTTCAAATCAATGGAGCGGTTTCTTTTTTCTGCCCCGTCTTCTGTGCCACCTCAGTGGCATTGCACCCACGCTGCTCATTCAGACCCCTGACCACACCCACAGCCCCGGCACTGGCAATCCATAGGGAGCAGTCAATGTCAAGTCTTCAAGAGGCAACCCACCGGAGGAGACACTGCACTGCACTGCTGCCGAGTCACTTTGGTGGTGTTCAGTGACGCCTGTTCCGATCCAACATACGCAGGACACCACCTACTAAGCCCCCTACTGACGACATGAATTGCTAAGTCGCGGAGCCGGCGTGAGTGACCTCTCCTTCCAGAGGGCGCCACCACGTCCGCCCAACGACAGCCCCCGTGAACTCGCCGATACCGGTGACCCCGACGGAATCAAAGCAAGGCCATAGACGTGGAGAGGACATCATGACTGAGGTCACCATGAGAGCAGGGCATGAAGGACCACAGAATTTCTTCCCTCTTCCTTGTCCCGACACCTGAGAGGTATTTAGACAGCAAGTCTTCTGGCCCGTCCACCTCTGGGGGTGACCACAGCCATCAGCCCTGGTTGACTCCAGAATATTATGTTATGAAAGGAGGCAGACAGTTCAGCCTGTCCACCTCTGGGGGTGACCACAGCCATCAGCCCTGGTTGACTCCAGAATATTATGTTATGAAAGGAGGCAGACAGTTCAGCCTGTCCACCTCTGGGGGTGACCACAGCCATCAGCCCTGGTTGACTCCAGAATATTATGTTATGAAAGGAGGCAGACAGTTCAGCCTGTCCACCTCTGGGGGTGACCACAGCCATCAGCCGTGGTTGACTCCAGAATATTATGTTTTGAACGGAGGTAGACAGTTCAGCCTGTCCACCTCTCGGGGTGACCACAGCTATCAGCCCTGTTGACTCCAGACTATGTTATGAACGGAGGCGAACAGTTCAGCACTGTCTTAACGTCACACCTGAAGATCAAACGCTCTACGAGCATCATTTTCTTCAGGCCCATTATCATGACCATCAAGAAGTTCAAGAAATAAC